>JARCFY010000002.1:7245000-7845000 GCA_029233225.1 Lepidodactylus listeri
ATCGCACTCGTGTGGACGGGCCCAAAATATAGAAATACTTAAGGGCACAAGGCAAGGATGTCCATTATCACCACTGTTATTTATATTCGCTCTTGAAACACTGAACGAACAAGTGAGAGACTGTGAACAGATAAGAGGTTTAAGAGTCAAAGGAGAAGAGTTTCAAGTATTAGCTTTTGCAGACAACCTTTTATTTATACTGGAAAACCCTTTAATTTCGATTAAAAAATCTTTTGGCGGTTATACAGGAATTTGGAGAAGTTGCCGGCTTAAAAATTAATTTTCAGAAAACCGGTTTTAACAAAAAACTGTTCATCTAATAAAATACAAGAAATTCAAAAATTATCAAAAACAGAAATAATAGAAAAAACTAAATACCTAGGAATCATACTATCAAATAAGAATAGTGATTTAATTCATAATAATTACTTTAAATTTTTAAAAGAAGTTAAAGAAGATCTAGATAAATGGAAAGATCTACAGCTTTCACTTATGGGTAGAGTTGCAGCAATATAAATGAATATATTACCTAGGTTTCTATTTTTGGGACATCTTCCTGTTTTAGGGGGGGAAATATCTTCTTGAAACTAGACAGAATAACAAAACAATTTATTTGGTACCCCAAGAAAGCTAGAATCAAATGGAAGAACCTACAGGATAGAAAAGAAAGAGGAGGCCTTGGGGTACCCAACTGGGATTTATACTACCAGGCTGCTGCAATTAGCTGGATAAAGGATTGGATTACATTGGAAGATACAAGAACATTAGCTGTGGAAGGCCATGATCTATATATGGGCTGGCATGCATATATCTGGTATGGCAAAGGTAAGGTTCATTCAAACTTTAAGAATCACATGTTAAGTGGGACGCTACTAAAGATTTGGACTGCTATTAAAGAAAGATATTATAGTAAAACACCTAAGTGGGTTTTGCCATTAGAAGCTTTCATATAACCATCGCTTTTGAAGAAAAATAATCAGGAAACATACAAGGTTTAGCTAGATAAATACAATAATAATCTGAGCAAATTTTATCTCAATGCAGTAATATCAAGCTAACTTGGTGGGAGACTTTGCAGGTAAAAACAAAGTATGATCTAGACAAGAAGATTGGTTTTTTAGACTGCAAAACTGATCTAGATAAAATTTGGCTGTCTTCCAGTGATAAGCTGATACAGAAAATGTATAGATTGTTTGTGGAAGAATATTTGCAAGATGAAAGAGTGACGAACACAATGGTAGCATGGATGCAAGATATAGGCCATAGTATTGAGATTGACGACTGGTCTAAGATATGGAAATCCACTAAACATATGAGGGCTGTCACGTATAAAGAAAATGTGTATATTTCACAGATGGTATTGGTCCCCAGATAAATTAGCAAAGTGTTATGTAATTGCATCTAACTTTTGTTGGAAATGTGGGTCAAATGTGGGTATGTTCTACCATATGTGGTGGCGTTGTGCAAAAGTACATAAATATTGGTGGATGGTTCAAAATACTATTTCAGAAATGTTGCATATAAACTTAGAGATATCTCCTGAATTATACTTATTGAATATAACCCCGGAAGGCTATGGATATAATAATACCTTATTGTTGATCTATGTTTTGACAGCCGCTAAGATGATTTTAGCGAGATATTGGAAAACAAAATATATTGCTACTAAAATAGAATTAAGAGATAAATTACTGGATTTAGCGGAAATTGATAAGTTGACTATGATTCTACAAGGAAAAAATGAAATGGTATATAAGAACAGATGGTGTAAGTTTTACAAATGGATGGAAAAAATCTAAAGACTCTATATGAAAAAGACGGAATCCGTTGTACTAGATTGTAATAAGGGATTTGGGAAGAATTTATATACATGTATACGTAACTGGAGTGTCAAAGGTAGCGGCTTGTAGGGGCCCTACCCTAGACACTTGAAAGTGCAATACATGTATAGATACAATATAAAATATGTGTAACCTTGTTTTTTTTGGTGGTGTTGTTTCAAATGAAGTATAGATGTCCTTTAATTTAACAACTGTAATGTATGGGAAATGAAAATAAACTATATATATGAAAAGATATAGTTCTGATTGGTAAAAGTAGCCTCTGACATCAGAGATGGGGATCGGGACGGGATTGGTGGAATCAGTTTGTCATTTTCAGAAAGGAGGCTGGGTTAGTCCTAACTCCATTTAGCGTAAATATCTGGACATATGGGATTTTCCCTTGTCTTCAGTTTGCAAGGAAAGCTGGGTCCACAGGGCTTCTTTGACTTCTTGCTACCACAAGGAACTCTGCGTATGCTCTGAGGAACCCGACACAGAGGAGGGGACGTGTTTAGCTTGGTTCAACTGTATTTCTTTTTATGCGAATACCTCTGTGGTGTTGTTGCTGCATGCTTTTCCCTGTATTTTGTTTTTCCTTTTTCTGCCCCTTTTTGAATCAAGCTACCTTTTTCCTTTTTTCTCTCTTCTACAATAAATTTTTTTTAGAAAGGCTTTTTTTGGGCTTTGCTTAATACAACCTGTTTTTTCTGGGATACTTCTCTTAATCTAGATTGCACAGTTGCTACTGAGTTGCTAATAAATTATTCTCCTGAATGGTGGCAGAAGAAGAAGAGATTGGATTTATATCCCGCCCTTCACTCACTTAAGAGTCTCAGAGTGTCCCGTCCCGGGCTGTTCACTCCCGGATGCCCCCGAAATCCCGAGGAGGTAGCCCCCATCAAGAGCCCCACAAGACTGACCCCCGCGTCCCATGGGTCACTGCCGCGGCCGCCCTGCCGCCACCCGCGGGAGCGGAGGAAGAAGCCGCCGCGACCGTCTCCCAGCGCAGCGGAACTCCGCAATTCCTGGAGCCCCCCTCTTCTGCAGACGGCCCCGATCCCAGAGGCCCCGCATCGGGGCAATAACACACCCACCTTTCAAGTGGATTGAAAGGGGATTATTTAGTGTGTGTGGCTGCAGTCTTAAGGATCAGGGTGCGTCACCGGCAACCAAGCTCAAGATAATTCATGCCATTTTATTCCCCATTATCATCGAATCACAGAGGAGGAAGGGTGTGAGAGTCCTGCAGAGTCAGTAAGCAACAAGTGTCAAACAGGAATTCTTTATTGAGAAAGGTCTGGTACGGTCATCCACACATCCTGTGTTAGTAATGGCAGGCACTCACGCAGTCAGCAAAGATATACAGAATTCAAAAGCAGTAAGACCAGGGGTCATTTCGAGCAGGAGCTCGGGGGAGTGCAGCTCCGGGAGTTGGTGCCAGCCCCCCCCCCCCGGCGGGGAATGCCTGCTTGTGTTGTGGCTGCAGCAAAATGACCCCGTCCCCTGGAAAGGTCCTTGTTCCTCCGACCAGCCTTCTGAAGGCTTCAGCCACCACTGAAGCTATCCTCCCAGAATAGGGGTATTTCTGAGGCTTGGATTAGTAGCTGTCCCCTCTCTGCCAGTTCTTCCTTCCTTCCTTCCTTCCTTCCTTCCTTCCTTCCTTCCTTCCTTCCTTCCTCTTTCTCTCTCTTTCTTTCTCTCTTCCTCGCCTTCTGACATACTTCCAGTGATGTCAGGTGGTTTAGCATATGCTAATGAGCTCCTGCACCTCTTTTTCTACGAAATGACCCCTAAGTAAGACTATTCAATGTAACCAATCAGCTTACGAAGAAAAAGGCGCTTAAAATACTAGGCCTTTGTTCCCAAAGAAGATGCCGGAAGCGGCCAAGGCAGAGAGGGAAAAGATACACAGCCTGGCACTCACATCCTCTCAAGGACACGACAGAAGGGAGAGCAATAAGCACGCCTATGAGAAGAATAACATAACATTCCACAAGCCTGACGCAGGGAGTTCACTCTTCTCACCTCCCGGGCAGGAGATAGCTGCGTTAGCTGATTGCTCCCTACAGACCATCTAGTCCAGCCCCCTGCTCAATGCAGGACCAGCCCAGAGCATCCCTGACAGGAGTTTGTCCAGACGCTGCTTGAAGACTGCAAGGGAGGGGGAGCTCACCACCTCCCTGGGCAGCTGATTCCACTGTTGCACAGCTCTGACTGTCAAAATGTTTTCCCTAAGATCCAGCCGGGACCTTCTCGCTCTGAATTGAAACCCATCCTTGCGAGTCCTCTCCTCTCCTGCCAACAGGAACAGCTCCCTGCCCTCTTCTAAGTGACAGCCCTTCCAAGACTTCAAGGGAGCAATCCTGTCCCCCCCCCTCCCCCTCCTCTTCTCCAGACTGAACATTCCCAAGTCCCTCAGCCTTTCCTCACAGGGCTGAGAGAGATAATCCAGAGGGAAATCGAGGCTTTTTTGCCCCAGAGCAATTTGCCCCGCAGTTGCGTGATCACACAGGTTTGTGGACCTTCCGGAGCAACTTGCCACTGTGTGATCAGATGCAACCGCGGTGTGGTTGATTTCCGAGGCGCTTAAACGGGGGATTGATGAATTGCCTCCCCACCCTAAGGGTTTTTGATGATGTGCACACAGAGAAGGGGGGGGAAACAACAGCGTGGCATTGGGATAGCATGTGATCATGCTATCTGCAATGCCACCCTTCCACGCTGGAGTGATCACACTGGGAAAGTCCGGCTGTGAACCGCAGCAACCCATTTGATACTGGATTTTCCCTAGTAGTTTTTTACTCCAGTTCTCTGCCGGAGCGCATCGGTTTGCCACGGTTCGCTGACAATTGTGGGATGCCTCCCAGATGTGCTGGTGTGATCGCGCCACTTTGATCCAGTGCTGAATCGTCCCTCTTCCGTGGCTAATGGGTTCGTATGATCATGCCCATGGTTGTGAAAGCTGGACAGTGAAGAAAGCTGACAGGAAGGAAGTTGATCCCTTTGAAATGTGGTGTTGGAGGGGAGTTTTACGGATACTGTCAACCACCAAAAAGACAAGCGGCTTGCAGATCAAATCAAGCCAGAATTATCCCTAGAAGCTAGAATGACTTGACTGAGGCGGTTGCATGGTTGGTCAGACTATGAGAAGACAAAAGTCACTGGAAAAGACAACGATGCGAGGAAAAGCCGAAGGCAGCAGGGAAGGAGGAAGACCCAACATGAGACGGATTGTCTCAATCGAGGAAGCCACGAAGGCCCTCAGTTTGCAAGACCTGAGCATGGCTGTTAACAGTAGGGTGTTTTGGTGGTCATACATTCACCGGAGCACCATAAATCAGAAGCAATTTGACAGCACTTAACACATACACACAATTCTGACACATCTAAATTATATTCGCTGTCCTCTCCAGTCCAGCGTCGTTGGCTCTCCGTGCTCTTCAGCTTGGACTTCTTTTTCCAGCCTGACTAGAAAAGACATAAACCTTTGAAATTAGCGTTTGGCCTATTAAAAGATTTGTATTGGCAGGGCTATTTTTGGGCAGGAACGCACAGGAACGGCGTTCCGGCTGGCTCCTGAGTTGGCCACACCCAGCAGGAACTCATTAGCATAATAGGCCACACCCAACAGCAGAAACTCATTAGGATTGGCTACATTAGGGGTACGTGGCCTGACATGCAAATTAATTCCTGCTACAAAAAAAGCCCTGGGCTTTGACGACAAACAAGGTAAACAGAATAAGAAGCAAAAGGTGGGTGTGGCTGGTAACATGGGGGTGTGGCCTAATATGCTAACAAGCTGTGCTGTCACTGGTGTGGCCTAATATGCTAATGCGTTTCTGCTGTTGGGTGTGGCCTTTTATGCTAACGAGTTCCTGCTGGGCTTTTTCTACCAAAAAAAGGCCTGTGTATTGGTCATCGCTAGTTGCTTGGTATTAAAATAAGATGGTATCGTTAATGCTGAACGGGTTGGCCTTTATCTTTGCTTGGACGGGAAGCAAACTTATGTTTCGTTTCTGAAGATTCATAAATATGTCTTACAAATAAATGATAAGATATAAGAAGACTCTGCTGGATCTCTCTGCCATCACCCTACAGCAACACAGGGAGGGGCGTAGGCAGCATCTGCCTCCACCCCGCTCTCGGGATGGTCCCTTGGCCACACTCCTTTCCTCAGCACTTACGGGTGGGTGCCCTGCGGGAATCTTTCGGTGTTCTTTTCTCAGGAAAAGGCACAGGAGGAAGAAGGCGATCATCTTGTTCAGCAGAAAGGCAATCCAAATAACAGTGGCAGGGAGTTGCGAAGGAGCTGTAAGGAAAAGAGTAAGTAAACCAGCTAGTTCTATCCATCCGTCTATCATCTGTCTATCTCTTTAATGGCTCCGGTCACATGTGCAGTTTATGGTGCAGTTTAAGTGCGCGGGCTCTAATTTGGGTGAGCCGGGTTTGATTCCCCACTCCTCCACTTGCACCTGATGGGTGTACCAGCTGTTCCCTCAAGGACAGTTGTCTCAGAGCTCTCTCAGCCCCACCTACCTCACAGGGTGTCTGTTGTGGGGAGGGGAAGGGAAAGGACTTTGTAAGCCGCTCTGAGACTCCCAAGTGAAGGGCAGGGTATAAATCCAATCTCTTCTTCTATAGTAGCATTACCTGAGTGGGATAAATGGACCCCTCCAGACAAGGATATCTGCCTCCTTGGCAGCCTGTGCTGTTCCGCAGAGGAAGTGGAATAAACAGATACTGTGGAAAGTCCGGTATGAACAGATTGTTTGCAGTTCCCTCCGAGTGTTTTGATGTCTGAACTCTCCATCAGTGAAAGGAACCCGGAAGGGACATCTGAGCTTGCAGGTCTGTTTCCATCACTGTTTTTTTTGGGGGGGGGGGTTGCTGTCCATATGCGCATATGCACATGAGTGCACCCATCCACCCAGCCAGAAAAGTATGTGAACTTTTGGCTTATCTACTTGCTCTCGTTGCTAAAACAGAGGGCACTAACACCATATTTGGAAAATCTTTCCCCTCCCAATAACAAATTGTTTTCTTTTAATAGAAACTTTGATTTGCAATATCTTGCTGCCCTCTCATGCCCACGTGCAAGGCACAGGGCACAAAGTGATCTGTACTTAGAGACTTTATCATAAGTATTAGTAAAGCTGATACTGTGTACTCGGAGCCTTCAGTTTAAAGGAAAGCTCCAGATGGTGGCAGCGAAAGTCCATAGGGAGTGTGCTGTCCTTTCTAGAACTTTCCAGAACTATGTTGCGATGAGGCCGTGGGCTTGGAGGAGTGTGAAAGGATGCAATCCAGATCAGCTTGGCATTAACCTGTCTGAGAGCCAGTCTGGTATAGTGGTTAAGTGTGCGGACTCTAATCTGGGAGAACCGGGTTTGATTCCCCACTCCTCCACTTGCACCTGGCTGGATGACCTTGGGCAAGCCATAGCTCTCTACCAGCTGTTCCCTCAAGGACAGCTTGGGAAAGAGCTCTCTCAGCCCCACCTACCTCACAGGGTGTCTGTTGTGGTGGGGGAGGAGAAAGGAGTTTGTAAGCCACTCTGAGACTCTTAAGTGAGTGAAGGCCGGGATATAAATCCAATCTCCTCTTCTTCTTCTTCTTCTTCTTCTTCTTCTTGTTCTGCCCAACACTTTGCAATAAAGCAGGTTTTAGAAAGGTCGGAGAAAAGCTGGGGATGAAACCCAGGAGGTTCAGAGAGGTGACTAGGGACAAGCCATGGTTACAACAAGATCAAAATTTCGAATAGTTTCCACTCACCATCCACAAATACCTCAGTTCCATGTCCACTTTGGAGGTCTTCTCTGCTAACTTTCATTTTTTGCTTCACACAATAATAAATCCCGGCATCCTCAGGAACGACGTTATGGAGGAAGATGGTAAAATCTGTATGGGAGTCTTTGTCTTTCCTTGTTACTCTGTGGGGTTGTGTATAATAGTGTGGTGTATAATCCTTTGGAAAGATGAGCTCACGAGTGGCGCCTGCTCCCTTGAACCACTTCACGGGTCCTGCTTGCAAAGTACTCGTGACCGTACATTCCAGAGTCAGAACCGCTCCGCTTCGCGCATAGACGGGGCCCCGCGGCTGCTGCACCAGGATATCTGGAAGTCAAGACACCCAAGAGCTGTTTTAGTTCGCCCAGGCGCTCCTCCCTTGAGCAGTCTTCTTAAACTGTGGCTGCCAAATGGGGTTCCCTACTCTGAGCTGAGGAAAATCCTGGAGATTTGGGGGGGGGGGGGGTGAAGGCAGGGTTTGGAGAGGGACCTCAGCAGGAAAGAGGAGGAGGAGGAATAGGAGGAGGAGGAGGAAGAAGAAGACTTCTTCCTCTGACTTCTTCAGGCCGCTATCTCAATTGTTGAGCCCCAAAAGGGGCCCCGCGGCTGCTGCACCAGGCTATCTGGAAGACACCCAGGGCATTTGTTCCTTGGGTGGGTCTGTCTCAAACCATGGATGGTGATCCGGGAACGTTGCTTTTTTCAGATAATCCATGTTGAAAGTAATTGAGGGAAATGCTGAAGGCCTGAACAGCTGTGAAATGAAAACAGGTCTTTCTGCCCTCCGTTTGTTGTAGAGAGCCAGTTTGGTGTAGCGGTTAAGTGCGCGGACTGTAATCTGGGAGTACCGGGTTTGATTCCCCACTCCTCCACTTGCACCTGGCTGGATGACCTTGGGCAAGCCATAGTTCTGGCACGGCTGTTCTTGAAAAAGAGCCGTTTCTGGCAGAGCTCTCTCAGCCCCACCTACCTCACAGGGTGTCTGTTGTGGGGAGGGGAAGGGACAGGAGTTTGTAAGCCGCTCTGAGACTCCCTTGGGGAGTGGAGGGCGGGGTATAAATCCAATCTCTTCTTCTTCTTCTTCATGCAGTGGTCCGCCACAACCCCAATATCTCCTTTCACACCTTTTCTTCTTGTGTTATATTCTTGTACGTATTAAAGTGTTTTTATTGTGACTTCTAATGCTGTAACCCGCCTTGAGTCTCTATTAATTTATTGTCCTTCTAAATTGGGTTGCCAACGTCCAGGTGAGGCTGGGCGTTGTCGCCGAATTGCAACTGATCTCCAGCCTAGAGAGGTCAACGCCCCTTGAGAAAATGGCCTCTTTTGTGGGTAGTCTCCATGGCACCCCATCTCTGCTGAGATCCCTTTCCTCCACAGGCCCCACCCTCAAATCTCCAGGAATTTTCTACCCAGTATTGGCAACCTTTCCTTACGGTCTCTCTTTCATTGAGACTCAGTGTAGACTACAAAGGGATCTCCATTCCGACCATCTCCATTCCGACCTGTATCTGATGAAGGGAAGGGAGCTTTGACTTGTGAAACCTCCTACCCTGGAAACCTTGTTGGTCTCTTAAGGTGCGACTGGACTCGGATCCAATTAAATATTATTATAGTCATATAAAGTTACCGTTGGAGTGAGTGATTCAGCATGACTGGACATGGGCCCCCCCCCGCTACATCACTCTAAGGCTGTGGTCACACGGCACAGTAATGGCGGTTTGCTACCGCTGTTGTTTAGATTTGGAATTATTTATTTCGGGTTGGGATGATTAGAGCCAGTCTGGTGTAGTGGTTAAGTGCGCGGACTCTAATCTGGGAGAACCGGGTTTGATTCCCCACTCCTCCACTTGCACCTGGCTGGATTACCTTGGGCAAGCCATAGCTCTGTACCAGCTGTTCCCTCAAGGACAGCTTGGGAAAGAGTTCTCTCAGCCCCACCTACCTCACAGGGTGTCTGTTGTGGGTAGGGGAGGGGAAAGGAGTTTGTAAGCTGCTCTGAGACTCTTAAGTGAGTGAAGGGCGGGATATAAATCCAATCTCTCTCTCCCCGAACCACAGCATTGCTGGATAAGGCTTGGGGGGGGGGGTTTAAGTGCTCGCTCCTGCCGCTGCTGGCTGATGTTCCCCCACCCTCCCCTATCCTCTGGACTGATCTCCATAGGGTATAATGGAGTGGCCACCTCCCCTGCTTTCTGACAGCCCTGAAGTGGAGGGAGGGCCTCCAAACCAGGGGATCCCCTGCCCCCAACTGGGGATTGGTCACTAGGCAGAGGCTCCCACACTGTTTGACTGCAGCAGATGGGGTTGTTCTACAATGCTGAAGCTGCAACAGCGGTGGCTCCGCCCTCTACCCCCAGCAGTCGCCTGTTCCCTCCCTTGTACTAGTTGCTCACGGGCTGCCTAAGAGCCCTGGAGGGGCTGGTTCCCTACTTTAGAACATCATCTGTGCCTGCAGTCCCTGCCGGAGTAATCCCAGAGGGCTAATTTCCACACTGAACACTTACCGGCCAAGGAAAGAGAAAACAGCAGGAAGAAACAAGGCAAACCAGGGAGCGGGTTTGATGTAGCCATCAGGGTAGCAGAGAGGAGATTTCTCTGTTCTTTTCGCCGGCTCCAGCTCTTCCTGTCTGAGGCCAGAACTTCCTCCCTCGCTTCTGACGTGAATTTAGTAAATGCTAAATTTCTGCAATGAGTCAAGAGTTGAAAATGTCTTCTGCTTTCTCAGGAATGCCTCTGGCTCTGGAATCGGATCCGGAAACCTCTTTCTCACCTGGATCCTCTGCCACATGGTTGGCTGCCCTTAGCAGGAGGTGGAGGAACTCAGAACCCCAAAGAGCCACGGGTATTTGTCAGGCACTCCAGTGGGGAAGTGCTAGATCCGAGTCCAGTCGCGCCTTAGAGACCAACAAGATTTGGGGGTGGGGGGGTAGGTGTCATGGGTCCTGGCTCTGCTGAGGCTGACTATTCCTCAGGTGAAGAAGAGCAACCCAGCCTCCTCTGGAATCAGCCCAGAAGAGGAACCTCTACCAGCACCTGAGGGAGAAGCAGCCCCCGCAGCTGCACAGGAGGAGCAGCAAGGCGAAGAGACTGAGGTGCAGCCAGAGAGAGAGACTGATCCAGAACCTGGCCTAGTACCCCCACTTGGAGACACCCCAAGGCCCGAATCCCCCACCTGGCTCACCTGATTGTCCCAGATGCAGGGTACGCCAACGTCTGAATGTGCGAGAGAGAAGGAGGAGTGCCAGACTGCAGCTGTTGCAAAGGCAACGTGAGGGGCTGTGAGTCTTTGCAGAGTGACTCCCAGGGAAGGGAGGACCTGGTCATAAGCACTCCTGCTTACCTGCCTCCGTGCATGCTCAGACCTGATCCCGGCCGTCAGCCTCCGCTTCTGAAACCTCTGACTGATTTCCCGGCTTCCTGACCTCTGGCTCTGTTTCTCGGCTTGCTTTAGGACTGCGTATCCAGCTTTCAGTGAAGGGTATCTGTGGAGACCGGCTGGATCCAGCGCAGCGGGAGCACGTTCGAGGGTCAAAGTTCCCTTCATCCATGGGGAAGTGGAAAACAAATTGCACATCTTGCTTGCAGCCTTCATTCTCAGAAAGCTGTTGCGCTCATGGGTTGCCGACTCCGGTTTGGGAAATTCCTGGAGATTTGGGGATGGAGCCTACGGCGAGCAGGGCTTGGAGAGGACAGGTGTCAACAGAGAAGCCATCTTGAAGGAATTTTCCGGAGTTCCAGCTGAGTTCACTGTTCTCTGATTCTCTGCAGGTGTTAGGTCCTCCCCCCCCCCCCCCCCAATACTGGTGATTACTCATCAAGGCCATCTCCTCAGGCCTGTTAATTAGCTCACACAGTTCAGCTGTGAATCTGGTGGGGGGGGGGGATGCACTCTCTCCCTAGAACGTTCCATGGATACTGCCCAGTGATTGGTTGAGGAGGTCAGAAGGTTATGGCCGGTGTTGTTCTATAAGCACAGTAAGGGAGAAGAATCTTTACTTTTTATTTTCCTCTTTACTTTTCCTCTTCTACCCGTCCTTGCTGTCAAGAAGATATTTGTACTATTCTCTGGAACTGTGTGCCTTAAGAACCGACTGTGCCGAGTTAGGACTCTGGCAAGTAAGACAGCTAACCAGTGCCGTTATTTTTGGGGCATTTATACTTCCACTGAACTATGTGACTTCCTTTTCTTGGGTTTCTTCAGTAAAGCTTTCTTTTGCTTCATAGCTAGGCCTGGCAACCATATCTGATGCTGTCATTTCTGAAACAAAACAGACGTTTTTTCTTTCGTGACTCATCTACATTTAACGTCAGATGACAGAAAGAAAAACGGGGGTCTGGTGTAAGAAGGAAACAAAGATGGACGGGGTCTGGAAGACAAGTCTCCAGATTATTTCCTCCACAGACACCATTCTAAATTTCTCATGCCAGAGTTGACGACCTTGCTAGAGTATGTTCTCTGAGAGGTGGCAGGACAATTTTATCAATCAATCAATCAATCAATCAAATTGATTGTCTACCTGAAGGACCGTCTCTCCCCATATGTTCCCCAGCGAGCACTACGGTCTGGGTCCCAACACCGATTGAAGGAGGCGCGGCTGGCTACAACACGGGCCTGGGCTTTTTCAGTGGTGGCCCCGCACTGGTGGAACGAGCTCCCGGAGAACATCAGGGCCCTGCAGGATTTGATGCAGTTCCGCAGGGCCTGTAAAACGGAGCTCTTCCACCAGGCCTTTAGGTAGGGGCTGCCCAAGGTAAACATCTTAGCCCTGGCCCAGTTCCATCTGCCAGCTCGTCTGTTGGCACCTCCATCTGCCAACCTGTGTGTGGTCACACAGAGATTTATAGGAATGCTTCTTGGACTCACCTGTGGGTGAATTGAAATGCCGCCAATCTTGTGCAGGACGTATGGATAGTATTTTAATGTTGGATGTGATGTTTTATTTTAAATGGACTGTAATTTTAACGTATGTCGTGAGCCGCTCTGAGCCTGCCTTGGTGGAGAGAGCGGGATATAAATTTAAGAAATAAATAAACAAACAAATGCATCTCACATTTGTATGACTCTAGGACCTTAGAATCAGCTGCCAAGGGTGGTTGGGAGCTCCCCCTCAACTGGCAGTCTTTAAGCAGCGGCTGGACAAACACTTGTCAGGGATGCTCTAGGCTGATCCTGCACTGAGCAGGGGGCTGGACTAGATGGCCTCTAGGGTGCCCTCCAATTCTGTGGTTCTGTGATTCACTCCTAATTTTTTAAAATATACATACAATCACTCAACTAAATCCAGGGGTTAAGTGCGTGGACTCTAATCTGGGAGAACCAGGTTGGATTCCCCACTCCTCCACTTCCAACAGCTGGATGGCCTTGGGCAAGCCATAGTTCTGGCACAGTGGCTCTTGATAAAGAGCAGTCTCTGTCAGAGCTCTCTCAGCCCCGCCTACCTCACAGGGTGTCTGTGGTGAGGAGGGGAAGGGAAAGGAGTTTTTAAGCTGCTCTGAGACTCCGAATGAAGGGTGGAGTATAAATCCAACCTCCTCCTCCTCCTCTTCTTCATCAGCTGTCCTGTGGGGTGGTGAGCTCCCCCTCCCTGGCAGTCTTTAAGCAGCGGTTGGACCAACACTTGTCAGGGATTCTCTAGGCTGATCCTGCACTGAGCAGGGGGTTAGACTAGATGGCCTGTAGGGACCCTTCCTGCTCTACGATTCTATGATGCATAGGCTGGGATGGATGTGTCTGTGTATCTATATGGAGAAGAAGAGATTGGATTTATACCCCTCCCTTCACTACTTGAAGGAGTCTCAGAGCAGCTCACAATCTCGTTTCCCTTCCCCTCCCCACAACAGACACCCTGTGAGGCAGGTGGGGCTGAGAGAGCTCTGACAGAGACTGCTCTTTTCCAAGAACAGCTGTGCCAGAACTATGGCTTGCCCAAGGTCATCCAGCAGGTGTGAGTGGAGGAGTGGGGAATCAAACTCGGTTCTTCCAGATTAGAGTCTGCGCACTTAACCCCTACACCAAACTGAGAGTTAGGCAGGTGAACAAAAATTGCACTTTCCAGACCAATAATAGTTGGGCCTGGTATAGTGGTTGATTGGCATTTCCGTGCAGCGCCTTTCCTCCAATCACATTGCTGGCTCATTGGCTTGGGGAGGGCTCCCATCGTATGCAAACACAGGGCTCCTTTCTCTGAGCTGGGACATCTATTCAGTGCTAGCTGGACAGACGCACTGAGTGAATGCTGGGAGAAAGCAGGTTGCGTTATGTGTAGACAACGATTTCCTTTTTTTTTTTTTTTTAGCCTTGTCCAATTTCTACCCCAAGCCCACTATTATTTAAAGATCTGCTTCTTGCTTTTCTCCTGAAAGGGATCTGAAGTGGATCCCTGTTCTTTCCAGAAGGCCAAAGCCTTTTCTTGTATTCTCTGTGATGCAGAAGTGCTTCTGGGTCAGGGAGGAAGAGGTGGAGCCAAAGACAATAGGTAATGAAAGCTGGCCAATATTAGAACCAGGGCTTTCTCGGTGGCGGCCCCATACTGGTGGAATTTGCTCCCGGAGGACATCAGGACCCTGCGGGGCCTAGTACAGTTCCGCAGGATGGAGCTCTTCTACCAGGCTTTCGATTAGGAGCCGCCACCGGGGGGATTAAGGACAATGCCCTGGAACTTGCTGGCTGAGCCCCTGCCAGAGACGGCTTGATTCAGATGCTGCCCTTTTCACCGTGTGACTCTGATTGCTGCCATTTTTTTATCTGTTGTTCTATTTGTTTAAAACTGCCTTCAGAGAGAGAGAGAGCGCCAAA
The DNA here is from genome assembly GCA_029233225.1 of Lepidodactylus listeri. Lineage (NCBI taxonomy): Eukaryota > Metazoa > Chordata > Lepidosauria > Squamata > Gekkonidae > Lepidodactylus > Lepidodactylus listeri. The sequence goes on from JARCFY010000002.1 coordinate 7,259,410, forward strand.
TGAGAGACAGCAAAACTGAGACCAGACCAGATCTCTCTATTGGCTGGATTCTGATTTTCCTCACTTGTAACTTCCTGTTGCTTGAGATGTGTGTGTGTGTGTTTCTGTTCTGAATGTGTTTTGCTCCCTCTCGTGGTCAGTGTGATATTACATCACGTAATGTCTGGGATACCTCCCAGCCGATTTAAATTGCAGGTTTTTATGCCGGACATAAAGCGATGTAGTATCAAACGGATCACTGGAGGGAGAAGAACTCACAGACTCGCCCATCCCGAAGAAACGGGAACAGTCAAGCAAGGAAAATGAAAATGTGGAAACGCCCTGTGTTAAAAAAAAGACCCGGATTGAGGATTTCTTCCCGTCACAAAGCAGCCCTGGGGAGTCCTAACGAAGTGCTCCCTCAAGTGTCCTGCGGTGACTGTGCAGGCTTTTTAAACAAAAACCAAGCGCACCAGCAAAGGGAAGCCAATCTTGTTCCCCTTCACCGCACTAAGTGCTCAGCCATTTGAAGTGCTTTCCCTTTCATCCTGCTCGGCAAAGAAGCATTTAAATGGTCTAAATTTTTACACAGAAAAGTTATGCTTCGGTTCTACAGAAACATTCTCCACCCTGGCTGAAATTTGGGATGGATGATCCCCCCCTCCGGGTTGTGGGGTACTTTTGGAGGGTTAGCCATGTAGGTCTGCAATCGACCAGCTAGATTGGAGGTCCAGTAGCACCTTGGAGAACCCACAATATTGTCAGGGTATGAGCTTTCGAGAGCCCGTTTGGTGCAGTGGTTAGGAGCACAGACTCTAATCTGGGAGAAATCCGGTTTGATTCCCTACTTCTCCCCAGGCAGCTGCTGGTATGACCTTGGGTCAGTCACAAGTTCTCTCAGAGCTGTTCTCTCAAGGGCAGTCCTCAAAAGAGCTCTCTTGGCCCCACCGACCTCACAGGCAGTGTTCTCTCTAAGCTGAGTTAGTGTGAGCTAGCTCACAGTTTTTTGGCCTCCAGCTCACACGTTTGTCTTAGCTCAGGAAGGATTGGCGCCAGAGCAAACTAATTTATGCAGTAGCCAAATTGCTTGCTCACAACTTTAATGCCAGTAGCTCACAAAGTAGAATTTTTGGCTCACAAGACTCCACAGCTTAGAGGGAACATTGCTGGCTGTCTGTTGTGGGGAGGGGAAGGGAAAGGAGATTGTAATCCACTCGGAGACTCTTTTGGGTGGGGAAGGGTGGGTATAAATCTTACCTCCTCCTCTTCTTTTTCTTCTTCCAGTTTGGTGTAGTGGTTAAGTGTGCGGACTCTAATCTGGGAGAGCCGGGTTTGATTCCCCACTCCTCCACTTGCACCTGCTGGATGACCTTGGGCAAGCCATAGCTCTGTACCAGCTGTTCTCTCAATGACAGCTTGGAAAAAAGCTCTCTCAGCCCTACCTACCTCACAGAGTGTCTGTTGTGGGGAGGGGAAGGGAAAGGAGTTTGTAAGCCGCTCTGAGACTCCAAGTGAGTGAAGGGCGGGGTATAAATCCAATCTCTTCTTCTTCTCTCTTCATCAGATATGGGGTACAGTTTTTGAGAACTGGGAGACAAAAGAAGTTACAGATGGAAATATAATTCCCAGATACGACAAGGACTACAGCGGAGAGGGTTACTGTTCCAGTAATTAGTAATGTTCAACCACTGAACAATAAATAATTTAACGTCTGTCTGCTTTCACTGGTACATGGATAGTACATTCAAAGATTTCATTCCCCTCATGCTCGAGGGCATCGTTCGCTTCTCCTGCACGGGGCAGAGAATATTCTTGCCACGTTTTAGCTTTGAGCTGTCTGTCATGCATATTTGCATTTTTTTGAAAGTTTAAGGAGGAGATTCAAAAAATCAAGATTCACCTTTAATCCTGCACTTGTATTAATGTGCCTTATTATATTTTTATATATATATATATATTATATTTTCTCAATGAGCAGTGGGGGGAAAGTCCCTAACCCGCCCCCTTATTACATTTCCTACAAATAGGATTATAACCAGTGTTCATTTTTAACAGGTTGTTTGGGGTGATGAGGCCCAAGAGGTGGCTCAGAGGTTAAGACGCTGAACTGCAGACCAGAAGGTCGGTACCTCGGCAGTTCGGGGACCCGAGTGAGTTCCCGAGCGTGACGGAGTGAGCTCCCGTCTCTGGCCCCAGCTCCTCCCAACCTAGCAGCTCCAAAGCAAGAAATTGCAAGTAGGTAAATAAGTACTGCTTCAGTGGGAAGGTGACAGCGTTCCATGCGCCTCGGCATCTAGTCATGCCAGCCACACGGAAATGTCTTCGGACAGCGCTGGCTCTTTGGCTTGGAAACGGAGACGAGCACCGCATCCCTAGAGTCGAATTCAACTGGCTTTCGAACAAGGGAAATTTTTACCCTTGGGGTGACGCCTAGGGTTCCCAGCCTCCAGGTGGGGGCTGGTGACCTGGAATTGCAACTGATCTCCAGATTTCAGAGATCCGTTCCCCTGGAGAAAGTGGCTGCTTTGGAGGGTGGACTTCTTTGACATTATACTAGGGCTGTAGCCAGGATTTGTGACTTTGGGGGCATTTAAATAAGTTAGGGGGCAATCCTAGGCTGTGTCAGAAGAGACGATGAAGAAGAAGAGATTGGATTTATACCCTGCCCTTCACTACCCAAGGGAGTCTCAGAGTGGCTTACAAACTCCTTCCCCTTCCCTTCCCCACAACAGACACCCTGGGAGGTAGGTGGGGCTGAGAGAGCTCTGATAGAAGCTGTTTTTTTTCAAGGACAGCTGTGCCAGAACTACAGCTTGCCCTAGATCATCCAGCAGCTGCATGTGAAGGGGTGGGGAATCAAACCCGTTTCTCCCAGATCAGAGTCCGTGCATTTAACCACTACACCAAACTGGCTCTCAGTTTACGAAAGAGTAAAAGCTTTTTTTAAAAGTGACGAGTGAGAAGCGAGGGCGTCAGCAGGCAGGGCAGGGTGACGGCTCGGCTTGGCTCAGGGCGTCCATGACGCACATGAAAAATAAAATAAAAATAACCAGCTGAATGGGAAGTTGAGAGGCCTGGGGCGGAAGTCAGGGGCCCAGTCCCGGGATGCTCCACTGTAGCTACAGGCCTGCATTATACTCTGTTTTGGTCCCTCCCCTCTGCAAGCTCTGCCCTCCCCAGGCTCCACCCCCAAGAACTCCTGGGATTTCCCAACCCAGCAGCTGGTGAAAGGCTTCAGGCTTTGCCAAGAAATGTGGTAGGATCAGTCCATTACCTTGAAGCCCTTGCCTCTTAAACAAGCAGGAAGAGAAACCTTGACTGGATCTTCCCCTTTTTCAAAAGAATGCTTTGTGCCCACTTCATTATTTGCTTATCATAGAATCATAGAAAGTTAGAGCTGGAAGGGACCTTGCAGGTCATCTAGCCCAACCCCCTGCACTCTGCAGGAGCAGAGCCGACAGATAGCCCTACAACATACCCGAAAGACGGCCGTCCAGGCTCGGCTTGAAAACATCCAGTGAAGGAGCATCCCCCACCCCCCCGAGGCAGTCCGTTCCACTGCTCAACCACTCTGACAGTGAGGAAGTTCCTCCTGATATTTAGCCGGTATCGGCTCCCTTGTAATTTTCACTTGTTAGATCTAGTCTTGCAATTCAGAGCAAAGGAGAATACATCTGCTCCATCTTCTACATGACAGCCCTTCAGATACCTGAAGACTGCAATCAGGGGTCATTTTGTAGAAAAAGAGGTGCAGGAGCTCATTAGCATAACTCATTTGCATAACTCATTTGCATATGCCACACCCCCTAACATACCGGAAGTGTGTCAGAAGGCAACACCCACCCCTCAGGCTCCACTCCACAGGGGAGTGAAACTGACCTGCTCTTCCTCCATTCCCTTCCCCATCCAATACTTTCTGCAATAAAAATAAGCGTAAAGAACACAGCCTCATTCTCTTCCTACTCCCTTGAAACCACCAGGTTTCAAGGAGACTTGAGATACCCAGAACATGTGCACCACCCATCCCTTCCCCTTCCCCTCCCCACAACAAGACACCCTGTGAGGTAGGTGGGGCTGAGAGGGGTCTTTTGAGAACTGCTCATGAGAGAACAGTTCTGAGAGAACTTGTGACTGGCCCAAGGTCACACCAGCAGCTGCATGTGGAGGAATGGGGAATCAAATCCGGTTCTCCCAGATTAGAGTCCAACTCCTGACCACTACACCAGACTGATAAGGTGGAAGCTGCTGAAGGGTTGGTGAAATTTCTCCAGTACTTATGTGCCATGTGCCCAGATAAAAAATGGTCTACTTAGAAAATTTATATGCCACCTTGAGCAAGTCTCTGGAAAAGCAGCACACAGTCATAAAAGGAACAATGATAAAATTATCAATATTAAAACAAAACATTAAAAACAATAAAGACCCTAGCAGGGCTTTCCCCGGGGCGCTGCGCCTCTGCACTGCTCGGGGAAGCCGAGGAGGGGGCGGGGCTTGGTCATGTGCCCGCCCCCTGGGCTCCTCACTCCCGGAGCTGCACTCCTGTGCGCTCCCGCTCCAACGGACCCCTGACTGCAATCATGTCCCCTCGAAGCCTTCTCTTTCCCAGGCTAAACATACCCAACTCTTTCAGCCTTTCCTCGTAAGACTTGGATTCCCACCCTCTTACCAACCTGGTTGCCCTCTTCTGGACACGCTTGAGCTTGTCAACATCCTTCCTAAAATGGGGTGCCCCAAACTGGACACAGGACTCCAGGGGAGGCCTGACTGTAGCAGAATAGAGCAGAACGACCACCTCTTATGATCTGGACACAATGCTTCTGTTAATGCATCCTAAGATTGCTCATTTTATTTATTTACATTATTATTAGTCTGCCTTTCTTATAGGGACTCAAGGCGGATTACACAGAGCGAGTTGACAAAATGGGACATTCAGTAACGAATGCATTAGGATATTAGAAGTCTGGAACCACCAGAAGGAAACAGAAGCCTAGCATAGGTATTCACATGACACATGAAGCGGTACAGAATATTGCAGAAATAGGATCCTAGTTACAATAAGCTGTACACAGCCGTAAATACCACAAGTCCCAATCATCTATCCGAGTACATTTGTGAAACCATTTTGTATCAGAAACAGGCTAGAATGGGAGATTGCTGAATTACATGTTATTACAACGTTCAGGACAATGGAACCCCCAGGGCTTAACAGAGTTATTGGGTTCTTATTTCACTACACATGCAAACCCGGTTCTCCCAGATTAGAGTCCAGCTCCTGACCACTACACCAAACTGATGGGGTGGAAGCTGCTGAAGGGTTGGTGAAATTTCTCCAGGACTTATGTGCCATGTGCCCAGATAAAAAATGGTCTACTTAGAAAATTTATATGCCACCTTGAGCAAGTCTCTGGAAAAGCAGCACACAGTCATAAAAGGAACAGTGATAAAATTATCAATATTAAAACAAAACATTAAAAACAATAAAGACCCTAGCAGGGCTTTCCCTGGGGCGCTGCGCCTGTGCACTGCTCGGGGAAGCCGAGGAGGGGGCGGGGCTTGGTCATGTGCCCGCCCCCTGGGCTCCTCACTCCCGGAGGTGTGCTCCTGTGCACTCCTGCTCCAACAGACCCCTGCTCCCTTGCTTTCTCCATAATCCAGCAAATGTTGGCAATTTGATCTCTAGTTCCTCTACCTCTTCGAAACCCACCTTGTACTTCTGGCAGTTCTCTATCCATGTACTGCTGAAGCCTAGCTTGTAGGATCTTGACCATGACCTTGCTAGCGTGTGAAATGAGTGCAATTGTGCGATAGTTTGAACATTCCTTGGCATTGCCCTTCTTCAGGACTGGAATGTAAACTGACCTTTTCCAATCCTGTGGCCACCAGGGGTGTAGAGTTTTGTAAATTTGGGGGGGGGGCTCTAGAGCGCATGCGCAAAGCGCACACACTCGCTGGGGCGATGTCCCCCCCGCCAGGAAACCTGCCGGAGCCTCTCCCCCCCCACTCCTTCCCTCTCCCTTCACCAGGAAAAGAGGGAGGGAGAGGGAAGGATGGAAGAGTGGCCGGGGGGGGGGGGAGAGACACCGTCAGCAGCAGCTGCCGGCCTCGGAAGGGTCCCAGGAGATGCGGCGGCAGGCGCTATGTTTTCCCGGGGGGGGGGGCTCAGTCTCCCCCAGGAAATTTTGGGAGAGACTCGAGCCCCCCTGTAGTCTATGCTTATGGTGGCCACTGTTGTGTTTTCCAAATTTGCTGGCAAACTGAGTGCAGCACTTTAACAGCATCATCTTTTAAGACTTTGAATAGCTCAGCTGGAATACCGTCACCTCCACTAGCTTTGTTGTTTGTAATGCTTTCTAAAGCCCATTTGACTTCGCATTCCAGGATGTCTGGCTCGAGGTCAGTGATTACACCATTGTGGTTGTCAAGGACATTGAGGTCCTTGTATAGTTCTTCTGTGTATTCTTGCCATCGTTTCCTAATCTCTTCTGCTTCTGTTAGGTCTCTACCGATTTTGTCCTTTATCATGGCCAGCTTTGCCTGGAATGTTCCCTTGATTTCTCCAATTTTCTTGAAGAGATCTCCAGTCCTTCCCATTCTATTGTTTTCCTCTATTACTTTGCATTGTTCATTCAGGAAAACCTCCTTTTCTCTCCTTGCTGTTCTCTGGAAATCTGCATTCCGTTGGCTAAACTTAGTTGGTCTTAAAGGTGCCACTGGACTCAAACTTTGTTCTGTTGCTTCAGACCAACACGGCTACCCACTTGAATCCATTTTGTACAAGGCAGTTCTATTACCTGCACAGAAAAGCCTTCCTAAATAGTTCAGTTTTGCATAGTTTGCGGAAGGCCAGGAGAGCAAGAGCTTGTTACATTTAACAAGTTTATCACCTAACAGGATCCTTTATTTTTGAGGGGGGGGGAAAACAAGTTCTTGAAGATTGAAATCAACGTTATGTGTTATTACTGCCACAGGAAATTTACATGGACAGTTCTTGCTAAGTGTCTCAAATCCTCAAAAGATTTCTGGTTCAATGCTTTTTCCTCATCTCCTTTTGTATTGCAGTAAATTATCCCTTCACAAAGATGACAGTTTTTCTGTTTTGCCGGTTGCCTCAGAGTCATAAAAACCATTTTGAGAATTGCTGTCTACGATTTGCATGACAAATACTATTTCATGCTTCGGACCCCTTAGACTTTCTCTTCAGCTTCCGTTCAGGCCTTCCGTTCTGCGAATTATTTGCTTCTTTTTGTTCCAAGCCAATTTCAATAGAAGCGGCACATAATTTGGGATGTCTCTGTTTTAATTGGTATTGTTTGGAAGGGGGAAGAAATGAACAAAGACAGGATTACTCTCTTGACCAAGGGCTGTTTGGAACAATTCAGTCGTATTGTATGCAAATGTGACCCGGGTGTTGTATCAAGAAACCGAATTCAATTTAGATTCCCAAACAAAGCTTATTGGAAATCTTAAACAGGCACAGCAGCCAGGGTTTCCAAACTCCAGGTGGTGGTGGGAGATCTCCTGGGATTACAACTGATCTCCTGGTGGCATCTGGAGAAAATGGCCACCTTGAAAGGTGGACTCTGTGGTCAGGGCTCACTTCGTAGCGGGAGCTCCTTTGCATATTAGGCCACACGCCCCTGATGTAGCCAATCCTCCAAGAGTTTACAGAGCTCTTCTTACAGGGGCTACTGTAAGCTCTTGAAGGATTGTCTACATCTGGGGTGTGTGGCCTAATATGCAGAGGAGCTCCCACTACGAAATGAGCCCTGACTGTGGTATTATGCCCCACTGAAGCCCCTCCCCGCAATGGAGGAGAGGCATCGTTCCAACTTTTTACTTTTGGGGGGATTTAAATGTCCCCTGAATATATATATTTTTTAACTTTTCAGATTTTTCTGCACACCTGGGGAGTCCCCCAAGTATGCAAGAAAATCTCTTTGCCCCCCAGATGCCCCCAATGTGCAGATTTAGATATCCGCACGCTGGGGGCGCCTTGGCTATAAGATATATAGATATGATAGAAACTCAAGAGTACATGGTCCAAATGCATAAATAATCTTCAGAAATGAAGCGAGATATACCACAGTAGTTGGTCTGTTGGACATTATGAATGTAAAAGAAGCTGTGTATTATTCAACAGCAGGGCTCTGTTGGGGCCGGGGCACGCCGGGGCGCCGCTCCGGAAGAGAGGAGGCCAGGGGGTGGGCACATAACAAAGCGGGGCGTTGTTATGTGCCCACCCCCCAGCTCGCTTTCCCGGCCTGCACTTCAGCGCAGAGCTGTGAGAGTTCTGCTCAAAGTAGTCAAGGATCAGATCCTGGTTGGTTAACCACAGTTCTTTATTTCCAATCTCTACATTAGTACAGCGTCTCGGATTATTGTCAGAGATGAGACAGATAATACAAGCAGGTCTATTATACCATTCCAAGGAGTTTGAATTACCCATAGGTAGCCAATCACTATAGGGGAAAATTGGCGGGCAAAGAGGAGTTCTGGCCGTTTGGTTCTCACAGGAAAGAGAGCGAGGTGTCAAGCTGTAAATTTCCTTTCCCAAACCAGACCCCTCAGATGTTACCAGTTCACATAACAATCAATGGCCTCAAGGCTTTTGCATGTGATAAGAGATGAGCGGTATCCTCCCTTGAAGTCTCGGCCGGGGCAGCTGGAATGCGGAGGCAGGGATGTGAGAGGCCTCCTTGTTCACATACTTTACCGATGTCACCCTCCCGCTTCACTTGCTATAATCTCCCGGTCTGGTCAAGCAGTAGAACAGTAATACATAACAGTTACAAGCACAGAATTAAACATAGAGCTACTTAGAAGGTACAGGCATGATTAATATAATGTCTGAATTAGCAGATTCTGACACACTGGCCTCCTCATAATTGCCTTCACCTGGCCTTATCAGGAAACCTTTTATGGAAAATTCTAACTAATTTGGGAGCATGCACATTTTCAGAGCGAATCCATTCATTGTGTTCAGGACCGAAATCAAGCCATCTAACTAAATAATACAATCGGCCCCTACGCATTTTAGAATCAAGAATCTCAGTTATCTCGAAATGAGGGGCCCCCTCCTTCATCAGTGGAGGAGGAACTGGAGGAACTGGATGCCATGCATTCGGCCCAGGATCTTTCTTCAGCAAGCTGAAATGAAAAACAGGATGCACAGAACTCAGTGATTTAGGCAGCTCCAATTCAAAAGACACATCTGAAATTTTTCGCAACACTTTGTAGGGCCCTACATATTTCCATCCCAGTTTTCGACTGGGTTGTAAGCCATGTATATTTTTAGTGGAAAGATAGACAGAGTCCCCAGGCTGGAGATCCCAGCCTACTGCTCGGCCCCGATCTGCATATTTTTTGTAGTCCTCTTTCGCTTGGTCCAGTGCCTTGGCTATTAATGGCCATGAGTCTTGTAATGTCGTCCACCAACTCCTGAAATCCGTGGGGGGGGGCATTGGGCACATTCTCAATGGTGGGCAACGGTTTTCCTTCAAAGCCTCCCACGGCCATGAAGGGGGAGACGCCCGTGGAAGAATGCACGGCATTGTTATAGCTATACTCCGCAAACGGCAATAAATCCACCCAATTGTCTTGGTGGTAGTTGGTGTAGCACCTTAAGAACTGTTCCAGGATTTGATTAGTTCGCTCGGACTGTCCATCGGTTTCTGGGTGGTAACCCGAGCTTAGTGCCGGTTCTATGTCCATCATTTTTAGGAGCTCCCGCCAGAAGTTGGCAACGAATTGACTGCCCCTGTCGGATACCACCCTCTTAGGAAAAGCGTGTAATTTTATCACCTGGTTGAAGAAAGCTTTAGCCATCCCCTTGGCCGTGGGCAGTTGCTTGAAAGGGGTGAAATGGGCTTGCTTCGAAAACGTGTCCACCACCCCCCAAATGACAGTTTTCCCTTTCGAGGGTGGCAGATTAGTAATAAAGTCCATAGCTATCGCCTCCCAAGGGCGGGAAGGGGTAGGCAAAGGATGCAAGAGTCCCGGAACCTTTCCCCCCCTCTTTTTGCACATTAAGCAAGTTTGGCAGGCCGAGACGAAATCGGAAACATCCCGGCGCATGCGCGGCCACCAAAACTGACGTTGAATTAAGTTAAGCGTCTTTAGAAACCCAAAATGCCCCGCTAGTTTGGAAGAGTGGCACGCCAGTAACACATCCTTACGCTTGTTTTGGGGCACCACCAATTTGTCCCCATGGTACCAACACTGGTTTTCCCTCCTTGAACATTCAGCTAGTGCTTCCAGTTCCTCGACTTCCTCGGGAGCATAATTCCCCCCCCAATCGCACGCCTCAGTGTCCATTTGGGTCCGTTTATGCTGGCTTCTAGTAACGACTGCCCCTCCCAGCTGCTGGGGGGAGAACATGGAGTCGAACACCTCTTCTTTCATGCTCTCGTGTTGAGGCAACCGGGAGAGTGCGTCAGCTAAGGAGTTGGCCTTTCCGGGGAAGTGTTTTAACACAAAATTAAACTTTGAAAAGAAGTCAGCCCACCGCAGTTGCTTCGCATTTAGTGATCTCTGCGTGCGCAGCGCTTCTAGGTTTTTATGATCAGTCCAGATCTCAAACGGGGTTTGCGCCCCCTCTAGCCAATGCCGCCACGTAGTGAGAGCTAGCCGGATAGCCACGGCTTCCTTGTCCCACACTGACCAATTTCTTTCCGTGTCGTTAAACTTTTTGGAGATGTAAGCTAGGGGGTGTAGCTTCCCATCCGGCCCTTGTTGTAGAACGGCCCCCCCCATGGCCACATCGGAAGCGTCTACATGGATTATGAACTCTTTGGTTTCGTCTGGATGGGCTAAGATGGGTTCAGAAGTAAAAAGGGTTTTCAATGTCTCGAACGCCCTTTGGCACTCCCCATTCCAGGCGATCCTCTCCCCAGGTTTCCCGGCTTCCGTCCCCCTCCCCTTGGTTTTCAGTAAGTCCGTTAGGGGGAGGGTAACTGTCGCAAAGTCTTTTATGAAAGTTCGATAAAAGTTACAAAATCCTAATAGGCTCTGTAATTGTTTTCTTGTTCGCGGAGCTTCCCACTGGACTACCGCCTCCACTTTTGCTGGGTCCATTTCCAACCCCCTCTGGGAAATGCGATACCCTAGGAAGTCTACTGACTCACGGTGGAACTCGCACTTTGACAACTTAACATACAGTTGGTTTTTCAGCAAGGTGGAAAGGACCTCTCGTACTAGTTTCACATGCTCTTTCTTATCAGCAGAGTAAATCAAGATATCATCTATGTAACATAACACCCCCTTGAACAAATGCTTGTGCAACACTTCGTTTATCAAACTCATAAAGACCCCAGGAGCGCCACTTAAGCCGAACGGCATCACCAGGTATTCAAACTGTCCCAATGGAGTGTTGAATGCAGTCTTGAACTCGTCCCCCTCCCTTATGCGCACCCAGAAGTAAGCATCCCGGAGATCTAGTTTGGTGAATATCTTCCCCTTGGCCGCTTCGGTCAATAAGTCTTTTATTAATGGGAGGGGGTAGGCGTTGGAAGTGGAAACCGCATTCAGTCCCCGGTAGTCCGTGCACAAGCGCAGGCCCCCGTCTTTCTTTTTCCGGAACAAAACGGGGGCGGCGAAAGGGGACTTCGCTGGGCAGATGAAGCCTCGCTCCAAATTTTTGTCTAGAAACTTGCGTAGCTCCTCCCGCTCTAAGGGGCTCATGGAGTAAAGTTTTCCCTTGGGGAGTTTCTCGCCCGGGAGCAGCTCTATGGCACAGTCCGACAGTCTGTGGGGGGGTAGCTCATCCGCCTCGGTCTCACTGAAAACCTCCATCAAGTCTCTATACTCCCGGGGGACCGGGGAGGGGGCGAGGGCAAGGGCGGCCGGTCGGGGAGGAGAGTTTGGCGGTCCTGGACCCCACTCCGAGTCCCATTTGTGCGTCAGGCACCGGTCATCCACCCAGGAGATTTTCCCTTCACTCCACTTGATGTAAGGGTCGTGCGAACTCAGCCAGGGGCTTCCCAGCACCATGGGAATTGGGCGTTTGGGGTGATGACAAAAGCTCGCTTCTCCCAATGCTCCCCGGTTCCCAAAATCAGGCCCTCAGTTTCAGCCACACACTCTTCTTTCATTTCCGACCCATCCATTTGGGTGAATTTTAGGGGCTCAGCCAGCGGGGTGACTTTTGGTCCCAACCCTTCCACCACTAAAGGGCTAATTAAGTCCCGAGCACACCCAGAGTCAATTAGGGCGCGGACTCTCATGTGCGTGCCCGATCCCGGGGTCATTACTGTCACTACCATATATAACAGGGGGCCAGGGATGCTCACCGGAGATGGCGCTTCTTGGCGGGGGACCTGCAGTTCTGCGCCGCTCACTGCAGGCCGTTGGAGTTTCCCGACATCTGTGTTTCCATCAGCTCCAGCTCCCCTTGTTCACTCGTGGCTCCTTCCAGTTGCAGTGCCCGGGGCTTGAGCGGGGTCTTCCCTCTGCTAGGGGTGCTCCCCGCCACGGGTGTAGAGGTCTTCGGCCCCTTTCCTCCCCCCCTTGGGCACGCTGAGGCGAAGTGGCCACTCTCCCCGCATTTCATGCACAACCCTTGTCGAAACCGGGCATCTCTGATGTCTTGTACACTGGGCTTCAGCTTCGCTCTCGGCACTACTTTGCTGGCCGATGTAGCCGACGTTCCCATCTTAATGAGGGTGAATCGTTCCTCCACGTCTGTCGCCGCCCGCATCCAGGTGGCCAACGTCCCCGGGCGGCCCCCCAGTAGAACGGTTTCGTAGATTTCCGGATTGAGACCTTCTCGGTACTTTTCCATGAAAAGTTCCTCGGGCCAGCCATGAATCTTGGCCGCGATGCGCTGGAACTTATCGGTGTAGTCCCTCACTGTGGACCTCCCCTGGAACAGCTTCCATAGTTGGTTCCGGGCCTTTTCTTCTCCCAGAGGGTCTTCGTATTGGTGTCGGAGGGCCCACATGAAGTTGTTCAGCGAGCGTAACTCAGGACCGGGGGCATCGTGCAGGCTCACATACCAATCGCTGGCGGTGTCTTTCAGCTTGGGCCCGATGTAGCCAATCCGCTCCCTCTCTGTGGGGTAGAGGTGGCCCCAGCTGTCCAGGAACCGCTCGATCTCCAACAGGAAGAAACGCAGCTTCTCGGGGTCCCCATCGAAAGTAGCCGTCAGAGGGTCGGAGGGGGCCGGGCGAACGATCGGCCCTGCCGGCACCGGGGCCGGCGCTGGGGCGGGACCTGGCACCTGAGGAGGGACGACTGGTGGGACCGGCTGTGTCGGCGGCCGCGGCTGCACGGGCACCTGTGGCTGAGCTGGGACTCCTCCGGGAACCGCCGGCGGCTGCTGAACTCCCGTCGCGGGGGCTGGAAGAGCCTCTTGCATGACCCTCATAGCGTCTCGAAATTGGTACTGGAGATCGAGGGCCAATTCTCGTAGTTCGGCGGTGAGTTGGAGCCGTAAATCTCCCATCATCCGGTCTAGAGATGGCATCTGGTCTCCCCGATACGGATCGGGCCCATACGGGCCGGTTCTCTCTCCTTCCATGGGCTGGCGACGCGGATCTCCTCCGTAGATCGGCTCGCAGTCTTCTCCCAGGTAGCTCGGCCTCCCTCGATCGAGTTGATCGCCAGGGAACGAAACCCGTGCCCCTTTCCGGTCGTGCACCCAAGAATCCACGGTCCCACGACCGAACTGGCTCCAGGCGTACTTGGGGGTCCCGCTCTGAAGAGGAGGTAGGCGCGGGATGTAGTGAGCCCCCTGAATCGTAGTCACCGGCACTTCGGGCTCCCCTCCGCCGCCTCCACCACCGTTCCCCTGGTCTGCCAGAGTGGTGGGGGTATCTTCGGGGGTAGTAGGGGTGAGGACCGTGTCGTCGTCTGACATGGTCAGGAACGGCTAAGTCCCAGTCACAGATCTCTGACAATCTGTGAGAGTTCTGCTCAAAGTAGTCAAGGATCAGATCCTGGTTGGTTAACCACAGTTCTTTATTTCCAATCTCTACATTAGTACAGCATCTCGGATTATTGTCAGAGATGAGACAGATAATACAAGCAGGTCTATTATACCATTCCAAGGAGTTTGAATTACCCATAGGTAGCCAATCACTATAGGGGAAAATTGGCGGGCAAAGAGGAGTTCTGGCCGTTTGGTTCTCACAGGAAAGAGAGCGAGGTGTCAAGCTGTAAATTTCCTTTCCCAAACCAGACCCCTCAGATGTTACCAGTTCACATAACAATCAATGGCCTCAAGGCTTTTGCATGTGATAAGAGATGAGAGGTATCCTCCCTTGAAGTCTCGGCCGGGGCAGCTGGAATGCGGAGGCAGGGATGTGAGAGGCCTCCTTGTTCACATACTTTACCGATGTCACCCTCCCGCTTCACTTGCTATAATCTCCCGGTCTGGTCAAGCAGTAGAACAGTAATACATAACAGTTACAAGCACAGAATTAAACATAGAGCTACTTAGAAGGTACAGGCATGATTAATATAATGTCTGAATTAGCAGATTCTGACGAGCTGGAAGAAAGCTTCCCCCCCCCCCCACTCACCCTTCCCGGCCATGGCAGGCTGCCACTGGCCCGGGGAGAAGCCCATCCCTCCCCCCCTCACTCTTCCCAGGCCGCGGCAGGCCGTCGTCGGCCCGGGGAGAACCCCCTTTCCTCCCCCCCGCTCACCCTTCCCGGGCCGTGGCAAGTGCCACCGGCCCGGGGAGAAGCCCTTCCCTCCCTCCCACACTCACTGTTCCCGGGGCCACAGCAGGCCGCCAGCCCCGGGATGAAGCCCCCCTCCCTCCCCCACTCACTGTTCCCAGGGGCACAAGGGAGGGAGAAGCCAGGCCCGAGTGGCGTTAAGCCACTTGGACCCAAGCAAGGGGGGGAGGGAGGGAAACACCGGCCCCAGTGGAAGGAGAAGCGCCTCTTCCTTCCTTCCTTCCTTCCTTCCTTCCTTCCTTCTCTCTCTCTCCCCCCCACCTACCTACCTACCTTCTTGTTCCTTCCTTCCCCCCTTCCTTCCCCCCTCCCCCCTCCCTCCCTCCCCCTTCCTTCCTTTCTTCCTTCCTTTCTTCTCTCTCTCTCCCCCCACCTACCTACCTACCTACCTACCTTCCTTCCTGTTCCTTCCTTCCCCGTTCCTCTCTCTCTCCTTCCTCCCTCCCTTCCTTTCTTCTCTGTCTCTCCCCCACCTACCTACCTACCTTATTGTTCCTTCCTTCCTTCCTTCCCCCTTCCTTCCCCCCTTCCTCCCTCCTTTATTCCTCCCTCCTTCCTTCCTTCCTTCCTTTCTTTTTTCTCTCTCTCCCCCACCTCCCTACCTTCCTGTTCCTTTCCTTCCTTCCTTCCCCCTCCCTCCCTCCTTTCTTCCTTCCTTCCTTCCTTCCTTCCTGTGCCATCTGATAGGCTCGCCAGCTCTAAGTTGCGAAATACCTTGGAGATTTTTGAGGTGGAGCCTGAGCGCTGGGTATTGCCTTCTGACACACTGCCGATGACATCAGGGATGTGTGGCCTTTTGACACTTCCGGTGACATCAGGAGGTATGGCATAGGCAAATAAGTTATGCTAATGAGCTCCTGCACCTCTTTTTTTACGAAAGGACCCCTGTTCAACAGTATTGCAGCTGGGCGGTTTTGGAGTTCCCCTTTTGAGGAAGCAAGGCGATACGGCAACTGGAAGCTGGCGGGGCCGTTCAGTGGAAACACAAGCGGCGAGGCGAGTTTTGGGAAGAGGAATTATAAACATTGCCGTTTGAACTTTTCACCGTCTGAGGAATTTGACTTGGGCGATTTCTGAAGGTTATTTACGTACTCGGACCGTGTGTTCTTGTATTTTTTGCGTTTCTGACCATCCTGTTATATTTTTGATAAACGACACTATTTACGTAGGTTCAGATTATCCGACTCATTGAATGTTTTTTCGTTATTTATGCAGCGTTTGTATCCTTTCTATTGCGCTTCACTGCTGTTCAGGTTCAGGCGGTACCTGGAGAAAGTTGAGACAAAGAGATCTTTGTCCTGGATCTTCCATTTGCTCAGTCAGCATCCTTATGGTTTGAATCAGTCAATAGAATTCAATTCTTTTTTATGAAATAGGTGAGCGTAATGCTTCTCTTGCCCCTTTAAATATTATGTTGGGTTTGTGTATACGTGGGTATTGGTGTAGTTGATTGCTAAAGCGTGCCGACTATGTGAGGCTGTGTCCCTTTTGGATCGGTTGCCCGTCAATGCTCTTACTTTTGGGTGAGCTTTTCTAAGCATGAGTTTCCATTCTTAGGCTTCTAATAGTGAGAATTTATGTAAATAATTAATGGTGGCATCTTTCTTACAGAAGAATCATCTTTGAATACAATAGAAATTGGATTTCTTGTTCTGAAGAGGTTGTAAGCAGGGGTCCGTTGGAGCGGGAGCTCCGGGAGTGAGGAGCCCAGGGGGCGGGCACATGACCAAGCCCCGCCCCCTCCTCGGCTTCCCTGAGCAGTGCAGAGGCGCAGCGCCCCGGGGAAAGCCCTGCTAGGGTCTTTATTGTTTTTAATGTTTTGTTTTAATATTGATAATTTTATCCTTGTTCCTTTTATGACTGTGTGCTGCTTTTCCAGAGACTTGCTCAAGGTGGCATATAAATTTTCTAAGTAGACCATTTTTTATCTGGGCACATGGCACAGAAGTACTGGAGAAATTTCACCAACCCTTCAGCAGCTTCCACCTCATCAGTTTGGTGTAGTGGTCAGGAGTTGGACTCTAATCTGGGAGAACCGGGTTTGATTCCCCACTCCTCCACATGCAGCTGCTGGTGTGACCTTGGGCCAGTCACAAGTTCTCTCAGAGCTGTTCTCTCATGAGCAGTTCTCAAAAGACCTCTCTCAGCCCCACCTACCTACCTGACAGGGTGTCTTGTTGTGGGGAAGGAAAGGGAAAGGGATGGGCGGTGCACATGTCCTGGGTATCTCAAGTCTCCTTGAAACCTGGTGGTTTCAAGGGAGCAGGAAGAGAATGAGGGTGTGTTCTTGACGTTTATTTTTATTGCACAAAGTATTGGATGGGGAAGGGAATGGAGGAAGAGCCGGTCAGTTTCGCTCACCTGTGGAGTGCAGCCTGAGGGGTGGGTGTTGCCTTCTGACTCACTTCCGGCACGTTAGGGGGTGCGGCATATGCAAATGAGTTATGCAAATGAGTTATGCAAATGAGCTCCTGCACCTCTTTTTCTACGAAATGACCCCTGGTTGTAAGTATATGTATGATGCATCGTTGGTAGATGGAGGTAATCAATAATTCTATTTGGAGTAACACATTTGTATTTGGAGTAGTGAGACGTATGTTTTATATTCAGCAAGCTGAAGAAGCTCCTGACGAAACAAAGGATCAAAGCCGGCATCTTCGTCCTTCATCTGAAGATTATGTGTTTTTGTTTGATGATATTCTGTACAAGAGAGACTTAGATGTTTTGCTTGTAGACTCTGGTGGGTTGTTTATTATACGTATAGACCCTGTTGAGCCATTATACTGTTTGTGATTTATTCTGCGTTAAACAGTGACTTTCCCTTTGTTGGGACACCTGGAGATCTCCCAGAATTACAGTGGTTCTCCAGGCTATACAACTCAGTCTCCTTGGACAGGGTAACCAGCAGTGTTCCCTCTACGCTGCGTTAATGTGAGCTAGCTCAGTTTTTTTAGCCTCCGGCTCACACGTTTTTGTCTCAGCTCAGGAAAGACGGCTCCAGAGCAAACAAATTTACGCAGCAGCCAAACCACTCGCTTACCACTTTAATGCCCAGTAGTTGCCAAAGTAGAATTTTTGCTCACAGGACTCCACAGCTTAGAGGGAGCGTTGGTTACCAGATGTCCTCTTTTAGAAGACACATCCTCTTTTTTGGGGTGTCCGTCCTCTTTTGGTTTCTTTTTTAGAAACTGATGAAAATATCCCCTTTTGGGGTTGAAAGGTTAGGAATATTCCTAGTTAGCAGCAATGATCACAGCTGAAACAGAAGGGGTATTTGGGTTTGTCATAGGGGATCACTATGAGGAAATAGTTCCTCTTTTTTGTTTTTCAAAATATGGTAGAAGAAGAAGAGAAGAGAGTGGATTTATACCCAGCCCTTCACTTGGAGTCTCAGAATGGCTTACAAACTCCTTTCCCTTCCCCTCCCCACAACAGACACCCTGTGAGGCAGGCGGGGTTGAGAGAGCTCTCACGAGAACTGCCCTTGAGAGAACAGCTTCGAGAGAACGTGTGACTGACCCAAGGGCACACCAGCAGGTGCAAGTGGAGGAGCGGGGAATCAAACCGGGCTCTCCCAGACTAGAGTCCGCGCTCCTAACCACTACACCAAACTGGCTCTCAGCCAGTAACCCTGCCCCTGGAGGAAATGGCACCTTTGAAGAACGCTGCACCGAAATGAGACCAGGAAGCAGAGGTTGTTCTCCCGACTTACTTATGGGAGCCTCACTTGTCTTCTACCTCGAGTGGCAGGCACTGCAACGAAGCCAGGGGGTTGTTTGGGTTCTTGCAGTGTGGAAAGGGTTGTGCCCAAAACAAAGCACTGAAAACTGATGCAGATAACAGTTGTACTAAACACCAAGTTTATATGCACATGAGAACTTCAAACATACTAAAATAAGTATGCATTTAATATCAGCTGGGATTCGTAAAGTTTCTAAATACAAACAAAAAAGTCTCTGAGCATGTACCTATAAAGCCCTATATGGCCAGGGTCCAACATACCTAAGGGACCGCCTTTCTCCGTACATACCCAGCGGGCACTTTGGTTGGGGTCATGCCATCGACTCTGTGTCCCGGGCCCCAGGGACGTCAAGCTCGCCAGAACTAGGGCCAGGGCTTTTTTGGTGGCGGCTCCTGTCTGGTGGAATGAGCTCCCGGAGGAGATCAGGGCCCTGCGGGACTTAATGCAGTTCTGCAGGGCCCGCAAGACGGAGCTCTTCCGCCAGGCCTTCGCATAGGAGCTGCCACCAGTCATACCACCCATCACGTATGCTATCTGTGATGTAGCTGGCCCAGTACAGCCCGGGCTCGGTGGCAAGGGGGCTCGGACCTTACCATTGGGTAGCCATCTGAACATATGATATTGGAAGCTTTTAGAGTAAACAGGGGGGGCCCCGCAATATTCGCAGGGGGGGGAGAAGCCGACAGCTGCTCCTCCTTCCTCCTCCCCCCCGCGTTCCAGCCTGCCCGAGGCGAGGCCCCTCCGGCGCAGAGCCGCGGGCCTCGCCATCTCTTCTCCACCTCCCGCCCCGGCTTGGCCCAGCGAGGCCCGCGGCTTTGTGCCAGAGGAGCCTCACCATTCCTTCCCTCCCCCCTCGCCCTCGCGTTCCCCTCCCGCCCGTTCTCCTTTCCCGCGGCTTGAGTGGCTTAATGCCACTCAGGCCCAGCATTTCCCTCCTCCCCCGGCACCATCCCCTCCCTCCCTTCCCCCCCGTGCTCGTCCGCCCGCCCACCAGCTCACTCTTTTTTGCGTCTCCCTCCTCCCCCCCGGCACCATCCCTTCCCGCTCCCCCTGGCTGCACTCATCCGCCGCCAGCGCCGCCAGCACTCCCGCAAGTCCGTTCCAGCAACAACCACACGACAGGTAAGTTCGTTCCCTGCGCATGTGCAGGGAACGCTTTTTTACTTTTTGGGGGATTTCAGTATCCCCCAAAACCTTTTTTTAACTTTTTTGATTTTTCTGCAAACGGGGGGATCACCCCCCCCCCATCTGCAGAACCCCCTCCCCACCCCCCAAGTGCCCCCCCACGCGGATTTAAGTATCCGCGCGCGGGGGGGGCACTTGGGAATTAGATACATAGATTATCTTATTTATTGGAACGGTTTTAGTTGATTTTATCTGTTTTAATGTACTGAATTGGCCTGTGTGCCCTTGTAAGCCGCTCTGAGCCCGTTCGCGGGGAGGGCGGGATATAAATCTGAAAAATAAATAAATAAATAAAAAAACAAAATACAAATTCACAACAGACAAAGGCTCTAGATTCTGCTCTTCGTTTCGTATTCTTCTTCAGAAAATGACTTCTGCTGGAGATGGAGAGACCTCCACAAAAGAGACTCCAAGCAAGAAACGTAGACAGATTTATAGACTCTCCCCGACCTCTGGGATATTTTCTATCAAATACAACTCATCATGGATCTTGAATCCTTACTAACGGGCAACCGGCCATTAACACAGGAACTAATCTCCAAAGCCGGCTACCCTACATGGAATCCCACGAAAATGAGAGAGGCTTCCCTGTAGGCAGTCTGGCAAAAGCATGGCCGCCCCCCGAGCCCTCAAACCACAACAAATGCCCTTGCTTCCTTGCATGATGGAAAACGTCAAAGCCAGCTCTGTCTCTGGGGTTTGTGGGAACTTGCAAATTCCCTAGCAAAGGCAAGAGGAGGAGGAACGGCAAACGTCTGCCGATGAATTTTAAGCATCTCAGCGGCTAAACAGTAAGTAGAATGCAAATGGAACCATGACCCGGTAGTCCTAGAAGGCTTTCTGCCGTCTCTCAATAGGGTGTCACTTGTCTTCTAGCCATGGCGTAATGATGTGCTCTCACATCCAAACAGAGGATCCAGACTAATTAATTTTATACAAATTAATCTTTTAAAGCTTTCAGCCCCAGATATCTCCGGGATGTATCTGATAGAAGTTGTCTCGCAACCTATATTTTTGATGGGGGCGGAGGGTGAATTTCAAGTGCTGTTAAGTCTTTCCCGACTTACGGCAACTCTATGAATTAATGATCAACCCAACATTCTATCCTCAGCAACTTTGCTTGGGTCTTGCAAACGGAGGGCCGCGGCTTTCTTGGTGGAGTCGATCCGTCTCCTGTTGGGTGGGTCTTCCTCTTTCCAGTTTGAGAGAGCCAGTTTGGCGTAGTGATTAAGTATGCGGATTCTAATCTGGGAGAACCGGGTTTGATTCCCCCACTCCTCCACTTGCAGCTGCTGGATGACCTTGAGCAAGCCATAGTTCTGTCAGAGCTGTTCTCTCAAGGACAGATCTGAAAAGAGCTCTCTCCGCCCCACCTCCCTCACAGGGTGTCTGTTGTGGGGAGGGGAAGGGAAAGGAGTTTGTAAGCCCGCTCTGAGACTCCGAGTGAAGGGCGGAGTATAAATCCAATCTCTTCTTCTTCTTCTTCTTTTTTTCCAGCTGCCTTTTGCTTTTCCTCTTTTTTTTTTTTGTAATAAAACTTTTATTTTTTTCCATTGTTTTTTTAATACAATTAGCTTTTATACATATTCCATTCTCTATAAAATTGCGTACTTAGTTAAAAAGATATAATCATTAGATGACTTCCCACCCCACCTGCACCGTCATATATATCGACTGATAAACATATATATAAAAATATTTGTCTCCTAAGGTAACATTATGAACTATTATAATTTTTATACATTTAGATTGATTATCAAAGTATTGGTTAGGGACGGTTTAATTTTGCGGTTAACCACAGACTCATTTTTTGCGTTATATACATATTTCATCATTTCAGTTGTTAGAAAGTGTAAAAATATTATTTTTCATCTCCCAATACTGCTCCATATATTCCTTCAAAACTTTCCAATCTTCTAAGAACTTCGCTGAGTCTTGATTGTTTAATTTTCTTGTCCATTTATCCATTTCTGCCATAAATAGCAGTTTCCTCAGCCATTCCCATAGTTCTGGAGTTTTCTCGCTTTTCCAATTTTGCGCATAGACCATTCTTGCTGTTGTTACCATATACCATATCAGTGTCCTTTTACCTATACTTACATCTTCTAAGTTAAGACCAAGCAACAACATTTCAGGCAATTTTTTAAGCTTACATTGCAAAATTCTCTCCATTTCAGCATGGATCATACACCAAAAACCCTTAGCTTTATCACAAGTCCACCACATACGATAGAACGATCCTTCTTTTTGCTTACATTTCCAACACTTGTTAGACATATTTTGACCACTATTTGACCATATTTCCTCTTCTGATTGTCTTTTCCAGTCTTCTCGTTAACGCAATCAAAGTTCAAAGTTTATTTTTTATTTTACTTTATTTATTCAATTTTTTGGATCACCCAACCCTGTAAGCAGGCTCTGGGCAATTTACAGCATTAAAACAGATCATTCATTCATTCATTTTGATTTATATCCAGCCTTGCCGGACGAACTGGCTTGAGGTGGCATACAACAATTAAAATGCGATAAAACAATAAAATACAATAAATGCAATAAAATTACATAGCCATAAATAACACAAAATGCTAGTAGGTACCGATGACGGTTTCTGTGGATGGTCTAATACAGAGAAGAAGAAGAAGAAGAGAAGAGATTGGATTTATATCCCGCCCTTCACTCACTTAAGAGTCTCAGAGCAGCTTACAAACTCCTTTTTCCCTTCCCCTCCCTACAACAGACACCCTGTGAGGTAGGTGGGGCTGAGAGAGCTTTTTCCCAAGCTGTCCTTGAGAGAACAGCTGGTACAGAGCTATGGCTTGCCCAAGGTCATCCAGCAGGTGCATGTGGAGGAGTGGGGAATCAAACCCGGTTCTCCCAGATTAGAGTCCGCGCACTTAACCACTACACCAAACTGGCTCTCGAGCTTCAGCTACCTACTCTGACTCCCAATTCTTGTTACTGATGGCTGTGTTTGGGGGGGGCGGGGGGTTAGAGAACTAATGCTGTAGCTTAGGGCCATAGCATGGGTAGTTTCCGATGGCTCATTCATCAGTGGCGGCTCCTAGTCGAAGGCCTGGTGGAAGAGCTCCGTTTTGCAGGCCCTGCAGAACTGTAAAGGTTCCCGCAGGGCCCTGATGTCTTCCAGGAGCTCATTCCACCTGTGTGGAGCCACCACTGAGAAGGCCCGAGTTCTAGCAACAGCCACCCCGACGTCTTTCGGACTGGGGAGAGTCAGGTGGTTTTGTGACCCCGACCTCACTGCCTTCCGGGGAATGTGTGGAGAAAGGCGGTCTCTCAAGTAGACAGGCCCCCGACCATATAGGGCTCTAAAGGTCAAGACCAGCACCTTGGAGCAAATCCGGTATGTTATTGGCAGCCAGTGCAGCGCCCTCAGCACAGGCTGGATGTGATCTCTTATAGAGAGACCCATCAACAGCCTGGCTGCAGCAATAAAATACAATCAACCCAATAAAAGTGTCACAATGTGCTAACAAAACAACCAGTTCAGAGGGCGATCAAACCCTTTTTTTTTTGCTGGCTGCCATGCTCTTTGCGCGGCAGGGCAGGGCAGGGGACACGGGGCCAAACATAGAAAAGGAGGATTCCAGTCTTAACCGTTGGCTGCTGCCCTCAACCGAAAGCCGGGTGGAACATCTCTGCCTTACGGGCCCCGAGGAATTGCATCACGTCCCGCAGGGCCCTGACGTTATTCCACAGAGAGTACCGCCAGGTTGGGGCCATTTGAGCTTCGAGGGAAAATTCAGGCTTGATTTGACCCAGGACCCACGGATCTGTCGTTTGGGAGGTCCACGGTATCTGTAAAACTCCCCTCCAACACCACATTTCAAAGGGATCCACTTTCTTCCCATCAGCTTTCTTCCTTGTCTAACTTTCACATAGTAATATGCCATCGTAATGGGGAATACTATGGCATGAATTAACTTGACCTTGATTGCCGGTGGAACATCCTTACAGTTAAGGATCTTTTCTAGCTCCTTTGTGGCTGCCCTCCCCAGTATGTCTGGGGCAAGTGATGCTCCGTATTCTTGGTGCTGGGGGGGGGGGGCAACAGTTGGAGGGCTTCTGAGTTCTGGCCCCACTGGTGGACCTCCTGATGACACCTGGGCTTTCGTCATTGTGTGACACAGAGTGTTGGACTGGAGGGGCCACTGGCCTAATCCAACAGGGCTCCTCTTGTGTTCTTATGTCTGGGGCAGTGATGCTCTGTATTCTTGGTGCTGGGGGGGCAACAGTTGGAGGGCTTCTGAGTTCTGGCCCCACTGGTGGACCTCCTGATGACACCTGGGCTTTCACCAGTGTGTGACACAGAGTGTTGGACTGGAAAGGCCATTGGCCTAATCCAACAGGGCTCCTCTTGTGTTCTTATGTCTGGGGCAGTGATGCTCTGTATTCTTGGTGCTTGGGGGGCAAGAGTGGGAGGTCTTCTGAAGTTCTGGGCCCCCTGGTGGACCTCCTGATGGCACCTGGGTTTTGGCCACTGTGTGACACAGAATGCTGGATTGGATGGACCACTGGCCTGATCCAACATTGGCTTTTCTTCTGTTCTTATATCTGGGGCAGTGATGCTCTGTATTCTTGGTGCTTGGGGGGCAAGTGTGGGAGGTCTTCTGAAGTTCTGGGCCCCCTGGTGGACCTCCTGAGGGCACCTAGTATTTTTGGCCACTGTGTGACGCAGAATGTTGGACTGGATGGGCCACTGGCCTGATCCAACATTGGCTTCTCTTACGTTCTCAATTTCCTTCTGATTTCTTGGTTGGAACCTTCCTTTTGGTTGATGCTGGAGGCAAAGAACAAAAAAAATCCTGTGCCATTTCAGTTTCTTCATTGTCAGCCTCAATGCTGTGCAATTCCCCAGTAATTACTTTTTTGATAGTGCAAATGCATTGTGAGTTCTGTTCTTTGAACTATTCCCAGCAAACAAGGCAGAAAACCATTAGAGAGTTTCTAGCTTCTATTGAAAAAAAGGCTCTTTATTAGACAAGGCATAAGAAAATACAACCATCTGAGAATTAACCCCCGCTATAGCGACTGCAAAAACAGAGGGCAACAATAGTTAACCTACTGGCATTTCTCTCTTTTTGACTTTTTTTTTTTTCAATTATAAGGGATATAGAAAAAAAGGATAGGGAAAAACAGAAAATACAGTTACCAAAATTAATGACATTCCTTTTTCAAAATATATACGTAAATGTGAAAAATTACATGGTGTAATAGCTTAACAAATGTTTAACAAGATGTATATGGTGTAATGGCACAAGAATATAGGTTAAAACACATATGACCCATTAACTTAAAAAATCTGTATAATGACCAACTCATTCTACGAATTTCTCACACTATATTTTCATTTTTATCTTCTCGATCTGACATCATGGACATTTTCATAAGATTTCATACAACAGTTTGTTATAATAAACAACAGTTTATTATAATAAACTACACGTACCGCTCTTTTCATTTCATATTAAAACTGTCTTATAGTGTTATTGTTTACGATTAAACCTTTCAGATATATAACGAAAGAGGTTACTTATAATAGTCACAGAAGACTCACCAATTGTTTTCGAATTCATCTTTCAGCCTTTAGTTAATGTAGTTTGTCAGTTTTCCAGGGGTCCGTTGGAGCAGGAGCGCACAGGAGCGCAGCTCCGGGAGTGAGGAGCCCAGGGGGCGGGCACATGACCAAGCCCCGCCCCCTCCTCGGCTTCCCCGAGCAGTGCAGAGGCGCAGCGCCCCGGGGAAAGCCCTGCTAGGGTCTTTATTGTTTTTAATGTTTTGTTTTAATATTGATAATTTTATCATTGTTCCTTTTATGACTGTGTGCTGCTTTTCCAGAGACTTGCTCAAGGGGGCATATAAATTTTCTAAGTGTACCATTTTTTATCTGGGCACGTGGCACATAAGTACTGGAGAAATTTCACCAACCCTTCAGCAGCTTCCACCCCATCAGTTTGGTGTAGTGGTCAGGAGTTGGACTCTAATCTGGGAGAACCAGGTTTGATTCCCCACTCCTCCACATGCAGCTGCTGGTGTGACCTTGGGCCAGTCACAAGTTCTCTCAGAGCTGTTCTCTCATGAGCCGTTCTCAAAAGACCTCTCTCAGCCCCACCTACCTCACAGGGTGTCTTGTTGTGGGGAGGGGGAGGGATGGGTGGTGCACATGTCCTGGGTATCTCAAGTCTACTTGAAACCTGGTGGTTTCAAGGGAGCAGGAAGAGAATGAGGGTGTGTTCTTTACGCTTATTTTTATTGCACAAAGTATTGGATGGGGAAGGGAACAGAGGAAGAGCAGGTCAGTTTCACTCACCTGTGGAGTGGAGCCTGAGGGGTGGGTGTTGCCTTCTGACACACTTCCGGTATGTTAGGGGGTGTGGCATATGCAAATGAGTTAGGCAAATGAGTTATGCTAATGAGCTCCTGCACCTCTTTTTCTACGAAATGACCCCTGCAGTTTTCCATAACTGCCTCTTGTCTATCCAGTTCTCAATAGTTGGGCAACCCTCAATTTTCCACTTGGCTGCAAATACTACTCTTGCTGCCGTTAGCATGTATCTGAATCTCCGAGCATTTCTCAACCATCATGTTCAGCAAACTAGATTGCACTTCTGAAGAAGTGTGCATGCACAGGAAAGCTTATACCCAGAATAAAACTTTGTTGGTCTTCAAGGAGCTCCTGGACTCAAGCTTTGTTCTGCTGTTTCAGACCAACACGGCTGCCCCACCTGAACCTAATTCCAGAGTGTGATCTTAAAATTTCGGGAATTTTCTGTATAAACCCAAGCCACACGCACAAAAAGGAGATCTCGCTTTATCTCTTCTGAGACGTCCATCCGGAGAAATCTGATTTGCTTCAACCAGCAACACATTTATATAGAAAAATAGCGATCGCCGTACGCTAAATCTTGTCTAACTTAAGCACGTGGTCGTCTAGATAAACAATGGGTTCCGAATGACTGATGAGATAATCAGGTGGGTGCATCTAAAAGTACATCTGCTATGTGCTCATTACCTTTTCCAAGTAAGATTAGAAGGACTAACTTTGTTAAAAGGCAGTAAATCCAGTAACTGCCCAAGATAAAAGAAAAACCTTATTCAATCAGTTAGATTCAACTCCAGCGACAGCCGAGAGACCCAGAAGAAGAAGGAGAAGAAGAAGAAGAGGAGATTGGATTTATACCCCGCCTTTCACTTACTTGGAGTCTCAGAGCGGCTTACAAACTTCTTTCAGCTTGGGACAGCTTGGGAAAGAGCTCTCTCAGCCCCACCCACCTCACAGGGTGTCTGTTGTGGAAAGGGGAAAGGGAAAAGAAGTTTTAAGCCGCTCTGAGACTCCCTTGGGGAGTGGAGGGCGGGGTATAAATCCAGTCTCTTCTTCTTCTTCTTTCCCTTCCCCTCCCCACAACAGACACCCTGTGAGGTAGGCAGGGCTGAGAGAGCTCTGAGAGAACTGTCCTTGAGAGAACATCTGGTACAGAGCTATGGCATGCCCAAGGTCATCCAGCAGGTACAAGTGGAGGAGTGGGGAATCAAACCCAGTTCTCCCAGATTAGAGTCCGCGCACTTAACCACTACACCAAACCAGCTCTCCATAAGAGTTTCAGGGCATAGGCTTTGAGAGTGTCTGACAAAGGGAGCTTTGCTTCTTGAAAACTCATAACCTGAAACTCTTTTTTGCTCTCAAAGGGGTACTGGATACGAATGTTACTGCAGACCAACGTGGCTACCCTCTGAAATTGACTCGAATCAGTTTGACCATAGATGAGCCAAATAAAAGCTCATTTCTGCACGAACACCTGAAGGATCAGCGAGAAAACTTGTGATGTAATCAAAATTAGGGATGGGCCGAACCACCAACTGACCCACAAACCAATGTGAGCCAAGAGGTTGGTTCGTGAACCGAACTGGTTCGTAGCTGTTCATGACCCCTGCTTTCCGCTTCTTGCCGCTCAGCTGTTTCTCGTAAAAGCAGAGGTTGAAATGGCTCCAAGCTTTCTTCTCTTCGCGAACCACCCAAAACTGCCTTAAAATTCATGGAAGTTTGTGGTGGCTCTTCAGAATGCGAACTTTGGTTTGTGAGGCATGAACCAGCAAAATTCATCGCGAACTGCCGTTTCTGAGCCAGTTCGTGCCCATCCCTAATCGAAATCCTGCTACAGTGGGATTAGAGACAGATCCAAATCATTGCTAGTTTTTAAAACAATTTTTCGAAGGAACAGAGATTGTCTTCTCAGTCTTGATAGCTCTTGGTGCAATCTGAAATCAGCCATTGGAAATCTGTGTGACTGTGTGAACATGTACTTCACTGGACGCGACGAAAATTTGACACCACTCCGTTTGTGTCTCATGATTCTTTGTGTCTCATGGCTTTGAGAGAGCCAGTTTGGTGTAGTGGTTAAGTGTGCGGACTCTAATCTGGGAGAACCAGGTTTGATTCCCCACTCCTCCACTTGCAGCTGTTGGATGACCTTGGGCAAGTCATAGCTCTGGCAGAGTTGTCCTTGAAAAAGAGCAGTTTCTGTCAGGTGTCTGTTGTGGGGAGGGGAAAGGAAAAGAGTTTGTAAGCCGCTCTGAGACTCCTTCGGGTAGTGAAGGGTGGGGTATAAAGCCAATCTCTTCTCTTCTTCTTCTTCTTCTTGACTGATGCTTGTATTTCTAAACTTGTTTGAACTTCCCAGTTAACCCTGAACCCAAGAATAGGTCAGAGTTTGTTCTAACAAGCAGGGAATACGGTTTTGTGTAGTGTGTCTGGGGGGGGGGGGAGATTGTGCAAAGGAACTACCATATTTTTCGCTCCATAAGACGCACCTGATCATAAGACGCACCTTGTTTTTAGGAGGAAAACAGGAAAAAATGAAACAGAAAGAAAGAGAGAGAGAGAGAGATAAAGGAAGGAAGGGAGGAGGAGGAGAGAGAGAGAAAGAGAAAGGAAGAAAGAAAGGTGGGGACAGAGAGAGAGACAGACAGACAGACAGAAAAAAGGAAAGGGAGGAAGGAAGGAAGGAAGGAAGATAGAGAGAGAAAAGAAGAGAGAGGTCGGCATGCCATGCAAAGCCAGGCCTTTCTGTGCAAAGTAGCCACGGAGCTTAATCTGTGGGCGGGGCTTTCTGCTGCTGGCTGTCTTAAAGGGGAAAAGCACTTAAAGGAAAAGAGTACTTAGCCTGGTGGGGTTTTTCCTGCCGTTTCCCTTTTAAGTCTTAACAGCTCAGGCCCAGCAGGGAGGGGCGGGGAAGGCTGGGATTCCCTTGCGTTCCTGCTGAAGAAAGAGCCCTGTTACAGGTAAGAAAAGCTCCATATTCACTCCATAAGACGAACACTCTTTCCCCCCCACTTTTTTGGGGAGGAAAAGTGCGTCTTATGGAGCGAAAAATACGGTATGTCTTTAGGAATCTGTCATAGGGTTGCCAGCTTCCAGGTGCGACCTGGAGATTTCCTAGAATGGCAGCTGATTTCCAGCCAATAGAGATCAGTTCCCCATGGAGAAAAATGGCTGCTTGGGAGGGTGGGGTCTGTAGCATCGTACCTTACCGAGGTCCCTCCCCTAACTCCACCCTCCTCAAGCTGAACCACCAAATCCCTAGGAATTTTCCAACCCAGAGTTGGAAACCTTCACCAATATGGGGTAGAAGAAGAATTTTGGGTTGTTTGTTAAAAATCAAGGAAAAGAAAGTTGAAGTAGCATAGAAAATGAAGGCTTCTCTTTGAGTAGAGAAGATTCTGGTTTGTGGGCTCACATATTGGGGGAAGAGGGGGGGAAGGGGAGGTCATGCATGGCTTCCTGGTGAAGAAAGAGTTCAGAATAATCTGTAGGATGCTGATAGACATCAGTCAGTCTCAAGAAAATGCTGTTCAGTTTGATGTCCTCTGTTGCCACCTACTGACTCGGCAGAAGAATAACATCAGATAAACACAAGGGACTACAGTTCCATAGAATCACAGAATCACGGAGTCGGAAGGGGTCAGACAGGCCATCTAGTCTGACCCCCTGCTCAATGTAGGATCAGCCTAGAGCATCCCTGACAAATGCCATTCCAGCCGCTGCTTAAAGACTGCCAGGGAGGGTGAAAGGTACTGAAGTCGGAGACGTGTCAAGTGAAAACAGGCTCATACTTTATTAAGAGGTCTGAACGAACTGATTAGCTGGACTCGCAGGTCCGCTTTCTATCCCCGTTCTCGACCGCACCCATGCACA
Organism: Lepidodactylus listeri; assembly: GCA_029233225.1. NCBI lineage: Eukaryota > Metazoa > Chordata > Lepidosauria > Squamata > Gekkonidae > Lepidodactylus > Lepidodactylus listeri. The sequence continues at coordinate 7,289,207 of JARCFY010000002.1, forward strand.
CACCCAACACCCACGATTTGCCATTTACAGTGTACTCTTAGATCATAGGATCCCCTAAGGATCCGACTCCCCCGATTGGACCTCGCCAGCATCCGCTCAGTATATTGTCTAAGTGTACGAAGCTCGGACACTTCGCCCGACCGCATGGTCGCCCGACCCGTGCGCGGACTTTGGATAGGACACAACAGAGGGGGAGCTCGCCACCTCCCCAGGCAGCCGATTCCAGTTGCTTCTCTTCTGTTTTGAAATTTCTCCTCCTCGAATGAAGTGGATGGATTCATATCCCTCCCTCGTCCTCCCACACTTTGGGGGGGAAACGATCGCAGAGCAGAACATTTCTTAATAACTGTGGTATCTGGCTGCAATTTGATATAGGCTGCGATGGCGTGCGCCTTTAGATAGAGCAGGTAGAGAAAGAGGTACTTTCCCCCCTTTCTCAGAATACAAGAACTCATGGTCACTCCATGAAATGGCTGAGCAGTCAGGTTAGAACAGATAAAAGGAAGCCCTTCTTCACCCAAAGAGTGATTAACAGGTGGAACTCACTCACTTTGGAACATATTATTTTGAACTCTTGGATTCTAGAGGTTCCATCAGGGAGCACTCTTAAAACTGTTGCTATTTTACTTTCAGCGGCAAAAAGTGTAGTAGCTGCGAAATGGAAATCAAAATTGAGCCCGAATAGACAGAATTGGCATGCTAAGATTTGGAATCTTTACATTATGGCTAAAATTTCTGACAATATTAATACTAATACAACATCCGCAGTTGAATCTGAATTTCTTGCTATATGGTTTTCTATATTGCAATATTTGGTACAACAAAACGAAACCCCGGAAATTTATAATCTATTACATTTATGGTGAAGTTGTTAATCCGTGGTATGTTTATCTTTACTGTAATTTTAATTGTATGATTAATATTAATGTTTGTAATCATTGTTCGTCTATATAATAGTTGGACTTAGTTTCTTTCTACCTGTATTCCATTAGAAATTTATATGGTTTGTGGATAAAGACAATAAAATTATATTTAAAAAAACCAAAAACAGGTGGAACTCACTGCCACAGGAGGGGGTGGCGGCTACAAGCATGGATGGCTTCAGGAGGGGATTGGACCTCTCATGAGCTGTTATCACTACCCTTTCTCCTTCGCCCATTATAAACATCTCACCAAACCACTCTGGACTGAGTGTTAAATCTGTATGAACTCAAGATCTGTGAGAGAAGAAGATGGCTGGTTTGGAAGGTGGGCTCTATGGCATTGTACCCCACTGAAGTTTATCCCCAACCCCGCCCTTCCCCAGAGTCCATCCCCACTTTCTCCAGGTATTTCACAACCCGGAGCTGGCGATTCGACACAACGAAATCAGCTGCCACAATGGGCTGTAGCCTACAAAAACACCTGCTACAAATATAGTTGATGGTGCTCCCAAAATCTTGGTTGCTGGCATTATGGATGGACCTTTGAAATTTAGGGATGCCAGCCGCCACATAGGAACTGGGGAATCTCCTGGAATTACCGCTCCTCACCAGACTACAGAGACAAGTTCCCCTGGAGGAAATGGATTCTTTGGAGAGTGGACTCCAAAGATGGTTAGAACAGATAAAAGGAAGTCCTTCTTCACCCAAAGAATGATTAACACCTGACATTCACTGCCACAGGAGGTGGCGGCGGCTACAAGCATGGAATTCAAGAGGGAATTAGATAAACATCTGGAGCAGAGGTCCATCAGTGGCTCTTAGCCACAAGGTCTAGATAGGAACTCTCAGTCTGGGGCAAGTGATGCTCTGTATTCTTGGTGCTTGACGGGGGGTGGGGGACGACAGTGGGAGGGCTTCTGGTGTCCTGGCCCCACTGCTGGACCTCCTGAGGGCACCTGGTGTTTTTGGCCACTGTGTGAGACAGAGGGTTGGACTGGATGGGCCAGTGGCCTGATCCAACATGGGTTTCTCTTATGTTCTTATGACTCCATGGCATTGCACCCCACTGAGGTCCCCGCCCTCCCCAGGCTCCATCCTCAAATCTTCAGGAGTTTCCCAGCTTGGGTCTGGCAACTTTACCCCATCCCCTGCTGGTGACCAGGAAGGACCTGCCAACTCTACAAGGGGTTAAAAGTGTTGGAAAAATGAGTATGTAACACAAGGCCTGAGAATTTTAGTCATCATAGGGTTAACCTATGCAACTTGTTTGTTTACCTTTGTTAGCCTGGAAGTGATACCTGGCAGCCGGCCAATTAACTTTGAGCCCGGGAAACCTAGCAGTCTACTATTGTGCTAATTGGTTACTGATATCAGGTGTTTCCTTTCAGGGGTCAAGAAGAAGGAGAGATCCTCCATTGCAATCTCTCTCACTCTGTAGCAGGATGTCTTAGTGTGCAGACGCAGCACAATGCTGCTTAGGAAGCATGTTTTGTTTATTTTGTAGCTAATCCTGTTTCCCTTTTTTTCCTTTAGTAATAAAGTTCTTTTAAACTAAAAGAAGCAATCTCTTCTTTCCAGAAAAGCAAGATCCATTACCCTGAATTTTCTTGATTATTGGACAAAAGTCCTAACAAAAAGTACCACCTGCCTAGCTGCCTCCAATCCTGGTTTCTCTCTTCCTGCTGCTTCTGTTTTTTTTTAAAAAATCTGGTAGGGGAAAAGCTAGCTTGGTGTAGTGGTTAAGTGCGCGGTCTCTAATCTGGAAGAACCGGGTTTGATTCCCCACTCCTCCACTTGCACCTGCTGGATGACCTTGGGCAAGCCGTAGCTCTGGCACAGCTGTTCTTGAAAAAGTCAGAGCTCTCTCAGCCCCACCTGCCTCCCAGGGTGTCTGTTGTGGGGAGGGGAAGGGAAAGGAGTTTTTAAGCTGCTCTGAAACTCCTTTGGGTAGTGAAGGGTGGGGTAAGTCCAATCTCTTCTTCTTCTACATGTGATCACGTGTACCAATCTGAGAGAACCAAGACCACTTTTTAACCACTTGATTGATTGAACGCAAGCCTCGGAGTGAAATACGTTGTATGTGCTACACAAAAAGTAATTCCAGGTAGAGGGGGGAAATGAAACTTTGCACTTCACAGCCACAAGAGTTTCATTTTGGCAGACTTCTGCAGTTGGTGGTTACACTGATAGTTCATGGAGGGTGCTGGGATGAAATCTGAATATACAGTAATGGATTATTATTATTATTTACCCTGTGTATAATTTATCATTTAATTGTTCAAATCGACAAGGAAAAAGGCAACTAAAATGATAAAAGGGTTGGAACACTTTCCCTGTGAAGAAAGGTTGAAGCACTTGGGGCTCTTTAGCTTGGAGAAACGACGGCTGAGGGGTGACATGATCGAGGTTTATAAGACTATGCATGAGAAAGAGCAGGTGGAGAAAGAAGTCCTTTTCTCCCTTTCTCACAATATAAGAACTCGTGGGCACTCCATGAAATTGCTGAGCAGTCAGGTTAAAAGAGATAAAAGGAAGTACTTCTTCACCCAAAGAGTGATTAACGCATAGAATTCACTGCCACAGGAGGTGGTGGCGGCTACAAGCATGGACGGCTTCAAGAGGGAATTAGATAAACACAGGGGTCATTTCGAGCAGGAGCTCGGGGGAGCTCAGCTCTGGGAGTTGGTGCCAGCCCCCCCCCCCCCGCGGGGGAATGCCTGCTTGTGTCGTGGCTGCAGCAAAATGACCCTGTCCCCTGGAAAGGTCCTTGTTCCTCTGACCAGCCTTCTGAAGGCTTCAGCCACCACTGAAGCTATCCTCCCGGAATAGTGGTATTTCTGAGGCTTGGATTAGTAGCTGTCCCCTCTCTGCCAGCTCTTTCCTTCTTTCCTTCCTTCCTTCCTTCCTTCCTTCTGACATACTTCTGGTTATGTCAGGTGGTTTAGCATATGCAAATAAGTTATGCTAATGAGTTATGCTCCTGCACCTCTTTTTCTATGAAATGACCCCTGGATAAACATATGGAGCATGGTCCATCAGTGGCTATTAGCCGCAAGGTACAGATAGGTACTCTTAGTCTGGGGCAAGTGATGCTCTGTAATCTTGATGCTTTGGGGGGGGGGGGGGAAGAGTGGGAGGGCTTGTGGGAGTGGTGTAGTGGTTAAGTGCGCGGACTCTAATCTGGGAGAACCGGGTTTGATTCCCCACTCCTCCACTTGCACCTGGCTGGATGACCTTGGGCAAGCTGTAGTTCTGGCACAGCTGTTCTTGAAAGAGAGCAGCTTCTGTCAGAGCTCTCTCAGCCCCACCTACCTCCCAGAGTGTCTGTTGTGGGGAGGGGAAGGGAAAGGAGTTTGTAAGTGGCTCTGAGACTCCAAGTGAGTGAAGGGCGGGGTATAAATCCAATCTCCTCCTCTTCTTCTTCTTCTTCTTCTTCCTTCCATTCACTCAGACAAAGCTCTCCCTTCTCCCCGGGCCCCTAGGTTTTCCGGTATTTCGGAGACCCTCAAGCCCTTCAAACTTTCACCCCACTACAGCTGACAGCCTTACCTTGGTAGGGTAGGTACTAGACCGCAGTACATAGCCCTATATCCATTTTGAGGGTCTCCTGAAGAATTCTATTCACAATTTTTAAAATATATATTTTTATTGCGCGGGTAGAACTCTTCAGGAAAGCACATGGGGGGGGGGTTATAAGTTTTCAGTACCGTACCATTTTGAAGTGAATAAAATTTTTATCATCTATTAAAATATACATAATTTATGGATAATTGTTTTAATACGAGAGACCATGTGTTTCACCGCAATAAGGAAGCAGTTAATTATCTCGTTAATAGAGGTTATATGTTACAGGCTGTCTGTGAAGAGAAAATAACAGTGTCTCAGCAAAAATAAATAAATAAATAGACGGGCCCGCTAGTTCCTGCAAGGCTCCTAGGCTTCGGCCTAGTCAGCCTTATGGATAATACAGCCCTGCACACACCAAGAGGGACGACGTGCTGTCCTCTCTTGGAGCCACAAGGCAGACGGCCCTCTCGCCGTCTGCTTCCATCCTTCGCTAGTAAGTTAGTACTCTATCCTATCCCTACTCTTTCCTATCCAAAAGTGTACTTCTCAGATAAAGAGAGGAGCGTTTCTCTGATAAACATGCAACATGGTTCTGTGTAGCTCTGCAAGCTGAGTAACCTGGTGAAGAGATGCTCCCGCATTTGTAGCTTCATTTAAGCACTCCGCTAACTAGTGGGAATTGGACTAACCACACCAGTTAACCCCAAGAATTATGCCCTGCTGAGGTCCCTGCATTCTCCAAGCCCCGCCCTCCCCAGGCTCCACCCCCCCAAATCTCCAGCTGGGAACCCTACCTCCAGAGTACGGAGATCAGTTTGTCTGGAGAAAATGGCTGCTTTGGAGGGTGGACTTTGTGGCATTAGACCCCATTGATGTCCTTCCTTTCCTCAAATCCTGTCCTTCATAATTTCTATCATCAAATCTGTAGGAATTTCCCAACCTGGAGCTGGTATCCCTAAATATGCAGGGAAGAAGAAGAAGAAAGAAGAAGAAGAAGAAACCACTTTGTTTTCTAAATTTCCAGCCAACAGAACCACAGCGGGTGCTCTTTCACAGCAAGAACATAACACAACCAGATTGTTTGGGTTGACGTATCACCCAGTCCGTTACCTTTAAACAGTTTTCACTGAAATCAGGAGGCGACTATATTTCTGGATCTATTCCCTTGCCTCAAAAGAATATCTTGTGCCCGCTTCATTGTATAGTTCTAAACCTGTTACGAGTCTATTCATCTGTTTTCGAAACAGCATGACTCACATCATTTCCCGCAAACAGATTCTGAAAAATCTGTTAACTCCTGTAGGTAAAAGTTCTTCTTTTTTTTTAAAGGATGAATATAGAATCGTATTTGCAAGAATTCCAACCAAGGCAAAGTCTGTTAGGTCCCCTTGCTGCATTTTAATTAGGCATGTCATTATCTTGAAAGAAAACTCCATGCATGTATACAAATCCAATTTCTGCCCTCATCATGGTGTGGGGGGGGGGGGAACAGTTCCCTCTAGAGAGGAACAAATATTTCCTCTTTAATTTCTTCTTCTTCTTTTTTTGGTGCCCAGTCGTGATGTTCTGGATTTCACTCTTGGATCGTAGATTTGTTTTCCTCGTGCACGCATGTTGCACATTTTCCTTATAAAATTTATTCTGAAGCTATATGTAACTTTCACGTTATTTTTTAAAAATGTATAATATGCACACAGAATACACTTCTGATGTATTGATGCGCAAACCATTATGCAAATGCATGCCTTTCAGAGGAGAGACTCAGTGGGAGGAAATAGAAGGCAGCGTGAAGATACAGAATCGCGCCCGAGAGATACGAGAACTCAAAGTGAGGCTTTTCAGGTCGGAACAACCAGGACGAGAAATTCAGAGTCCTCCTTCAGGACTGTGGTTATTTGTATTATCGCTGGAAGAGAAGCTTTCGGGACTTTTCATACATTTCCCAATCCTCCCAAGTTTTCTTGTTTGAAGGTTCTCAAGTAACTAAGTGTGGGTTTTTTGTTGTTTTTTGTTATGCTAAATTATTTCATAATAAAAACTCGTCAATTTTTCTATTTGCCTGCTTTTATGAAGCCATTCTGTTCCTCGCTATATACAATTTACATGATAATAGTATTTCAGACTTGCAATTCCCAGCCCTACCCTGTATGATTCATGCAGCAATCTGTGTTCGCCGGGCGTCTGGCTTTCATTGAGCTGTTTCAGATGAGTCCCAATCTATGAAACACTTCCGCAAGTCGTGCTTTGATGTCTCTGTTTTAACGGGGATTGTTTGCTTCAAAAAAGCAACCAGGTAAGATTAATTCCTATCCAACGCTTCTTCCAATGGGTAAAACAAGATGGAATCTTTAGTACCAAGAGACTCGCTGAAGTCAAAGCTACACTCCATTTTCCTGGTCAGATTTCCAGAACTCTAGTTAAGTGACTGAAGATCTCATGCTATTATAATGGCTCTCCAAATGACAGAGACGCTTTCTGCACTCTCCTTTTAATTCATGTTCACTGCGGCGTCCTCCAAGCAATTCTGCACTAAAATCAAATTCAACCTTCTTTTTAAGCCAGTTTCCCTCCCCCTTCTATATATCTAATAGCCAAGTGGCCACCCCTGTGTGGATATCTAAATCTGCAGGGGGGGGGACACTTGGGGGGCAGGGAGATTTTCTTGCACATTTGGGGGACTCCCCCCATGTGCGGAAAAATCTGAAAAGTTAAAAAAAAATATTTGGGGGGGATATTTAAATCTCCCCCAAAGTAAAAAAAAAAAAAAAAGCGTGGCACTTACCTTGGATCAGTGGCTGCTGCTGGTGGTGGTGACGGGTGTGTGGAGAAGCCGTGCCGGGCCTTGCCGTTGCTGGGGGGTGGCTGGGAAAGAGCTGGTGGGGGAAGAGCTGATGGGGGGAAGAAGCTGGCGGGCCCTGAGACTGGAGGCTGCACAGCCCTTGCCGTCACTGGTGGGGCATGGGGGGCGGCGGGAAGAGCTGGCAGGGGGAGAGCTGGTGAGAAGAGGTCACCGGGGCAACCGGGGGGGAAATTGGTGGACCCCTTCTCTCCCCCCCCAGTGGGTCCCGTGGGTCCTGTTTGGTGTAGTGGTTAAGTGCGCGGACTCTAATCTGGGAGAACCGGGTTTGATTCCCCACTCCTCCACTTGCACCTGGCTGGATGACCTTGGGCAAGCCATAGCTCTGGACCAGCTGTTCCCTCAAGGACAGCTTGGGAAAGAGCTCTCTCAGCCCCACCTACCTCACAGGGTGTCTGTTGTGGGGAGGGGAAGGGAAAAGGAGTTTGTAAGCTGCTCTGAGACTCCCTTGGGCAGTGGAGGGCGGGGTATAAATCCAATCTCCTCTTCTTCTTCTTGTTCTACACTAAAATCAAGTTCAACCTTCTTTTTATTCCATGTCCCGTCCTGTCCTGTTCTGCACTACGTTCCCTCCCTTCAGTGGTCAGCCCGGTTTCAGCCTGCTGTTGCCCCGGGTTATTTGGATGCTGTTTTGCCATGGACTTAAACTGCCTTGACTCGAACACTGAGAAAATCCAGAGTGTCAGGCAAATGCGGAAAGGACCAGAGATCAGTTCCCCAGGAGGAATTGGCTGCTTTGGAAGGTGGACTCTGTGGCATTGTACCCCGCTGAAGTCCCTCCCCTCCCCTCCCCAAGCCCCACCCCCCAGCAGGCTCCACCCCCACAAATTTTCAGATATTTCTCAACCTGCAGCTGGCAAACCTATTTATCAGTGGTATGAAATGGGGGGGGGAATAGAATATGCACACAGCGGGGGTGGGGGGGAATTGTGAACTGTGAGGGCTGGCAGGCTGTGAAATGCAAGAAGTAGTTTGAGACATTTCTATGCAAAAAAATCCAGTATGTGAATGATTGATATTGCAGTGAACAATGATGCACGGATCCTATCGAAGATCAGCATGGATTCCTTCTAACAAACCGGGTGATGATCAAGTATGTATCAGAACTGCACAGAGCTTGTTTGGGAGGTCCTGTTTCCTCAGGGTGATGAAGTATACGATGACTAAGGATCCAAAACCCAACGGACTATCAATAAAGGGCCATTTCGAAGACCCTCTTTATCAAGTGTTAATGATCCTTCTATAAACATAAGCAGTTTACACTGGCAACAAGGTACATTGATAACGGCATGCAGGCAGCCTCCGAAAATCCATCAGCATCTAGGATTGGAGAGCAGGAATGGGCGTAAACTGCATTTTTGTGGCTTGGTTCAGTTTGTGGTTTGCGGCTGAACCACAGACTGAACCGAACTGCATTTTTGTGGCTTGGTCCGGTTTGTGGTTCGCGGCTGAACCACGAACCAAACCGGTTCATAGTCATTTGTGACCACTGCTTTTTGCTCGCCACCGCTTTTTGCGAAAAGCAAAAAGCTGGGGTTTAAATAGCCCTGAGCCACTTAACGCTCTGCTTTCTGCTCCCCGCAGAAAGCAGTGGCGAGCAGAAAGCAGGGGTTTAAATGGCTCCGATCCATTTAAACTCTTGCTTTCTCCTCCCCACCACTCAGCTGTTTCTCATGAAGAGCAGAAAGCAGAGGTTTAAATGGATCCGATCTGCTCTTCATGAACCACTGCGAATTGCCTTAAAATTTGTGGAAGTTCATGGCAGCTCTTTAGTTGGTGAACATTGCTTCATGAATCAGCCAAAATTTGTGAGGAACTTTAGTTTGTGAGTTGGTTCATCCCCATTCCTGCTGTACTAAGAGAGTTCGCTAAGAGAGTTCACTCCTGCTTTACTAAGAGGTTTATGATTGAGGTTTATTAGATTATACATGGGGTAGAACAGGTAGAGAAAGAGGTACTTTTCTCCCTTTCTCACAGCACAAGAACTTGTGGGCACTCCATGAAATTGCTGCACAGTCGGGTTAGAACGGATAAAAGGAAGTCCTTCACCCAAAGAGTGGTTAACACATGGAAATCACTGCCACAGGAGGTGGCGGCGGCTACAAGCACGGACGGCTTCAGGAGGGAATTGGATAAACATATGGAGCAGAGGTCCATCAGTGGCTCTTAGCCACAAGATATATATAGGAACTCTCGGTCTGGGGTGAGTGATGCTTTGTATTCTTGGTGCTTTTTTGGGGGGGGGGAGCAACAGTGGGAGGGCTTCTAGTGTCCTGGCCCCACTGCTGGACCTCCTGAGGGCACCTGGTGTTCTTGGCCATTGTGTGACTCAAAGTGTTGGACTGGATGGGCCACTGGCCTGATCCAACGCTGGCTTCTCTTATGTTCTTATGTTAAAGGTTAACACTAACTAACACCCTCCAGGTGCTGCCCATAGTTCTCCCAGAATTACAGCCAATGTCCAGGCTACGAAGATCATTTCCCTCAGAGAAAATGGCTACTTTGGCGGGTAAACTCCATCCTCTTCAGGGTCCACCTCCAAATCTTCAGAAATTACGTGACCCATCACATAAATGTACCAGATTCTTTCATACCAGAGTGAGATAGATGGTGGCGAGTTATTTTTCCATTTGATGGCAATACAAGTCCTGGTTTCGGCCAACAGAAAATCAATTAGCTTTTCTTTGCAGTCAGCAAATCTCAGTCTTCCCAGAGAGACATTAAAAGTATTTCCGGTTTGTTTGAGATAAGAAAACCTGTTATTGTATTGATATGTTCAGTTACCAAACTCCAGAATATTTGGGCATGACCACCAGCAGCTATTGCCCCAGAAATATTATGGGCAGCGTGGGTGTGAGGGAGGGAATCGAAGCTTAATGTGTGAATTACAACATGAGTCTTTCTGGGGAAATTGAGGAAACGGTGTAGAAAAGTTAGGTCCGAGTCTCGTTATAAATCAACAGCATTCGTAGATACACATCCTGTAGGGGAAGTCGGGGGTGCCAACAGATAAGCAAATGGTTTAAGTGAAAAATTAACTGCTGTTGGCACAAGGTTATAGACTAATAAAACACTTTCGGGAACAGGGAATTAAAGTTCCCCCCAAGCGGGCTCCGTAGAGTTATTAGAGATTCAAGTGACTGATACCAAATGAAGGCCAGGCCGAGTGACAAAAGAAATCAGCGACTGCTTGTGAAGATGTTGGGATTCTGGCAGACGAAACTGAGGGAGGGGGGCGAGGGCCGTACTCGGCCAGACATGTGACATGTGTCGAGTGCAGATCTTTTCTCCTCCTGGCGCTCGGACGTCGAGGACTAAAATAACCCTGCTCCGCTAATATCGCGTTCGACATCAGCCTTCTTTTGTTTCCAGTGCACATACTTTGGGATGTGATTTGCTGTAGATAGAAAGTATGTCTACATAAGGTCTGGTCCTAATAGACATTTTGAGAGCACAGTCCTAGTAGGGGAGGAGCCAAGGTGACCAGTGGGGCCTGGAGATAGGGTTGCCAGGCCTGTGTTGGGAAATACGTGGAGATTTGGGGGGTGGAGCCTCAAGAGGGTGGGGTTTGGGGCCTAATGTCATAGAGTCCAAATTCCAAAGTGACCTTTCCCCCCCAGGTGAACACATCTCTCAGTCGCCTGGATACCAGTTGGAATAGCGAGAGATCTCCAGCCACTACCTGGAAAAGAAGAAGAGGAGGAGGAGATTGGATTTATACCCCAACCTTCACTACCCACGGGAGTCTCAGAGTGGCTTACAAACTCCTTCCCCTTCCCCTCCCCACCACAGACACTCTGTGAGGTAGGTGGGGCTGAGAGAGCTCTGACAGAAACTGCTCTTTTTCAAGGACAGTTCTGAGAGAACTTGTGACTGATCCAAGGTCCCACCAGCAGCTGCAAGTGGAGGAGCGGGGAATCCAACCCGGTTCTCTCAGATTAGAGTCCACACACTTAACCACTACACCAAACATGTAGGGATGGAGGTTGGCACCCCTACTGGGACATCTCCCAGCTCTTCTCCCAAGAAGTATATTGCAAAAAGGTAAAAACTTACACTTGTTCAAGTAGATCCAGTTCACATGTAGGTTGCAGTCGAAAGGCGAGACAGAAGCCTACTCTAAAGAAGGACTTTCCCTGTCACAGATGGTCAGCTTGTCCAGCATCACGTGTGTGGGAGTATGAGGGCATTGTACCTACAGGAGAGACCTGCAGAGATACTTGTCTCCATGGAAGGCCATGTGCAGAGAGGGAGAGGACAAAGGGAATGAGAGAGGAGGAGTCAGAGCGCAGCTCCCAGGTCAAGACAAATAATAACAATCATAGAGTTGGAAGGGACTCCAGCTCTAGTCCAACCCCCCGCACAAGGCAGGAAATTCAAAAATACCTCCCCCCACATCCCCAGTGACCCCTGTTCCATGCCCGAAAGATGGCAAAAAAAAAAACCTCCAGGATCTCCAGCCAAAGTGGCCTGGAGGAAAATTACTCCCTGACCCCAAGTGGCAATCAGCATTTCCCTGGGCGTGTAAGAAAGGGCCACAAGAACTAAGCACTGAGGCAACCCTTCCTGCCCTCCCTCTCATGATCTACCCTAAGTTCACAGAATCAGCATTGCTGTCAGATGAGCTGGACAAACACTTGTCAGGGATGCTCTAGCCAGGGGTGGGCAAATTACGGCCCGCCACAGAGGTTTTTTTGCGGCCCGCCAAGACAGTCGGCCACGTGGTTTCAGTCAGGCCTCCGTTGGGCCCGGAGCGCAGAGAAGCGGCGCTCTGGGAGTGAAGTCTCCAGGGAGTGGGCACATTACCAAGCCCCACCCCTTGCTCCCAGCAGCTCTGTTGGGCAACGAGGAGGCAGAAGAAGGAAGGTAAGTTACCTTCCCTTCCCCATCCTCCTCTTCCCGGGGCCGCAGCGCTCCGAAGAAGCCCTGCCCGCCCCCACCCTGGCCTTTCCCGGGCCGCGCCAAATGAATGCAATCATTTTAAAAGGTGCAGCCCTCCGCTAACCTCCGCTCCCACAAAGTGGCCCCCGAGCCAAAACAATTGCCCACCCCTGCTCTAGGCTGATCCTGCCTTGAGCGGGGGGTTGGACTGTATGGCGCCTTCCAACTCTGTGATTCTGTGACTCTATGGCCATCTAACCTCTGCTTGAAAACCTCCAAAGGAGGAGAGCCCGCCACCTCCCGAGGAAGCTGGTTCCACTGAGGAATCACTCTGTCAGGAAGTTCTTCCTCATGTTTAGCCGAAAACTCTTCTGATTTCATTTCAACCTGCTGGTTCTGGTCTGACTTTCTGGAGCAACAGAGAACAACGCCGCACCATCCTCTCTCTATGATAGCCCTTCAAGTACTTGAAGATGGTCACCATCTCACCTCCAGGAGAAGCATCCCATTCAAGGAGATAACACCTGTACACACTTGTAGTCATGTAGCACCCCCCAACATCCAGCCATGCTGAGTCACTCACTCCTCAGACTCCACCCACGAAACCCCTAGGAACCTCCCAACATGGAGTTTGCTACCCTGTAAGCCTACAAGGCGCTTTTGGGTGCTCTTATGAATAAGAAATTCATAAGTGTTAAATTTTGTACTGTGATGATAAACAAGTATGAGAGGAGTTGTGCTGCTGAGTGGACAGAAAGAGATACTAACTGCAGACAAACGCTATCCTATGCCAGGAAACGATGTTCCAGTAGAAGCCCATTGTTGCCATCTCCCAGAAGCCTCTCTGAACACAAAAGCCATCTTGTCCCTGGCGAAAGACATGTGCTCACAAAACTCCATTACAGTACATGTTCTCTACACATCGCAGGCTACAACCCGCCCCCCCCCCCAACATTCCTTGACCAGTGAAACAATGGACTTGACCATTGCTTTCTCCCACTGGACAAGAGCTAGTGGGTGGACCAGCAAGGGGTGGTCTCGAGACAGGCATCTGGCCAAGCCTGCCCCCAGAGACCACCCCCCAATAAAAGAAAGCTCCCAGCAGCCAGCTCGCTCTCTTGCTTCGATGATCTCCTGCCCTCCCTCCCCTTCAAGACTCTTGGTCTGCGCAGCCAAGGGCCTACACGTGCTGCTGCTGGTTCAGCACATGTGCTTCCCCCCCCCCCCCCATCTTCCTCCCAGCCTTCCCTTTATTTTCCCAGAACGACCACACCAGCTCTCTGGATAGGTAAATATTGCTTTCTCCAGGAAACCAACAACTTCCTGCTAATGCAACCATCTCTTTATTGTATCTGACTTCCTAGAAATGTGTGTATGATTCTATAACTGTTGAATGATTGCCTTTTATATACTTTAAGTAAAGCAAACGTCTTTTTAATATTGATTCAAGTCTCCTTGTCCATTTTTGGGAAGTCTGAGAGGGGCCCAGCCTCTGTATAAAAAGGCGCTATCCCATTATTGCCTACTGCTGCTTGTTTAAATCATATTATCCCCCAAAACTGATAATTTAATAAAGCAGTCAGGCTAACAACCCTACCAGTGGGGGCGTCTGTCTGAGCTTTCATCTCCAGAACTTCCACAATCCATTTCCTATTTTTAAGCCACAGCTGCTATATAGAAGGGGACCGCTCCCCAGTATCCTACTAGTTTTGACGTTTACTCTTCTCCCCCACCCAACCAGGATTGGGGCCACTCCCAATTCAACAACACCTCTACTTTGGGGGTAGAGCAAAGGAGCTTCCGTGCCAGGTAAAGAAGTCTGGGTGCCTGTTGTTTGCATAAAGGTAAAGGTTTCCCTTGCTCAAAAACTAGTCAAATCCGATTTTAGGAAGCGGTGCTCATCTCCGTTTCCGTCTCTAGGGGGCGGTGCCCATCTTTGTTTCCAAGCCGAAGAGCCAGCGCTGTCTGGGGACTTCTCCGTGGTCATGTGGCCAGCATGACTAGATGCTGAGGCGCACAGAATGCTTTCACCTTCCCACTGAAGCGGTACCTATTTATCTACTTGCAGTTTCTTGCTTTCGAACTGCTAGGTTGGCATTTCTCTACTTTTGGTATAGATGATCACTGCAGACGGTGGCTGTAGCCATGAAATTAAAAGACGCCTGCTCCTTGGGAGGAAAGCAATGGCAAACCTAGACAGCATAACAAAAAGTAGGGATATCATCTTGGAGGAGGAGGAGGTGGAGGAGATTGGATTTATACTCCGCCCTTCACTCCCCTAGGGAGTCTCAGAGTGGCTTACAAACTCCTTTCCCTTCCCCTCCTTACAACAGACAACCTGTGAGGTACGTGGGGCTGAGAGAGCTCTGACAGAAGCTGCTCTTTTTCAAGAACAGCTCTGACAGAACTACAGCTTGCCCAAGGTCATCCAGCAGGTGCAAATGGAGGAGTGGGGAATCAAACCTGGTCCTCCCAGATTAGAGTCCACGCACTTAACTGCTACACCAAACTGGCAATCCTGCCAACAAAAGTCCGTATGGTCAAAGCAATGGTATTCCCAGTAGTGATGTATGGCTGTGAAAGTTGGACCGTAAGGAAGGCCGATCGCCGAAGAATAGATGCTTTCGAATTATGGTGCTGGAGAAGACTCTTGAGAGTCCCTTGGACTGCAAGGAGATCCAATCAGTCAATTCTTAAAGAAATAAACCCTGACTGTTCCCTGGAAGGCCAGATACTGAAGCTGAAGCTCAAATACTTCGGCCACCCAATGAGAAGGGAGCACTCCCTGGAGAAGACCCCGATGCTGGGAAAGACTGAAGGTCAAAGAAGAAGGGGACGACAAAGGATGAGATGGTTGGACAGTGTCATTGATGCAACGAACATGAAATTAAACAAACTCCGGAACACGACGGAGGACAGGAGGGCCTGGCGCGGTGTGGCCGTGAAGTGTCGGACCTGACCGTGCGACTGAACAAGAAAAAACAACAATCCTTAAACATTTCACGCAGAGATTCTTTTTAACAGAATGTCTTTTAATCAGCATGGTCAATTGGAAGCCCTGTTTTCCTTGCCCGGCCCACTTTTGAAAAGCCCCTGGCAGGTGCCAGGAAAGGAGCTGGCGGGGGCTGTGACGCCCAAGGGCGCCACGTTGGGGGCTCCCGTATCGCGAGAACGGTCACTGTTTCACAGCACTGATTTCGCGGCAATATTTTCAAAGCGTCGGCAGCTGCTGGACAGGACTCTCTGGCGGCCTCATTTCTGAGGTTGCTGCTGCCGTCTCTTGTTCGTCTCACTGAGCATTTTTCTCAGGAAAAGGAAGGACAGGAAGAGAGTGCCCCCTATCTTGTTCAGGACAAACGCGACCCACAGACAGGGGTTGGATGACAGCCACTGACCTGTAAGGAGAAGGCAAAGCGGTTAAGTGCACAGACTCTAAGCTGGGAGAACCGGGTTTGGTTCCTCACTCCTCCACTTGCACCTGGCTGGATGACCTTGGGCAAGCCATAGCTCTGTGCCAGCTGTTCCCTCAAGGACAGCTTGGGAAAGAGCTCTCTCAGCCCCACCGACCTCACAAGGGGGTCTGTTGTGGGGAGGGGAAGGGAAAGGAGATTGCAAGCTGCTCTGAGATCCCTTTGGGTAGTGAAGGGCGGGGTATAAATCCACTCTCTTCTTCTTCTGCTGAGTGAACAAGAGCCGCCTTGTGCAGGCTAGGCGGGATATAAATCCAAACAAACAAACAAATAAATAAATAAATGCGAGAAAGATAGTGATGCATCGGTAAGGGGTTATGTTGCCAAACTCCAGGTGGGGCCTGGAGATCTCCCAGAATTATAGTCTGATTTCCAGAGTAGAAAGATCACTTCCCTGGAAGAAAATGACTGCTTAGGAAGGTGGACTCTATAGTATTATAGGCTGCCGAGGTCCCTCCCCTCCCCAAACCCTCGAGACTCCCTAGGCTCCACCCCTAAATCGATTGGATAAGTGCGACATGTTCTTAACAGTAATAGACAGAGAAAAAACCATAGCTATTGAAGAATGAATAACAAAGAACAAAATACCTGCAAAGCACTAGCAATAATATGATTTAACAACCGTAGAATTTAATATACAGAGCAAAAATATTTATACTGGGTGGGTGCTTCAGTAGGGTGGGGTCAGGTAGAGCTTTTGCCCAGGAAGGCTTCTGATTGGCCGCTGGAGATTTTTAAAATGTTGCTTTTGGCAGCGGCTGCTGCCACTGTGTTACCAAAGTTCAGCCACGGCAGCCATTTTGTGGCTGCCTCCACCTCCTGCAGCAGCCATTTTGTGGCAGCCATTTTGTTGGCGCGCCCACTGCGCCATGTCAGGATTCCAAATGGGCCGGCAGGCTCGAAAAGGCCGGGGGCCAACCCGAAACAGAAAAAAGGGACCCGAAGACTGATGAATGATTGGATGAACCCACCTGTATTTGCGAAATAGCCATGTCCCTTTCCTCTGTGTATTTTCAGCATCACATTGACCTGATCCAAAGTCTGGGAATTGCGCACGGCGTAGCAGGTGAATACAAAGTGGTTCCTCTGCTCTGTTGCATTCGCCTCCAGGAAACTCTTCACGGAGAATGTCCCGTCTGTTTCCTGGGTCATGGGCCCAGATGTTCCCAGATCCGTCTCACTGCCATTCTCCCTCCACACCAGGCTTGTGTCATTGGGATAAAAACCTTTCGCGCTGCAGGTGATCATCACCAACTGGTTCACAGCGGCGTCCACTAGCTGGCTGGGTTCCATCGACATCTTGGGGGCAACTGGGGGAAGGGAACCAGATAACACCATGTTAGCCTGACTGCTTTGTTCTGCTATCAATATTGGGGAATTATTAGCTCTTAACAATTAGCTGTAGGCAATATAGGAACAGCACCTATGTATACAGAGGCTGGGCCCCTCTCAGACCTCCCAAGAACAGACACGGAGACTCGTCAATGTTAAAAAGAGTCTTTAGTTTACTTAAAAGAAATAGAAGTGATTCATTCAAATGTTACAAAAATCATACATTCAGTTATACAGGTCTGGGAAGTAAGATAGAATTAAAGAGATGGTTGCATTAGCAGGAAAATCGTTGGTATCTGTCGGGGAGATATTTACCTGTCTGGTTGTTAGCCGAATTGCTCTGGTTTTAAGATTAGCAATTGGCAAATAACCAGGTTACAGCCAACTATACAAAGGTCCCGCCCCTTCCAGGAGTTCCCAGTAAATAGGCACTGAGGCAGAGGTCAGTTTAAATGATATTTACTGTAAATGATATTTACTTCTTCAAGCATACAAAAACAGATACACACACACTAACACACAGCTCCTAAGAAACTTAGACAGAAAAATAGCACTTTTGCACGAGCAGGAGATTCGTTGGTTGGGAGATACTTTACCTGTCCTGGAGATGGTTGTCCGTTCCAAAAGAAGAATTGAGGGATTGAAAAGAAAATGGGGAACGTGTTTTGAACCGGCAGAAGCACGCTTGACTCTGGTCGCGAATCCAGAGGTCAAAGGTGGAGGAAGGGTATTGGGATAGCAAGCTGGACTTGAGAGGGGTAAAAGCAGACAGGGGCCGTGGAAGCTCAAGAGAGCGGCTGCATGGAGTGCAGCCTCTTTTATTAGGTGGTATTGGGGCAGGCAGTGCTGGCCACATCCCCTTAACACACCTTCCAGGTAGTCTGTCCCTGCAAACCCTACCATTGGTTAAAGAGAAAAGAGGAGGGGATGTGTAGGGGTGGTCAGTATTGCAACACTAGGAGCTAGACAGGAACTGACACCTGGGCAAGCATCCAGTGAGTCATCGAGACATCCTATTGTCCTTTGATGGCCCTGGCTCAGCCAGTTGATGGGCGGAAGATTAGTTGCCAAGCAACCTCATTCATAGTCCAAAGTTCAGCATCTCTCTGGAAGGTGTGGAATCTCACAGGTATATGGGGTGGGTTGGGGTTGCCTAGCGTG
This sequence comes from Lepidodactylus listeri, assembly GCA_029233225.1. Classification (NCBI taxonomy): domain Eukaryota; kingdom Metazoa; phylum Chordata; class Lepidosauria; order Squamata; family Gekkonidae; genus Lepidodactylus; species Lepidodactylus listeri. Next base: position 7,307,398 of record JARCFY010000002.1, read on the forward strand.
AGGTGACAAAAGAACCCTTGGGCAATGGGGTCCTTGTCTTTGTTCTTTGTGTGAACCATGGCGGGTGTGTGCTTCTTGGAATAGACTGGAATCTCTTACAGCAGTGAAGAGGGCATGTAGTTCTTCAAAGCATAACAACCCACAGTTCAAACTTATGAACATTAAAAGATCCATAAGAGCACATGCTGTGCCTTGCTAGGCAACACGATAATTTGGTTTCCGTCCTGCCAGAAGAATGGAGGGTATTTTGGGAAGGGAGAAAGAAAACCACACGCTCTGAACCAGCAAAGCACATGGCGGACCCCAGTGGTGCACCCAACGGTCCAGGATGGAGATTGGGAACAAGATAGAAGGAGGGTAAAGAGAGATCTGACTTAAAGATGCTGGGGAGACTGCTCCTAAGGGGGGGTGTCACTGGGGGCTGGCTTGGCAAGCCACCTCCACTGGGCTGATCCACCTCTAAAGTTCTAACCAATAGGGTATAGGATGGAAGTGGGCAATCCTAAAAGGATGATCTAATAACATCTGGAGACACCTGAGCCTGGGGGAAGATGCACCATTGGTGAGGCCATTGTTCTCTCCTTAAGGGATTAAACTCAACCTGGCCGAATTCATTGTCCGTTGACTGGGTACATAGTTCATCTGGAATGGGCAATCAACCCTTTATTCAGCTGGAACAATGTCTGTTGGAGGCGGAGGAAATTGTGACCTGCGACTTGGTGGGGGCATGTCTGGACAAGGCTGTGCAAGCATGAGACGAACCAGCGTCACAAGATGGCTTTTGTGCACGGAGAGGCTTCTGGGAGATGGCAACAGTGGGCTTCGGCTGGACCGTCGTGTCCTGGCATAGGATAGTGTCTGTCTGCAGTTGGCATCTCTTTCTGTAAACTCAGCAGCACAACTCCTCCCATACACTTAGCATTACTGTCCGTGGTTTTAACACTTTCGAATTTCTTATTCATAAGAGCGCAAACAGCGCCTTGCGGGCTTCCAACCAGCATCAAGACAATGAGATTTCTGTTTGGGCAGACCTCAAAGGGTTGTTGTGGAGATAATATTGAGGGGGGGAGGACCGTGGATGCTATCCAGGCCTCCATGGAGGAAGACGGGGATAAAAATTCAGTTCGATGTTTTTATTCTCTCTCCCCCTTCTTTCCTAATGTACTTTTAATTCTACCTCTTCTCCCCCTATGTCACACAAGTCCACCGACCCCCCCCCCCCGCTATCACTTGACATGGAGCGCGGGGATGGCTTCGCCACCTTGTGATCACCCCCTAAGGGCAGCAGGGGGCTCAGATATGAGAACAGGGAAGGGAGGTTATGTCACCACCAATGCTCCCTCTAAGCTGTAAAGTCTTGTGCGCAAAAATTCTGCTCTATGAGCTCCTGGCATTAAAGTTGTGAGTGAGAGATTTGGCCCCTTCAGAAATTAGGCCAAGGACAGACTGGCAATCTGGAGCGGGAGGAATCCGGAGGCAAAAGCTGCGGGGGGGAAAATTCCCCGGGGCTGGCTGTTGACACTGGCCAGTGTATTGCGCAAGGATGCTGTTACGGAGCGTTCAGACTGCTGCGGAGTGGCCCTGGGTGGGCTGGCCTCCGCAGCTTGTGGCAGGGCTGCTTTTGGCAATGTGTGTATGTGCGCATGTGCGCATGAGCACTCATGCACAAATTGCAGAAATGGCACGTTCACACAGCCGCCTCCACTTGAATCCCTTCTTCCGGTTCACACTGCCTGAAAGCGGGAGGCAAGTGGAAGACAGCCCCTGGACACCGGTTTCTCCCGGTGTCCTAAAGCGAAAGGAAACCGGCTGCAAAACGCGTAAGTGCGGAAGGGAGCTGAGGGACAGCTGCGGATGTCTGAACGGGTTCCCTTCCCCCGCTTCCCAAGCAGAGCTCTCCCGGGGCAGATTGCCAGTCTGTCCTCGGCCTTAGTTTGCTCTGGAGCCATTTTTCCTGAGCTCAGACAAAAATGTGTGAGCCGGAGGCTAAAAAACTGTGAACTAGCTCACACTGACTCAGCTTAGAGGGAACACCGAATACCTCAGGGAGGCATTAATGCCACAGAGGCCACCCTCAATGCTCCCTCTAAGCTGTGGAGTCTTGTGAGCAAAAATCCTACTTTTGTGAGCTACTGGCATTCAAGTTGTGAGGAGGCGATTTGGCTGCTGCATGAATCAGTTTGCTCTGGAGCCATTTTTCCTGAGCGAAGACAGAAATGTTTGAGCCGGAGAGAGAGTCAGATGACTCACTGGAGTCACAGGAAAGTATGTATGGCTTTGATGGCTCAGAAAGTGGAGAAGAAGCATCGGACTCAGAAAAGGGAGCTGCTGCTCCCAAGCTCAGCAAAGAGACTAAAAAGACAAGAAGAGGAACGAAGAAGAAATAATGTTATAAACATTATGTAATGATGGTACACTATGTCTAAATGTAAACGGAATAGTAGGCATTTTCTTCGTTGCTGTATGTGCCAGTTAATCAGCTTTGTTATGTGTAGAAGCAGAAACATGAACTTAGAATGTTTAACCGAGAAAGTATATTGCTTTTCAGTTTAAAAAGTTAGTTAACTTGATTATTGCAAACAGTATTCTCTGTATAGGATAATATAGTGTAGTTATTAGCGGTAGAGTTGTAGAAATAGTAAAAAATAAAAAAAATTTTAAAAAGAAATGTTTGAGCCGGAGGCTAAAAAACTGTGAGCTGGCTCACACTGGCTCAGCTTAGAGGGAACACTGGTCACCACCCCTCGCACCCGTTCCTTCCGGCTGGCTGGCTTCTCTCTGACTCTGCTTTCCCGTCTGCCAAATGCCAGGGAAATCCGCCCTGCCCCCTGCCTCCTGCCCTGTTTTTATCCCCTCCCCACTCCCTCCCCACTCTCCATTCCGCCTCCCTTCTTAACCCTGGACGCCAAGCCCTGGAAGCGTCCTCGGTGTCGGTGTCTCTTCTGGGCCTAGCCCTGATCTGCTGCTGTTCCCCGGCCACGGGCCTCTCTGTGGGACGACCTCGGGCGGCAACAGCAGCAGGCCACTCTGGGGATCTCACGGCGGCCTCCCTTCTCTCCCTCTCTGTTGCTGTGGCATCAGGCTGGTCCCGGGATCTTGCGGTGGCCCTCCCCTAGCCCCTTCCAGCCTCCAGGTAAGTGCTGGACTGGCTTCAGGGAGGGGGCTTGCGGCGACTGGAGATGCCCGGGGGAGCCCAGGAGGCCCGTCGACGGGACACCCTGCACTTGGGCATCCTCTGTGTAAGTGGCTCTGTCTCCTGCAGCAGCCATTTTGTGGCTGGCTCCTCCTCCTGCAGCAGCCATTTTGTGGCTGGCTCCTCCTCCTGCAGCAGCCATTTTGTTGTTGGGCCCACTGCCCTGTGACAGAATACTAAAGGTGCCCACAGGCTCAAGGTGGTTGGGGTGCCCTGCTCTATGCCCTTATACCCCACTGAGGTCCCTCCCCTCTACAAACCCCACCTTCCCCAGGCTCCACCCGCAAAACTCCAGGAATTTCCCAGCCTTGAGTTGGAAGATCTCCTCTCATGTGCTGTTTTTTTGTCCTGCATTCCATTTCTGAGCTCCTTTCCAAATTCCCTCAATTCCTAGTCCTATTGCATTGCTTATTAGACATATCACCCTACTGATTGCATGGATTTATGTTGCGTAATCCACCTTGAGTCTCAGTGAGAAAGGCGGACTATAAATAGCATACATAAAATAAATAAGATAAGATGTCCCCTGGGCCGCAGGGCGTGACAGAGAGACCCCTCCCATGCTCTCTGGGATCCACGACCATATCCGTTCTCTACAGCTATCACCTGAGCAATCTGCAGAGCCTGCCGGTTCTCATACCTCGAAGGGCATCGCCAAGTTTGAAACTCTGCCGCAGGGGGCCGGCCAAGGCGTTGTGCTGGATCTGGCAGATGAGCTCCGACTTCACGTCCTTCTCGGTGAGGGACACATCCACGGTGCTGATCACGCGGTACGAGGTGCTCTCTGTCAGGGGCAGAGTCAAGGTCCGGAAGGAGGGGATATGCCTCCCATCCTTAAACCAGGTGACCGTGATGTCTCGAGGGAAGAAGCCATCCGAGGAGCAGGCGAATGTCACCGAGGCCCCTGAATCTACTCTGCTTGGAGGGCCGGTGATAGAGGGCTGGGATGGTGTGGCTGGAGGAGGAAAGGAACAAATGAGCTTTCTGGCATCACAACCGATGGACATCACAATGGAAGTCATCATGCAGCTGGAACAAGAAGAAGAGAGCAGAGACTCAGGAAAGCTCCTCCCCTGCCACAAATTTTGCTAGTCTTTATGGTGCTCCTGGACTCTTGCTCTGTTCTGATGTTACAGACAGACTAACACGGTGACCTGTCTTGATCTAGCCACAGCAAGGAATCAACAACAAGAAGCCATTTTTCTCCAGGCCAGTTTGGCTGGAGATCCTGGAGGTTTTTTGTCACTTTCTGGGCGTGGAACAGGGGACACTGGGGCGTGTGGAGGGGGAGGTATTTGTGAATTTCCTGCATTGTGCAGGGGGTTGGACTAGATGACCCTGGAGGTCCTTTCCAGTTCTGTGATTCTAACAAGGGGATTAGAGAGGGTGGAAAGTCCTGTCAAGTCATAGTGACTTATGGAAAAAGTGCAGAAAAGGGCAACTGGAATGATAAAAGGGTTGGAACACTTTCCCTATGAAGAAAGGTTGAAGTGCTCGGGGCTCTTTAGCTTGGGGAAACGACGGCTGAGGGGTGACATGATTGCAGTTTATAAGATTATGCATGGGATAGAGCAGGTAGAGAAAGAAGTCCTTTTCTCCCTTTCTCACAATACAAGAACTCGTGGGCATTCAATGAAGTTGCTGAGCAGTTGGGTTAGAACAGATAAAAGGAAGTACTTCTTCACCCAAAGAGTGATTCACACGTGCAATTCAGATCACAGGAAACAAGAGGATTCATGAAGTGTATCTCACTGCGATAACTGCGATTTTCTGGTTTCAGACAGGGGTCCGTTGAAGCGGGAGCACACAGGAGCGCAGCTCCGGGAGTGAGGAGCCCAGGGGGTGGGCACATGACCAAGCCCCACCCCCTCCTCGGCTTCCCCGAGCAGTGCAGAGGTGCAGCGCCCCGGGGAAAGCCCTGCTAGGGTCTTTATTGATTTTAATGTTTTGTTTTAATATTGATAATTTTATCATTGTTCCTTTTATGACTGTGTGCTGCTTTTCCAGAGACTTGCTCAAGATAGCATATAAATTTTCTAAGTATACCATTTTTTATCTGGGCACATGGCACATAAGTACTGGAGAAATTTCACCAACCCTTCAGCAGCTTCCACCCCATCAGTTTGGTGTCGTGGTCAGGAGTTGGACTCTAATCTGGGAGAACCGGGGTTTGATTCCCCACTCCTCCACATGCAGCTGCTGGTGTGACCTTGGGCCAGTCACAAGTTCTCTCAGAGCTGTTCTCTCATGAGCAGTTCTCCAAAGACCTCTCTCAGCCCCACCTACCTCACAGGGTGTCTTGTTGTGGGGAGGGGAAGGGGAAGGGATGGGTGGTGCACATGTCCTGGGTATCTCAAGTCTGCTTGAAACCTGGTGGTTTCAAGGGAGCAGGAAGAGAAGGAGGGTGTGTTCTTGACGCTTATTTTTATTGCACCAAGTATTGGATGGGGAAGGGAAGGGAGGAAGAGCAGGTCAGTTTCACTCAGCTGTGGAGTGGAGCCTGAGGGGTGGGTGTGGCCTTCTGACACACTTCCGGTATGTCAGGGGGTGTGGCATATGCAAATGAGTTATGCAAATGAGTTATGCTAATGAGCTCCGGCACCTCTTTTTCTACGAAATGACCCCTGGTTTCAGACATAGCAAAAAGTTAGGTATGCAACATATATTTTGCAGGACAGACTTTTTGTTTACATATATACACGGGTGTGGCTGGAAAGGAAGAAAACAGAAGGAGATGGAGGGGCATTGTGGAGGGGGTGGGAGACTTCTTACTTGGCAGCAACCCAAATACTGAGGCTGAAGCTCCAATACTTTGGCCACCCCGTGAGAAAGGAGCACTCCCTGGAGAAGACCCCGATGCTGGGAAAGACTGAAGGTCCAAGAAGAAGGGGATGGCAGAGGAGGAGATGGCTAGACAGTGTCATCGATGCAACGAACATGAAGTTGAGCAAACTCCGGAGAACGATGGAAGACAGGAGGGCCTGGCGTGAGGTGGTCCACGGGGTCGTGAAGAGTCAGACTCGACTGTGCGACTGAACGATAGCAACAAAAACAGCCTCTAAATGCTCGATGAGGAACAGTGGCCAGGTTCAGTCCACACTGCGCTTCCTGGGGAAAGGGTCAGCTAGGCCAGGGGTTTGGGTCAGGGGTGGGCAAACTTGCTCAGCGTAAGAGCCACCTAGAACAGGGGTGGCCAAACTTGCTTAACGTCAGAGCCGCGTAGAATAAACACCAGATGTTTGAGAGCCCCAAGACAGGAACAAATATCACCTGCTTTTATTGGAAGATAAGCAGATTTGCTTTTTATGAACATTCAATGAGACTGCCCAAAATAAGAACAAAAGGGGTAAAAGCAGATATTGATAATGATATTAATTTGTCCAGTGATACTTGTTTGCTAATGATATTTCGCTTCCCCAGCCGCCCTGCTGGGAGCCACATAATATATGTGGAAGAGCCGCATGCGGCTCCCGAGCCACAGTTTGCCCACCCGTGAGCTAGGAGGTGATATGAAAGGCTTCAGCATGGGAGACTCCACCAGTCTGTGTAGGCAAGAGGGACCCTGATGGGCCGACAGTCTGATCTGACTCAGCAGAAGGCAGCTCTTTATGCATTATACGTATGTTAAACTGGTCCTGGAGACTGAAGTTTCATTGGCCTGGGGATTTGCTGGGAACATTTGTATACAGGCACCCTCTTTTCTGAACAGGGCAGAACAGGCTCCTTCTCTGTTCCACCAGCCCCCTAAAATAATGGCTGGACAGAAATGTCGGCCTTTCTCTGCTGGAATGCTTGCAGAAGAAGTATCCACCGGCAGTAAGATGTGAAAAAATGCCCAGAAAAGGTGCCAGCATATATACAAAATTTGGAATGCATGTATTTTGGGATGTGTGTCATTGTATAATAAGGAATATTGACCCCTGAGGAAGGCCCATAGGGGCCAAAACGCATATGGTCCTTAGGTCAAAGGTTTTATCCATCAGTTTGATATGTACTGCAATTAGTTCCAATGAACCAAGTTTTAAATGTCTGATACCTGGACTGTCTCTTTTAATTTTATTATGTTTTATTTATCTGTATACCCTAATAAATGTCTATATTTTTCATAATTATTCTTTTGTTAGCTTGACCATCTCGGTTCAGTTATTTTTTTGGATTGAATCCCCCCCCCCTTTTTCACTTGTGGTCCACCAGTGGGGCCAGGACACTAGAAGCCCTCCCACTGATGCCCCCCATCAAGCACCAAGAATACAGAGCATCCCTTGCCCCAGACTGAGAGTTCCTATCTATACCTTGTGGCTAATAGCCACTGATGGACCTCTGCTCCAGATGTTCAGCAAATTGCCTCTTGAAGCCGTCCATGCTTGTAGCTGCCGCCACCTCCTGTGGCAGTGAATTCCACGTGTGAACCACTCTTTGGGTGAAGAAGGACTTCCTTTGATCCGTTCTAACCCGACTGCTCAGCAATTCCATGGAGTGCCCACGAGTTCTTGCATTGTGAGAAAGGGAGAAAAGGACTTCTTTCTCTACCTGCTCTATCCCATGCATAATCTTATAAACCTCGATCATGTCACCCCTCAGCCATCATTTCTCCAAGCCTGAAGATCCCCAAGTGCTTCAACTTTTCTTCATGGGTTGCCCCAGGTTATTTGAATGCTGTTTTGCCATGGACCTGGCCCATAGTCAGGATTTTGTAATTCAAGGGGCCTTTAAATAAGTCAGGGGGCACTGATGTCACAAAATAAAAAATAAAATTAATTAAAAAAAAAAAACCCTCACTTTTGCAGCGTTCGCACTCTTCCTGCCTATGTGGGGAAGCAAGCCGTGCTTGGGGAAGGGGCAGTGTTGGTGTGTCCTCCGGGCAGACCAGAGAGCTGGGGTCCTGGCGGCTGGATGGAAGTCATGGGGCCATGGCCCCAAAATGCCCCACTGCAGCTACGGGCCTGCCGTGGACTTAAATTGCCTCAACTCGAACACTGAGGAAACAAAGAAGAAGAAGAAAAAGCGATTGGATTTATACCCCGCCCTTCACTTGGAGTCTCAGAGTGGCTTACAATCTCCTTTCCCTTCCCCTCCCCACAACAGACACCCTGTGAGGTAGGTGGGGCTGAGAGAGCTCTGACCGAGACTGCTCTTTTTCAAGGACACCTGTGCCAGAACTATGGCTTGCCCAAGGTCATCCAGCAGGTGCAAGTGAAGGAGTGGGAAATCAAACCTGGTTCTCCCAGATTAGAATCCATGCACTTAACCACTACACCAAACTGGCTCTTAACAACAAACCGCACACTTCACCACTACACCAAACTGGCTCTCACAACAAATGGCTGCCCCCCAAAGACCCTTCGGCACATCAAGAGTTCAGCTTCCACAAAGTCCAGTCTCAGAGAGGCAAGTGGCATACAGTCGACTCGCCCTATGCCCATTCTGTCACGAGTGGGGTTTGGATGGTACTCACCAATCACCGAAACCTCAGTGCCCTTTCCCGATTTATATTCCGTTTCCATGACTCCCGCCTTGTATTTCACACAGTAGTAGGTCCCGGCATCCTCCGGCTGGATGTTGCTGATGCGGATGCTGTAGTCCGTGCCTGACTGAGGAATGACCTTGGTGACTCGGGGTTGAACTGGTGCCTTATCGCTGTAAACGGGAGGCTGGCCTCTGTCTGAGCCTTTGAACCATCTGGCGGCCCCTGCTGGACCGAACCCAATCAACGTGCAGTTGAGATTGAGGGTCTCTCCTGCGGTCAGCCTCAAGGGTCCCTGGGACTGGAGCACCACCAGCTCTTGGCCTCCGGCACCTGCAATACATGGAATATTATGGTCTTCTGTTTCCTCCATCCTGGACCCTCTCTGCTTTCCCTGTCACTGCTGCTGAGTTTTCTCAGCAAAGACTATCACTGCCAGAGCCATGGAAGAAGAAGAAGAAGAAGAAGAAGAAGAAGAAGAAGAAGAAGAAGAAGAAGAAGAGATTGGATTTATACCCCGCCCTCCACTCCCCAAGGGAGTCTCAGAGCGGCTTACAGACTCCTTTCCCTCCCCCTCCCCACAACAGACACCCTGTGAGGTGGGTGGGGCTGAGAGAGCTCTTTCCCAAGCTGTCCTTGAGGGAACAGCTGGTACAGAGCTATGGCTTGCCCAAGGCCATCCAGCCAGGTGCAAGTGGAGGAGTAGGGAATCAAACCCGGTTCTCCCAGATTAGAGTCCGCGCACTTAACCACTTAACCACTACACGAAACTGGAAGGTCCCTCTGCCATACCTGGATGTCCCTGGAGGTAAACGTGGGGGGAGTCTTCACACCATACAAGCACAATGCACGATGCCACCAACAGGAAGTGGGTGAACTATTTGGCTTTTCAGAAGACACACAATCTACACTTGCTGGCTTCGAGCTTGAATAAGCCAGGCGGTGCTAACGCGTTTCTATCCCGATATTCATTCTACTCTGGTTTTTACCACGTCTGGAAATTTGAGCCTTGGGGAAGGGGTAATTCCAAACACTCACCAAGGATTTGTAAGAGAAGGAGCAGCAGAGAGAATGAAAGCGGCAGCTCCGACGAGCAGAGGCTCGGGGCGGACATCTGGGAGGTCGGCAAGAGACCCATCTCTGCTGTTCTTTGCGACACCACTTTTTGGGTTGCTGAAGGAGGAAGTCTTCTTCTGAGAGTGTCATGTCTTCCTGCGGTGTCAGTGCAGAAGTACTCGGCCTGGGGTTTTTTTCACTGACGGGAGAGGAAGGAAGTTCCAGAATAGCTTTAGAAGCAAGTTGCCTTGAGAAGCAAAAATCCTGCAGATTTTGGAGAAAGCCTCTCCACCTTAGGAGACCAATATTCCATAAGCTGGGACTCCACTCTATGTTCTAGAGCCCAGCTGCAAGTTCATAGCTGGCAAAAAGGAAAGATGTCGAGGGAAGAGTCATCGAACCTCAAGCACAGAGCAGCAGCAGATGAAGAGATTGGACCCATACCCTGCCCTTCACTACCCAAAGGAGTCTCAGAGCAGCTTACTGTTAGGACTTTTGTCCAATATTCAAGAAAATTCAGAGTAATGGATCTTGCTTTTCTGGAAAGAAGTGATTGCTTCTTTTAGTTTAAAAGAAACTTTATTACTAAAGGGAAAAGGGAAACGGGATTAGCTACAAATAAACAAAACATGCTTACTAAGCAGCCTTGTGCTGCGTCTGCACACTAAGACATCCTGCTACAGAGTGGGAGAGATTACAATGGAGGATCTCTCCTTCTTCTTGACCCCTGAAAGGAAACACCTGATATCATTGACCAATTAGCAAGACAGTACACCTTTAGGTTTCCGGGGCTTAGAGTTAATTGGCCAGCTGCCAGGTATCACTTCCAGGTTAAACTAAGAAACACAACAAGCTGCATAGGTTAACCCTATAATGACTGAAATCCCAGGTCTTGTCTTTCATACTCATTTCTCCAACACTTACAAACTCCTTTCCCTTCCCCTCCCCACAACAGACGCCCTGCAACATAGATGGGGCTGAGAGAGCTCTGACAGAAACTGCTCTTTTTCAAGAACAGTTGTGCCAGAGCGATGGCTTGCCCAAGGTCATCCAGCAGGTGCAAGTGAGAGAACAACTCTGAAAGAACTTGTGACTGACCCAGGGTCAGACCAGCAGCTGGACATGGAGGAGTGGGGAATCAAACCCAGTTCTCTCAGATTAGACTCTGTGCTCCTGACCACCACACCAAACTGAGCACTTCAGTGTTTGGTTGTGCACATGGACCTGGCCTGAGAAGAACAAAAGGTCTACTCTCTAATCCAGGGGTGGGCAATTGTTTTGGCTCGGGGGCCACTTTGTGGGAGCGGAGGTTAGCGGAGGGCCGCACCTTTTAAAACAATTGCAACCATGAGTTAACTTTGCTTTTCAGAAAAGGTATAAATTGTATCATAAAAATCCATAAATATAAATTAAATAAAATAGTGGTAGTCTTATTCAATTTATTTATTGTGCTAATTTCATATCATCTATAGCTGCAAGCACATTTAATTTTGGAATCAGTTTAATGAGACAAATGTACCCTATCACACTTTTCTACAGTTTTTTTGAAATCAGGAGTGAGATTGCTTGTTGAGAGACCACGTGGCCGACTGTCTTGTCGGGCCGCAAAAAACTCTGTGGCGGGCCGCAATTTGCCCACCCCTGCTCTAATCCATCACTAGAATGTCACATCTAAAGAAGACCTATTTCCAGTTAAAAGTGAACCTCTCCACCTTCTGTTGCACACCTAGTTTTGACTCCTTGGTCCCTTTCTTCTCCTGTGTTCTGTTCACCCACTGAGATCTGGTTTTAAGTGGACAAATCAATTAATTGGTGGTCATGGTGCTGGAAAGTGCCACCAAGCCCTATCCGGCTTACAGCAACCATGTAGGGTTTTCAAGGCAAGAGATGTCCAGATGTGGACATTGCTACTTCCTGCATCTGTGTAGCGGCCCTGGACTTCCTCGGTGGTCTCCCATCCAAGTTCTAACCAGGGCCGACCCAGCTTAGCTTCTGAGATCTGATGAAATCGGGCTAGTCTGGGCTATCCAGATCAGGGCAGATGAACAGAGGTGTTTTGCCATTGCCTGCCTCTGCGTAGCGACCCAGGACTTCTTTGGTGGTCTCCCATCCAAATGCCGACCAGAGCTGACCCTGCTTAGCTTCTGAGATCTGATGATATCGAGCTAGCCTGGCCCATCCAGGACAGAGACCCTCCTTCTTTTATGACCCTTTCTGATGACCATCCAGCTCTCCAGTTTAGGAGACCTCTCCAGTGTAGGAGAGCCTGTTTGATGCATTGGTTAGAAGCGCAGACTCTGATCTGGGAGAACTAGATTTGATTCCCTACTCCTCTACTTGCAGCTGCTGGTGTGACCTTGGGTCAGTCCCAAGTTTTCCCAGAGCTGTTCTCTGGGGAGCAGTCCTCGGAAGAGCTCTCTCAGCCCCACCTACCTCACCGGGTGTCTGTTGTGGGGCGGGGAAGGAGCTTGCAAGCGGCTCTGAGACTCCTTTGGGTAGTGAAGGGCGGGGTATCAATCCAATCTCTTCTCCTTTTCTTTGCCCACGACTTGCAGCCTGCCAAACAGCTCTTGCGCTGAGTGCTAAATCTGCAGAAACTGGATGCCCGTGGGACTTCTCCTCCCCTCCCCTCCCCTTGTTGATTTCGAGACACCCGTCTCCGTTTCCTGCCCCAACTTCTTCTTTTCCCTTTCTGAGCTGATGCCCGACCACAAGCCTGCCAGAACGCCTAAATGAAACCAACTGCTGGAGTGGGCTGTGTCCCACGAAAACTTCTGCTAGAATACAGTTGCTGGCCTTCAAGTTGCCCGGAGAATTTTGGTTGTTGATACCCGTTTGTCACTGCAGATGGCTCGTGGCCCTTCCTTTCAGGGAATGCTTTGGAGCCTGCTGGTCCTTTTGGCTTCCGAGGGAAACTCAGGTGAGTCCGAGGCTGCAGCAGGTACCTTCGGGCAGAACTACATGTTACACACCGCTGTGTATTATGGATCAGCCCACCAATACGTTAAAGATGGAAAGCGGCCATGGGAAACTGGACTGGAAGACCAGCAGGGGGGAAAGATCTACTTAAGGGTTCTGAGATATTTTCCCCATGAGGTAAGGTTGTCCGGTCCCCCTTGGCCACCAGCAGGGGATGGGGGATCCAGCTTGGGAAACTCTTGGAGATCTGGGGATGGAGCCTGGGGGGTGAGGACAGGGACCTCAGTGGGGTGCAATGCCATGGAGTCCACCCTCCAGAGCAGCCATTTTCTCCCAAACACCAGTTTGGTGTAGTGGTTAGGAGCGCGGACTCTAATCTGGGAGAACCAGGTTTGATTCCCCACTCCGCCACATGCAGCTGCCGGTGTGACTGTGGGTCACTTACAAGCAGTGTTCCCTCTAAGCTGAGTTAGTGTGTGCCTGCTCATGGTTTCTTAGCCACAGGCTCACACATTTTTTGACCCAGCTCAGGAGGGACGGCTCGAGAGCAAACTGAGTTGTGCACCAGCCAGATCGCTCGCTCACAACTTGAATCCCAGTCGCTCACCAAGTAGAATTTTTGCTCACAAGAGTCCACAGCTTAGAGGGAGCATTGCTTACAAGTTCTCTCACAGCTGTTCTTTCATGGGCAGTTCTCAAGAGAGCTCTCTCAGCCCCACCAATTGTTTGAGAAGAGACGTTCTGTGAGTCACGCTGGATAACTTGTTGAAAATGGGCTGCATTCAAGGCAAGCAAGGGACTCGCTGGCCAGTCTTGGACTGGCTCTGATTCTTTGTCTAACTCCCCCTTGTGGGTTGTTTTGAGGTTTTGTGGGGGGGCATTACATCCTTGGGGGAAGAATATCATTAAAAGTTACTGAAATCACTGTTGCCCTTTCTATATAGCAGCTGTCGCAAATCCGGAAGCTGCAGCTGGTGCAGAATGCCGCGGCCAGGCTGCTGATGGCTCTCCCTAGATGGGAGCACATCCGGCCGGCACTGAAGGCTGGCTGCCAAAAGCATACCAAATTTGCTTCAAGGTGCTGGTACTTACCTTTAAAGCCCTATATGGCCAGCGTTCGGCATACCTGAGGGACCGCCTTTCCCCATACCTACCCCAGAGAGCACTACGGTCAGGGTCTCAAAATCGACTGACCCTCCCAGGCTTCTACTAGGGCCTGGGCCTTTTCAGTGGCGGCTCCGTACTGGTGGAACGAGCTCCCGGAAGAGATCAGGGCCCTGCGGGATCTTTTACAGTTCCGCAGGGCCTGCAAGACGGAGCTCTTCCGCCAGGCTTTCAACTAAGGAGCCGCCCTCACTACAACCACCAACAACTGTAGCATGGATTCTGGCTCTTTAATATCTGGCCTGTGCTGCCACAGAATTTGGAAGATTACGGGGCTGCAAGAACGGTAAAAACTCGGCATGCACTCTTCAGCACGCCATCTTGTAATTAAGGATACCTTGCAGCACTTTAGATTTGTAACTGACCTGTTGAAATGTTTTTATGTGGGTTTGAATGGTTATTCACCAATGCAAGCCGCCCTGAGCCTGCTTGCGGGGAGAGCGGGGTATAGGTTAAATTAATAACGAATTAAAAATTAAAAATAGGCAGTGGGTTGTGGAAGTTCTGGAGATGAAAGCTCAGGCACAGCCTCCCCCACAGGTCGGGTTGCAAACTCCATGTTGGGAGATTCCTAGAGGTTTTGTGGGTGGAGGCTGAGGAGGGTGTTGGAGTGAGTGGCTCAGCATGGCTGGATGTTGGGGACCAAACAGGAATAACAAGCTTAAGAGAGCCAGTTTGGGGTAGTGGTTAAGTGCGCGGACTCTCATCTGGGAGAACCGGGATTGATTCCCCACTCCTCCACTTGCACCTGGCTGGATGACCTTGGGCAAGCCGTAGTTCTGGCACAGCTGTTCTTGAAAAAGAGCAGTTTCTGTCCGAGCTCTCTCAGCCCCACCTACCTCCCAGGGGGTCTGTTGTGGGGAGGGGAAGGGAAAGGAGTTTGTAAGCCGCTCTGAGACTCCCTTGGGTAGTGACGGGCAGGGTATAAATCCAATCTCCTCCTCCTCCTCCTCCTCCTCCTCCTCCTCTTCTTCTTGTTTGGGTTCAGTTCCGGGGGGAAGATAGTGAAGGAAATAAATGTCAAAACTGGAGACTGATGGACAGATGCATCCTTAATTGTGGAACGCTGAGACCAGGGGTCATTTCGTAGAGAAAGAGGTGCAGGAGCTCATTACCATAACTCATTTGCATATGCCACACCCCCTAACATACCGGAAGTGTGTCAGAAGGCAACACCCCCCCCTCAGGCTCCACTCCACAGGTGAGTGAAACTGACCTGCTCTTCCTCCATTCCCTTCCCCATCCAATACTTTGTGCAATAAAAAGAAGTGTAAAGAACACACCCTCATTCTCTTCCTGCTCCCTTGAAACCACCAGGTTTCAAGGAGACTTGAGATACCCAGGACATGTGCACCACCCATCCCTTTCCCTTCCCCTCCCCTCCCCACAACAAGACACCCTGTGAGGTAGGTGGGGCTGAGAGAGATCTTTGGAGAACTGCTCATGTGAGAACAGCTCTGAGAGAACTTGTGACTGGCCCAAGGTCACACCAGCAGCTGCATGTGGAGGAGTGGGGAATCAAACCAGGTTCTCCCAGATTAGAGTCCAACTCCTGATCACTACACCAAACTGATGGGGTGGACGCTGCTGAAGGGTTGGTGAAATTTCTCCAGAACTTATGTGCCATGTGCCCAGATAAAAAATGGTCTACTTAGAAAATTTATATGCCACCTTGAGCAAGTCTCTGGAAAAGCAGCACACAGTCATAAAAGGAACAATGATAAAATTATCAGTATTAAAACGAAACATTAAAATCAATAAAGACCCTAGCAGGGCTTTCCCCGGGGCGCTGCGCCTCTGCACTGCTCGGGGAAGCCGAGGAGGGGGCGGGGCTTGGTCATGTGCCCGCCCCCTGGGCTCCTCACTCCCGGAGCTGCGCTCCTGTGCGCTCCCGCTCCAACGGACCCCTGGCTGAGACTAATTAGCTGAGATCCCGCCTTTAGGCTCCATCCGTCTCCTCTCAAGCATCTCCTTCTTCGAGTGGGGAGATTGTCTGTGTAGAGTTATCTACAGTGAAATACTGTGTTCTTGGACTAAGCGGGGCTTGCTTAAACTGACAAGGTTAGGCCTGGGGACTGCCAGTAACTGACCCACAAATGCTCTGCGTTTTCCATGCGTTGTTTTCTTGTATTTGATCCTCCGACTGAGGGTACCCGACAACCTAGACAAAGACATCTTGCCCCTTAGTTGGTAGAAGTGCTGTCACAGCCAACTTCTGGTAACGCTGAAAGGTTGTCAAGGCAAGAGATGGACAACGGTGGTTTGCCCTTGCCTGCCTCTGCGCAGCAACCCTGGACTTCCTTGGGAGGGGTCTCCCATCCAAATCTTAACTGGGTCTGACCCTGCTTAGCTTCTGAGATCTGGTGAGGTTTGGCCAGCTTGGGCCATCCAGGACTGGGCAGGCGAACAAAGGTGCTTGGCCATTGCCTGCCTCTGCGCAGCAACCCTGGACTTCCTTGGGGGTCTCGCATTCAAGTACCGTATTTTTCGCTCCATAAGACGCACTTTTCCTCCCCAAAAAAGTGGGGGGGAAAGAGTGTTCGTCTTATGGAGCGAATATGGAGCTTTTTCTGACCTGTAACAGGGCTCTTTCTTCAGCAGGAACGCAGGGGAACGCCATTCAGGCGGGCATCCCAGCCTTCCCCGCCCCTCCCTGCTGGGCCTGAGCTGTTAAGACTTAAAAGGGAAACGGCAGGAAAACCCCCACCAGGCTAAGTACTCTTTTCCTTTAAGTGCTTTTCCCCTTTAAGACAGCCAGCAGCAGAAAGCCCCGCCCACAGATTAAGCTCCGTGGCTACTTTGCCCAGAAAGGCCTGGCTTTGCATGGCATGCCAACGTCTCTCTTCCTTCCTTCCTTCCTTCCTTCCTTCCTTCCTTCCTTCCTTCCTTCCTTCCTTCCTTCCTTCCTTCCCTTTTTTCTGTCTGTCTGTCTTTCTGTCTCTCTCTCTCTGTCCCCACCTTTCTTTCTTCCTTTCTCTTTCTCTCTCTCTCTCCTCCTCCTCCTTCCTTCCTTTATCTCTCTCTCTCTTTCTGTTTCATTTTTTCCTGTTTTCCTCCTCTAAAAACAAGGTGCGTCTTATGATCAGGAGCGTCTTATGGAGCGAAAAATACGGTAGTAAGCAGGGCTGATCCCGCTTAGCTTCTGAGATCTGATGAGACTGGGCTAGCCCGGGCCATCCGGGTCAAAGTGGAGAAACAGAGGTCATCTGCCATTGCCTCCCTCTGCGTAGCAACCCTGGGCCTCCTGGGGTTTCTCATCCAAGTACAAACCAGGACCGACCCTGCTGACAAAGCTTGGTCAGCACTGGGAAGCACAGACAGTGGGTTGTTTGGTGGGTGGAAAGCACCATGAAGTAACAGCGGACTTCTGATGACCTTGTGGGGTTTTCAAGGCAAGAGATTAACAGAGGCGGTTTGCTTTTGCCTGCCTCTGCATAGCAACTGTGGACTTCCCTGGTGATCTTCTGTCCAAGCACTACCCAGGATCAACACCCAGGTTAGGGTCTTGCCCCGTTTCCAGGGGCTTAACGTACGGAAATAGGCAACTAAAGCTTTCTCATGGCACCAAGGGAAATACCTGCAGAGAAGGGCAACTAGAATGATAAAAGAGTAGGAACACTTTCCCTATGAAGAAAGGTTGAAGTGCTTGGGGCTCTTTAGCTTGGAGAAACGACGGCTGAGGGGGGACATGATCGAGGTTTACAAGGTTATGCTCGAGATAGAGCAGGTAGAGAAAGAAGTCACACTACAAGAACTCGGGGGCACTCCATGAAATTGCTGAGCAGTCGGGTTAGAACAGATAAAATGAAGTCCTTCTTCAGCCAAAGAATGATTAACACGTGGAATTCACTGCCACAGGAGGGGTAGCGGCTACAAGCACGGACGGCTTCAAGAGGGAATGGGATAAACCTATGGAGCAGTGGCTAGCAGCCACAAGGGATAGATAGGGACTCTCAGTCTGGAGCAAGTAATGCTCTGTATTCTTGGTGCCTGGGGGGGCAACACTGGGAGGGCTTCTAGTGTCCTGGCCCCACTGCTGGACCTCCTGAGGGCACCTGGTGTTTTTGGCCACTGTGTGGCACAGAGTGTTGGACTGAAGGGGCCACTGGCCTGATCCAACATTGGTTTCTCTTATGTTCTTACCTACTGAACAGCCTCCCATTCCGCCACTGTTAATAGGGCAGGGCATTTTGATCTCCAGGCTGTTGTGTTGCCAGCAATCGGGTTGGGGGGGACACCTATCCTGTCCCTTTAACAGAGGCTTAGGCTGCAATCATACGCACAACTAGCCCTGACATAGGCGCGAATGCCGGGCGGATTTAAAGTGCGCGATCAGACATGAACATCTGGGAAGCGTCCCGCAGCCGGCAGCAACCCGTGTTGCTCCACCGCAGAAGCAGGGTAAACAGGCACTGCGGAAAGTCCAGCAGCAAACGGGTTGCTATGGGCAATAGGGGGGACTTTACGCCGTCTGATCGCTCCAGCGCGCTCTCATGGCATCGGGATGGTCTGATCAGGCCATCCCAACTCTGTGCCATTCCCCCCCCCCCCGCAGTACGTGCATCATCGCCCGCTCCATAGGGAGCTCTCAGGGTGAAGGTGCAAATCATCGATCCCTCGTTTAAGCACATCGGAAACAAATGGCAAACCCCCCCCCCGACTTACTCGCTGTTGCATCTGATCAAGTGACTTACAGGCTGCCACGGGGGGAGCGGTGGTTGTGCACATGTGCCATGGTGACGTTGCCCGGAAGTGACATCATCACGCTGGTACCATAGAGTTTTCAGGGTGATTGCTAGAGCATTGCCGGGTGATGGGCCCAGCGTGATGACGTCACGCCGGGCACATTGGCCCGATCTGGCCACTTTGGGGGGTGGGGTTACCCCCACTGGCTGGATCCAGACCGGCAGATTGGGGGCCCTTTTAGTGGGGGAACCTCCACCCTCCCGGAGGACCTGGCAGCCCTCCTGTTAATTGGGTTTGCCAGTGTCCTTTATAAAGTTTATATCTCCGTTACCCAGCATTGCACTTTATGGCAGACAGGGCCCGGCCTGACAATGTGACATTCATCTCAGATCTCGCCCTCGTCACAAAATGAGTTCTGCACCTCTAAGTGAATGCCTTTTACCTTCCGGTTCTTCAGTCTCAGCCGCACTGCATTGTGTTGACTTACTAAGGAATCTTTGCCCTCTGACTCAAAGGTTGCGATGATACGCTGCAGTCCCCCTGCTGGGTGACTAAATAGGCTGCCTTTGCCACGAATCTTTGCTGTTAGATTCAGATAACTGTTATCATGCAAACGTTCCTGTTTTGAAACCGGTTTACTTGTTGACCGAATCGGTCTGCCATTCTCATAATCTGCCTTCAGTCCCGGTGAGAAAAAAGGAGTATAAATGAAACGAATAAGCTGAGGAAGAGATCATTTGGGTTCCTCATTTCATGTATGTGTCACGAGTTCCGATGCCCACGTGCCACAAAAACAGGGAAGAAGAAGAGTTGATTTTATACCCCGCCCTTCACTACCCGAAGGAGTCTCAGAGCAGCTTACAAACGCCTTTCCCTTCCCCTCCCCACAACCGACACCCTGTGACGTAGGCGGGGCTGAGAGAGCTCTGACAGAAACTGCTCTTTTCAAGGACAGCTCTGACAGAACTATGGCTTGCCCAAGGTCATCCAGCAGCTGCAAGTGGAGGAGAAGTGGGGAATCAAACCTGGTTCCCCAGATTAGAGTCTGCCGCTCTTAACCACTATATCACACTGGCTGTCTGGAGAAGGAGGAACAGCCCCTAGGGTTTCCAACCTCCAGGTAGTAGTCAACTATCAATGGATGTACAGCGTATGCAAGCATGCAAACCACCCAAAAAAAATCAGTACAAATGAAGTATTAGACAGCAGGCCCAACAGAGGAGCCAAACTGAAGCAAGATAGACTGCAATGGTCAGAGTTAACTTCTAGAGCAGAGGTGTCAAACATGCAGCTCACAGGTCAGATCGGGCCCTCAGAGGGCCCCAATCCGGCCCGCAAGGCCCTGGCTGTTTCTTACTTCCTTATCCAGTTCTCTTGCTGCTGCCACTTCACAGCTTGCTTTGCCAGTCTCTCTCAATCGCACAGGAGATATGGATGGCAAGCCTCTCTTGTGCGATTGAGAGTCTGGTAAAGAACTGGCTGAGGCTCCTCCCCCTCATAGGGGGAGGGAGGGATCAGCCAGAGCTCGCTTCCTGGCCAGGCTGCAGGAGACAAAGGGAAGCCTTTCTTTCCTTCCACTGGCTGAGGCTCCTCCCTGAAGGGAGGGAGTGAGCGAGGGAGAACTTGCTTTGCTGGTCTGCCTCAGTTGCATGGGAGAAATACCAAGCACCTTTAAGACCAACAAAGTTTTGTTCAAGGTATAAAGTTGCCAAGTCCCCAGGGGGGCGGGGAAACCCCCACTTGATTGGCTTGTTCTCCACTGGCCTGGATTGGGCCGCTGGAGGGAACCCACCACCAAATTACCAGGCTGCGGAGACGTGCCCAGCGTGATGAAATCACCCAGAGGTGACATCATCGCATTGGGCACGTTTCATGGGGGACGCTCTATCATTTGAGGGAAAACTCTATGGTTTTCCCTCAAATTATACAGGTCCTGCCCCAATGTCCCCGGCGTGATGACATCACCTCGGGGTGATGTCGTTGCGGTGCGCGTGCAAAGCACACACATCAGAAGACTCCCAGATGGGGACAGGACTCCCCCCGAAAAAATATAAATTCAACTTGACAACCCTATCAAGGTATGAGCTTTTGTGTGCCTTGCTACAGTGTGTGTGTGTTGTTGGGCTCTTTATGCCAGGGCTCTCCTGGGTGCAACTGGTTTTCCTCCCCCTTTTCCCTGTGTTCATGCCATCATGATCCAGTCTCTCTCAGGAAGAAAGGAATGTGAACTCTTTTAGAGGAGGAATACCAACAAGCCGGAGAGGTGGATTAGGCTGTCCAGCCCAAGTTCACCCAGCACATTTCCTTTGTAGGAAGTTGTAGTTATTTTTCTGGGGAAGGGTATAGTTTTGTAGACAAACACATGGCCCTCAGTCTGTGTCAGGATGCCTTCTCATGTTCTTGACCAGCGCACGAAGCAGCTTATGTTCAAAAGATTGCAATGCCCAATTATTTCACATTTTCCCTTGGGTTCTAGGCTAGGAACACTGACCATGAGATTTTTGTAATGAATGTCAATAAATCAAAAGTACCGTATTTTTTGCTCCATAAGACTCACTTTTTCTCCCCAAAAAAGTGGGGGGAAGTGTGTGCGTCTTAAACCCCCCTCACCTTTCTCAAGCCACGGCACCGAGCGGAGCTAGGTGCGTCTTATGGTCAGGTGCGTCTTATGGAGCGAAAAATACGGTAGGTTTCAGCTTACAGATACACACCTGAACACCATACTCAGGATTGCTACAGCACAGACATTCTGATGCAATAATTCAGAGCAAGAGGTGTCATTTATCAGAGACCGTTAAATAGACAAAATATTGCAAGAGTGCAAATGTTCTAAGCATGTTTTAAAGTTTTTTAAAAATCTTTGTGTTTGTGTCCTTTATAAAGTTTATATCTCCGCTATCTGGCATTACATTTTATGACACACATGGCCCAGCCCAACAAGGTCTCATTTGTGTCAGATCTGGCCCTCATAACAAATGAGTTCGACACCCCTGTTCTAGAGCTTTTGGGGCTCAACCATTGAGACAGCGGCCTGAAGAAGTCAGAGGAAGAAATCTTCTTTCCTGCTGAGGTCCCTCCCCAAACCCTGCCCTCTCCAAACTCCACCCCCCAAATCTCCAGGATTTTCCTCAGCTCAAGAGTAGGCAACCCCATTTGGCAGCCGCAGTTTACGAAGAGTGCTCCAGGGAGGAGCGTCTCGGTGAACTAAAACAGCTCTTGGGTGTCTTGACTTCCAGATATCCTGGTGCAGCAGCCGCGGGGCCCCATCTATGCGCAAAGCGGAGCGGTTCTGACTCTGGAATGTACGGTCACGGGTGGTTTGCAAGCAGGACCCGTGAAGTGGTTCAAGGGAGCAGGCGCCACTCGTGAGCTCATCTTTCCAAAGGATTATACACCACACTATTATACACAACCCCACAGTGTAACAAGGAAAGACAAAGACTCCAACACAGATTTTACCATCTCCCTCCATAACCTCGTTCCTGAGGATGCCGGGATTTATTATTGTGTGAAGCAAAAGAAAAAAGCTGGAGGAGTGGAAGACCTCCAAAGTGGACGTGGAACTGAGGTGTTTGTGGACGGTGAGTGGAGTTTGATTTCTTTCTAGCTCTTATTTGGCCCCATGGCCATCCTCGGGTTAGGTTGCCAACTCTGGGCTGGAAAATTCCTGGAGATTTGGGGGTGGAGCCTGCGGAAGGGCGGGGTTTCGGGGAGGGGAGGGACCCTGGCGGGGTGTCTTGCCATAGTTTGATCACCAAAGCCGCCGTTTTCTCCAAGGGAACTGATCTCTGTAGAGTGGAGGTCAGATGTAATCCTGGGACATCCCCATGCCCCACCTGGAGGTTGGCATCCCTATCCCAGACCAGGCCCTCAGCCAGGCTCAGCAGCCACCTGCCGTCTCCTTCAGATCATCACGCACGTCTCTGGAGCTGCTCGACGGTACAAAATAATTCAGGAAAGGTCCTTCTGGCTTCCTAGTTGCTTGGGCTCTGTCCTCAAAACGATGCTCTGAAGTTATGAGGTTTTTGGTCAGGCAGAGAGAAGTGGAAGCCGCTTTCTCATCCCATCTCACAGCTGCTTTTGTCTGACTGGAAAGCTCCACCTCTGACTGAGTTCCTCTCTTTCTTTCTTTCTTTCTTTCTTTCTTTCTTTCTTTCTTTCTTTCTTTCTTTCTTTCTTTCTTTCTTTCTTTCAGAAAGAGCCAGTTTGGTGTAGTGGTTAAGTGCGCGGACTCTAATCTGGGAGAACCGGGTTTGATTCCCCACTCCTCCACTTGCACCTAGCTGGATAACCTTGGGCAAGCGCCATAGTTCTGCACCAGCTGTTCTCTCAAGGACAGTTGTTTCAGAGCTCTCTCAGCCCCACCCACCTCACAGGGTGTCTGTTGTGGGGAGGGGAAGGGAAAGGAGTTGGTAAGCTGCTCTGAGACTCCCTTGGGGAGTGGAGGGCAGGGTATAAATCCAATCTCTTCTTCTTTCTTTCTTTCTTTCTTTCTTTCTTTCTTTCTTTCTTTCTTTCTTTCTTTCTTTCTTTCTTTCTCTTCTTTCTTTCTTTCTTTCTTTCTTTCTTTCTTTCTTTCTTTCTTTCTCACTCTCTCTCTCTCTCTCAAAAAAAAACCTCTTTAAAGAATCAGTGCTTTTGACCTGTCAGTCCCTCCTGGGATCCACCAGTTTGGTGTCATGGTTAAGAGCAGCGGACTCTAATCTGGAGAACCGGGTTCGATTCCCCACTCCTTCTCCGCATGCAGCCAGCTGGGTGACCTTGGGTCAGTCACAGTTCTCTCAGAGCTCTCTCAGCCCCACCTACCTCACAGGGCGTCTGTTGTGGGGGGGGGGAAGGGAAGGCGATTGTAAGCTGCTCTGAGACTCTAAGTGAAGGGCGGGGTATAAACCCAGTACTAAAAACCTAGTTAAAACTTATAATATACAAAAATACATGTATTTGTTAGAAAGGCAGTTCAAGACAAGCAAGAGCCCAATGAAAGCCCCGTAGAAAAGTTCCAAGTGGCCTGAACACACGGGCCGATACACCCTGACCTCAGGCGTTTCCACCCTATTGGGGGCCTTCCTCAGAGGTGAAACAGTCTGAGGGACACATGTTACAACATCACATTATTACAGTAAGATAAGCAATAAATTAATACTGGACCAAGAAAAGGAAGGCTGTAGAAAAAAGAAAAAAAAGAAAATTTTCTTGTGAAAGGTGACATGAGAGAGGAAAGTGAACCAGTGTGCTGTGGTGGTTAGTGGTTTAGACTAGGAGCTGGTAGATGCCGATTCGAATCCACTCTTTAAAGGGGTGCCAGCTCTGGGTTCAGGAAATACCTCGTGATTTTGAGCCTGGAGGAATCTCAGTCCACCCCCCAAAGCAGCCATTTTCTCTAGGGAAACGGATCTTTTAGTTGTCTGGCGGTCAATTAGTGGGAGATCTCCAGGTGCTGCCTGGAGGATGGCAACCCTCGCTGTCTCTCCGCCTCACCTGCCTCACAGGATTGTTGTTGTGAGAGTAAAAGTTAATTAATTAATTTAAAACACTTATTAGCCGCCCTTCTACTTTACGGGAACTTACAACTTACAACACAGACAACAATGAAGCACAATAAAAAATATAAAACTTCTGATTTACAATTAATAATGAAGAAGAAGAAGAGGAGGAGGGGGAGGGGAGGAGGAGGAGACTGGATTTATAACCCACCCTTCACTTCCCAAGGGAGTCTCAGAGCGTCTTACAATCTCCTTTCCCTTCCCCTCCCCACAACAGACACCCTGTGAGGTAGGCGGGGCTGAGAGAGCTCTCTCGAGGACTGCTCTTGAGAGAACTTGTGACTGACCCAAGGTAATGCCAGCTGGCTGAATGTGGAGGAGTGGAGAATCAAACCCGGTTCTCCCAGATTAGAGTCCGTGCTCCTAACCACTACGCCAAACCGGTTCTCTGTTGGTAGGCAGCAGAAGTGAAATGAATCCAGTGATGTTATGAATGAAACTGTCTCCCGTTGCCTCCTAAAGGTTGAGAGTTATGGAGCCAGCTGTGTCTTGTTGGGGAGGCTGTTCCATAACCATGGGGCCGCCACTGAAAAGGGCTGTTCTCATGTGTCTACCAGATGAGCCTCTCTTGTCGATGGGATGGTCAAAAAGGCCTCTCACTGTGAAATCATTACCCGGGCAAGAACATATGGGAGACGACATTCCTTCTGACATTCCTGGAGACCAAGGGCTCACAAGGAAAGGCTGAGGGACTTGGGAATGTTCAGTCTGGAGAAGGGGAGGTTGAAGGGGGGACATGGGAGCCAGTTTGGTTCAGAGTGGTGGACTCTAATCTGGAGAGCCGGGTTTGATTCCTCCAGATGAAGCCTGCTGGGTGTCCCTGGGCCAGTCAGAGTTCTCTCAGAACTCTCTCAGCCCCTCCTGCCTCATTCCAGACAGCAGCCAGGAGCCCCCCGCCAGCAGACAGTAGGCACCTGGCCACTCTACCTGGAAGTGACGTCATCGCATCCAGGAAGTCGGGGTGATGCTCTGGTACTGAGGCAAAAACTCTATGGTAGAAGCCAAATTTACCATAGAGTTTTTGCCCCAATAGAAGGAGGAGGAGGAAGAGAAGGAGAAGAAGGAGAAGGAGAGAATTGCCCCAACATCCCAGATGTGATGGTATCACTTCCGGGTCACGTGAAGTAGACATGTCACTCTTTGCTGCTCCCAGTAAGTCCCCCCCCTGCCTTGCCGGAACCAGCAACTCTACATACAAAGCAGTTGTCTTCCCCCCAGGAAATTGCTCCTGGTCATCTGAACATCAATTGTAATAGTGGAAGATCTCCAGGTGCCACCTGGAGGTAGACAACCCTAATTGGATCAGGATCGTGACACTGTGAGAGAGTTTCTGCAGCTTTTCCCACTCCACCTAACTGTTTTCCCGATATAAATCACTCTCCTTAAAGCTCCTTAAAGTTCCTACTTCAACAACAAATGTCCAGTTTCTGTTTCAGAGGTGGACTACAGGATCCCGGTGGCCGTCGCGACGGTCTGTGTCCTCCTCCTCCTCCTGATCTCCGGAGCTGTTTACTTCTGCGTCAAGAAAAGAAGAGGTGAGTTAACTGGATTCTGGGCTGTGCCTCCGCAAGCGCCTTTATCCCTTTGTGCAAAGCCAGTGAGGTAGGGTGTCCTTCTGAGTAGCCAACACTGAGCAGGGAAGTTCCTGGAGATTTTCAGGGTGGAGCCTGGGGAGGGTGGGGTTTGAGGAGGGGAGGGAACTCAGTGGGGTATAATGCTATAGAACCCACCCCCCAAAGCAGCCATTTTCTCCGGGGGAACTGATCTCTGTCATCTAGGGTTGCCAAGCCCGGGTTGGAAAATACCTGGGGACTTTGGGGGTGGAGGCAGGAGAGGGTGGGGTTTGGGGAGGGGAGGGGCCTCAGCATGGTCCAATGCCAGAGAGTCCACCCTTCAAAGCACCCATTTTCTCCAGGGGAGCTGATCTCTGTCAGCTGGAGATCAGTTGTAAAAACGGGAGATCCCCAGGCCCCACCTGGAGGCTGGCAACCCTACTGTCATCTAGAGAGCCGGTGTAATTCCTGGAGATCTCCAGGCCTCACCCGGAGGCAGCGAATCCAGCCTCTAGGTGGGACTTGGGGATCCCCCAGAATTACAGCTCATCTCCAGACTACAGAGCTCAGTTCCCCTGGAGAAAATGGATGCTTTTGAAGGGTGGACTCTGTGGCATTGCACCCCACTGAGGTCTCTGTCCTCCCCAGGCTCCCTCCCCAAATCTCCAGGAGTTTCCCAAACTCGATCTGGCAACCCAACCCCCCATCCCCTGCCATTGGCCGGGGGGGATCTGGCTACCCAGAAGGTTGGACCAGAACCAGTGGGTTGAAATTAACTCCGAAGAGTTTTTGGCTAAACGTGAGGAAGAACTTCCCGGCAGTTAGAGCGGTTCCTCAGTGGAACAGGCTTCCTCGGGAGGTGGTGGGCTCTCCTTCTTGGGAGGTTTTCAAGCAGAGGCCAGATGGCCATCTGACAGCCATGCGGATTCTGTGAATTTAGGCAGAGCACAAGAGGGAGGGCAGGGAGGGTTGCCTCAGTGCTTAGTTCTCATGGCCCTTTCTGACACGAGCCAGTTTGGTGTCGTGGTCAAGTGCGCGGACTCTAATCTGGGAGAACCGGGTTTGATTCCCCACTCCTCCACTTGCACCTGGCTGGATGACCTTGGGCAAGCCATAGCTCTGTGCCGGCTGTTCCCTCAAGGACAGCTTGGGAAAGAGCTCTCTCAGCCCCACCTACCTCACAGGGTGTCTGTTGTGGGGAGGGGAAGGGAAAAGGAGTTTGTAAGCCGCTCTGAGACTCCAAGTGAGCGAAGGGCGGGATGTAAATCCAATCTCTTCTTCTCTTCTTCTTCTTACACGCCCAGGGAAATGCTGATTGCCACTTTGGGGTCAGGAAGCTATTTTTCTCCAGGCCAGTTTGGCTGGGGATCCTGGAGGTATTTTGTCGTCTTCTGGGCATGAAGCAAGGAGGGGGGATTTGGTGAATTTCCTGCCTTGTGCAGGGGTTAGACCAGATGACCCTGGAGGTCCCTTCCAACCCTATGATTCTGTGATTTCATGATTCTATGGCCCTAGGGGGTGGACAACCCTAGATACAGACCACCCAGTGTGAGGGCCCAGGAAAAAGGAGGCCCCTTCTCTCAAGTGCATTTTCCAACCTGCACAACTATTGGTCGAGCCTATCAGCCATGAACAATTGTCTTGAAATAAAGAAAATGCGGCCGGACAGCATGTTTTGATTATTCAGTTACAAAGTAAATAATCTGGAAAGCAATACAATGTCTAGAAATAAATCAGAGAAACAGAATGGGGAAGATGCGCATGTTTACTTTAGTTAATTACAACAATACGAACACGTATATACAGAAGGGGAAAAAACCACACGTTTACATCAACCCTTGAAGAGTCCAGCTAAGATCTAGGTTCTGAATCCACACCCACTGGTTCTGAATCCACACCCTTCCTCGAGCGCAGGAAACACAGGAAACTGCCTTAGACTGAATCAGGCCCTCGGTTAGCCCTGGTCTGGATAGCGCAGGCGAGCCCGATCTCGTCAGATCTCAGAAGCGAAGCAGGGTCAGCCCTGGCTAGTATTTGGAAGGGCGACCTTCAAGGAATACCAGGGGTGTGACACCGAGGCAGGCAATGGCCAACTGCCTCTGAAACGTCTCTCGCCTGAAAAACAAGTCTCGCTCGCCACCTGGTGGTGCATAACGCTAAATGCGCTAGAACTTCGGGTGGCCAGACCATCTTAGGATCTCCTGGCTATTTGACATGCAATGCTGCGCGATAATGATTATTTATTTATTTGTATTTATTTATTTATAACACTGGTTCCCAAAGTGGGCAGTGCTGCCCCCTGGGGGGCGCTGGAACAATCCAGGTGGGCGGTAGGAGCCTTGAGTGCAGTTGAGGGGGGGCGTTGAATAAAAATAAGGGGGCGGTGGAAGCATAAAGAAAGAAGAGTCCAGAACCCATCTAAAGCAGCCTTTCCCTGCCTTCTCCTGGTCTTCCCTGGGATCAGGGAGGGAGGGGGAAGCGGAGAGGGGTCCCCACAGCCAAGGAACACCAGAGGCGTGACACAGAAACGTCTCTCCCCTGAAAAACAAGTCTAGCTCGCCACCTAGTGGTGCATAACACTAAATAAGCTAGAACTTCGGACGGCCGGACAGTCTTGGGATCTCCTGGCTATTCGACATCCAATGCTGTACGATAATGATTATTTATTTGTATTTATTTATTTATTTATCCACCCCTGGATACACAGAGCTCGGGGGGGGGGGTTAACAGTAGTCAAAACATACATACGTTAATTAAAACACTTCCCGTAACAGCATACATACATTAATAAAAACGATTCCAACAATAGTTAAAAACAGGGGTCCGTTGGAGCGGGAGCACACAGGAGCGCAGCTCCAGGAGTGAGGAGCCCAGGGGGCGGGCACATGACCAAGCCCCGCCCCCTCCTCGGCTTCCCCGAGCAGTGCAGAGGCGCAACTCCCCGGGGAAAGCCCTGCTAGGGTCTTTATTGATTTTAATGTTTTGTTTTAATATTGATAATTTTATCATTGTTCCTTTTATGACTGTGTGCTGCTTTTCCAGAGATTTGCTCAAGGTGGCATATAAATTTTCTACCATTTTTTATCTGGGCACATGGCACATAAGTACTGGAGAAATTTCACCAACCCTTCAGCAGCTTCCACCCCATCAGTTTGGTGTAGTGGTCAGGAGTTGGGCTCTAATCTGGGAGAACCAGGTTTGATTCCCCACTCCTCCACATGCAGCTGCTGGTGTGACCTTGGGCCAGTCACAAGTTCTCTCAGAGCTGTTCTCTCATGAGCAGTTCTCAAAAGACCTCTCTCAGCCCCACTTACCTCACAGGGTGTCTTGTTGTGGGGAGGGGAAGGGAAAGGGATGGGCGGTGCACATGTCCTGGGTATCTCAAGTCTACAAATGGTTTCAAGGGAGCAGGAAGAGAATGAGGGCGTTTTATGCTTATTTTGATTGCACCAAGTATTGGATGGGGAAGGGAATGGAGGAAGAGCAGGTCAGTTTCACTCACCTGTGGAGTGGAGCCTGAGGGGTGGGTGTCGCCTTCTGACACACTTCCGGTATGTCAGGGGGTGTGGCATATGCAAATGAGTTATGCAAATGAGCTATGCAAATGAGCTCCTGCACCTCTTTTTCTACGAAATGACCCCTGGTTAAAAAGATTACTAGATGACTCCAAAATAATTCCAAATGGTGTTACTGTCTTGTGGGAGAGAAGCAGGATGGAGAGAAGGGGGGAGAAGGGGTTTTTAAGTAAGATAGTCCCTGTCGCTGTCCTCAGCCAAAAGCCTGGCGGATCATCTCTTTATTATTATTAGACCAGCAGGGCTCATTTCATAGCACGAGCTCCTTTGCATATTAGGCCACGCACCCCTGATGTAGCCGATCCTCCAAGAGCTTACAGAGCTCTTCTTACAGGGGCTTCTTACTGTAAGCTCTTGGAGGATTGGCTACATCAGGGGTGCGTGGTCTAATATGCAAAGGAGCTCCTGCTACGAAATGAGCCCTGATTAGACCCTTGGTCCATCAAGGGCAGTATTGTCTACTCAGACTGGCAGCGGCTCTCCAGGGTCTCAGGCGGAGGTCCTTCACATCACCCACTGCCTGGTCCTTTTAACTGGAGGGACCGGGGATTGAACCTGGGACCTTCTGCATGCCAAGCAGAGGCTCTTCCACTGAGCCACGGCCCCTCTTTACAGCTCTCCAGGGTCTCAGGTGGAGGTCTTTCCCATCACCTCCTGCCTGGTCCTTTTAACTGGAGATGGTGGGGATTGAACCTGGGACCTTCTGCATGCCAAGCAGAGGCTCTTCCACTGAGCCACGGCCCCTCTTTACAGCTCTCCAGGGTCTCAGGTGGAGGTCTTTCCCATCACCTCCTGCCTGGTCCTTTTAACTGGAGATGGCGGGGATTGAACCTGGGACCTTCTGCATGCCAAGCAGAGGCTCTTCCACTGAGCCAGGGTCTCAGGTCAAGGTCTATCCCATCATCTACTGCCTGGTCCTTTCAACTGGAGATGCCAGGGACTGAACCTGAGACCTTCTATAGGCTCCACCGCTGAGCCACCATCCTTCTGTTTAGATCTTTCCCTCTAAAAACAGTTTTTGCTCCAGAACTGGCCTCTTATGTTTCTGGCACCGGTGCCCAACCAAGCATTCCTGTCCTCGGTTCTCAGTAGAGAATGGCCAGACAGAATAATTTCAGAAGGGGCAGGTGTGTGAGTCTGTCGTCCAGAGGAGAACAGAAACCGCGTGGCATTTCTAAGACTCACTAAGTTTATTTCAGCATGAACTTTTATTAATCAGACTTCACTTTATCAACAGGATATCTGACACAGATTTTAGAACTGAGAGAAAGAGAGAGAGAGAGAGAGAGGGAGGAATGAATTCTGATTGACAATAAAATGACATTTTTCTTCTCCTCTGACGAAGGGAGCTTTGACATTTGAAAGCTCATACCTGCAAATTTTTGTGGGTCTCTAAGCTGCTTCTGGACTCGAATCCGGCTTTTCTTCTCATGTCTCACAAGGCAAGAGGCTATTAAAGCCAACAGTACTAATCCTCTGAATCCCAACCCAGGAGGCAACACCAGGGGAAGGCCTCGGCCTCTGTGCCTTGCTGTTGGACCTCCAGAGGAACTGGTTGGCCGCTGTGTGAGACAGGATGCTGGACTAGATGGACCACTGGTCTGATCCAGCAGGGCTCTTCTGATGTTCTTACGAAGGCCTCAGCCTCTATGCCCTGCTGTTGGCCCTCCAGAGGAATGGGTTGGCCACTGTGTGAGGCAGGATGCTGGACTAGAGGGACCCCTGGTCTGATCCTGCAGGGCTCTTCTGATGTTCTCAGGAAGGCCTCAGTCTCTCTGCCCTGTTGTTGGACCTCAAGAGGAACTGGTTGGCCGCTGTGTGAGACAGGATGCTGGACTAGATGGACTATTGGTCTGATCCTGCAGGGCTCTTCTGATGTCCTTATGAAGGCCTCGGCCTCTATGCCCTGTTGTTGGACCTCCAAAGGAACTGGTTGGGATGCTGGACTAGATGGACCACTGGTCTGATCCAGCTGGGCTCTTCTGGTGTTCTTACGAAGGCCTCGGCCTCTCTGCCCTGTTGTTGGCTCTCCAGAGAAACTGGTTGGCCCCTGTGTGAGACAGGAGGCTGGACTAGATGGACTATCACTCTGATATAGCAGGGCTCTTTTGATGTTCTTCTCAGGCATGCATCACACCTGGTCTGAGATTAAAATTTGGGAGGATCATTCTCATAGAAGCAAGCTGAAATCTTTAGGCCATCCACCGTCCACGTATTTCATAGAATTAAAAGAGTCGGAAAGGTCCTGAAGACAATTCAGTCTGACCCGCTGCACCATGCCAGACGGCTAAAGTATCTCTGACAAATAATCATACAGGAACTTCTTGTGGGCACGCCATGAAATTGCTGAGCAGTCGGGTTAGAACAGATAAAAGGAAATCCTTCTTCACTCAAAGAGTGATGAACACGTGGAATTCACTGCCCCAGGAGGTGGTGGCGGCTACAAGCAGGGACGGCTTCAAGAGGGAATTAGATAAACATACGGAGCAGATGTCCATCAGTGGCTCTTAGCCACAAGGTATAGATAGGAGCTCTCGGTCTGGGGCAAGTGATGCTCTGTATTCTTGGTGCTTGGGGGGGGGCAACAGTGGAAGGGCTTCTTGTGTCCTGGCCCCACTGCTGGACCTCCTGAGGGCACCTGCTGTTTTTGGCCACTGTGTGACACAGAGTGTTGGACTGGATGGGCCACTGGCCTGATCTCTCATGGGCTTCTCTTGTGTTCTAATGTTCTTACGTAACCCCTGCCTAAACACCTCCAAGGAGGGAAAACCCACAACATCCCCGGGGGACCAATTCCACCACTGAACTGCCGTCATTGTTTAAACGTTTTTCCTAATATCCCCCTGATATTTCCGCACCGGTAGTTTAAACCCATTACGGCGAGTCTTACCCTCCTCTATCAACTGAAACGGCGCCCTCCCCTCCCCTGAATGACAGCCCATCAAATACTTTTAAAGTCTAATCAGATTCCCTGCATTTGATGGCTTGTTTTACGACTTCTGCGCATCCCCGTTTGTGGTCAGTCTCGCGCCTGTTGAAGGAAGCAGATGGGAGGCGTTCATCCGGCACTAAACGTTCCGCTACCGTTTACATTTAGTACATACTTAATTCCCATGTTATTTATTTTAGTGCGGTAACTGGTCTGTCTCTTCAAAACCGCACAATTGTGATCACACACATTCACCAGCATCACAAGGTACGATTCCTTAGTAGTGTGTGGCATCACTGCCATTATTACTGTCCCACAATGAGACGGAGGGTCGCCAAGCGCATGGAGGAGGGGGGCAGCATCCCATCCCTTCAACAGAGGCTTAATCTATATATCTAATTCTCAACGGTTCCCTCGGTGCGGATATCTAAACCCGCAGCTAGGGGGCGTACTTACCCCAAAGAAGTTTTTCTGCAAACCTAGGTTTGCAGAAAAATCTGACAACTTAAAAAAAATACACCGGGGGCAGTGTTCCCTCTAAGCTGCGTTAGTGTGAGCTAGCTCGCAGGTTTTTAGCCTCCAGCTCACACATTTTTATCTTAGCTCAGGAAGGATGGCTCCAGAGCAGACTCATTGATGCAGCAGCCAAACTGCTCACTCACAGCTTTAATGCCAGCAGCTCAGCAAGTAGAATTTTTGCTCACAAGACCCCACAGCTTAGAAGGAGCATTAATTGGGGGGGTTTCAGCCCCCCTCCCAATAAAAACTGCTGGGCTCAGAGGTAGGGGAAAAGAGGGAGGGAGAAAGAAGGGGGGACTTGCTGGGGGGGGGAGAGGAAGGAAAAGATGGGGGTATTGGCTGAGGGGTAGAAAGAAGGGAGATTGGCACTGGAGACAGAGAGAGAGACGAAGAAGGAGGGATAGACTTGGTGGAGGGTTGCAATGAAAAAGAAGGGGGATTGGCTTGGGGAGAGAAAGAAAGGGGAGGATGGGGGGAGAGGGAAGGAAGCAAAGGTGGAAGGAGGAGGAGGAGATTGGATTTATACCTCCGCCCTTCACTACCCGAAAGAGTCTGACAGCAGCTTGCAGTCTCCTTTCCCTTCCCCTCCCCACAACAGACACCCATGTGAGGCAGGTGGGGCTGAGAGAGCTCTTTCGAGGCCTGCCCTTGAGAGAACAGCCCTGAGAGAACTTGTGACTGACCCAAGGTCACCACAGCAGCTGCCTGTGGAGGAGTGGGGAATCAAACCCGGTTCTCCCAGATTAGAGTCCGCGCTCCTAACCACTGCCCCAAACTGGCTCTATATCGCTTTGGAAGTGTAATATATTGGGGACATCACACTGGGGACACCAACTATACCCCTAAACACTGGAAATCTCCACTTCTTCCATCTCCTGCTAGTTGCTTGGCTGTACCTGGCCACCCTCTGTGGGGTGAGGTTCCCTGGGTTCACAACGCCCTTTCACTAAATCCTGTTCTTTCTTTTTTCTAGGCAGTTCAAGGAGCTGTCACGCCTCAAGGTATGTATCAGGTCGCAGCAGGGGTCATTTCGTAGAGAAAGAGGTGCAGGAGCTCATTAGCATAACTCATTTGCATATGCCACACCCCCTAACATACCAGAAGTGTGTCTGAAGGCCACACCCACCCCTCAGGCTCCACCCCACAGGTGAGAGAAACTGACCTGCTCTTCCTCCATTCCCTTCCCCATCCAATACTTTGTGCAATAAAAAGAAGCGTCAAGAACACACCCTCAGTCTCTTCCTGCTCCCTTGAAACCACCAGGTTTCAAGTAGACTTCAGATACCCAGGACATGTGCACCACCCATCCCTTTCCCTTTCCCTCCCCACAACAAGACACCCTGTGAGGTAGGTGGGGCTGAGAGAGGTCTTTGGAGAACTGCTCATGAGAGAACAGCTCTGAGAGAACTTGTGACTGGCCCAAGGTCACACCAGCAGCTGCATGTGGAGGAGTGGGGAATCAAACCCGGTTCTCCCAGATTAGAGTCCAACTCCTGACCACTACACCAAACTGATGGAGGGGGGGGAAGCTGCTGAAGGGTTGGTGAAATTTCTCCAGTACTTATGTGCCATGTGCCCAGATAAAAAATGGTATACTTAGAAAATTTATATGCCACCTTGAGCAAGTCTCTGGAAAAGCAGCACACAGTCATAAAAGGAACAATGATAAAATTATCAGTATTAAAACAAAACATTAAAAACAATAAAGACCCTAGCAGGGCTTTCCCCGGGGCGCTGCGCCTCTGCACTGCTCAGGGAAGCCGAGGAGGGGGCGGGGCTTGGTCATGTGCCCGCCCCCTGGGCTCCTCACTCCCGGAGCTGCGCTCCTGTGTGCTCCCGCTCCAACGGACCCCTGGGTCACAGTCACTTTCCGTCACTTGGCATAGCCTCCCGGCTGACGCGTGGGCTTCACTCACAACAGTGTAGCCAGCAAAGAAAGAGGTGTGCAGACAATGGCCCACATCCAAAGAATGGTAGCAGTAGCTCCAAACTCCCAAGGAGGCTTATTTGCCACTGTGGGCGCACGCCAGCTCGTTTCTGAAACAGGAGGAGGATCAGAAAGCCCTCATGGTTGCCAGGTGTTTGAATCAGCCCCGCTAGTTTTCCTTTTAAGAGCAGGCGCTATGCCAAGCTTCCTTCGAACGCAGAGCTCTGCAGACCCGGGCAGGAGCAGACCCCGCCTGAGTCTCTCCCCCTCCCTGCAAAAGCTGGCCGCTCTCAAAGCGGTTGCGATGTGGCAAGCAGGCCTGAAGTTGGAGAGAGGGTAAAGTAAATAATCCCGGCGGCTATACATGTAAAGCCCTTGGCTGCACTTCAAGTGGAGCTCCGCGCGCCAGATGCTATGGTCAGAATGGCAGTCAGCATTCCGGGCGGAGGGCAGGTTGCCAACAGCCCGAAGGGGAACGGCCTGACCCTATTAATAGAGACTTAATGGGCAGAAATGGGCAGCGGGAAGCGTTCGTGGCAGGGAAGGAAGTGCCAGCGCCTGGGAAATAACATCCCATTAAGCCTCCATTAAAGAGGGCAGGACTTCTTTCCCCCCCCTCCAGGCGACTGGCAATCCTAAAGAAAGGAGGATTCAAGGGCTGTGCCAAAAAGGCCGGATCCTGAGGTTTGTACTAATTAGGCTAAAAAACGCCAACCCAAAACACTTTGCTCCTTTGCATAGCTTGATTTTTCATTGCGCTACTCAAAGGGAAGGGCTCCAGGGCAGTGAAGAAGAAGAAGAAGAAGAAGAGAAGAAGGGATTGGATTTATATCCCGCCCTTCACTCACTTAAGAGTCTCAGAGCGGCTTACAAACTCCTTTCCCCTCCCCTCCCCACAACAGGCACCCTGTGAGGTAGGTGGGGCTGAGAGAGCTCTTTCCCAAGCTGTCCTTGAGGGAACAGCTGGGACAGAGCTATGGCTTGCCCAAGGTCAGCCAGCCAGGTGCAAGTGGAGGAGTGGGGAATCAAACCCGGTTCTCCCAGATTAGAGTCCGCCCACTTAACCACTACACCAGACTGGCTCTCAGTGGGAAAGCATTTCTGTTTACATACATAGGGTTGCCAGCTCAGGGCTGGGAAATACCTGGAGATTTGGGGAGGGGGGTGGGGCTTGGGGAAGGCAGAGTTTGGGGAAGGGAGTATGAGACTTCTGAATCTAACCAATAAGCCAGACCTTTGATGAAGCAAAGTTCCTTTATTCTTAGTGATGGTTCAGGTACTTCATGTTTGTTAGAGATACTTGGTTACATACAGCAAAGACTAATATACCCCCCACCTTCAGGTGCAAGCAGGCAGAGGACCAATAGAAATGGTTACAAAAAAGCGCGAAATTCTCAGAGCCGTTTGGTTCCCACCAAAAGGGCGCTAAGGCACTAAAAATTCCCCCCATGTCCCCCAGCGACCTCTGAGTGTAGATTGCAAGCCAGACACCTGGGAAGAATAACAGTTCCACAGTTCTCCAAGGTTACAAAAGCAGATAAAACACTCAAGCATCCGGAGAGGGAAAAGGGAGGTGACAATACAAGATAGCTGGGCTGGTTTATGACGCGTTGGAATGCAGCAAGCCACCCTCTCGGGGAGAAAAAGATACCATAAACCTCAAGGCAAACCGTTAATTACAGATGGAGACCCCAGGTAGCAACAAC
Organism: Lepidodactylus listeri; assembly: GCA_029233225.1. Classification (NCBI taxonomy): domain Eukaryota; kingdom Metazoa; phylum Chordata; class Lepidosauria; order Squamata; family Gekkonidae; genus Lepidodactylus; species Lepidodactylus listeri. Next base: position 7,343,632 of record JARCFY010000002.1, read on the forward strand.
AAATGGCAGAGGCTGAATGAAACAGACTCTGGCAGGGAGGGACCTCAGCGGAGTATAATACATGTCTTCTTCTTAATCACTGTTTCCATGATAAAAGCCATAAACAATGAGCCATCCAGGGCCAACTTCGTAGCAGGAGCTCCTTTGCATATTAGGCCACACACCCCTAATGTAGCCAATCCTATAAGAGCTTACAGAGCTCTTCTTACAGGGGCTACTCTAAGCTCTTGGAGGATTGGCTACATCAGGGGTGTGTGGCCTAATATGCAAAGGAGCTCCTGCTACGAGATGAACCCTGGAGCCATCACATGCTAAAAAGGAAGCCTAAGATTTCCTACCAGAATTGTGTGGTTTTACTATAGCCCAGGGCCATAGCTACGGTAGGGCTTTTGGGGGCTCTACCCCCTTTCGGAAAGGCACAGCCCCACAAGTATTTCTCCTGTAAATGCTTCTTTCAGTCGTTTTAAAACATTTATTAAAAGGCATGTGCTCCTTTAAGCAGAGGAGGGTGTTGGAGTTGACTAATCCTGACACTGAGCAAGGGGGTTGGAATAGGTGACCTCTAGGATCCCTTCTAACTCTGTGTCAAGAAACTGGTCTCCTTAAAGAAAGTTTTTCCTGCCCGAGTGTTAGCTTTTTTGACTGTAGAAGTCATCACCCCCACCTGCCAGCCTGTTCTCAGGATTATTGCTTAGGCTGGCAGAAGTGATTAACTTGCAGCAGCTGAGAACTGTCATCTCAAGTGGTTGACAGCTTGCAATTTAATGATCTCTCCTGATAACAACTCTCTAGTAGTTAAAAAATTTGCCCCACAAAGTGAAAAATCCTGGCTACGGGCCTGCTATAGCCGCCAAAAATTTAGCCAAATGCCAAGTCACTTGTTTATCTTCATCTTTTAGTAACCCAGAAAACTTAGCATCTAAAACACAAGGTCCTCCTTAAGCAACGGAAAAATCAATCCAGCTCACCAATCTGAAAATTCAAGGCCATCCAAAAGAACTAGGATCTATAGAGTCAATTTGCTTAGTGTAGGACCGGCTCTATCACTAGGCCAACTAGGTGGCAACCTAAGGGCGCAGCTGGCAAATGGGGCGGCAGAGAAGGGATGGCCAGTGGGTGAGGAGGGTGCATTGCAGAGGGCGAGAAGGTGGCGAGCCTAGCTGCACGTCAAACAGAAGGGAGCGGTGCTTCCCCACCCCCACCCCCAGGCCCCCTCCAACCTTAGCCCCATCTCCCCCCCTCCCACAAGCGTGTGAGTTTCCTCTGGCTCACAGTGGCTGTTGGGGACCAGCTTTTCCCAATGCGGGGGGCAAAAGACGGGCAGGCAGATGCCCCAGATCCCCCCCCTCCGACCCGTAAATTGGAGTGCCATGGGGGCGGGGAAAGTGGAAGGAAGCAAGAGGGAGGGAGGGCAAGAGAGGGGTCACATCAGCAGGGTGCTTTGGGTCTTCCATCCAAACTGCTCCCCCCCCCCCCATTCTGATCAGGAAAGATATTTTGGCTGATCAGGAAAGAGCAGGAAAGGTGCAGCACGTGCGCACCCCCCTCCCTTCCTCCACCTCTCCCACGCCACCCTGCCGCCGCTCCTCCTGCGCCCGCCGCGCCTCTTGCCTCTCACCCCGCGACAGCCTGCGGCTGGAGGGGAAAGCCAGCCCCCTGGGAAGGATCGCGCCCCCGGGCCTTTTTTGCACCCCGGACTGCCTCCGTGCTGGCTTGCGTGCAGCCCCATGATCGGATGCCCCAGCCGGATCAGGCCCCCGGCACCACTGTGCGCCCCCTCCTCAGCCTGCCAGCCTCTCAGAAAGCGCAAAGGCGCCCCAAACGGCTGGCTGGCTCCAAGGGCAAGGCATGGCACAGCAAGCAGGCTTCCTGGGCTGCGGCGCCCTGTCTCTCGCCGGGCTGGCCTCCTCTTGCTTCCCCCTTCCTGGCTCTGGGATTCAAAGGGTTAGTGCCTCTGAATGTGGAGGTTCTCCTCAGCCACCATGGCTGTGGAAAGTAGTATTTCCTTTTGTCTATCCTGAACTTTAATGCCCTGCTTGCCCTCCCACCCTGAGTCCTTCTTTCAAAAATCCAAATCAGTCATTCTTTTATGCTAGTGTGGTATTTGCACAATGCTCATTTTTAGCATCTTTTTTTTAGCAGTCTGATTTAAGTCTGTTTTTTAAAAAAATATATGAAAATGTGTGAAGTGGCTTAAAAAGTGTTTTTGAAACTCTCTCTCTCTCTCTCTCTCTCTTTCTACTTTCTCATTGTAAATGGTCTGGAATTATCCTCTATTGTTTTGATTCGTTTCCTCTCCCCAGCAAACCAGAAGAAGCCATATTAGTCTTTTGAAAATCAACAGGGTTTAAAATGATAGTTTTTTTCCCCTACTTCTTTGGATGTCAGTGAATTTTCCTGTAAACCGAGCCGCCCTTCCACCCCCATGATGAATGATTGCAGATCATTTCCCCCACCCCTTCTCTTTCTCTCCCCCTCTCTCTTTTGGAGCCAGTTTGGTGTAGTGGTTAGGAGCGCGGACTCTGCTCTGGGAGAACCGGGTTTGATTCCCCTTGCCTCCACATGCAGCTACTGGTGTGCCCTTGGGACAGTTACAAGTTCTCTCAGAGCTGTCCTTGAAAGAGCGGTTCTCGAAAGAGCTCTCTCAGCCCCACCTACTTCACCAGGGTGTCTGTTGTGGGGAGGGGAGGGGAGGGGAAAAGAGGCTGAGGACAGACTGGCAATCTGCCCCGGGATAGGTCTGCATGGAAAGCGGGGGAAGGGAGCCTGTTCAGACATGCGCAGCTGTCCCTCGGCTCCCTTCCGCACTTACCCGCTTTGAAGCCGGTTTTCTTGCGCTTTAGAAGGACACCGGGAGAAACCAGTGTCCGGAGGCCGTCTTGCGCTTGCCTCCCGCTTCCAGGCAGCGTGAACCGGAAGCAGGCGGGAGGCAAGCGGAGGCGGCAGTGCAAACGTGGCGTTTTGCCAGTTTGTGCATGAGCGCTCATGCGCACATGAGCGCATGCGCGCATGCGCATATTGCCGAAACAGCTCTATCACGAGCTGCGGAGGCCGGCCCACCTGGGGCCACTCCACAGCAGTCTGAATGCTCCGTAATGGCATCCTTGCGCAATACCCTGGCCAATGTGGACAGCCAGCCCCGGGGGATTTTCCCCCTGCAACTTTTGCCTCCGGATTCATCCCACTCCAGATTGCCAGTCTGTCCTCAGCCAGAGATTGTAAGCTGCTCTGAGACTTTAAGGGTCATTTTACACCTCCCCTCTAAAGTAGTTTGGCTGCTGTCTTTTCCTGTGCTGATTTCACAGTGGTGTGAAATTTCACTCCAGGGGGTCTAAGTGCACTAATCAACAGCAGTTGTTTAAAGCAGAATCAAGCCGGTTGAATACTAGCTTGACCACAGGAGGGCAATTAGTAGATGTGGACATTTCAGTAGTAACACGATTTCACACCGCACAGATGTGTGGGCAGGTTTTTTTTGGAACTAGAATGATTCCAGCGGGAAAGTCAGATGTAAAAAAACCCTAAATTAAGGGTGGGGCATAAATCCAATCTCCTCCTCCTCCTCCTCCTCCTCTTTCTTCCAGTTTCATCCTAGACACCAGACACGATCAGTTAGCTCATTCTTCACTCAGAGAAACACTTATCCCCCCCCCCTTCAGCTGGGAAAGACCAACTCCTTTAAGCTCCCCTGGATACTTAATAGACCATCTTTCTCCAGTTAGCGCCCCATGGCAGAACATTAGCCAATCATTCTGACCCGTCAACCTTCCCGAAAACTTGGACAGCCAATGTTCACTGCAGTGCTATTTCAGATCACAGGCTTGGTTTGAGCCCCCCTCTTCAGGGAACACATCTAGCAGGTAGCCATAATAACATCTCAATTCACCAAAGGGGGGAAAAAAATAGCAACAGAATGTTAAACGACAACAAATAGAGAAAAATAGAGGCTAGAAAATACGGATAATAGGAAAATGATAAAAACACACTTCTGCTTTACCTCCCTAGCACTGGCAGTGTCCTCAAAAGTCTCCTGCTTTTGCAGGATTGGGGGCCGAGATCCCTAGACGCAAGGATCACAGATCTTTTCCCGAGTTCCCTCCCCTCCAGCAGTCCTTTCTGGTGGAGTGAGGCTGCAGTCACACACCCCAGATAATCCAGTTCTTCACTTCCAATGCGTTTCCCAACAATTTCACTGCGGGCGACTCTGCATCTGGCATTTGCTCCACATTTTCTCAACTGGGAGGAAAAGGTGCCGCTCAAAACCGCTTTCAGAGACCCCGGGGCAACGCCGTCAGCCCTGAACGGCCATAAATCTATGCAGAAGGTACCATAAAACCCGACGATCAAAGAAAGTGAAAGCAGCGGGCAACGTAGAGCAGGGGTGTGGAACTCATTTGTTGTGAGGGCCGGATCTGACATAAAGATGACCTTGTCGGGCCGGGCCATGCGTGTCATAAAATATAATGCCAGGTAGCGGAGATATAAACTTTATAAAGGACACAAACACAAAAGATTTTTTTTAACTTAAAATAAAAACATGCTTAAAACATAAGCACTCTTGCAATATTTGGTTTATTTAACAGTGTCTGATAACTGACACCTCTTGCTCTGAAGCCAGTCTGGTGTAGTGGTGAAGTGTGCGGACTCTAATCTGGGAGAACTGGGTTTGATTCCCCACGCCTCTACTTGCACCTGCTGGATGACCTTGGGCAAGCCATAGCTCTGTACCAGCTGTTCCCTCAAGGACAGTTGTCTCAGAGCTCTCTCAGCCCCACCTGCCTCGCAGGGTGTCTGTTGTGGGGAGGGGAAGGGAAGGGAGTTTGTAAGCCGCTCTGAGACTCCAAGTGAGTGAAGGGCGGGGTTTAAATCCAATCTCCTCCTCCTCTTCTTCTTCTTCTTCCAAACAAACAAAAACCTCACCCTTGTCGGCTCTAGTGCCCTTAACAGAGGTTTGATGTGCAGAAATTGGGTGAATTAAAACACTGTCACAGGCTAATCGCGGCATATCAAATCAGTGTCAAAGGCCAGCGTCAAAGGTGACAGCCATAATGTCATAATTTGCATTCTCTGCGTCTCTTTCCCACAGGCCTGAATTCTCGTTGCCGGAAAATGAAAGGACACCTCGCAAGGTACGGACCACAAAGTTGCTTTGTACGCCATGGCCGTGGCTCCGTGTCGGGTTGCCAACCTCCAGGTGAGGCAGGAGAGCTCCCGGAACAACGAAAGATTTCCGGACGACAGAGAGGAGTATTCCTGGAGACAATGACAACATTGGAGGGCAGACTGTAGGGCATTATATGGGGCTGAGGTTCCTCCACAATTTTCCCAACCCAGAGTTTGCAACCCTACATCTGGGAAAGGGCAAAGGAGGAAGGGAAGGAGAAAGAACCAGCTGGCTTGTCTCAGTGCCAGTTTGGTGTCGTGGTTAAGTGCGCGGACTCTAATCTGGGAGAACCGGGTTTGATTCCCCACTCCTCCACAAGCAGCTGCTGGATGACCTTGGGCAAGCCATAGTTCTGGCAGAGCTGTTCTTGAAAAAGAGCCGTTCCTGTCAGAGCTCTCTCAGCCCCACCTACCTGTCAGGTTCCCTAGTAAATCAGCACTCAACAACGGTCCTTGAGTAGGTTCAGTTTATTGGAGTCAGTCCCTAAGCATTTCTGTGTTCAGACTAAAGTGGGGAGGCAAGGACGGCATTATGTACACAGTTCAGACTGGGGTGTCAGCTGGCTACAAGCTAGGGTTGCCAAGTCTGGGTTGGAAAATACCTGGGGACTTTGGGGGTGGAGCCAGGAGAAGGTGGGGTTTGGGGAGGGGAGGGGACTCAGCGTCGTACAATGCCATCGAGTCCACCCTCCAAAGCAGCCATTTTCTCCAGGGGAGCTGATCTCTGTCAACTGGGGATCAGTTGTAAAAGTGGGAGATCCCCAGGCCCCACCTGGGGGCTGGCAACCCTACTACAAGCCAGTGAGTGCCCCGGTACCCTCACAATAATGGCTTCAACATTCAGGCGGGAGACTCACCAGAGAAACCCGAGGTCTTATGTAAACAGGGGCAAATGTTAGGAGAGCGTCAAAGGCGACATTCCAGAGTTTACGACAGCAGTTTCAGCCCTCTCCCCCCTCCTTTTCATCTGTCTCTCTCCCCTCCATTTAGTTATGACAGCCTAGCTGACACTACCTCACAGGGCGTCTGTTGTGGGGAGGGGAAGGGAAAGGAGTTTGTAAGCTGCTCTGAGACTCCCTTGGGTAGTGAAGAGCGGGGTATAAATCCAATCTCTTCTTCTCAAAGGGTGTCTGCTGTGGGGAGAGGAAGGGAAGGAGGTTGTAAGCCGCTCTGAGCGAAGGGCAGGGTACAAATCCAACTCTTCTTCTTTTTCTTCTTCTTCTTCTTCTTCTTCTTCTTCTTCTTCTTCTTCTTCTTCTTCGTACCTCCCTCCTCTTGTGGGGCTGCACACTTCCTTCCTGTACTGCCCACACTTGGTCAAACAGCACCTTACCTGTGCTGCGTGGGACTTCAGAAGATAAGAGCTTAAAAGAAGCCCGGTTGGATCAGGCCAATGGCCCATCCAGTCCAACACTCTGTGTCCCACAGCGGCTAAAGCCCAGGTGCCCTCAGGAGATCCAGCAGCAGGGACAGAACTCGAGAAGCCCTCCCTCTGTTGCCCCCCCCCCCAAGCACCAAGAAGACAGAGCACCACTTGCCCCAGACTGAGAGTTCCATCTATCCCTTGTGGCTACTAGCCACTGATGGACCTCTGCTCCATATAAGAACATCAGAGATGTTGGATCAGGCCAGTGGCCCATCCAGTCCAACCCTCTGTGTCAGACAGTGGCCAAAAACACCAGGTGCCATCAGGAGGTCCAGCAGTGGGGCCAAGACACTAGACGCTCTCCCGCTGTTGCCCCCGCCCCCCCAAGCACCAAGAATACAGAGCATCACTTGCTCCAGACTGAGAGTTCCTATCTATGCCTTGTGGCTCACAGCCACTGATGGACCTCGGCTCCAGATGTTTCTCCAACCCCCTCTTGAAGCCGTCCATGCTTGTAGCCGCCACCACTTCCTGCAGCAGTGAATTCCACGTGTTAACCACTCTTTGGGTGAAGAAGGACTTCCTTTTATCTGTTCTAACCTGACTGCTCATTGATTGAGGGCCCACGAGTTCTTGTCCTGCGAGAAAGGGAGAAAGGGACTCCTTCCCCATGCCGTGGCGTGTCCAAGCCATTGGTTTGCAGCAATCGTGGCGGTCCACCCGTTGCTTGGAGACACGCTGAGGGGGGCAGCCCCCACCCAGATCACTGCCCCCTCTGGGCTTTTCCTGGTGGTTTTAACAGCCAATCTGCCACCGCGCACGGGCCAAGTGTACATTTTCAAGGAGCCTTGAGAGGTTCCACGGGTGTGCTGCTTGCTGCAGGGGGAATAGACGCTGTTTGAAAGATTAGCGTGGCCTGTTCCTTCCCTGAGAGCCAGTTCGGTGTAGTGGTTAAGAGTGGCAGACTCTAATCTGGGAGAACCGGATTTGATTCCCCGCTCCTCCAGCTGCTGGGGTGACCTTGGGTCAGTCACAAGTCCTCTCAGAGCTGTGTTGTCTCAAGAGCAGTCCTCGAAAGAGCGGTTTACAATCTCCTCTCCCTTCTCCTCCCCACAACAGACAACCTGTGAGGTCGGTGGGGCTGAGAGAGCTCTTTGGAGTCTTTAGAGTCTGTGCTCCTAGGCACTACACCAAACAGTCAGTGCAAAAAGTGGCATTCAGCCTCTATGATGGTTAGCTCTGGATTAGGAAATTCCTGGAGATTTGGGGGTGGAGCTGGGGAGGACAGGGACCTCAGTGGGGTATGATGCCATACAGCCCACCCTCCAAAGCAGCCATTTTCTCCAGGGGAACTGAGCTCTGTAATCTGGAGATGAGCTGTAACTTTGGGGGATCTCCAGATCCCACCTGGAGGCTGGCATCCCAAAGCCTGTGCAACTGGTTGTGACATACAAGCTTCACGCGCAACGTCCTGAGACAGTACAGAATCACAACACAGGCAGGCGGTCTAGGGTTCGCTGGAATGGGAGCCTTAGTCTAAGCAGAGCTGGGTATCTGCTGCATTTTTTGGGGGAGGGGGGGAATCAGAACTCTGTACCCAGAAGAGTTTTACAACTTGTATGAATGATACAAGCTTTCCCTCCTTCTGCATAATTCATTCTGCCATCATTACATCTAAGGGTAGAGTTGGTGACTCCTGTCAATCATGAAAGCAGCGATCCCACGCCAACCGCAGACAAAGTAGGGGTTTCTAAATACTAGATGAGGATATGCAGAATAATACGGTGTTATAAATTAAGCAAGAGGGGATGAAAGTCCAAAGATAAGCCCTGGGCAGGCTCCAGAAGGCAACGGATGTCGAGAAGGGACAGAAAAGGAGAGGAAATGAACCTCGTTAAGCCCCGGAGAGATTATAGTATCTTGGAGAGGGAGATTCCAATTTGTTCTCTGTGGTTCCTTGTGGTGCCCAGTTCATTTTGACCGTTCTGTAAAGTATATTCTGTCGGGGCCGCGGTGGCTGAGAGGTTAAGATGCTGAGCCGCCGACCGGAAGGTCGGTAGCTCGGCAGTTTGAGACCCGAGTGCCTCGTGACGGAGTGAGCTCCCGCCTCTGGCCCCAGCTCCTGCCAGCCTAGCAGCTGGAAAGCAAGAGATTGCAAGGAGATAAACGGGTGCTGCTTCGGCGGGAGGTAACAGCGTTCCGTGCACCTCGGCGTCGAGTTGTGCCAGCCACGTGGCCATGGAGGTGTCTTCGGACAGTGCTGGCTCTTCGGCTTGGAAACGGAGATGAGCACCGCCCCCTGGAGCCAGATTCGACCAGCTTTCGAGCGAGGGAAAGCTTTACCTTTAGAAAAATATATTCGAATGGAGACGCACAAGGAGCTATGCTGAAAAGCCCCTTTCCAAGCTCTGTAAAACCTGTACCACCCTCTGGTTGTTATTTCTTTTTGGCCGTCTTCTGGGCATGGAGCACGGGTCACTGGCAATGCTCCCTCTAAGCTGTGGAGTCTTGTGAGCAAAAATTCTACTTTGGGAGCTACTGGCATTAAAGTTGTGAGCGAGCAATCTGGCTGCCGCGTAAATCAGTTGGCTCTGGAGCCGTCCTTCCTGAGCTAAGGCAAAAATCTGTGAGCTGGAGGCTAAAAAATGGTGTGCTAGCTCACACTAACTCAGCTTAGAGGGAACACTGGTCACTGGGTGTGGGGGGGGGAGTTTATTTGTGACTTTCCTGCCTTGTGCAGGGGGTTGGACTAGATGACCCTGGAGGGCCCTTCCAACTCTATGATTCTATTATTCGGACCAGCGGTGGAGATCTTTAGCACTTAGGGTTGTCAACTTCCGGGTGGGGCCTGGAGACCTGCCGGTATTACAACTGACCTCGAGGCAACAGAGTTCAGTCCCCCTGGAGCAGGGGTGGCCAACCTTGCTTAACGTAAGAGCCACATAGAATAAACGTCAGATGTCTGAGAGCCACAAGACAGGAACAAATATCACACACACGTTTTTATTTTTAAAAATATGCAAAGTTGCTTTTTATTAACATTAAATGGGACTGCCAAAAATAAAAACAAACGAGGAAAACTGGTTATTGATAATGATATTACTTGTTTGCTAATGAGAAAGAGAGAGAGATGGAAAGAAAGAATTAAAGAAGTGGAAAGAAAGAGAGAGAGAGAAACTAGGAAAGCAAATAGATGGGAGGGAGGGAGGGAGGGAGGGAGGAAGGAAGGAAGGAAGGAAGGAAGGAAGGAAGGAAGGAAGGAAGGAAGGAAGGAAGAGAGAAAAAGCATGCCTCCCCTTTGCTTCCCCAGCCGCCCTGCCAGGAGCCGCACAATATGTGTGAAAGAGCCGCATGTGGCTCCCGAGCCACAGGTTGGCCACCCCTGCCCTGGAGGAAAGGGCTGCTTTGGAGGGTGGACTCTGGCCTTTTACCTGGCTGAGGTCCCCTTCCCCCAAACCCCACCCTCAGCAGGCTCCAGTCCTAGATCTCCAGGAATCTCCCAACCTGGAGTTGGCAGCACTATCACTCTCCATCACATCAGGCTGTGAAGGTTCTAAGGGTACCAGAAGATCTCACCATCTCGTTTCTTGTAGGATCCGAATGCCAAGGAAATTGTCTATGCCGAAGTAGAGCTTTCGAGAATCCCGCCAACCCCCAAGCCAAGGAACCTGGAGCCGCGCAGTGAATATGCCGCCATCCGGACCCCGCAGAGCGTTGCTGGGTAAAGAGAGGGACGCCGCTTCCCGGCTTTACTCCCAGGCGTGAAATGATGGAAGTGGTGGGAGTCCGTCGAAAGGGAGAGAGGCTAGCCCGTCCCACAGCTTGGATCTCAGAGAAGGGACCCGAACCTCTCTGGGGGCCGTGACTCGTTTTGGCATAGGTTGCCAGCTTCCAGGTGGGGCCTGGAGATCTCCCAGCTCTACTGCTGATTGTCAGACTACTTTTACATCTGACTTTCCCGCTGGAATCATTCAGGTTCCAAAAAAACCTGCCCACACCTCTGTGCGGTGTGAAACCGTGCTGCTACTGAAATGTCCACATCTACCGATTGTCCTTCTGTGGTCAAGCTAGTATTCAACCGGCTTGATTCTGCTTTAAACAATTGCTGTTGATTAGTGCACTTAGACCCCCCTGGAGTGAAATTTCACACCACTGTGAAATCAGCACAGGAAAAGACAGCAGTCAAACTACTTTAGAGGGGAGGTGTAAAATGACCCTACAGAGCTCAGTTCCATGAAGGGGACGGCAGCGTCAAGAAGAAAAAGAAGAGATTGGATTTCTACCCCGCCCTTCACTATCCAAAGGGGTCTCAGAGTGGTTTACAATCTCCTTCCCCTCCCCCTGCCCACAGCAGACACCCTGTGGAGGCAGGTGGGGCTGAGAGAGCTCTTTCGAGGACTGCTCGCGAGAGAACTGCTCTGAGAGAACTTGTGACTGGCCCAAGGTCACCCAGCTGGCTGCATGTGGAGGAGTGGGGAATCAAACCCGGTTCTCCCAGATTAGAGTCCACGCTCCTCACCTGAGCTTTCTGAAATTACATCCCTGTTCAGCTCCCTTTGCCAAACTCCTCATGGGCACCAGCCCTGAATCCGCAGGAATCTCTCAAGCCAGAGTTGGCATTAGGGATGCCAGCTTCCAGGTGGGACCTGGGGATCCCCTGGAATTACAGCTCATCTCCGGACAACAGAGATCTGTCTCCCTGGGGAAAATGGAAGCCTTGGAGAGTGGACTCTGTTGCACTGCACCCCACTATCCACCCCAGGCTCCACCCTAAAATCTCCAGGAGTTTCCCAGCCTGGATCTGGCAACCCTACCCGTCTCAATCCCTGCGAGTGGCCATGAGGAACCTGGCAACTGTGGCTAGCAGTTCAACTTCTGCACCACTTGTTTGCAGGGCTATTTTTGGGCAGGAACGCACAGGAACGGAGTTCCGGCTGGCTTCCGAGTTGGCCACGCCTACAGCCTCCCCACAGCTGTGGGGAGCTGTGGGGTGCCTGGGGAAGCCAATCCTGGCAAAGAGCTGTGCGGTCAGGGGTGTGGCCTAATATGCTAATGAGTTTCTGCTGCTGGGTGTGGCCTGTTATGCTAATGAGTTCCTGCTGGGATTTTTCTACAAAAAGAGCCCTGCTTGTTTGTGTTTTCCTAGCACTGGAAAATAAGAGTGAGCGAGAGAGAAGAGATTGGATTTATACCCTGTCCTTCACTACCCAAAGAAACCTCAGAGCAGCTTACAATCTCCCTTCCCCTCCCCACAACAGACACCCTGTGAGGTAGGTGGGGCTGAGAGAGCTCTCTCGAGGACTGCTCGTGAGAGAACAGCTCTGAGAGAACTTGTGACTGAGCCAAGGCCTCACCAGCAGCTGCATGCGGAGGAGTGGGGAATCAAACCCAGTTCTCCCAGATTAGCGTCCACGCTCCTAACCGCGACACCACCACGCCACAAGAAGCAAAGAGATCCGATGTGGATTTCAAAGCACTGTGTAAACATGGATGATTCTGGCTACAGATGCGGCCTAGCCTCGTTGCTATTGGATTCGGACTCTTTTTCTTTTTTGCAAGATGTTTGAAAGGGGGAGGCAGTGTGGCTGTCGAGGAAGGCCTCAGCGGGGCAGGGGACTGCTCGGAGAAAGGCCGGAACCTGTTCTCCGGCTTTGTGTTTTCAGCCCCGCAGCCGTCCCCGGTTGGTCTGCCCCAGACATGGATTCTGTACACAAGTACAGCAAAGACGCAGCAGGCTAGGCCAAGGCTGACTTCCTCCAGAGCTAATTAATTTGATTACTAGGCAAGCAATACCCGCCGGGGAGGTTTCTTTAGGAGGCTGATGAGGCTGCGTCGTTCCAGAAGCCGCCGATGCGAACAGGGGTGACGCATCGTGGCGGAGACGGCTCCGGTAGCACCGAGATGGAGCTAACCCAATTTTGAGTCCCCCTGATTTGTAGCAAGGCCGGGGGGAGGGTAAAGGGCCTTGCCTCGCACAGGGAACCCGCCGGCAGCTATTCCGTGACCTTCCCTTCCTCCCCGCCTCCCCTTTAATACACTCGTAAATGTTTCAGATATTTCTTAGATTCTCTTGTTTGCAATGAATCAGCGGCGCGGCGTCCCCGGCGGGTTGGCTAACAAGCTGGCGGGATGTGCGTGAAGGATGGAGCCAGCTGGGGTTTATCTGATTGAGCCGGCGGCGCTGTTGTGCCGCAGTCCCTCCAAGGTGGCTAATAACCTTTCACGAACTGGCAAATAGCTTCTCATCAGCTTCATTGTGCGACTGAAATGCCCACACAATTCCAGGCAGACCCAGTAGGCGGCTCCCTTGGCCTGACTGTGCCCCCCGCACATCCAGAAAGGACACCTTCTTTTTTGGGGGGGGGGGAGGTATCTTCAGCTGTGCAGTGACGTGGTGGACCCTTTGGCCTCTTAATTGCGCTAAAAGCATCCTCACGTAACATGACCTCACACGCTGCCTCTCTTGCCCGGAGCTGTTCATCACACTCAAAGCCGGCTGGAGCGATCCGTTTTGCTAACCGATCCACGTTCGGCGCAGCAGATGTGAAGGGAACGCTGTTCGTCCTCGTGCGGGTTGTGCTTTTTGCTGGCGTACGGAGGAAAGGAACCCTGGAGGCCATCTAGTCCAAACCCCTGTCTCAGCCGAAAGGTTGAACCGCACAGCTGTCTTCACGTACAGTCAAATCGACAGGTGTAGGTGGATTTGTTCTGGCTAGGCTCAGCGCGATACACTGCAAATAAAGGACCGGGTGCATTACGAACAGAGCCTGCAGGTTAAATCCTTTGCAGTGGCTGGGTGATGGTACAGGGGTCATTTCGTAGAAAGAGAGGAGCAGGAGCTCATTAGCATAACTCATTCGCATAACTCGTTTGCATATGCCACACCCCCTGACATCACCGGGAGTGTGTCAGAAGGCAACACCCACCGCTCAGGCTCCACCCCCCAAATCTCCAAGTCTTTCCCAACTCAGAGCTGGCGAGCCAGCTTGACACTTTGACTAAAGACACTTGAGGTTTCCTTTGCTCTTGCAGGGACGCGACCCAACAACAAGCATGAAAATACAGATCAAGTTGGTATGCCTTTGCTTTTTTCCACCGTGCATCACCGTATGTGCCTGCTCCTGGGCTTGTTACTCCTGGAACAGCGTTCCTGTGTGTTCCGGCTTGAAATGAGCCCTGGTGATGGATAATAGAAGCGTCACCACCACCCATGTAGTTCAGAAACCAGAGGGAGAAGTTTTCTATCTGTCAGGACCCTCTGCTACTGACCTGAAAGTCACCATTCTAATAATAATAATAATAATAATAATAATAATAATAATAATTCAAAGAGAGACTTCAATGTGAAACGGCTGAATTGGGATTCATTAAGAGGTTTTGCACTCTCCTACCTCCTCTAAGCTTCAGCAGGTGCTTGGGATTGTGTCTCATAAGTGTTATCTGTCCTGGCCAAAGCTGGTGCTGTCCTCATTACAAGAGTTAACTAGCTTAGTATAACTTGGGAACGGAGTCTGTAATTGTCCTGATTACAAGTGAGTTTTGCATAGGAATATTTCACCCTGTGCTTCCTGCATTTTATGATCCTTTCACCTTGTTTTTCAAACAGAGAGAGAGACAGACAGACATTTACTTATTTATACCCTGCTGTTTTCCCCACTGGGAATGCCAAAGCAGTTTACATCATTCTCCTCCGTTTGATCCTCACAACAACGCTGTGAGGTAGGTTGGGTAAAGAGAAGAAGAAGATTGGATTTATACCCCACCCTTCACTACCCAAAGGAGTCTCAGAGTGGCTTACAATCTCCTTTCCCTTCCCCTCCCCACAACAGACACCCTGTGAGATTTGCGGGGCTGAGAGAGCTCTTTCAAGGACTGCCTTTGAGAGAACAGCTTCGAAAGAAGTTGTGGCTGACCCAAGGCCACACCAGCAGCTGCAAGTGGAGGAGTGGGGACTCAAAACTGGTTCTCCCAGATTAGAGTCCGCGCTCCTAACCACTACACCAAACTGGCTCTCCCAAGAGGTCACCCAGCAAGCTTCCCTGGCGCGAGTGAGGATTTGAACCTGGGCCTCTTGGGTCCTAGCCCAATACTCTACCTACTCCACCATCCCCTACATAAACTGACTGTGTATTGCTGGCAACAGCATCACGAGGGTCGCATTTATTTTGGCGCTTAACAGACTAACGTTAGCCACAAAAGCGCAAGAGCGTGCAGTGAGTGGGAAAGGCAAACGTCCCCCACAGCTGGCCAACAACTGGCAGTATTGGGGCCAAACTAGAAGATCAGTCGTGGGTCTTCAGACATTGTTTTGTTTCGGGGCGTATATTCGGATATCCCGGAGCTGAAATCACTCCCCGAATTCTCCGTTGTGGTCCAGCTCAAGAATTCCCAATGTGGCACGAAACACTAGTAACAAAAATGTACCTCCTGAAATTTCAGGAGTGTCTCGGGTTTAGGCAGGGGTCATTTCGTAGAAAAAGAGGTGCAGGGGCTTATTTGCATAGCTCATTTGCATATGCCACACCCCCTAACATACGGGAAGTGTGTCAGAAGGCAACACCCACCCCTCAGGCTCCACTCCACAGGTGAGTGAAACTGACCTGCTCTTCCGCCATTCCCTTCCTTCCCCATCCAATACTTTGTGCAATAAAAATAAGCGCAAAGAACACACCCTCATTCTCTTCCTGCTCCCTTGAAACCACCAGGTTTCAAGTAGACTTGAGATACCCAGGACATGTGCACCACCCATCCCTTCCCCTTCCCCTCCCCACAACAAGACACCCTGTGAGGTAGGTGGGGCTGAGAGAGGTCTTTTGAGAACTGCTCCTGAGAGAACAGCTCTGAGAGAACTTGTGACTGGCCCAAGGTCACACCAGCAGCTGCATGTGGAGGAGTGGGGAATCAAACCCGGTTCTCCCAGATTAGAGTCCAACTCCTGACCACTACACCAAACTGATGGGGTGGAAGCTGCTGAAGGGTTGGTGAAATTTCTCCAGTACTTATGTGCCATGTGCCCAGATAAAAAATGGTATGCTTAGAAAATTTATATGCCCCCTTGAGCAAGTCTCTGGAAAAGCATAACACAGTCATAAAAGGAACAATGATAAAATTATCAATATTAAAACAAAACATTAAAATCAATAAAGACCCTAGCAGGGCTTTCCCCGGGGCGCTGCGCCTCTGCACTGCTCGGGGAAGCCGAGGAGGGGGCGGGGCTTGGTCATGTGCCCACCCCCTGGGCTCCTCACTCCTGGAGCTGCGCTCCTGTGCGCTCCCGCTCCAACGGACCCCTGGGTTTAGGAGAGGAGCAGCGGCTGGTGAGGGAAGAGGGGGAGAGACAGTACATCCCTTTAAATGGACACTATGATAGACCTGGGTCCATTCTGCATCCGGCATTCACTCCACATTTTCTCAGCGCTCGACCTGGTTCCCCCTTGCCTTGGAATATCTGTTTGCATTGCATCGCCTCGGATCCTGGTTTTTGCATTGGCTAGTCTCAGCTTGCCATCTGTTTTGTTTAACACTCACTCTTGCCTTGGCATGCAGATTTTCCTGTGTCAGTGCTTGCCTCAGAGGTCTTTAACTGCCTGAGCCAAGTAATTCATGGCGAGGTGATAAATACAGAGGGGGAAATAGGGGCCGGGGAACTGACGGACATCAACGAAAAGGTGCCGCTCAAAACCACATTCAGATACCCCGGGGCAATGCTGTACTGACTGTGAAGTCACCCCTGAACGGCCATAAATCTACGCAGACGGTACCATAAAACCTGATAAACAAAGAAAGTGAAAGCAGTGTGCAGTGTAGAGGGAGATTAACTTTCCAGTGTGGCTGTGGGTGCAGAATCAGCCCTGGTTTCAGAAGCCAGGTCAACTGCCCATTGGAATCAACGATGTCCGGACGCATCCTGCAGCCAGTAGGGTTGTCAACCTCCAGGTGGTGGCTGGAGCTCTCCTGGAATAACAATTGATGTCTAGACTATAGAGATCAGTTCCCCTGGAGAAAATGGCTGTTTTGGGGGGTGGACTTTATGGCATTCTACCCTGCTGAGGTCCTTCCCTCCCCCAAACCCTCCCCTCCCCAGGCTCCACCCCCCATATTGCCAGGAATTTCTCAACTCATATTTGGCAACCCTAGCTGAGGGAGGAACAGTTCCATGTTTTTAAAGGGCCATGCTTTTCAGGTGCCAGTATTCCTGAACCTCAAAATATGTCCCTGAAACAGATTTCTGGAATGAAGGCAACACTCCGGAAATTTCCAGAGAACGAAAATCATGGCCTTCCTGAAATCCCAAAATGAAATTAAAAGGAGAATTTTTAAAGCGCACCCCCCTAGTTTTGTTTACAAGAAGAAGAAGAGGAGGAGGAGGAGGAGATTGGATATATACCCTGCTCCTCACGACACGAAGGAGTCTCAGAGCGGCTTACCATCTCCTTTCCCTTCCCCTCCGCACAACAGACACCCTGTGAGGCAGGTGGGGCTGAGAGAACTCTTTCAAGAACTGCCCCTGAGAGAACAGCTCTGAGAGAACTTGTGACTGACCCAAGGTCACACCAGCAGCTGCATGTGGGGGAGTGGGGAATCAAACCCGGTCCTCCCAGATTAGAGTCCGCACACCTAACGACTATACCAGATAGTTTACTAGATGCATCTGGCAGGAAGGAGGCAGTCAGTTGATGGGGCAAGCAACGTAGGGTAGATTTCTTTCTGATCCTTTCCCCTACAGCTCCCCAATCTCAACACACCTCTCTTCAACAGTTATTTTATATGGTTATTTTATATGGGGTTATTTTATATGGGGGAAGCAGGCATGATATAGGATACGTATTTTGCCTTTGTTAAATATCTGGCCTGTCCTTGGAGGTCTCTTAGGGCCCCAAACCTCACTCTGGATATCTATCACCAGTTTGGTGTATTGGTTAGGAGCGCGGACTCTAATCTGGGAGAACCGGGTTTGATTCCCCACTCCTCCACATGCTGGTGTGACCTTGGGCAAGCCATAGTTCTGTCAGAGCTGTTCCCTCAAGGACAGCTTGGGAAAGAGCTCTCTCAGCCCCACCTACCTCACAGGGTGTCTGTTGTGGGGACGGGAAAGGAAAGGAGTTTGTAAGCCGCTCTGAGACTCCCTTGGGGAGTGGAGGGCGGGGTATAAATCCAATCTCTTCTTCTTCTTCTCTCTTCTTAATCATCGAATTCCAATGCCACATGTTGTTTGGTTCTCATCTTGAATCTGGGGACTCAGACAAATAAAACAAAGATCACAGCGCTTCTTTTGTCCATAAAATGCAAATTGCAGCCTCAGACAGGCCTCACTTCGCCTTGGGCCCATGCAGGGACAGGAAGGGGGTTAACCCTTCAACCGCCACTTGTTTTCAGAATTCAAAACCAGGTCCCCCGCTCTCCTGTTAGTATTTTGAAAGAGAAGAGACGGGTCCTTCAAAAGCATGCCCGTCCCACCATTAAAATGCTAACGGTAAAGAAAGGGAGACCCATTTCAAATAGCAGAACTGAATGTGGGGAGGTGGAAGGTTAAGCCACTTTGGGGTAGTGGTTAGGAGCGCGGACTCTAAATCTGGGAGAACCGGGTTTGATTCCCCATGCCTCCACATGCAGCTGCTGGTGTGGCCTTGGGTCAATCAGAAATCCTTTCAGAGCTGTTCTCTCAAGGGCAGTTCTCAAGAGAACTCTCTCAGCCCCACCTACCTCACAGCATGGGCGTCAACTACGGGGGGGCTCGAGGGCTCGAGCCTCCCCCAAAATTTCCCTGGGGGGGCTCAGCCTCCCCCGGCAAAATGGAGTGCTCGCCAGTGGCGGCGCTGCTGCTCCTGCTCCTCATTCTGCTGCTGCTACCACCACCGGGCTCGAGGCGGCCAGCCAGCCAGCCGGCGAATCGTCGTCGTCGTCGTCCCTTTTCCACCTCACTCACGCTCGCTGGGGGTCGGCCTGCCCGCCGCCTGCCTGCTCATCCAGTCGTCCTCTCAGCGCCGGCACCGCCACAGCAGCCGCGCCGCCTCGGAGTCCCTCTGCTGGGGGGGGGGAGGGGGGATTTCTGAGGGAGAGTTTTTTTATTTGATTTTTTTTTTAAGCAGCCACTCCTCACGAGGCGGCGGAGGGAGAAGGGGTGGTGTCGGGGAGACCGCCTCAGGTGCGCGTCTCTCTCTCGCTCGTTCTCCCTCGTCCCGGTGGCCAGTCAGCCGGCCAGCTGGCCGTCGCTCCTTCCCCCCCCCCCGGCCTGCCCTCCTGCCTCCCTGGGCCTGGGGGGGGGAGGAGCGGCGGGGACATGGTCCCGTGCGCGCGCACACAAGAAAGCCCCCGCCCCCCCCGGAGATTTGGAAACTCTACGCCCCTGCCTCACAGGGTGTCTGTTGTGAGGAGGGGAAGGGAAAGGAGTTTGTAAGCCACTCTGACACTCCTTCGGGTAGTGAAAGGGTGGGGTATAATTCCAGTTTCGTCTTCTCCTTCTTCTCCCCCGCGCGGACCTAAGGCAAACTGAGTGCAAGCCCTCCAGAAACCTGTCCTCATCCACCGTGTTTGCCAAGAGCAAAACAGGAGTGGGAAGATATTAAACATAGTCTGACCCTGAGAAATCCAAAAGCAGTGAAAGATTGTCCAAAAGGGAAATGCCTTCCAGCGAAACGTCTAGCTTATTCCCATGCAATGACTCATAGTAATGGAAGCTACAAATCATACTGAAGATATAGCCCTGTCCGTCCAAGTACATGCTAGTTACTTCCTGGTCTCTGCTGCATGGCTGTGTGACCAAGGCCTGCCTGGTCATAAAGCACCTGGCATGTGGTTATGAATCAGCCTTCCGTCCTGGATGGCCATCAGTCCAGATGCCTTGCACAAGCCACCTGCCTTTTTCGTTTACCGCACATCAACAGCGAAAGATCAGAAAAAAGACCTTTAAGACACCTAAGTAAGGCCGGGCCAAGTAACAGGACCCAAGCTGTGGAGTCTTGTAGATAAAGTCTGGCTCGTTTTCCTGGGGCTTTTTCCTTTGTGTTCTTCCACAGGATAAACTGGCTGTGATTTCGAAGACAAAGGAACACATGGTCGCTGTGAACGTTTTGGCTGAACGGCACTGGAGCCAGGTCTGAGGACAAAGGGAGGTTTACATTAAGAACATCAGAAGAGCCCTGGTGGATCAGAGCAGGGGTCCAGCTAGTCCAGCATCCTGTCTCACACGGTGGCCAACAGTTCCTCTGGAGGTCCAACAAGAGGGCTGAGACGGCCGAGGCCTTCATAAAAACATCAGAGGAGCCCTGCTGGATCAGACCAGTGGTCTATCTAGTTCAACATCCTGTCTCATGCAGTGGCCAGCCAGTTCTTCTGGAGGGCTAACTACAGGGCAGAGAGGCTGAGGCCTTCATAAGAACATCAGAAGAGCCCTGCTAGATCAGACCAGTGGTCCATCTAGTCCAGCCTCCCATCTCACACAGTGGCCAACCAGTTCCTCTGGAGGGCCAACAGCAGGGCAGAGAGGCCGAGGTAGGGTTGCCAAGTCCCCCCACAAGGGGGGCGGCGGGGAAAACCCCGCTCGATTGGTCCGCTCCCCGCCAGCCCAGATTGGGCCACTGGGGGGAACTCCACCCCCAAATTGCTGGGCTATGGAGATGTGCCCGGAGTGATGACATCAACCAGAGATGATGTCATCGCGTCAGGCACATTTCGGCGGGGGGTGGAGTTGCTCTCTAATTCGAGGGAAGGTGCTAGAAATGGATGGATCCTCTTGAGGACCTCTTGAGAGCCAGTTTGGTGCAGTGGTTAGGAGCGCAGACTCTAATCTGGGAGAACCGGGTTTGATTCCCCACTCCTCCACATGCAGCTGCTGGTGTGACCTTGGGTCAGTCATGAGATTCCTAAGAGCTGTTCTCTCAGGAGCACTTCTCTGGAAAGTGCCCTCTCAGCCCCACCTCCCTCCCAGGGTGCCTGTCTGTTGTGGAGAGAGGAAGGAAGAGGAGATTGTAAACCCCTCTGAGACTCCTTCAGGTAGTGAAGGGCGGGGTATAAATCCAGTCTCCTCCTCCTCCGTTTTCTCCTCCTCCATCTCCTCCTTCTTTTCCTCCTCCTCCTGTTTCTCTTCCTCCTCCTCCCGTGCAGGATAACCTGCACTTGTACCCCGCTTTGGACATTTGCAAATAAAGGAAATTTTGCAAAAAATGCCAGAAGTCTCCAGTGCCGTCTCCCCCCCCCCCCCCCGAAGGGAAGCAAACCCGCATCATGCTGTGCCTGGAACATGTCAGCAATTGGAGAGACAATGAACCAGTAAGCCTACGAAGCCAGCACTTGCAGAGTTAAATCATCCAGCTCTTGTCTCGGCGTTTATATTCCCCCTTTCTGTGTCCTATCAAGGCCCTTTGGGGGGGGGGGGTGCCTAGCAATTAAAATCAGAACATTCTAAATCTGCCGCAAAGCCAATGTAAAACCAGGAGTAAAATGCATATATTAAAAAAAAAACAAGGCCCAAACTGAGACCCCACAGGGCACCTGTCATCTCTTCTAAGTGACTGCGGCCTTCCACAGTCTCAGGCACCATCTAACTGAGGACTTCAACAGGAGACGGCAGGATTTGAACCTGGGGCTCTCTGCACCCAAAGCAGCAGCTCTGTCGCTGAGCCCCAGCCCTCCCCCTTAGGCAGAGCTAGATTCGAGTCCCGTAGCATTTTAGAGACCAACAAGATTTGGTGGGGAGGTATAAGCCTTGGAGGGTCAAAGCTCCCTTGATCCGAGACGAAAGCTCATACGCCGAAAATTTTTGGTCTCTTTTGGTCTTGCTACTGGAGTTGAATCTCGCTCTTTTACTGCAGGCCAACAGGGCTCCCCTCCTGAAACTATCCCCATTGGTCATATATGATAAAACTTGGGACCCACAAGAAACGCCATAGAGTTGGAAGGGACCTCTAGAGTCATCTAGTCCAACCCTCGGTACAATGCAGGGAATTCTCATCTACCTGCCCGACACCCGCAGTGACCCCTGCTCCGTGCCCAGAAGATGACACAAAATCCTTCAGGATCCTCGGCCAAACTGGGCTGGAGAAAATTTCTTCCTGACTCCAAAGTGGGGATTGCCATTTCCCTGGGCGTGTAAGGAAGGGCCACTGGGGCAAACCTTCCTGCCCTCCCTCTCGTGACCTCCCTAACAGGAGAAAAGAGCAAGAGTTCGAGAGCACCTTAAAAACTAGCAAAATATGTGGCTGGGGAGGAGCTTTCGTGAGTCGCTGCTCACGTCTTCGCACGGCTACCTATCTTTTTTTTTTTTTAATTGATTTTTCTCTATAACTACAACTATAACGCTACAATCTAAGCTACATATACCTTATACAGAGAGTACTTTATCATTTGCTTAATACTACCTTGTTACATAAAATAATTATGAAGCATTTAAAACCTTGGATAAATTTCAATTACTTGTTACTGCTACTATAAAAGTTATCAAAAACTATTTGGCAGGCACGCCCACCTAGAGAAATACGGTTAATTAAACCATTTATAATACATAAGTGCAATGCTTAATAAAACAGTTTAATCACTATTTCTTCTTTCGTCCTCTTCTTGTCTTAACAGTCTCAACTATTTTTGGAGCTGCAGCTCCCTTTTCCGAGTCAGACACTTCTTCTTCACTCTTTGAGCTATCAAATCCATACATGCTTTCTTGCGAGGCCAGTGAACCATCTGAGTCTCTCCCAGTTTTCTGCTCTTTGCTTTTTTCCAGAAATTTTTTCGCTTGTTGAACAGAGTCAATCTTATACTTCTTATCTTTGATGCTGAAGCATAGTCCTTCTGGAGTATTCCAACGATAGATGATAGACTCAGCCTGGAGCCAAGATGTCAATTTTCCATAGGCTTTCCTTCTTTTCCTTATTTCAAATGGGATATCCTTCATCACTTTTACTTCTTCTCCCAGGATCTTCAGAGCTGCTTTGTTTGTGGTCCTAAGCACCACGTCTCTTGTAGATTTTTTGGAGAACTTTATCATAATTTCACCAGGCAGGCTTTTCTTTTTAGTGTAATCTGGATAGGTTCTGTAAACCATATCCATATCACTTTTTATATCCGCTGCTTTCATGCCTGTCACTGGTTCAAGTGCTTCACTTAGCAAATTTTTAAGGTCTTCTCCTGTGTTTTCTGGCACATTCTGAAGTCTTAGGAAAAAATTCGATCTATCCATTTGTAATTTCAAAAGCTGATCGTGGTGGAAGGCCTTTTCCTTCTCTGCCTTTTGTAGTCTTGCGTCTTGGTTTTTTACTGAAGTTTTTACTTTCAGAAGTTCTCGCTGCAGCTTCTCTGTGGATTTATTCGACTCTTTTAGTTCTAGCTGCATTTTGTCCATTTTAACGTTGAGAGCTGTCATTTGGTCCACTAGAGGTCGCAATAACGAGGAGAACACCGCACTCATCTCCGTGGTATCAACCTTTGAACTCGGAGCTGTACTTCCTAGTTTGGGGGAAGGTTTCGGTTTCCCCGTCATTGTTGAGACTACGCTCTTTGTTTATAGATAGATAAGATGAACGAAAGGAGCAAATTTTCAAACAGCACTTATGTCCTTCTAAAGTTTATATCTCCAAGTGAGCGATGCTGCCATCTAGCAAGGCGGATGGGCTTTTATTCCTGCAGTAACACCACGTAAAGAGTCTCGTAAGTACGCTAGTCCCGGAGAGGGGGGGGGTTTCACTCCTCCTGCTGTCTTCCCGTTGTGTTCTGCTTTTCTTACTTCAGACTCACGTTTTCTCCATGCGTAACTGTCAGTTCCAGCCTCATTGCTTCGCACTCTCTGCTGCTTCTCGGATTTGCGCTTTCAGCCATATGGCTCCCACGGCGGGGGAACCTATGGGGGTGATGAAAAGGGATCTCTATCCCTCGGTCGCCACCGTAGGGAGAGATCCCCTTCGGGCCACCCCAGGCAGAGCCCCCTCACTGGGGTCTCTGGGGGCTCGACACCAGTCCAGAGCTCCTTCTTCCCGCCGGTTACGGATTGCGCTCCCCGCAGATGCGGAGGAGCACGTCCGCCATGCTCGCAAGTCTTGCCGGAAGTCCGCATGGCTACCTATCTTGAATCATCCCCGAGTCCACAGAATGAGCGTTGCCGTTGGATGGCCGTCTAAATAAATAAATGCAAACTGGCAGGTAGATTTTTGCTTCCTCCTCCCTCCTCGAACGATCTTCCATCCCATTCTCT
This sequence comes from Lepidodactylus listeri, assembly GCA_029233225.1. NCBI lineage: Eukaryota > Metazoa > Chordata > Lepidosauria > Squamata > Gekkonidae > Lepidodactylus > Lepidodactylus listeri. The sequence continues at coordinate 7,367,340 of JARCFY010000002.1, forward strand.
GACAATCTCACCCCCACTGCCATCCAGTCCCCCCTTCAAAGCAGCCATTTTCTCCAGGGGAGCTGGTCTCTGTCAGCTGGAGATCAGTTGCGAAAGCGGGGGAGTGCCAGGCCCCACCTGGAGGCTGGCAACCCCACCTGGAGGGCCAATTGGTGTATTATTATTCAGGTTTTAATGATTGTATTATGTTTTAATTTTGTCAGTTATTGGTTACTAGGAGTAAGGCCCGTTGTGGGAGTAAATACAACGGGCTCTAGAAGGAAGTTCCTGGTGAGTGTCCTGGCTGTGGCTGGTGGAACGGCATTTTACCTCAGGACTCATTCAATGAACAGCAAAGGCAACCTGTTTAGAATGCTAGAGGCAAAGGCCAATCAGGCTGCATATGCAAGTGACCTCTGTGTTCCGACTGGCTATGAGGGGGAGGCGAGACTCAGGCAACGCAGCCAGTGGATAGGGCCAGCTTGAGTGACAGGTCAGGAAGCCAAAGGCTGTGGGAGCATGTGGAACATTCAGGAAAGAGTCACCCCAACACTCAATTATATAATAAGGAGAGATTCATTGTTATAACCCACCCTGAGCCTGCTATGCTGGGAAGGGCGGGTTAGAAACCTAATAAAGTGAACTAATATTATGTATTATTATTTATTCGATTTTTATACCACCCTCCCCATGGTAAACGGGATAAAGGCCTCGGCCTTCCCCTGCTGCCGCCTCCCTGCATTGTTATCCAGAAGTTTGTTGCCTCAATATATGGAGGCTCCCTTCAGTTACCAAAGCGAGTAGCTGTGACAGACTTCTCCCCCATGAATCCGTCAAACCCGCTTTTAAAGCTAATATCTGCCTGGAAGCCACCTTGACTTCATATAGAAGCCAGATACAATTACTTGAATCAACAGATTTTTTTGTTTTCCCATGTATTTATCTCACTTATATCGAGAGCCAGTTTGGTGCAGCGGTTAAGTGCCATTGACAGCTACTCTTTGAGTGCAGCTCTCCAACCAGTTCCCTATCCAGTTTGAAGAAGGAGAAGAGAAGAGAGGAGAAAGAGAAGAGAAGAGATTGGATTTATATCCCGCCCTTCACTCACTTGGAGTCTCAGAGCAGCTTACAAACTCCTTTCCCTTCCCTTGATGTAGTGCCAGTTTGGTGTAGTGGTTAAGTGCGCGGACTCTAATCTGGGAGAACCGGGTTTGATTCCCCACTCCTCCACTTGCACCTGGCTGGATGACCTTGGGCAAGCCGTAGCTCTGTACCAGCTGTTCCCTCAAGGACAGTTGTCTCAGAGCTCTCTCAGCCCCACCTCCCTCCCAGGGTGTCTGTTGTGGGGAGGGGAAGGGAAAAGGAGTTTGTAAGCCGCTCTGAGACTCCAAGTGAGTGAAGGGCGGGGTATAAATCCAATCTCTTCTTCTTCTTCTTCTTGGTGTAGTGACTAAGTGTGGGAAACTCTAATCTGGGAGAAGCGGGTTTGCTTCCCCCCCTCCTCCACGTGCAGCTGCTGGGGTGACCTTGGGCCAGTCACAAGTTTTTTCAGGGCTGTTCTCTCAAGGGCAGTCCTCGAAAGAGCTCTCTCAGCCCCACCTACCTCACAGAGGGTGTCTGTTGTAGGGAGGGGAAGGGAAAGGGATTGTAAACCGCTCTGAGATTCCTTCGGGTAGCGAGGGCTGGGTATAAATCCAATCTCCTCTCCTCTCCTCCGCCTCCTATTCTTCTATACAGGGCTTTTCCCCCCCTTGGGGAACGTGCAGGAACAGAGTTCCATAACCTCTTTGACAAAACTCTTTTAAAAATGTGTAAAAGTTCATGAGTTTCCAGTAAACGGATTCTCCCTCTTGAGAGTTCCGGAACCTCTTTCTCAAAACAACAACCCCCCAAAGGCCCATTTATACCCCACCTTTTCCTCCAGCAGGACCCAAGGTGGCTGGCATGATTCTCCTCTCTTCCATTTTACCTTCACAACAGTCCCATGAGGCAGATCAAGATGTGCAGCGATGTGAGTCTGTCTGTTGCAGCACAAACAGCAAGAGTCCAGGAGCATCTGAAAGACTAACAAAATATGTGGCAGGGGAGGAGATTTCGTGAGTCACGGCTCACTGCTTCAGATACCTGTGAGGTAGGTTAGGCTGTGAGCCAGTTTGGTGTGTGAGAGCCAGTTTGGTGTAGTGGTTGAGAGCGTGGACTCTCATCTGGGAGAACCAGGTTTGATTCCCCACTCCTCCCCATGCAGCTGCTGGTGTGACCTTGGGTCAGTCACACGTTCTCTCGGAGCTGTTCTCTCAAGAGCAGTCCCCAAAAGAGCACTCGCAGCCCCACCTACCTCACAGGGGTGTCTGTTGTGGGGAGGGGAAGGGAAAGGAGACTCGGAGACTTCTTTGGGTAGTGAAGGGTGGGGTATAAATCTAATATCCTCTCTTCTTCTCTTCACGACACCAATTTGGTGTAGTGGTTCAGTTTGTGAACTCTAATCTGGGAGAACCAGGTTTGATTCCCCACGCCCCCACTTGCAGCTGCTGGATGACCTTGGGCAAGCCCAAGTTCTCTCAGAGCTGTTTCCTCAAAGACGGCTCTGGAAAGGGCTCTCTCAGCCCCACCTACCCCACAGGGTGTCAGCTGTGGGGAGGGGAAGGGAAAGGAGTTTGTAAGCCGCTCTGAGATTCCTTTGGGTCGTGAAGGGCGGGGTATAAATCCAATCTCCTCCTCCTCCTCCTCCTCTTCTTCTTCTTCTTTCTCCTCCTCTTCTTTTGATTTGCCCGAGCCAGCTTCCACGGCAGAGTGGGGATTTGAACCTGGTTCTCCCAGATCGGAGTCCAAAACTGTAGCCACCACACCACGCCGGTTGTCCTTCCTTCTTTTAACCCACCTCCTACTTCTTCTTCCTCTTCCAAACCTCTCCAGTTCCTCTGATCTCTGTTCCACCACTCTCATCATACCTGGAGGTTCTTCTCCGGAGAATACTAAACCTAATACAGTTGCCTACCTCCTCTTTCCATTCTGATTAAGACCTCCGGGCCACCACTCAGTCAGCTTTGCCCTGATAGGAGCCTCACTTGGAAGACAGAATTTCAATGATCGCTCGAAGCTCCACATTTGCAATGACCCCGCAAAGCAATTTTACCTGGGTTGGCTTATTTCCCACAAGGGCTACGGCAAACCCGTTTCTCTCTGCTAAAGAACTGAATTAGTTTCCTGACGCTTGCTTTAGCCACTTGGGTGAGCCTCGGTGGATCTTGTCAGAATATAGCCTCCTCCCTCCCCTCCAAAAAAAACCCAGGAAGAAACAGCAGGCCTTTACACACCACATTTCATGCATTGAAATCAACACACGCAGAGGAGGAGAGGGTTCGACTGTCACTAGGGTTGCCAAGTCCGGGTTGGAAAATACCTGGGGAATTTGGGGGTGGAGCCAGGAGAGGGCGGGGTTTGGGGAGGGGAGGGGCCTCGGCAGGGTACAATGCCATAGAGTCCACCCTCCAAAGCAGCCATTTTCTCCAGGGGAGCTGATCTCTGTCAGCTGGGGATCAGTTGTAAAAGCGGGAGATCCCCAGGCCCCACCTGGAGGATGGGAAGCCTAACTGTCACAGGGTGTCTGTTGTGGGGAGAGGAAGGGAAGATGATTGTACGCCGCTCTGAGACTCCGAGTGAAGGGCTGGGTATAAATCCAATCTCCTCCTCCTCCTCCTCTTCTTCTTCAGTTTTTAAAATTCTTCTTCATCTTCTTCATCAACTTCATCATCCTCTTCTCCTCTATTTATTTTTAAAATTCTTCTTCATCTTCTTCTTCGTCTTCATTGTCTCCCCCTCCTTTATTTATTTTTAAATCCTCCTCCTCTTCCTCCTCCTATTTATTTTTAAATTCTTCTTCATCATCTCCTCCTCCTCCTCTATCTATTTTTTAATTCTTCTTCTTTGCCAGTTTGGTGTAGTGGTTAAGTGCGCGGACTCTAATCTGGGAGTACCGGGTTTGATTCCCCACTCCTCCACTTGCACCTGGCTGGATGACCTTGGGCAAGCCATAGTTCTGTCAGAGCTGTTCTTCAAAAAGAGCTGTTTCTGTCAGAGCTCTCTCAGCCCCACCTACCTCACAGGGTGTCTGTTGTGGGGAGGGGAAGGGAAAGGAGTTTGTAAGCCACACTGAGACTCCCTTGGGTGGTGAAGGGTGGGGTATGAATCCAATCTCTTCTTCTTCTTCTTCTTCTTCTTCTTCGTCTCCTCCTCCATTTATTTTTAAAATTCTTCTTCATCTTCTTTGTCATCTTCATTGTCTTCTCCTCCTCCTTTATTTTTTAAATCCTCCTCCTCCTCCTCTTCTTCTTCTTCTTCCTGGAGAGCTCCCAGAATGACAACTTATCTCCAAATGACAGAGATGAAAATGGCTGCTTTGGAAGCTGGACTCTGTGGTCTTATATCCCTTACTGAGGTCCCACCTACTTCCCCAAACTCTGCCCTTCTCAGGCTCCATCCCCAAATCCCTATAACTCTACTGGTTCCTCTGGAGTGCCGCCCTCAGCTGAAGGACCACTCTCTTGACACAGTCAGCTGTGTTCGTCTGTTGCTGCAAAATAGTAAAAAGCCGAGTAGCACCTTTAAGACTTTGGCTGCGGTCACACGGGCCCTTTAAATCCGGGAGCCCTCCCGGATTTAAAGGGGCCACATTTTTCTGCCGCGGGTTGGGATGTCTACACATCCCAATCCCTACGGCAGCAGAAGCGACGGCGGCGAAAGTGGCAGCCGTGGAAGCGGTTGCGGCCGCAGAAGTGGCAGAGGCGGCCGCAGAAGCGGCGGCAAAGGTAAGTTTGGGGGTTTTTTCCCCCCTTTTACACTTGGGCGCTTGACTGCCCAAGCGCCGAAGTGTAAAAGGGGGGGAAAATGGCCGACGGGACCATCTGGACAGCCCCGCTCTCACAATGTTTGTGAGAGAGGGCTGGCCAGATGGCTAAAATGCGGGTTCCTCCTGCAACACCCGGGAAAACTGTTGATTTTCCCGGGGTTGGAAAATGCGGGAGCAACCCGCATTTAAGCCCGCTTCGGCGCGGGACTTTCTGCGGCCATTGTGGCCAGCCCCTTTAAATGCGGGAGGAAATAGCCCTTCCTCCCGCATTTAAGGGCCGTGTGACCGCGGCCTAACAAACGTTATTGTGGCATAAGCTTTCGAGAAACGCAGGATATATCTCTGGCTACTTCCTTCATACCCTCCATGCATCTGATGAAGAGAGCTGTGTTTCTCAAAAGCTTATGCAACAATAACATTTGTTAGTCTTAGGTTGCATTCAGACGGCTCTTTAGTGGATTTAAAGTACACATCCAGACAGGGCTCATTTCGTAGCAGGAGCTCCTTTGCATATTAGGCCACACACCCCTAATGTAGCCAATCCTCCAAGAGCTTACAGAGCTCTTCTTACAGGGGCTACTGTAAGCTCTTGGAGGATTGGCTACATCAGGGGTGTGTGGCCTAATATGCAGAGGAGCTCCTGCTACGAAATGAGCCCTGCATCCAGATAACATTTGGGAATTGTGCCACTTCCATGATCAGCCTGTCGATCCCCGTCGGGGATCCATACTTAAAAGATAGCAGTGAAAGTCTGGTCCTAAGCTGGACAAATGGACCAGTGGCAGACTTTCCCCCATCAGGTCATTCCACCAGCGCACAGTCAGCCCATAGGGATCGTCTCTAGACCATCCCGAATGGCCGCCATTTAAAAAAAGTCTTAGCGATGCATGCATAGCCACTTAAACATCCAATGTCTGCAGATATTTAATGTTTCTGAAGGTCTCGTGATATTTATGCACTTTGTTAACTGAAATGGTACCTAGAGGAAGGTACCGCTGGCGGTGCTTTTACCATTTTAGTCCGCGCATGCGTGGAGAAACAAGTAGACGGTGAGGTACACATGCGCATGCGCAAACAGGATTTTTTAAAAAACCAGCCAGCTGTACGGCTCCTTACGGTGGACGCCATCTAGACAACCCACCGCGGAGTCACGTGCGGCGAAGCGCTTCACAGGAGGGCTGTCTGGTTGTGCAGTGCCGGATCAAAAAGATCGAGCTCAAATTACAGCCAGGCCAATGGCGGGATTAGCTGCCCGTCTGAATACACCCTTAAAGGTGCTACTCGGCTTTTTACTATTCTTCTAACCCAGTTAGAGAATCAGAACCAGAACACTTGGCTGCCCAAGAAAGTGGGGCAAGAGAAAGGTTCTTGGGTGGCCGGGTGGTCCTTCTGGTCCTTCTGACGTATTTGTTTCTTGTTTCTTTTCCTCTCCTGTTCATGTACGCCCTCGTATCTCCTGTGACTTTGGCTCCCAGCTTACGATCTGTCAGCATCTGGCATCTGACCTCTGGCTTTCTCCGGAACCTCGGCTTCTGATGTGCTGCTCCTCTGAGCTGGCCCTTCACCCTGCCCTGGGCTCTGCGTCTCTGCCACCCACGATCCTGCCTGGGATGGTCAGTCGCTATTAGAGAATCCTCATCCTATCTGTGACAGCTCCCTATTTAGAGATGACAGAGGGGAAGGGGGAATGTCCGAATCAACGATCCCAGATGACCTCTGGATAAATGTAGGCCAGTTATGTCATGTAAAATTATGTCATGCCAGTTTGGTGTAGTGGTTGAGTGAACGGACTGTAATCTGGGAGAACCGGTTTTGATTCTCCACTTGCAGCTGCTGGTGTGACCTTGGGCAATCCATAGTTCTGGCACAGCTGTCCTTGAAAAAGAGCAGTTTCTGTCAGAGCTCTCTCAGCCCCACCCCCCTCCCAGGGCGTCTGCTGTGGGGAGGGGAAGGGAAGGAGATTGTAAGCCGCTCTGAGACTCCCTTGGGTAGTGAAGGGTGGGGTATGAATCCAATCTCTTCTTCTTTTAAAATCCTTCTCTACTTCCTTAGGACAGCCCAGACAGGCAGATGTAAACAGGAGCCCCTGGATGGATCTACTTTGGTGTAGCCTCATTTGGAAAGCTGTGTCCAGTTCTCGTCGACGTATCTCCAAAAGGACATTGCAGATCTGGGAAAAGTACAGATGAAGGCAACGAAGAGGACGAGGGGGTTGGAGGACCTTCCCTGTGAGGAAAGGCTGAAGAGTCTGGGACTTCACGGTTTTGAAAAGAGATGCCTGAGGGGGGGGGGGGATGATAGAGGGCGATAAAACTAAGCAAGGGGTAGAGAGAGTTGACAAAGAGAACTTTCCCCCTCTGCCAAAAGACTAGAACTCGAGGGCATCCAGAGAAGTTGATGGGCAGTAGGTTCGGGGTGGACACAAGGAAAGACTACTTTACACGGAGAATGATTCAAACGTGGAATTCGCTGCCAGAAGACGCAGTGATGGCCACAGGAATAAACAGCTTTAAAGGGGGATTAGACTCATGAAGGATATGTCTATCCAGTGGCTACTGGTCGTGGTGACTGAGGGGAACCTCCATATTCAGAGGCACTACTCCTCTGAACCCCAGAGCAAAGAGGCAACCTCAGAGGAAGGCTTTGGCCTCTATGAACCTGTTGTTGGCCCTCCAGAGCAACCGGTTGGCTACTGTGTGAGACAGGATGCTGGACTCGATTAGGGCTGCCAAGTCAGCCCTGGGGGCGGGGGATCCCCCACTAAAGGGGTTCCCGATCCGCCGGCCAGCACTCGGCCGGCGGGAGGAACCCCCCCCCCCCGAAGTCGTCCAGCCAGGACGACGTAATGATGTCACCTGGAAGTGACGTCAGCACGTCAGCACGTGCTCAGGCAACGCCCCCAACGTGCTGACGTCACTTCTGGTGACGTTGCCGGGCACGCATGCGCTTTCCCGGCCAGAGGAGGACTCCCCCCCGCTGGTGAGTACTGAAGACTTGGCAACCCTAGACTCGATGGACCTTTGGTCTGATCCAGCAGGGCTCTTCTGATGTTCTTAGGAAGGCCTCGGCCTCCATGCCCTGCTGTTGGCCCTCCAGAGGAACTGGTTGGCCACTGTGTGAGACAGGATGCTGGACTAGATGGACCTTTGGTCTGATCCAGCAGGGCTCGTCTGATGTTCTTAGGAAGGCCTCGGCCTCCATGCCCTGTTGTTGGCCCTCCAAAGAAACTGGTTGGCCACTGTGTGAGACAGGATGCTGGACTAGATGGACCACTGGTCCAATCCAACAGGGCTCTTTTGATGTTCTTAGGAAGGCCTCAGCCTCCATGCCCTGTTGTGGACCCTGCAGAGGAACTGGTTGGCTGCTGTGTGAAACAGGAGAATGCTAGACTAGATGGACAGCTGGTCTGAGCCAGCAGGGCTCTTCTGATGTTCTTAAGTGAGAAGAAACCACTCTAGGAGTGATTTATTGGTTCTTCCAAGACCACAGTTTCGTCTCTATTCATGTATGCAACAAGCTAAGTCACTGGTGGAAGCTGGAAGAAGCCAGTGACATCCTCGCACCACCCTTTTGCTGGGTTTCCACTATTTATTCATTTTACTTACTTCATTTCTACTCCACCTTTCTCCCCAATGAAGACTCCAAGCGGCTTACGTCGTTCTCCTCTCCTTCATTTTATCCTCACAAAAGCCCTGTATGGTAGAGTTAGGTGAGAGCATGTGACAGGCTTGAGGTCACTCAGCAATCTTCCATGGGAGAGAGGGGATTCAATGCTGCATCTCTCAGTTCCTGGTCCAAGGGTGTGTTCAGACGGACAGCTAATCCCGCCGTTAGCCCGGCTGTAATTTGAGCTAGATCTTTTTGATTCAGCGTTGCACGACCAGAGAGCTCCCCCGTGAATCGCTTTACTGCGCCTGACTCCGTGGTGGATTGTCTAGATGGCATCCACCTTAAGGAGCCATGCGGCCGGCTATTTTTTTTTAAAAAAAGAATCCTGTTTGCGCATGCGCATGTGTCTCACCATCTACTCATTTTTCTGCGCATGCGTGGGCTTAAATGGTAAAAGCTCCACTACCAGTACCTCCCTCTAGGTACCATTTCAGTTAATAAAGCCAATAAAGTTCAGGGGACCGTCAGAAACATAAAGTTGTCCTGATCGTTTGAGCGCAGCTCTGCAGACGTCTCCTATTTAAGTGGTTTTGCGCTCATTGCTACACTTTTTAAAAATGGCAGCCATTTGGGATGGTCTGGAGACCATCCCTCAAGGGCTGATTGCGGGCTGGTGGAATGAACAGACGGGGGAAAGTCTGCCGTTGGCTCGTCAGCCAGCTTAGGACCGGACTTTTCCCACTATCTTTTAAGTACGGCTCCCCGACGGGGATCGACGGGCTGTTCGCAGAAGCGGCACGATTCCCAGATGTTGGGAGCTGGACGTGTACTTTAAATCCACCAGACAATCATGCCTGCCACGGCTCAAAAGAGATGTCTGAACGCGACCCAACACTCTATGAACAGCACCATCATTTCTCTTGACCCACTCTGGAGCTGCCCTTCCCGCCCGCCCGCCCGCCCGCCTGGTGCTGCCGTATGCCCCCAGAAACTCCACCACCACCTCCTCTTTATTTATTTATTTATTGGCTTTATTTACTTATTTATACTTCCCTTTCTTGCTGATACTGAAGGGGGATTACACGGTGTAAATCGATACAATCATAGAGCCACAGAGTCGGAAGGGGCCCCAGAGGCCATCTAGTCCAACCCCCTGCTCAGTGAAGGATCAGCCTAGAGCATCCCTGACCAGGGTTCATCCAGCTGCTGCTTAAAGACTGCCAGCGAGGGGGAGCTCCCCACCTCCCCAGGCAGTTGATTCCACTGATGCACAACTCTGACTGTCAAAAAGATTTCCCTAAGATCCAGTCAGTACCTTCCTGCCCTGATTTTAAACCCATTCTTGCGAGTCCTCTCCTCTGTTGCCAACAGGAGCAGCTCCCTGCCCTCCTCCAAGTGGCAGCCCTTCAAAGACTCCAAGAGAGCCATCCCGTCCCCCCTCCGCCTCCCCTTCTCCAGACGGAACCTTCCCGGGTCCCTCGGGCTTTCCTCACAGGGCTTCTTGGTCTCCAGGCCCCAATTTAGGGCTGCCAAGTCAGCCCGGGGGGGCGGGGGATCCCCCGCTATAGGGGTTCCCGATCCGCCGGCCGGCATTTGGCCGGCGGGGGGAACCCCACCCTCGAAGTCGTCCAGGCTGGACGACTTCCCCAGCGTAGTGATGTCACCCGGAAGTGACATCACCATGTTGGAGATGTTGCCAGAGGCTCCCGGGCGGCTCCCAGACAGTGAAGGACTCCCCCCCGTCCGTGAGTATGACTTGGCAGCCCTACCCCAATTGTCCTAGTTGCTCTTAAGAACATGAGGACGTAAGAGAAGCCAATGGCCCGTCCAGCCCCACACTCTCTCACTCTGTCTCTGCACATGCTCCATTCTGTCCACCTCCTTTTTGAAGGGAGGCCTCCAGAACGGCCCACAATCCTCCAGGTGCGGCCTGACCGACGCAGTGTACAGCGGGACTGTGACATCTCGCGGTTTGGATGCTACGCCTCTGTTGATACACCCTGAGATCACATTAGCCTTTTTTGTCGCCGCATCACACCGGCTGCTCATGTTGAACTCGGTAACTGATGTGCACTAACGGATGCTAAGGACACCGCTTTCTGTCCCTTTTCAGCAGCACTTAGTAAAGAAGGCTGGGGTACTCTTTGCAACTCCCCCTGTCAACCGCCGCTCATCATATCCCTTGTCTGGCAAGTCTTGGGGGGGGGGGGAGTCACTACGATCGAGTGGGAGGGCTCTGACGACACAGCGTCCACCACCCTCCCCTCCCTGGCTCCCTTTGCTCTTTATGGTGCATTTAGCCTTCTGCATCTCCGGTATGCCATTTCCCATCTGCCGGTGTTCATTAAACGGATGCTGCATCAATAAAGACGTTACCCTGGGGACGGTCACAGAAGGATCAGGGAGACCATGATGGAAATTGCTATGAAAAGGAGAGCAGATGTTTCTCAATGGGTAGGTAGTGCGCGTGGGAGAGGCAGCCAAGACATTCAACCCACACAGAGGCGGGTAGGGGGCCCAGTCCTCCCCCAGCGCTGATACATCATGCATGAACGGCAATGACGTCCTGAAATGTTGACCGATTAAAGCATATGCCAGCACATTGAGAGCACGGCACATTCAAGATGGTGTGTGCCAGCAGACGGAAGCGTGCAAGGAACGCCCTCTTGGATATCGGCTTGGGAGGAATTCTTCATTGCCTCGTTCCAACCAATCGGGAATCACACAGTAGATATCGAGAATCTGTATAGCCAATCAGGGCTAGCTAGTGAGGCATTGCCAAGGGCAAATGAAGTCCCCAGACTGCCTCCCCCCCACTCTGCATGGTGCAAGAAGAGAAAGGAACATAAGAACATAAGAGAAGTCAATGTTGGATCAGGCCAGTGGCCCATCCAGTCCAACACTGCGTCACACAGTGGCCACAAGTACCAGGGGCCATCAGGAGGTCCAGCAGTGGGGCCAGGACACTAGAAGCCCTCCCACTGTTGCCCCCCAAGCACCAAGAATACAGAGCATCACTTGCCCCGGACTGAGAGTTTCCATCTATACTTTGTGGCTAAGAGCCACTGATGGACCTCTGCTCCAGATGTTTATCCAATTCCCTCTTGAAGCCGTCCATGCTTGTAGCCGCCGCCACCTCCTGTGGCAGTGAATTCCACCTGTTACTCATCCTTTGGGCGAAGAAGGACTTCCTTTTATCCGTTCTCACCCGACTGCTCGGCAATTTCATGGAGTGCCCACAAGTTCTTGTATTGCGAGAAAGGGGAGAAAAGTACTTCTTTCTCTACCTGCTCTATCCCATGCATAATCTTATAAACCTCGATCATGTCGCCCCTCAGCCGTCGTTTCTCCAAGCTAAAGAGCCCCAAGCGCTTCAATCTTTCTTCACAGGGAAAGTGTTCCAACCCTTTTATCATTCTAGCTGCCCTTCTCTGCAGTTTTTCCAATGCTGTAATATCCTTTCTGAGGCGTGGCGACCAGAGCTGGACACAGTACTCCAAATGAGGTCGCACCATCGATTTGTACAGGGGCATTATGATACTGGCTGATTCGTTTTCAGTTCCCTTCCCAATAATCCACATTGTCCAGGTAACTGGGCCAACAGTCCCAGTCTAACTGCAACGGTAGGCTCAGCAGCAGGAGAGGACCTTGTCTTCCTCCCTTGACTACCCTCTCTTTCACAAGGAGAGGCTGCTGGGTGGGATTTTTGACATTTCACAGAGGGTGAAAATGTTCATGCATGCTGTTTGATGTAGTGGTTAAGAGCAGAGGACTCTAATCTGGGAGAACTGGGTTTGATTCCCCACTCCTCCACATGCAGCCAGCTGGGTGACCTTGGGTCAGTCACAGTCCTCTTAGAGCTGTTCTCGAGGGAGCTCTTTCGCCCACACTTCTCAGAGTGTCTGTTGTGGGGAGAGGAAGGGAAGGAGATGGTAAGCTGCCCTGAGATTCCAAGTGAAGGGTGGGGTATAAATCCAATCTCCTCTTCCTCCTCCTCCACTTCTTCTTCTTCCTCCTCTTCTTCTTCCTCTTATTCTTCTACTCCATCTTCCTTTCCTCCTCCTTCTCTCTCTCCTTCTTCTTCTTCCCCTCCTCCTCCTCCTCCTCCTCCTCTTTCTGAATGATAACATCAGGCATTTTGCAGGTTTTGGGCCTTAAGACCAGCAAAGGTCTCACCACTATGATAATGCCATCAGAATATCTACTTATTTACTTTATGGATAACTCACCTTTCTCCCCAGTGAGGACCCAAATGGACTTACACCCTCCTCCTTGCCTCAGTCTAACCTCTCAACAACGCAGTGAGGTAGGTACGGCTGAGATTGTGTGACTGGCCTCAAGGTCTCCTAGTAACCTTCCATGGCAGAGTGGGAATTAAAAAGAGTCCTGCTGGATTAGGTCAATATCCAGCATCCAGATTCCCAAATTGTGTGACCAAATACAAAGAAGGGGTGCCGATCCTGTTGCATTCCAAAATTTCTAAGCTGAGAATATACATGACATTTCCTGTCTTGGGTTGTTACCAATGATTTCTGGAATGGGAACACAAATCCAGGGTTCTTAAACATGAGGAGAAACATCCCCCAAAAATGTGTGCAGTTTTTTTGTGTTTGGGTGCTTTCCATCATCGGCAGGCATCTTGTTTTTCTTTGATCCTCCAGATTTCCCAGGCAGTGGCGTTTCTCCCTTCCAACTTGACCCTTGCAAAGGATCAAGAGTGCTCCCAACCGATCCCCTTTGAAGACAAGGAATTTCCATGGAGGAATCTGCACTGGGCCGTGAGTGCTCAGACTATGCCGTTTACAGCTCCAAATTTGTGTGAATAACTTCCCGCAGAGGAAGCGATTGAATTTATACCCCACCCTGCCCTGCCCGAAGGAGTCTCAGAGCACTTTACAATCTCCTTTCCCTTCCCCTCCCCACAACAGACACCCCGTGAGGTAGGTGGGGCTGAGAAAGCTCTTTCAAGAACTGCTTGTGAGAGAACAGCTCCAAGGGAACTTGTGACTGACCCTAGGTCACAGCAGCAGCAGCTGCATGTGGAGGAGTGGGGACTCCTCCACCGGTTCTCCCAGATTAGCATCCGCACTCCTAACCACTACATGACACTGCTTCTTTGAGAGATGGGAAAGGGCTCGGAGGGAAGCGACAGCCCCCTCCTCCACCCTCACCACCCTTCATCAACAGAATCAGTTTATACAGCTTTTAAGCAATATTCTTGGATCTGGCGTGTGACTCTGATCAAAGCAGGGAACCTGGAGACAGCTTGTAACCAAGCATGTGGTGTCGCCGAGCCCTTGGATCCCCCTCCACCCAGTTCCCTGTTGCCTTCTCCTCCAGCAGCTCTTTAAACAGTAGAAGTACCAACCACTAATTAAGGCACCCCTACAGTGGCGCTTAGCACGAAGACATGAGTCTCACAGCAATTGGACGACTGATTCATCGCAAGCAATCACACACCCATTTGCTCTATTTTTTAAAAAAAGTGAAATATTTTCAAAGATAGACGTGATGGAATGGGGTGGAACAGGACATGGGTGAACAAGGGGAAGAATTCGGGAGCACTCCATGAAATTATTGAGCAGCACGCTTCGGCTGCAGTGGCTCAAGTGGTTAAGACGCTGAACTGCAGGCTGGAAGGTCGGTCGTTCAGCAGTTCGAGACCCGAGTGCTGCATGACAGAGTGAGCTCCCCTTTCTGGCCCCAGCTCCTGCCAACCTAGCAGTTCGAAAGTAAGAAATTGCAAGTATTATAAATAGTCCACTTGCTTTGGTGAGAAGGTTACAGCGTTCTGTAGAAGAAGGTAACAGCGTTCCGTAGAAGAAGAAGAGATTGGATTTATACCCCGCCCTTCACTCACTTGTAGTCTCAGAGCGGCTTACAAACTCCTTTCCCTTCCCCTCCCCACAACAGACACCCTGTGAGGTAGGTGGGGCTGAGAGAGCTCTTTCCCAAGCTGTCCTTGAGAGAACAGCTCTGAGAGAACTACGGCTTGCCCAAGGTCATCCAGCAGGTGCAAGTGGAGGAGTGGGGAATCAAAACTGGTTCTCCCAGATTAGAGTCTGTGCACTTAACCACTACACCAAACTGGATTGTAGGTAGGTAGGTAGGTAGGTAGGAAGGAAGGAAGGAAGGAAGGAAGGAGAAGAAGAGGAGGAGGAGGAGATTTATACCCCACCCTTCACTACCCGAAGGAGTCTCAGAGCAGCTCACAATCTCCTTCCCCTCCCCTCCCTACAACAGACACCTTGTGAGGTAGGTGGGGCTGAGAGATTTCTCTCTCTCAAGAACTGCCCTTGAGAAAACAGCTCCGAGACAACTTGTGACTGACCCAAGGCCACCCAGCTAGCTGCACGTGGAGGAGTGGGGAATCAAAGCCAGTTCTCCAGATTACAGTCTGCCGCTCTGATGATGGCTCTCCCGGGTCAAAGAGGTGAAGGTAGCGGGCACTTGGAGGGGGCGGGGGGGGAGTGACTTAGTTTGGAATGCTCGATCCGATTCAGTGGGGAGTTGCAGACAAACAAGAATCAATGTAGAAAAACGCAAGCAAATGGATTTTCCAGGGGTCATTTCGTAGAAAAAGAGGTGCAGGAGCTTATTAGCATAACTTATTAGCATATCTTATTTGCATATGCTAAACCACCCGACATCACTGGAAGCATATCAGAAGGAGAGAGAGAGAGAGGAAGGAAGGAAGGAAGGAAGGAAGGAAGGAAGGAAGGAAGGAAGGAAGGAAGGAAGGGGACAGCTACTAATCCAAGCCTCAGAAATACCACAATTCTGGGAGGATAGCTTCAGTGGTGGCTGAAGCCTTCAGAAGGCTGGTGGGAGGAACAAGGACCTTTCCAGGGGATGGGGTCATTTTGCCGCAGCCAGGACACAAGCAGGCATTCCCCCGCGGGGGGGGGGGGGGGGGGGCTGGCACCAACTCCCGGAGCTGTGCTCCCCCGAGCTCCTGCTCAAAAAGACCCCTGGGATTTTCTATGGAAATCTGTTATTTAGCAAACAGAATTTCTCCTGTGGATTGAATGAAAAAAATGGCATTTTTGCAGAAGATGTGAAGAAGAGGAGGAGACTGGATTTATACCCCGCCCTTCACTCGGAGTCTCAGAGTGGCTTACAGTCTCCTTTCCCTTCCCCTCCCCACCACAGACACCCTGTGAGCAATGCTCCCCCTAAGCTGTGGAGTCTTCTGAACAAAAATGCTGCTTTGTGAGCTACTGGCATGAAAGTTGTGAGTGAGCGATTGGGCTGCTGCGTAAATTAGTTTGCTCTGGAGCCCTCCTTCCTGAGCTAAGGCAAATATGTGTGAGCCGGAGGCTAAAAACCTGTGAGCTAGCTCACACTAACTCAGCTTAGAGGGAACAGTGCCTGTGAGCAATGTTCCCTCTAAGCTGAGTTGGTGTGAGCTAGCTCACAGTTTTTTAGCCTCTGGCTCACACATTTTTGTCTCAGCTCAGGAAGGATGGCTCCAGAGCACACTAACTTATGTAATAGCCAAATCGTTCGCTCACAACTTCAATGCTAGTAGCTCGCAAAGTAGAATTTTTGCTCACAAGACTCCACCGCTTAGGGGGAATATTGCCTGTGAGGTAGGAGGGGCTGAGAGAGCTCTCTTGAGAGCAGCCCTTGAGAGAACAGCTCCGAGAGAACTTGCGACTGACCCAAAGTCACCTAGCAGCTGCCTGTGAAGGAGAGAGGAATCCAACCTGGTTCTCCAGGATTAGAGTTTGCGCACTTAACCGCTACACCAAACTGGTAGGGTTGGCCAGGTCCCAACGGTGTGTCGGTGGGGTGTGAGGGACTTTTCCGGGACTGGGTAGGAGTGCCACAACATAACCCAGAAGTGATGTAGGCATGTCAAGGGCGACACTCTGGTTTGGGGGCAAAGCTCTATGGTAAAATCGGCCTCCAACCGTAGAGTTTTGTCCAAAAAACAGAGCGTCACCCCCCCCCCCCCGATATCACCAGTGTGTCTACGTCACTTCTGGGTGGTGTAGGCATGTTTCATGTTGGGGAGGGGAATTTCCTTCCGCCGGCCAGCTGGACACTGGCAGGCAGGAGCCCACAAAACCGGGCAATCTCCTGCCCCCAACTGGAAAATGGCAACCCTAGGAAGAGGCTGAAACAGACTGGAGATAGTGAAGCACAGTTTGAGTCCAGTGGAGGGAACCAAACCAGGACAACTCGTTGAGTTCCTTTGCCACCTCTTGCCGCTTCAACCACTCTGCCAAGACTCCGCCTTCTGCTGTGAGGGCCTAGAAAATTAAGGGGTGAAAGCCAACCCTTTCCCCTGCCAAATGTTGTGGGTGCCAGCCAGCCAGCACTCCTGGCAAATGTCAGGTTGCCCGATGCCCCCCCCCCCCCCATCTGCCTTTCCTCGCAACCCGCAACACAGACAATATGGCCGAATTCGCACGCGAACAGTGGGCGAGCAAGGCTCTGCCGAGGACACCCGGGATCCGAACAAGCTGCTTTCCCTCGGATCTCTTCGCACATTCTTGGGGATGAAATCTGTTTGCTGCCCAGAACCGCAGATTTGCTTCCTCAGCTTCGGGCCTGTTGAAAGCTCTTCAAACAACTCACTGGGCACCAGCGGACTCCTCTGGTGAAATATATTTAGAGCCCCGATGTTTGCTTTGATCTAGGAAAAGCTTGCAATCTCTGCAAAACTGGCTAGCATCAGTCGCTGCTGAAAATGCCTCCTGCTTCAAGTCTCACACGTTTGGGAT
Source organism: Lepidodactylus listeri (assembly GCA_029233225.1). Lineage (NCBI taxonomy): Eukaryota > Metazoa > Chordata > Lepidosauria > Squamata > Gekkonidae > Lepidodactylus > Lepidodactylus listeri. Next base: position 7,384,506 of record JARCFY010000002.1, read on the forward strand.
ATAGCAACGCACAGCTTTTCGGCGTCACCTGCTGCCGCCAGATAGAGGTGTCCACTTTGAATCTCTTCGCCTGAGAGCTTCATTTCTCCAGTGCCCTCTGGACGCTCATAAGAATGTAAGAAGAGCCCTGCTGGGTCAGAGCAGAGGTCCACCTAGCCCAGCATCCTAAGAACATAAGAGAAGCCAGTGTTGGATCAGGCCAGTGGCCCCTCCAGTCCAACACTCTGTGTCACATAGTGGCCAAAAACACCAGGTGCCCTCAGGAGGTCCACCAGCAGGGCCAGAACTCCAGAAGCCCTCCCACTGTGCCCCCCCAAAAAACACCAAGAATTCAGAGCATCACTTGCCCCAGATATAAGAACATAAGAGAAGCCAATGTTGGATCAGGCCAATGGCCCATCCAGTCCAACACTCTGTGTCACACAGGGGCCAAAAGCACCAGGTGCCCTCAGGAGGTCCAGCAGTGGGGCCAGAACTCCAGAAGCCCTCCCATTGTGCCCCCCCAAAAAAACACCAAGAAGACAGAGCATCACTTGCCCCAGAGAGGGTGTTCCATCTATACCTTGTGGCTAATAGCCACTGATGGACCTCTGCTACATATAAGAACAAAACATAAGAGAAGCCAATGTTGGATCAGGCCAATGGCCCATCCAGTCCAACAATCTGTGTCACACAGTGGCCAAAAACACCAGGTGCCTTCAGGAAGTCCACCAGCGGGGCCAGAGCTCCAGAAGCCCTCCTACTCTTGCCGCCCAAGCTGAGGCCTTCCCCTGATGTTGCCTCCTGGCTCTGGGATTCAGAGGTTGGTTTCCTCTGAACGTGGAAGTCCCCTTTGATCTGGCTGAGTCCTGGAACCAAACCAGCCCTGCTAGGCCAGCAGGTTTTAAACAGTGTTGTATCAGTGTCCCGATCCGGATGATCGGGACCATGGGCCCTCCTCCGACGCCGTGCCCAACATACCGGGGACGAAGGAGCAGCAGGCCGAGGAGCCCCCGATCCACGGGGGCGGGGCGAGCAGCACGGGGAGTGGGGCGACGGGGCCCAGCGTCGCGGCGGGAGAGGAGAGAGACGGCGGCCTCCCGGCACTGCCCCCGCAACCGGCCCGGGCCCGCGTCTCACGAAGAGCCCTGCGAGGCCCAGGAAGCAGCGCAGCGGCAGCAGGACAGCCCCAGGCACCGGCGGAGAAGGGCTGCCGAAACACCGTGCCAGGCCCGGAAGAGGAGGAAGGCGGACCCGAGCAGGCACGGGACGGCCAGAGGCCAGACGGGCGAGCCGGAGACACGGCGTTCCAGCCAGGCGCGGCCCGGGGCGCGGCCACGCCCACAAGCACAGGAGGAGGACGGGTGTCCTCCAGTATAAAGGGGGGCGGGGCTACAACCCGGGAAGGGCTGGGAGGCACAGGGGAGCTCTGGGAAGGGAGGAGGAGTGAATAAAAAGGAGAAAGAAGCAAAGAGCCGGGGAGGAGATGCCGGGGAAGCCACTGGCGCAAGTGGGACAGTGAGAGAGAGTCCACTGGCACCCGGAGTTAGGAGCGTGACACGGGTGATGTTAAACCCCGCCCCCTGTCATTTCTGAGGCTCTGCTCTTCCTGGACTCAGCTCCTTTCTCTCCTGGGGCTTCCTTCAGCCAGGGGGGACCACGGCGACAGGGGGCCTGCCCCCGGGACCGAAGGCGGAGCGCGACAATCAGAGACACCATTCCACATCATGTAGACCTGAATGGCCCAGGCTAGCCTGGTCTCAACACATCTCAGAAGCCGAGCAGGGTCAGCCCTGGTCAGTACTTGGACGGGAGACCGCCAAAGAATTCTGGGGCTGCTATGCAGAGGCAGGCAATGGTAAACCCGCTCTGTTCATCTCTTGCCTTCAAAACTCTGTGGGATTCCCATAGGTTGGCTGCAGTGTGATGGCACTTCCTACCATTCATTCATTCATTCAGTTTATACCCCGCCCTCCCCGCCAAGGCAGGCTCGTATTCTGCTTTGATTCCTTGACATGGGCCAGTACCAATGTGTTAAGTTAAGAACAAAGGAACATAAGAACATAAGAGAAGCCAATGTTGGATCAGGCCAATGGCCCATCCAGTCCAACACTCCGTCACACACAGTTTGCGTTCATACGGCTCTTTCAAGCCGCGCCAGGCACGATTCAAAGGGCACATCCAGACGGCAACATCTGGGAATCATGCCGCTTCCGCGATTAGCCCGTCGATCCCCGTCGGGGAACTGTACTTAAAAGAGAGTGGTTAAAGTCCGGTCCTAAGCTGGCTGACGGGCCAATGGTGAACTTTCCCCTCTCAGGAAGTTTCACCAGCATGCAATCAGCCCTTAGGGATGGTCTACAGACCATCCGGAATGGCCACCATTTTAAAAAAGTCTTAGCAATGAGCGCATAACCGCTTAAACATGCAACGTCCCCAGAGCACCGCTCAAACGATCAGGACAATTTTATGTTTCTGACGGTCCTGTGAACTTTATCGACTTTATTAACTGAAATGGTACCTAGAGGAAGGTACTGCTGGTGGTGCTTTTACCATTTAAGTCCACATGTGCATGGAAAAACAAGTAGATAAAGAAGCACATATGCACATGTGCAAACAGGATTTTTTTTTAGAAAAAAATTTGACCACACGGCTTTTTACGGTGGATGCCGTCTACACAATCCACCACGGAGTCATGCACAATTAAGCGCTTCAGGGGGAGCTGTCTGGTCGTGAAATGCTGGATCAAAAAGATCTAGATCAAATTACAGCCGGGCTAATGGCGGGATTAGCTGCCTGTCTGAATGTGCCCACAGAGTGCTAGTTTTAGCTAGCACTTGAGAAGACCCTCAAAAGATGGGTTTATCCACCTGCAACATGCTGTTTTCCACACGACAGAGGAGGGAGAGCAGGCTGTGATCGGAGATAGTGAGCCTGGGTTGCAAAGACATCTGAATCTCGGTTCAGACAAAGCCACTGAAATGAGCCCAGCATCTCCGAGTACCTCCTACAGTGGGCTAAAAATAACAAAGAAGCCAAAATGCAAAAAGGAGGAAGCAAACTGAGGCACGACAGGGAAGTCTGGAGAAAGAGCCAGGGAAACAGCGCATGGAGATGAACGATGCATCGCGCACAACCTCACAAAGAGTAGTTGTCAATGGCGCTTCATCTGAATGGGGGGGCTGTCCAGCAGGGTGCCACAGGGCTCGATTCTGGGCCCAGTACTTTTCAATATCTTTACAAATGATCCGGATGAAGGTGTGGAGGGGCTACTCGTTAAATTTGCCGATGACACCACATTGGGATGAGCAGCGAACACACCAGCAGATGGAGATCGAATTCAACGAGATCTGAACACGCCAGGAAAGTGGGCGGATGTGAACAAGATGCAATTTAACTAGGATGAGTGCCGAGTTCTACATCTGGGTAACAAAAATGAGGAACACACATACGGGATGGGGGATACACTTCTGGGTAGCAGTGGGTGCGAACAAGATCTCAGGGTGTGGGTGGACTGTAAGTTTAATATGAGCAGCCAGTGTGATGCAACAACAAAAAAAGCTAATGCAATCTTGGGATGTATCAACAGAGGCCAAACATCCAAATTGCGAGGTGTCATAGTCCTGCTGTACTGTGTTGGTCAGACCGTACTAGGAGTATTATGTGCAGTTCTGGAGGCCTCACTTGCAGAGACTGACCATGAGAGCAAGATCTTGGACTCATAGTAGATAACTCAGTGAAAATGTCGAGACAGTGTGCGAGTGCAGTGAAAAAGGCCAACGCTATGCTGGGGGTTATTAGGAAGGGAACTGAAAACAAATCAGCCAGTATCAGAATGCCCCTGTATAAATCGATGGTGCGGCCTCATTTGGAGTACTGTGTACAGTTCTGGTCGCCACACCTCAGAAAGGATATTATAGCATTGGAAAAAGTGCAGAGGAGAGCAACTAGAATGATAAAAGGGATGGATGGATGGATGGATGGATGGATGGATGGATGGATGGATGGATGGACGGATGGATGGATGGATGGATGGACGGATGGATGGATGCATGCATGGATGCATGCATGGATGGATGGTTGGACGGATGGATGGATGGATGGATGGATGGATGGATGCATGGATGGATGGATGGATGGACGGATGGACGGATGGATGGATGCATGGATGCATGCATGGATGCATGCATGGATGGATGGTTGGATGGATGGATGGATGCATGGATGGATGGACGGATGGATGGATGAATGGATGCATGGATGGATGGACGCATGGACGGATGGATGGATGGACGGACGGATGGATAAATGGATGGGTGGGTGGATGGATGGATGGGTGGACGGATGGATGGATGGATGCATGGATGGATGCATGGATGGACGGATGGATGGATGGATGGATGAATGGGTGGGTGGATGGATGGATGGGTGGACAGATGGGTGGATGAGTGGGTGGGTAAAATGGTGGATAGAGGATATAGATAGATGGATGGATGGATGATAGAGCCAGCCACTCATATCTCCAGATGATAGGTTCAAACAGGGGAGAAATCTTCATCTCCACTTATGGGCTTCCTGGAGGCATCTAATTGCCATTACGGAAGACAGAAAGCTAGACAAGACAGGCCATTGTGTCCTCCAGAAAGACTCTCCTCATATTCTTAATTATAAAAATGGATGACAGGGCATGATAAAATTTTATTTCTGATGCCTGCCTAGAAAGGATTAAGTAGAAATCACAGTGTGCTGAAAGCGGACGTTTAATGGTTCAGACTTACAGTGGGAGACCATTCCCCCTCCAGGTGCTGGAAGGGAAGGTGAGAGAACAACTTACAGTGATCTAATTTGGCACGGCGAAAGGACACAAAGCACCGGTTCAGAGTTCCATAATGCGGGAAACGCTAGGTTGGTTTTCTTTTCGGAAGTACCTTAGCGCAGGGATGGCCCTCGGGGCGCTGGTACCGCGGAACAACAGCCAGCCGTATTTATATAAATAAGATGGCCCCTATGTACGAATCCGAGATCTCAGAACCTAATTAGCCTAGCACATATGGTGACACACGCTCCAGATCAAATCTGAAAGGGCACAGCTATTTATAAATGACGCTGGAGAAATCTGGGGAGGGGTGGGGAAACACACTTTAGCATCCTCCCGTTGCTTGTAAATAGCTGGGAGCCCTGTGAGGAGGGGGGAATGTAGCCCTCAAGATACGGGGACCCCGTGGACTACATTTTCCAGGGTGCATTTCAGTGGGGCTACTTGCGTTCTACCAAAAGACTGCCCAAGGCACTGGGAAACAGAGGCGAGAGGGCCATCTGACAGCAATGCTGATTCTGTGAAGTGATGCAAATAATGAGAAGAGGAGGAGGAGGAGGAGATTGGATTTATATCCCGCCCTTCACTCACTTAAGAGTCTCAGAGCGGCTTACAAACTCCTTTCCCTTCCCCTCCCCACAACAGACACCCTGGGAGGTAGGCGGGGCTGAGAGAGCTCTGAGACAACTGTCCTTGAGAGAACAGCTGGTACAGAGCTATGGCTTGCCCAAGGTCATCCAGCCAGGTGCAAGTGGAGGAGTGGGGAATCAAACCCGGTTCTCCCAGATTAGAGTCCGCACACTTAACCACTACACCAAACTGGCTCTTGGAAGGGACCTCCAAGGAAGGGTGGGAAGGGTTGCCTCAGTGCTTAGTTCTTGTGGCCCTTTCTTACGTGCCCAGGGAAATGCCAATTGCCACTTTGGGGTCAGGAAGCCATTTTTCTCCAGGCCAGTTTGGCTGGGGAGCCTGGAGGTTTTTTGTCATCTTTTGGGCATGGAGCAGGGGACACTGGGGGAGTGTGGGGGGGAGGGAAGTAGCTGTAAATTTCCTGCCTTGTGCAGGGGGTTGGACTAGATGACTGTGGAGGTCCCTTCCAACTCTATGATTCTATGGGTCTATGAGAGGGTCGACCACCAGTGGCTGGCCTAGGCTTGCCAACCTCCAGGTGGAGCCTGGGAGGTCTCCTGGACTTACAACTGCTCTCCAGATCACATAAATCAGTTCCCCTGGAAAAAAACAGCAGTTTTAAAGGGTGGACACTGCATTGTACACTGCGGAGGTCCCTCCCCAGGCTCCACCCCCAAATCTCCAGGAATTTCCCAGCCCAGAGTTGGCAACCCTGGGACCGCCGGTTTTGCTAAACTCAGATCTGATTGCACCAGTTTTGTCTTGCAGGTGCTGCGGAAACAGAAAGAGGACTTGGAGGGAAAGGGAGGGAGGGAAGGAGAGGGAAGTTTGCTGGCTCAAATATGCAACCCAAGAATTTAGGCCTGTAATACCCACTTTAAGGATGTGAGCCGCCCCCCCCCCCTCCAGTTTGTGTTTTTATATTTGTTTCAAATGCTTCTTGCATTTTGCTGCATTGCTTATTACACATCTTCAATTTCCCGACTGTGTTCTTTTCCCATTGCAAACTGCTGCCTTAGCCCTGACACCACCCTATCCATTTCCTGAGGTTCTCCAGTGACCTTGTTGGTAGAATTGCCAGCTCTGGGTGATGAAATACTGGGATTTGGGAGTGGAGCTTTGGGGAGGGGTGGGGCCATCTGGAAATCAACTGTAATAGTGGGAGGTCTCCAGGCCCCACCTGGAGGCTGGCAACCTGACTTTGTGGGGAGCATAGAATTATAGAATCAATAGCCTGATGTCAGCTAATCCTGCCATCCCCTGGGCTGGAGGTGCCATCCCCTGGGCTCCCCTCTCACCCCCGTCTCTGGAATGTCTCCTCTGTTCTCAGGCCTGCGCTAGCTTATCGCCTCCTCCTCCTCAGCGGTGGAGCCTCTGCCTGACATGAAGAAGGTCCCTGGTTCAATCCCCAGCATCTCCAGTTAAAGGTATCCACCAGTATGTGATGCAAAAGACCTCTGCCTCAGACCCTGAAGAGCGGCTGCCAGTCTGAGTAGACAATACTGGCTCTGATGGACCAAGGGTATAGATAGGAACTCTCAGTCTGGGGCAAGTGGTGCTCTGTATTCTTGGTGTTTGGGGGGAGGGGGCAACAGTGGGAGGGCTTCTAGTGTCCTGGCCCCACTGCTGGACCTCCTGAGGGCACCTGGTGTTTTTGGCCACTGTGTGACACAGTGTTGGACTGGATGGGCCACTGGCCTGATCCAACACTGGCTTCTCTTATGTTCTTATCCAGTATAAGGCAGTTTTTCACGCATTCATTTGACACTTACAAGAACTGAACACACTGTGGTCTTTGCAACAATTTACAAAGTAGAGAAAACTACAGAGAAGGTGCTGTCCTTAGCAATCATAGAAAAGAAAGATGGGATTCTACAATTGCGCCAAAAATCCGAAGGAAATGAACAAATATATTTTAAAAGAATGTGTTGTAGCATCAGTCATGGAAGAAATCTCTAGTAAATATTTCTCAGTGTTAGAGACATCAGGTTGGATGTCCCTGCTTCGCTTCATCCTCTGTGGCTCAGTGATCTCTCTGAAATTCTGCTTCTGGGGAACAAAGGGTGTGTTCAGATGGGCAGTTAATCCTGCCATTGGGCCGGCTGTAATTTGATCTAGATCTTTTTGATCCAGTGTTGCATGACCGGACAGCTCCCCCATGAATCGCTTTACCACGTGTGACTCCGTGGTGGATTGTCTAGACGGCATCCACTGTAAGGAGCCATGAGGTTGGCTGGTTTTTTTTCAAAAATCCTGTTTGCGCATGCGCATATGCGCCTCATTGTCTACTTGTTTTTCCGCACATGCGCGGATGAAAATAGTAAAAGCACTGCTAGCGGTACCTTCCTCTAGGTACCATTTCAGTTAACAAAGTGCATAAATAACATGAGACCTTCAGAAACATTAAATTATTTGGATCGTTTGAGCGGAGCTCTGCGGACGTCGCGTGTTTAAGCAGTTATGCGCGCATCATTAAGACTTTTTAAAAATGTTGGCCATTTGGGATGGACTGGAGAAAATCCCTGTGGGCTGATTGTGCACTGGTAAAACAACTAGATGGAGGAAAGTCCACCATTGGCCCATCGGCCAGCTTAGGACCGGACTTTCACCACTATCTTTTAAGTACGGCTCCCTGATGGGGATCGACGGGCTGATCTCGGAAGCGGCCGATTCCCAGATGTTGTTAACTGGATGTGCACTTGAAATCCACCAGGCACTCATGTCTGGCATGGCTCAAAAGAGCCATCTGAATGCAACCAGAAACTCAGAGACTAGAGGCAAATCAGGGGGTTGCAGGAGGAAGAGGTAATTGGTGAAAATTACCGCACCCATTCCGTTAGTTAAAAATTTAGCCCGGATGAAATATATTTTTAGCAAATCCAGCAAGTTTACTTTTATCCACTTTAAATATATCCCTGGGAGGAGGCAAATTTTACAGATTGCCGTTTGGACTCAAATCAGCACCTGCAACTTTTCAAAGGAAAGTGGAAGATATAGTTGAAAGCAATGCTCCCTCTAAGCTATGGAGTTTTGTGAGCAAAAATTCTACTTTGTGAGCTACTGGCATTAAAGTTGTGAGCAAATCATTTGGCAACTGCATAGGTTAGTTTGCTCTGGAGCCATCCTTCCTGAGCTAAGACAAAAATGTGTGAGCCGGAGACTTAAAAACTGAGCTAGCTCACACTAACTCAGCTTAGAGGGAATACTGGTTGAAAGTCATGCCACATGTTATACCCTGCCACCAGTGTTCCCTCTAAGCTGAGTTAGTGTGAGCTAGCTCAGAGTTCTTTAGCCTCCGGCTCACCCCTTTTCATCTTAGCTCAGGAAGGATGGCTCCAGGGCAAACTAATTTATGCCGCGGCCAAATTGCTCGCTCACAACTTTAGAGCCAGTGGCTCACAAAGTAGAATTCTTGCTCACAAGACTCCACAGCTTAGAGGGAGCATTGCCGGCCACATATTTTGTTAGTCTTTAAGGTGCTACTGGACTCTTCCTGTTTTATTTTATTTATTTATTTATTATTGCATTTATACCCCGCCCTCCCCGCAAAGCAGGCTCAGGGCAGCTCACATTCTTAAAACAACAATTTAAAACCAATAAAACATCACAAACATTCCAAACATACTAATAATAGTACTGTTGGTGTTCTTATTTCAAAGATGGCCCCAAGTTTCACAGACCTCTACAGTTAGGCCGACTGTCTGGGCTGCAGTTTGGTGATGGTACAGTGGGGGCCGCTCCTAATCAAAGGCCTGGTGGAAGAGCTCTGTCTTGCAGGCCCTTCAGAACTGCAATTGGTCCCACAGGGCCCTGATCTCTTCCGGGAGCTCATTCCACCAGTATGGAGCCACCACTGAGAATGCCCTGGCCCTGGCGGCAGAGAGCCTGGCGTTGAAAGTACTGATGGTGAAGATTTGGGGTAAAATCATAGAAGATTAAAACCAAGGGCTGCCGAGATCTCCAAGGAGTATCTAAACCTGAAGAAGCAGAAATACAAATTTAGATGACGAGGCGGGGAGGGAAGAATCACCATTTTAACCTGCCCCAGAAGAGGAAGAGAATGGGGAGGGGGAACGCTAAAAAAAATGCCCTGGGGAGGGGGGGAAACCCACCAAAATAACACCGGAACAGAATCAGGCCGGGGGTCGAGAGAAGTCGAGAGTCTCAGTGAGCGCAAAGAAAAAAACAAACCATGCCGATTAGCCGGCTTAGTGGAACAGGGTTCACGATGCTATTAGCTCAGTTTTGTACTCTTATTTTTTATCACTCTCTCCAATCGTCGTATTCCCTCTGTTTCAAAAAAGACCAGTATGTGAAAATAAAGCTTGGCAATGCAAAAGGAGCTCCAGCCAATATACGGTAAGCAACACAGCTAGACGCAGGAGCTATTGCCGAAATCCAGCACGCTGCAACTAGGCGATCTGTTTATAATGCTTTCAAAAAAGCTTTGTTAAATGCATCTTGTTTAAGCAAAGGTGGGGGGGGGGGGGGGAAGAAAAGCAAAAAACGACTTTCATGACGGGCCAAGGCTGTATTACAGAGAAACAAAGCTTGTTTATCTTTTCCAATACGACAGGAAGCAGCCGGCGATGCAGGATTCCTTCCGAAGAGATTTTTGAAATCTCTCCCCTCCGCCGCCCCGCCTCCGTCTTTTGTAAGCCTCCAGAGAAGGAAACTGAAAAGGAGACAGCATGAAGGAAGTATAAATGAAGGCTTAATCATGATTCTCATGTAGGGGAAGGAGGGAAGAGGAGGAGGGGGAGCTTGGCAACAGACATGGGGCGGGGAAAAGGGTTTCCAAGATCTGGTACAGTGGCAGGTGGGAGGTCATCACGCTACTCCACAGCCTACAGGAAGCACAGACACACACAGAGAGAGAGACAGGCTGCCAGTTTTAAAACTTGTCGGGTTTCTGGTTTCCCCTGCAAGAATTCTGGAAGTGTAGCTTGGTGAAATGGTTCAACCGAAAGGGAAACAGCAACCAAGTAATCTGGAGGTTGAGGCTGGGAAGGGCAGCCGTGGAGGACCTAGAGAAGATTCTTCAGAGGAGGACGAGGAGGAAGAAGATGAAGAGGAGGAAGAGGAGATTGGATAGGGCTCCTAGTGTCCTGGCCCCACTGGGGGACCTCCTGAGGGCACCTGGTGTTTTTGGCCACTGTGTGACGCAGAGTGTTGGACTGGATGGGCCACTGGCCTGATCCAACATTGGCTTCTCTTATGTTCTTATGGATTTACACCCCACCCTTCACTACCCAAAGGAGTCTCAGAGTGGCTTACAATCTCCTTTCCCTTCCCCGCCCCACAACAGACCCCCTATGAAGTAGGTGGGGCTGAGAGAGCTCTTTCAAGGACTGCTCTTGAGAGAACAGCTCTGACAGAACTATGGCTTACCTGAAGAAGAAGAAGAGGAGGAGGAGGAGGAGGAGGAGATTGGATTTATACCCCGCCCTTCACTCAGAGTCTCAGAGTGGCTTACAATCTTCTTTCCCTCCCCCTCCCCACAACAGACACCCTATGAAGTAGGTGGGGCTGAGAGAGCTCTTTCAAGGACTGCTCTTGAGAGAACAGCTCTGACAGAACTATGGCTTACCTGAAGAAGAAGAGGAGGAGGAGGAGGAGGAGGAGATTGGATTTATACCCCGCCCTTCACTCGGAGTCTCAGAGTGGCTTACAATCTTCTTTCCCTCCCCCTCCCCACAACAGACACCCTATGAAGTAGGTGGGGCTGAGAGAGCTCTTTCAAGGATTGCTCTTGAGAGAACAGCTCTGACAGAACTATGGCTTACCTGAAGAAGAAGAGGAGGAGGAGGAGATTGGATTTATACCCCGCCCTTCACTCAGAGTCTCAGAGTGGCTTACAAACTCCTTCCCCTTCCCCTCCCCACAACAGACACCCTGGGAGGTAGGTGGGGCTGAGAGAGCTCCATCCAGAACTGCTCTTTCAAGAACAGCTTTGGCAGAACTATAGCTTCTCCAAAGAAGAAGAAGAAGAGAAGGAGTTGGAGGAGGAGGAAGAAGAAGAAGAGGAGGAGGAGATTGGATTTATACCCTGCCCTTCACTCAGAGTCTTGGAGCGGCTTACAATCTCCTTTCCCCTCCCCTCCCCGCCCCACAACAGACACACTGGGAGGTAGGTGGAGCTGAGAGAGCTCTTCCGAGAACTGCCCTTGATAGAACAGCTCGGAGAGAACTTGTGACTGACCCAAGGTCATGCCAGCAGCTGCATGTGGAGGCGTGGGGCATCGAACCCGGTTCTCCCAGATCAGAGTCCGCGCTCCTAACCACCACACCAAACTGGCTTAAGTGTACGGCTGTGTCCGTGGTGACTGACCTCAAGATCACTCATGCCATGGTCTTCCCCATCACGACGTTTGGGTGTGAAAGCTGGACAATGAAAGAAGCTGACAGGAAGAAATTTGAAATGTGGTGCTATTCACCCTCTCTCTTCATATATGAAATGGCTGAGGAAGTTCTGTTCCACTGTATCTGAAGAAGTGTGTTTGCACACGAAAGCTCATACCTGGAATGGTTGGTCTTCCAGGTGCCACTGGACTTAAAATCTGTCCTGCAGGATAGGAAGGTCAGCTTGGTGAATGGGCTGAGAGCTCCCTGGGACAGGGCCGTATCCCCTTGCAGAACTGTAGCTCCCAGCATTCATAGGGAAAACAAGATGACTATTAAATCCGTTCCAGTTGGAAATGCAGATAGGCCCCTAAGAAGCTACAAGTGAGTTTTTCCCCCAGCAAGAGAAAGGGCTCTGCGCTTGTCTGCAAGCTGGAGAGTTGGTGTGGCACAAACGGATGGCGTGTCACACTAGGATCGCGGAAGACTCAGGCTGAAATTCCTCCAGGCCCCTAGCCAGGATTTTGTGGGGCTCAGTGCAGAAAGAAAAACCACTGAGCCAAAAGAAAGCCGTGACCAGGATAGATCTCTAAATTGCGAGCCGTCGGCCACTTTAAAGGACAGTTCTCAGCTGCTGCAAGTTAATCACTTCTGCCAGCCTAAGCAACAGTTCTGAGAACAAGCCGGCAGGAGGGGGTGAGGACTTCTACAGTCAAAAAAGCTTAGGCAGAAAGACTCTCTTCAAAGAGACCAGTTTCTTGACACAGAGTTAGAAAGGATCCTAGAGGTCACCTACTCCAACCCCCTTGCTCAGTGTGGGAATTAGTCAACTGCAGCACCCCACTCTGCTCAGAGGCGTGCATGCCTTAAAAAAAAATGTGTAAACTGATTGAAAAAAGCATTTACAGGAGAAAATTCTTGTGGGGCTGTGCCTTTAAGAAAGGGGGCAGAGACCCCCAAACCCCAACGTAGCTATGGGCCTGCTTCTACCATGGAAGCTCACTGGGTGACCTTAGGCCCAGCACAGACTCTTAGCTTGTTAGTGTTGTGAGAGAATGGAGGAGGGGAGGGCAGTGTTCTAAGCCTCTCTGAGTCCCAACCGGGGAGAAAAGCGGGATAGAAATAAATAGATGCAAATATATCTTTCATTCTCAGGTTGGACAACTGTGTAAGCATGCTAGCAGAGAGCCCAGACCTGGATGGCCCGGGCTAACCTGATCTCCTCAGGTCTTGGAAGTGAAGCAGGGCTGGCCCTAGTTAGTTCTTGGATGGGAGACCTCCAAGGAAGTCCGGAGGGGGGGGGCTGTACAGAGGCAGGCAACGACAAACCACCTCTGAACGTCTCTTTCCTTGACTTGGATGTTCCAGGTTCGCCCGATCTCGTCAGATCTCAGAATTAATCATGGTGCGGCATCGTGTGTGGGAACAGCCAGGAGATGCCAGAAGGGACTAGTCTTGGCTGCCGAAGTTGTAGATCCTTTTTGGCACCACTAGATGGCGAACTACGCTTATTTTTAGGCCGTGAGTGATGTCACTTGCCTGAGGTCACCCAGCTGGCTGCATGTGGAGAAGTGGGGAAACCAACCCGGTTCTCTAGATTAGAGTCCACCACTCTTAACCGCTACACTAAATTGGCTGTAGATCTCAGAAGCTAAGCAGGGTTGAACATGGTTAGTACCCAGATGGGAGACCACCAAAGAAGTCCAGGGTTGCTATGCAGAGGCAGGTAGCAGCAAACCTCCCCTGCCGTCTGCTCTGCCCAGGATGGCCCAAGTTAGCCTGATCTTGCCAGATCTCAGAAGCTAAGCAGGGTCCGCCCTAGGACTTGGATGGGAGACCATCAGGGAAGTCCAGGGTTGCTATGCAGAGGCAGGCAATAGCAAACCTCCTCTGTCATCTGCCCTACCTAGGATGGCACAGGCTAGCCTTATCTTGCCAGATTTCAGAAGCTAAGCAGGATTGGCCCTGGTTAGGACTTGGATGGGAGACCACCAGGGAAGTCCAGGGTTGCTATGCAGAGGCAGGTAACAGCAAACCTCCCCTGCCATCTGCCCTGCCCTGGATGGCCCAGGCTAGCCTGATCTTGCCAGATCTCAGAAGCTAAGCAGGGTTGGTCCTGGTTAGGACTTGGAGGGAGACCACCAGGGAAGTTCAGGGTTGCTATGCAGAGGCAGGTAACAGCAAACCTCCCCTGCCATCTGCCCTGCCCTGGATGGCCCAGGCTAGCCTGATCTTGCCAGATCTCAAAAGCTAAGCAGGGTTGGTCCTGGTTAGTACTTGGATGGGAGACCACCAGGGAAGTCCAGGGTCGCTACGCAGAGGCGAGCCATGGCAAACTATCCTCCAAACATCTCTTGTCTTGAAACCCGCTTGAAGGGTCACCATAAGTTCTCTGGGATTTGATGGCACTTTCCACCTCCACCACCAGCAGAAAGCCACAGCATTTTCTTCACGCAACCCCATTTTTGGTGCGGTTTCCCATTCCTGCAGATTGGGTTTGAATCGGTTGCAATGCCTGGGGGAGAGCGCAGCTTGTTGTCTAGGAGAGTTGCCTCCGGTCAGGGCTGTCGGCAGCAACCGGCTGGGTAGTCCAAGGCCTTGACTCATTCTCATGTGTTTTTTCTGGTGGGCAGATCTCACAGCTCAACGGAGAACCAAACAGCCGCCGGAGAAGGAGCCAAGATACGAAGGCTCGGACTGGGATAGATAGGTTGCTCCGTGGAGCGCGGCCAAGGCTGAGGATGGGCCGTGCAGCTGTCAGGCCAACCGGCAACGGAGGAGTGTGCATCATGCACAATGAAGCCAGCTTCACAAAGCACCTCGCATCCTAGAGCCTCTTGAATCCCCACTCCCACGGACAGTAAGGGGCTTCACGTGAACGCATGAACCTGCCTTATGCCGAGTCAAATGACTGACCCGCCAAAGTCGGTATTGTCCACTCAGACTGGCAGCGGCTCTCCAGGGTCTCACGTAGAAGATGTTCACTTTGTTAGAGTGAGTGACACAACACGGATGGACACGGGGGGAGGCGCTACTTCTCTCTAAGGGTATACAGATGTTATCTCCTTGAATGGGACGCCTCTCTTTGTCTTAACCTGGGAGCTGGCCTATGACTCCTGCTCTCTCTCCCTTTGCGATCTCCCTCTCCACACATGGCCTTCCAGAGAGCCAGTTTGGTGTCGTGGTCAGGTCTGCGGACTCTAATCTGGGAGAAACCAGTTTGATTCCCCACTCCTCCACTTGCAGCTGCTGGATAACTTTGGGCAAGCCATAGGTAATTTCGTAGAAAAAGAGGTGCGGTAACCAGGGATCCAATGGAGCGGGAGCGCACAGGAGCGCAGCTCCGGGAGTGAGGAGCCCAGGGGGCGGGCACATGACCAAGCCCCACCCCCTCCTCGGCTTCCCCGAACAGTGCAGAGGCGCAGCACCCCGGGGAAAGCCCTGCTAGGGTCTTTATTGCTTTTAATGTTTTGTTTTAATATTGATAATTTTATCATTGTTTCTTTTGTGACTGTGTGCTGCTTTTCCAGAGACTTGCTCAAGGTGGCATATAAATTTTCTAAGTATACCATTTTTTATCTGGGCACATGGCACATCAGTACTGGAGAAATTTCACCAACGCTTCAGCAGCTTCCACCCCATCAGTTTGGTGTAGTGGTCAGGAGTTGGACTCTAATCTGGGAGAACCGGGTTTGATTCCCCACTCCTCCACATGCAGCTGCGGGTGTGACCTTGGGCCAGTCCCAAGTTCTCTCAGAGCTGTTCTCTCATGAGCAGTTCTCAAAAGACCTCTCTCAGCCCCACCTACCTCACAGGGTGTCTTCTTGTGGGGAGGGGAAGAGAAAGGGATGGGTGGTGCACATGTCCTGGGTATCTCAAGGCTACTTGAAACCTGGTGGTTTCAAGGGAGCAGGAAGAGAATGAGGGTGTGTTCTTGACGCTTATTTTTCTTGCACAAAGTATTGGATGGGGAAGGGAATGGAGGAAGAGCAGGTCAGTTTCACTCACCTGTGGAGTGGAGCCTGAGGGGTGGGTGTTGCCTTCTGACACACTTCTGGTATGTTCGGGGGTGTGGCATATGCAAATGAGTTATGCAAATGAGTTATGCAAATGGGCTCCTGCACCTCTTTTTCTACGAAATGACCCCTGGCGGCTAACTCACTAGCATAACTCATTAGCATGACTTATTTGCACATGCTATGCCCCCTAACATCACCAGAAGTGTGTCAGGGGGCAAGACCCACTGCTCAGGCTCCACCCCCAAAATCTCCAGGTATTTCCCAACTCAGAGCTGGTGAGCCTACCTGGAGAAAAACCGCTTCAGAAGCATGAAGAAAATAGGCAGATGACAGGAAGAACAAGCAGCGGACCCCCATGCGTCGCCACAAGAGAGGGCTGCTGGGAGCGGGGGGGCCCTATAGCCAGGGGGTGACACGGCTGCCCAAGCCCAGCACTTATTCCTCCGATTCGGAGCCGTGTGTGCTGGAGCTGTGCCACCAGCAGAGGAAATTTTTGCCGTGCACCAACACGCACCATAGAGGGAACTGGGCTCTGAAGTGAGCCTACGATGAGCTAGCCCTGGGCTTGTTACTTCCGGAACGCTGTTCCTGCTAGTTCTGCATCGAAATGACCCCTGGTTTTGTCAGAGCTGTTCTTGAAAGAGCAGTTCTCGAAAGAGCTCTCTCAGCCCCAACTGCCTCACTGGGTGTCTGTTGTGGGGAGGGGAAGGAGATCGTAAGCCGCTCTGAGACGCTGAGTGAAGGGTGTGGTATGAATCAGATCTCCTCCTCTCTTCTCCTTCTCCTCCTCCCTTCTTCTTCTTCTTCTTCTTCTTCCTCTTCTTCAGAGACACACGTCTCTGCAGGTCGGTGATATCTCCATGAATGAGATGCCTCTCTTTATCTCAACCTGGGCAATTCCCTCTGTTATGCATTGGGATTGAATCATCCCTGATTGAATCACCCTAGAGTCTGGCTGAGCTTGGAGCACAAGAACAATAGCCGACCAGGACTCTGGAGTATACCCAGTGGTCATTTCGTAGAAAAAGAGGTGCAGGAGCTCATTACCATAACTCATTTGCATAATTCATTTGCATATGCCACACCCCCTAACATACCGGAAGTGTGTCAGAAGGCAACACCCACCCCTCAGGCTCCCCTCCACAGGTGAGTGAAACTGACCTGCTCTTCCTCCCTTCCCTTCCCCATCCAATACTTGGTGCAATTAAAATAAGCGTCAAGAACACACCCTCATTCTCTTCCTGCTCCCTTGAAACCACCAGGTTTCAAGGAGACTTGAGATACCCAGGACATGTGCACCACCCATCCCTTCTCCTCCCCACAACAAGACATCCTGTGAGGTAGGTGGGGCTGAGAGAGGTCTTTTGAGAACTGCTCATGAGAGAACAGCTCTGAGAGAACTTGTGACTGGCCCAAGGTCACACCAGCAGCTGCATGTGGAGGAGTGGGGAATCAAACCCGGTTCTCCCAGATTAGAGTCCAACTCCTGACCGCTACACCAAACTGATGGGGTGGAAGCTGCTGAAGTGTTGGTGAAATTTCTCCAGTACTTGTGTGCCATGTGCCCAGATAAAAAATGGTCTACTTAGAAAATTTATATGCCACCTTGAGCAAGTCTCTGGAAAAGCAGCACACAGTCATAAAAGGAACAATGATAAAATTATCAATCTTAAAACAAAACATTAAAAACAATAAAGACCCTAGCAGGGCTTTCCCCGGGGCGCTGTGCCTCTGCACTGCTCGGGGAAGCCGAGGAGGGGGCGGGGCTTGGTCATGTGCCCGCCCCCTGGGCTCCTCACTCCCGGAGCTGCGCTCCTGTGCGCTCCCGCTCCAACGGACCCCTGAGTATACCAATCAAATAGTAATGTTTTGTAAATAGCCTATTACGGGGAGTGTGTGTGTGTGGGGGGTGTGGAGTGTTTTGCATGCATATAAGTAAGGCTTTGGCCCTGCTAGCGTTGTCTTTGAGCTGAGCTGTATTCACGTCTGAACCCAGTATATTTCACCCTCTGACCCCCTCCTTTTCTCTCTTTTTCCCCCTTTGTCCTCTCCCTCACTTCACATGGCCTTCCATGGAGACTCACATCTCTGCAAGTCTCTCCTGTAGAGCCAATGCTTTCATAATCCCACACACACGATGCCAGACAAGCTGGCCATTTGTGACAGGGAAAGTCCTCCTTTGGGCTTCGTTCTCTTCTTTCGTCTGCAACCTGAATGCGAATTGGATCGGCTTGAATAAATGTAAGTTTACGTTTTTTTCGCAATATACTTCTTGAGAGATTTTTTTTTTTACCACAGTTCCCGCTTCTGTGACTGGGCAAAACCCTGCTCTATTAGCCAAATATCCCAATACACATCGCCTTCTATACAGTCTTGTTAGCCGGAGATGCCAGGGATGGAGAGGAAAGGCTATTCTACTAAACCACAGCGGCCTCCCATTTAAAAATCGATCTGCCTTATATTGAATCAGATGCTTGCTCCGTCATGGCTGGTATTGTCTACTCGGTCCGGCAGCAGCTCTCCAGGGCTTCAGACTGAGATCTTCAACATCGGTTTATAGCGGATTCTTTAACTAGAGATGTCAGGGATTGAACCTGGGACCTTCTGCCTACGGAGCAGGTGATCTACCATTGAGCCAAGGCCCCTGCGTGATTTCTTGGCTGCGAAATGACAACTCACTGAGGGCTCTCCTGGGGTGAGTATAATACTTGTACAGGATGGAAAAATCGAACTCAGGTGGTGTAGTGGTTAAGTGCGCGGACTCTAATCTGGGAGAGCCGGGTTTGACTCCCCACTCCTCCACCTGCACCTGCTGGATGGCCTTGGGCAAGCCATAGTTCTGGCACAGCTGTTCTTGAAAAAGAGCAGTTTCTGTCAGAGCTCTCTCAGCCCCACCTACCTCACAGGGTGTCTGTTGTGGGGAGGGGAAGGAGTTTGTAAGCTGCTCTGAGACTCCCTTGGGTAGTCAAGGGCGGGGTATAAATCCAATCTCTTCTTCTTTCTCTTCTAGTTGGTGGGAGACAGAAACATAAACAGGCCTTGGCTTCCATCCCCAGTTGTGACATGGGGTGGAGACAGCTGGCAAAGAGAACTTTTGCTTTCCTTGGTATAAATCCAATTTCCTCCTCCTCCTCCTCTTCTTCTTCTCTAAGCTGAGCCCGCTTGCGGGGAGGGCGGGATATAAATGCGAATAAATAAATAAATAAATAAATAAGCTGTGTTGTGAGCAAAAATTCTACTTTGTGAGCTCCTGGCATGAAAACCGTGAGTGAGCCATTTGGCTACTGCATAACTTCGTTTGCTCTAAAGCCATCCTTCCTGAGCTAAGACAAGAATGTGTGCGCCAGAGGCTAAAACACAGTAAGCTAGCTCACACTGACGCAACTTAGAGGGAACTCTGGCGGTGGGCATTGGCAGAACTCAGAGACGAGAGGCAGGAGGCAGCAGGGGACGTGATTAATGAAAACACGCATCTCATCATGAACCGGCCAACTGCGTGGCAGGAGACGTGCATAAATTAAACCTTAATCAGAATTCTCCTGACCAAAGAGGGAGGGGAAGGAGAGAGAGAGAGAGAGAGAGAGAGATGGTTTCCAAGATCTGGAGGAGTGGTGGGTGGGAGGTCATCGTGTTTCTCCGAGGCCTACGCAGAACACCGGCTGTCAATGCTTTTTACCTTGAACAGTTCTGACATGTTCCATCTTCACCAGAAGCAGGGAAACATCACCTTTGTGCTTCGGAGGGGTCTTAAGATCAGGAATGGCAGGATGTGCGGGGGGGGGGGGGGGGAAGCCAGCCGACTCTGGCTGCTGTTCTTAGCAGTATGTCAATCTCGAGGAAAACAGGAAAACAGAAACCAAGAGGAGGAAGGAGCCCAGAAAAGAGAGAGAGAGAGAGAGATTTTAAACTGATTTCTTTGTATCTTCCTAGTACAGGGCTGGAAAACCACCATTTTCAGATAAGAAAGAGGCTCTGGTTTCCCCCTTGAAATCTTTCTTAGGCAAAGGTAAAAATAAAGGTTTCCCTGGCTCGGAAGCCAGTCGAATACGACTCTAGGGATGCGGGGCTCATCTCCATTTCCAAGCCGAAGAGCCAGCGCTGTCCGAAGACGTTTCACTGGTCATGTGGCCGGCATGACTAGACGCCGAGGTGCACGGAACGCTGTTACCTTCCCAAGGAAGCAGTACCTATGTATCTACTTGCAATTTCTTTCGAAAGCAAGAAATCTTTCTTGGGAGATTCCAAAGAAAGATCTTTTTCAGTCCTTTTTTAACAGTCTACTTTTGCTCATGCAAGAGTTGGCAAGGTTTTTGGCCATAAAGACCGGGCAGGAAGGAGACTGAGCTCGCCAAACAAACAGGTCAGTTCTCCCAAACACTAATGTTGTTAGATCCAGGTGGGCAGCCCTGTTGGTCTGAAGCAGTAGAACAAATCTTGAGTCCTGTGGTACCTTTAAGACCAACGAGGGTGTATTCAAGGTACGATCTTTCGTGTGCACGCACACTTGTATCTGGAGAAGCGTGCATGCACACGGAAGCTCATACCTGAAATAAACCTTTGTTGGTCTTAAGGGTGCTGCTGGACTCAAAATTTGTTTTACTAATGTTGTTAATTCAAGAATGGGATATTCTCAGGGGTCCGTTGGAGCGGGAGCACACAGGAGCGCAGCTCTGGGAGTGAGGAGCCCAGGGGGCGGGCACATGACCAAGCCCCGCCCCCTCCTTGGCTTCCCCGAGCAGTGCAGAGGCGCAGCGCCCCGGGGAAAGCCCTGCTAGGGTCTTTATTGTTTTTAATGCTTTGTTTTAATATTGATAATTTTATCATTGTTCCTTTTATGACTGTGTGCTGCTTTTCCAGAGACTTGCTCAAGGTGGCATATATATTTTCTAAGTATACCATTTTTTATCTGGGCACATGGCACATAAGTACTGGAGGAATTTCACCAACCCTTCAGCAGCTTCCACCCCATCAGTTTGGTGTAGTGGTCAGGAGTTGGACTCTAATCTGGGAGAACAGGGTTTGATTCCCCACTCCTCCCCATGCAGCTGCTGGTGTGACTTTGGGCCAGTCACAAGTTCTCTCAGAGCTGTTCTCTCATGAGCAGTTCTCAAAAGACCTCTCTCAGCCCCACCTGCCTCGCAGGGTGTCTTGTTGTGGGGAGGGGAAGGGATGGGTGGTGCACATGTCCTGGGTATCTGAAGTCTACTTGAAACCTGGTGGTTTCAAGGGAGCAGGAAGAGAATGAGGGTGTGTTCTTGACGCTTATTTTTATTGCATAAAGTATTGGATGGGGAAGGGAATGGAGGAAGAGCAGGTCAGTTTCACTCACCTGTGGAGTGGAGCCTGAGGGGGGGGTGTTGCCTTCTGACACACTTCCGGTATGTTAGGGGGTGTGGCATATGCAAATGAGTTATGCAAATGAGTTATGCTAATGAGCTCCTGCACCTCTCTTTCTACAAAATGACCCCTGGATATTCTAATAGCAAAAGCTGTTTTTAGCAAGCATATCTATGTACAGTGTCAGAGATTCATAGCTGCATAGAATCATAGAGTTGGAAGGAACCTCCAGGGTGACATCAAGTCCAACCCCCGGCACAATGCAGGAAATTCATAAATGCCTCCTCCCCCACACACCCAGTGACCCCTGTTCCATGCCCAGAAGAGGGCAAAAAAACCCCTCCACGATCCCCAGGCAAACTGGCCTGGAGAAATATGGCTGCCTGACCTTCAAAGTGGTGATCAACATTCCCCTGGGTATGTAGGCAAGGGCCATGGGAACTGAGCACTGAGGCAACCCTATCCTGCCCTCCTTCTCATGATCGGCCTGAGTTCACAGAATAAGGATTTAGCTGTCAGGAGGCCATCTAGCCTCTGTTTGAAAACCTCCAGAGAACCCGGTACTCTGAAACACCACCGTTCTTTTTTTTTGGACGCAAGTTTCTGGTTCCCTAAGGCATGGCCTCCCTTTTGAGTCTTTGGGCTCCTTTGGAATTTTGACATGCCATGGTGGGCCCAGCAACAAAATGGCTGCCACAAAATGGCTGCCCCAGGAGGCGGAGGAAAAAGGGAGCCCTCTTTAAAGAGCCCCTCACCCTCCCAGCCGAATATTTTCGGCTCTACCGAATATTTTCGGCTATACTTTATAGGGCGCCCCTCGCCTTCCCTGGGTGCTCTGCAGCAGCAGGATGACGAGGAAAGGCGAGAAGGGAAAGGGGGCTCTCTTTAAGAGCTCCCCTTGGCTTCCACTGGCCCCCCCACCATGGCTGGCTGTAGAAGAAAGAGTCAGAGGGAAGGTATCATTAAATGCTTTCCTTTTCCTTACCCCACCATTGAGCTGGGAGGGAAAGGCATTTAAATCTAACAGCGGACCAGCGCATTTTCTTGTTTCTGCATTTGTTTTACAGGAGTCCACATTCAGACTGCTTCCAGTACACTGCTGTTGCCCCACAGTTTCCAAAACTCCTTATGCTGAGATTCTTTGCTCTCATCCACTTTCACATTTCTTATCCTTTCTAAAGTAGAATTGTTTCTAAGGGTACTTAGCTGCTGCCCACTGCCTTCGCCTGTTTCTGCCTCTCTGTGTTTGTTTATTTATTTATTTATACCTCCTCGCGAGCAGGCTCAGGGTGACCTCCCTGTCATGCCTGCTCCTGAATTAGCCCCTGACAACCCTGACCAGGCTCCTTTAACAGACCCAGACGTAAGTCTTGGGGAGTCAAGCCTGCAGCAGGACCCACCTGCGGCTGTTCAGGCTCTGCCCGGTCCAGGCTCATCGCTTCCAGGCTCGCCTCCACCTGTGAGCCGTCTCCGTGAACGAAGACGCCAGGAGCTAAGAAACAGGATGAATGAGGCACGCATGCAGGGGAGATGAGCTCTAAGTCCTGAATACTAGCAAAAGCAGGACGGTGTCTGGAAGCTGCTAATTGTTTAACGAGCCGGCACGCTATATCAACAGACTGCTGGCTCTTAGCAAGGCGTGCTGGCAACGTTGATTCCTGGACAGGACTTCGCTCTGCACCTCTCTGACTCCCGTGCGTCTCCTTGGACTTCGGACCTAGTTTGGACTTCGGACTCTCGGCTTCAGACTCTCCTGCATCTTGATCTCGGCTTTCTGATCTTCGGCATTCCTGTGACGACGTCTTCACGCTGGACTCCTCTGAATCAAGGTGATTTACAACTCTGACCTCTGGCTTGCTTAACTACCAGCTCGGCTCATCAATTAGAACTGTTTGAATTCTCTTCTCGGACTGAACTCTTGGCTGACTGTGGAACTGTTACCTGACCTGCATTGTTTTGCCTAAGCCCCGTGGCCCTGTTGTGACACTCCCTCCCTGTTCTGATTTCTTTCCCTCCTTCTCCACAGACAAAAGAGGACATGTCCTCCCATCTTTAAAAAAGCCAAAGAAGGCATAAGAAGGGATCAGGAAATCTAAAGGACTAGGGGATTCTCTGCTCCCAAATGTGTCAGTCTTGCATGTCTGGGCTGGGATTTCCCCCTCCCTTCCCTTTCTACTTGCAGAATAATGGAGGGAGGGAGGAGGTCTGCAGTTAAAAGTCTGCCTTTCTCTTCATCTCAGACAAAACAGCCAGTTAGCTCAAAAATGTGGGTTTTGCTTGTAGATGCAGAATGCATACAGAACACACAAATAAGTAAACTGGAAGGGGAAGAAGAAGAAAAAGAAGAGGAGGAGGAGATTGGATTTATATCCTGCCCTTCACTGCCCAAGGGAGTCTCAGAGCAGCTTACAAACTCCTATCCCTTCCCCTCCCCACAACAGACACCCTGCGAGGTAGGTGGGGCTGAGAGAGCTCTGAAGAAACTGCTCTTTTTCAAGAACAGCTGTGCCAGAACTATGGCTTGCCCAGGGTCACACCAACAGCTGCATGTGGAGGCGTGGGGAATCAAACCTGGTTCTCCCAGATTAGAGTCTGTGCACTTAACCACTACACCAAACTGGGGGGGGGGGGAAGTGTAGAGGGGAATGCGTGTGACTGCAAAGTCAACCCTTAAGGCTTGACTCCTTGGATTCTCCTCCACTTGCAGCTGCTGGATGACCATAGTTCGGGCACAGCTGTTCTTGAAAAAGAGCAGTTTCTGTCGGAGCTCTCTCAGCCCCACCTGCCTCACAGGGTGTCTGTTGCCGGAGGGGGGGGGGAGGAAAGGAGTTTGTAAGCCGCTTTGAGACTTCCTTGGGTTGTGAAGGGGGGGGGGGTATAAATCCAATCTCTTCTTCTCCGAAGCAAGCTGTCCATGCAGAAAGGGCCTGAGACTTTGGAGAGCAGTTCGAAACAATGAACCCCCTCCCCTGGCCTGAATAAGGATGTGGAATCCTTATTTCCCGACCGATGCTAATTTTTTTGCCCCTAAGTATTTCCCCTCTGCTCTACTCAAGCCAATTGCTGGGTCCATTGTACCTTCATATCTTGAATTCATGTTTTGCAACCCCCCTTCCAGCTTCTGCCAGGTGTACAAGGACTTCAGAATCTCCATTCCTACTTGTATCTGAGAAAGGGAGGTGAGACCGGAGGTGCCAAACTCATCTGTTACGAGGACTGGATCTGACATAAATGTCGCTTTGTCAGGCCAGGCCATCAGGCAAATGGAGGGCGTTATTATTTTTTTTTTACTCAAAAGACAAACAAAAGCAACTGATTCCGAGCAGCAAAAGCAATTTATTTACTGGGGAATCCACAAAGAGCCCTGATAAATGTATTTAATCATATGCAAAACTAGTTATTTCCCAAGGGGTATCATAAAAAGGGGGGGGGGGAATCTTACATTTCCATACAGATTAATTACTTTTTGTATACATAGCACTTTTAGGAGACGAGTAATCTTCCTTGCAAGTGAAAAAGGTGATTATTCAGCACACACACACACCCTCGTACGGCCAGGCTCAGCCGAGCACAGCTACCATCCATCTCTTGTTCTTTATTATTTATTTATTTATTAATACCTTTGTTTCCTCTCTATGCCGTCCTACATCTGGGGACCTTGAAGAGGCACACCGGCCTCGCCCCCCCCTCCACCACACCATCCCCAACTACAACAACCACCCTGTAAGGTTGGCCAGGCGGTTGACTAGCCCCGGGTGACCCAGACCATGGGATTCTGGCTCAGGAGGAAGTGGGTCTGAAGAACCTGGCTCCCCCCAGGTCTCCCGAACCCCAGTTCTCAGCCCTCCGGCATTTCCCATAGAAGCGGTAGGGCTGAGGGGAAGACCGGATAGAGAGGCTGTTTCCAAAAGCTCCAGGGGTGCTTTTTGTCCTCCTGTGACCCCTTTTCCTTCATGGGCTGAGAACAGATATAGGGGAGACGAAGAAGAAGAAGAGGAGGAGGAGGAGATTGCATTTATACCCCGCCCTTCACTCACTTGTCGTCTCAGAGCGGCTTACAGACTCCTTTCCCTTCCCCTCCCCACAACAGACACCCTGTGAGGTACAGAGCTATGGCTTGCCCAAGGTCATCCAGCAGCTGCAAGTGGAAGTGTGGGGAATCAAACCCGGTTCTCCCAGATTAGAGTCCGCGCACTTAACCACTTTCCCACACCCACCCACCCTGACGCTCATAGAATCCCAGAATCACAGAGTTGGAAGGGGCCCTACAGGCCATCTAGTCCAACCCCCTGCTCAGTGCAGGATCAGCCTAGAACATCCCTGACAAGGGTTTGTCCAGCCGCTGCTTGAAGACTGCCAGCGAGGGGGATCTCACCACCTCCCTGGGCAGCTGATGCCACTGTGGCACAACTCTGACTGTCAACAAGTTTGTCCTAATATCCAGCCTTCCCACCCTTAATTTAAACCCATTCTTGTGAGTCCTCTCCTCTGCTGCCCACAGGATCAGCTCCCTGCCCTCCCCTGAGTGACAGCCCTTCCAGTACTTCAAGAGAGCCATCCTGTCCCCCCTCCGCCTCCTCTCCGCCAGACTGAACATTCCCAAGTCCCTCAGCCTTTCCTCCTCCTAGGGCTTCTTGGTCTCCAGGGCCCCGGTCATCCTTGTCGCTCTCCCTGCACCCACTCCGTTCTGTCCACATCCCTTTGGAAGGGAGGCCTCCAGAACTGCACACAAGACTCCAGGTGTGGCCCGAACAATCCAGTGTACAGCAGGACTATGACATCTTGCGATTTGGATGTTTTGCCTCTGTTGATACACCCCAAGATCGCATTAGCCTTTTTTGCCGCTGCATCACAGTGGCTGCTCATATTTAACTTACGGTCCACGTGTACCCCGAGATCTTGGTCACGCACACTGTCGCCCACTCTGCTTCCCGGTTCCGCAGCTGTTCAGCTGTGCAGTGATGACATCGGCACCCCTTTCCCCCTTCGCTCCTCCGCTTTCTTCCAAAGCTGGGGCATTTCCCCGCTCAGAGCAGTGCACACAAGACAGCCCAGTTGCCACCCAAGCCACGTTCCAGCCCTCCTCTCTCCTCCGCCAGCCCTCCATCAGCAAACCACTGCTCCATGCACCCGCACTTGCCAATCCCCCTATGGTCACCGTTTGAAAAAACAAGAAGCCGGTTGGCACAGCAGTGGCTGTGTAGTGGCTTCACCAATACTCCCTGAGCTATGGTCAGAGGAGGCAGGAGGGGGAAAACACCATGCCTCCTTTCTCCGTCTTCACTGCCATTCCCCCCCCCCTTTCCCACCTCAGCCTCTTAGCCCCGCCCCCTAGCCATTTCCTTTCTATTTCCTGGCAGCGCTGACCACATACACCCTTCCGTGTGCTCCCGCTAACCCCTCTGAACAGCCTCCTGCCTTCCTTTCCTTGCTCCTATTGCTCGCAGGCCAGATAAAAACCCTGGACGGCCAGTTCTGGCCCATGGGCCATATGTTTGACACCCCTGGGTTCAGGGGTCCGTTGGAGCGGGAGCGCACAGGAGCGCAGCTCCAGGAGTGAGGAGCCCAGGGGGCGGGCACATGACCAAGCCCCACCCCCTCCTCGGCTTCCCCCAGCAGTGCAGAGGCGCAGCGCCCCGGGGAAAGCCCTGCTAGAGTCTTTATTGTTTTTAATGTTTTGTTTTAATATTGATAATTTTATCATTGTTCTTTTTATGACTGTGTGCTGCTTTTCCAGAGACTTGCTCAAGGTGGCATATAAATTTTCTAAGTATATCATTCTTTATCTGGGCACGTGGCACATAAGTACTGGAGAAATTTCACCAACCCTTCAGCAGCTTCCACCCCATCAGTTTGGTGTAGTGGTCAGGAGTTGGACTCTAATCTGGGAGAACCAGGTTTGATTCCCCACTCCTCCACATGCAGCTGTGGGTGTGACCTTGGGCCAGTCACAAGTTCTCTCAGAGCTGTTCTCTCATGAGCAGTTCTCAAAAGGCCTCTCTCAGCCCCACCTACCTCACAGGGTGTCTTATTGTGGGGAGGGGAAGGGGAAGGGATGGGTGGTGCACATGTCCTGGGTATCTCAAGCAGGAAGAGAATGAGGATGTGTTCTTTATGCTTATTTTTATTGCACAAAGTATTGGATGGGGAAGGGAATGGAGGAAGAGCAGGTCAGTTTCACTCACCTGTGGAGTGGAGCCTGAGGGATGGGTGTTGCCTTCTGACACACTTCCGGTATGTTAGGGGGTGAGGCATATGCTAATGAGTTATGCTAATGAGTTATGCTAATGAGTTATGCTAATGAGCTCTTGCACCTCTTTTTCTACAAAATGACCCCTGCCTGGGTTAGAATATCAAAAGCTCATACTTAGACTCATAGGATCATAGAATGTTAGAGTTGGAAGGGGTCCTGCAGGTCATCTAGTCCAACCCCCTGCACTCTGCAGGAGCAGAGCCAGATGATAGCCCTACAAAACGAAAGACCACAGGAAACGGCAAAAAAGCGCTATCTGTTCAGTCAAAGCCGTTAGCAATCTTTGTATGCCCGTGATTAATTTTTCTCCTCGTCTTCTTGACGAATATGTAATCTTTGAGGTTATGTAGAAGCTATGTTTTTTGCGTCGTGATTCATTTCATGCACAAGAAACTGGAGACACTTTGATACTATGGTCTACGTTCGGATGAAGTTTCCTTCGAAACGAAGATCCATTCCGGAGGCTTTCGTCAACTAACTAATCGTTTCTAAGGACCATTCCTCTAATAATGTTCACGCACTTTCTCTTTAATGTTTGCGTATATGTTGTACTATAAAACTTTGAATAGATAGCGCTTTTTTGCAGTTTCCTTTGGTCTTTTTGTTTTGTGCTCTTGGGACTGTGACTTTCCTTTACTTTGAAAGACAGCCCTACAACATACCCGAAAGACGGTCGTCCAGCCTTCACTTGAAAACGTCTAGCGAAGGCACATCCACCACCTCCCGAGGCAGTCCATTCCATTGCTCAAACACTCTTACAGTTAGGAAGTTTCTCCTGCTATTTAGTCGACATCGACTCCCTTGTAATTTCCACCCCTTAGATCTAGTCTTGCAGTCCGGAGCAAGAGAGAATAGATCCGCTCCATCTTCTACATGACAGGCGTTCAGATATCTGAAGACTGCAATCATATCCCCTCTAAGCCTTCTCTCTCCCAGGCTAAACATACCCGACTCTTTCAGCCTTGGACTCCAACCCTCTCACCATCCCAGTTGCCCTCTTCTGGGCACGCTCGAGCTTGTCAACATCCTTCCTAAAATGGGGCGCCCCAAACTGGACACAGTACTCCAGGTGAGGCCAGACCATAGCAGAATCGAGCGGAATGTCCACTTCCCATGATCTGGACACAATGCTTCTGTTAATGCATCCTAAGATTGCATTTGCTTTCTTTGCAGTCACATCACACTGCAGGCTCATGTCTAAACATCTTGCTGGTGTCTAAGGTGCCGACTCGAATCTAGCTCTTCTACCACAGAGCAGTGTGGCTACCTCTGAAACTGGCTCCAAGGAGATATTTACTTGATGTATTTATAACCAGGCAGACACCCCCCTTCACTCCCCCGACTGCCTGCTATCCTACTCTGGCTGGGTTGTGGGTATGTTCCACTCTGGCCTTTTCAAAACCAATTCATACTATTGACTGAATCAAGTGGGAAAACTTCTTCTGCTCTATGCGACTTCCCACAGGAAGGTGAGAGTTGCATGTCTGAATACAGCCCAGTGGGGGTAATCAAAATCTTTATGCATTTTGGCTGAGGACAGACTGGCAAAATGAAGCGCAAGGGAAGTGGGGCGAAAAGATCCGGGCCGAGTTGTCGTGGGGCTCTCCATTCACACTGCGTAGACTGATGCGGGACCATACCGGGGAGGAGGCGGAACGGAGTGTTCGCACTGTGGGGCGGCCCCTGGTGGCGCTGCTCTGGTCCGTTTTGCCGACCTGTGCATGGGCGCATGGGCGCAGCAGCCGGATCAGCGGGTTCACATTACTGGCGCCGCTTGATCCGTGGCTTATTTGCGTCCACACCGCCAAGAAGCGGGATGTGTTGGAAAAATGAGTATGTAACAGAAGGCCTGAGAATTTTAGTCATTATAGGGTTAACCTATGCAACTTGTTTGTTTACCTTTGTTAACCTGGAAGTGATACCTGGCAGCCGGCCAATTAACTCTAAGCCCGGGAAAGCTGAAGGTGTACTATTGTGCTAATTGGTTACTGATATCAGGTGTTTCCTTTCAGGGGTCAAGAAGAAGGAGAGATCCTCCACTGTTATCTCTCTCACTCTGTAGCAGGATGTCTTAGTGTGCAGACGCAGCACAAGGCTGCTTAGGAAGCCTGTTTTGTTTATTTGTAGCTAATCCCGTTTCCCTTTTCCCTTTAGTAATAAAGTTTCTTTTAAACTAAAAGAAGCCATCTCTTCTTTCCAGAAACGCAAGATCCATTACCCTGAATTTGCTTGATTATTGGACAAAAGTCCTAACAGGATGAACGTGCACCCGGACGGCTTGACACCGGTTTCACCAGGTACCATTTAAAAACGGGATGAAAGCGCTTCAGGATGGGGTGAGTGCGGCACAGCAACGCCAGGCAGCTGTGGCTGTGTGAACAGGCTCTCTTAATCCGCTTGCAAAGCGGGCCTATATCGGGCCAAACTGCCAGTCTGAACTCGGCCAGTAAAAATGCAAGGCTCTGGTTTTTTTAGTGTCCCAGTGCTTTGCCATGACAGCTTCACTCATTTGAAGAGAAGAAGAGATTGGATTTATACCCCGCCCTTCACTACCCAAGGAAGTCTCAGAGCGGCTTACAATCTCCTTTCCCTTCCCCTCCCCACAGCAGACACCCTGTGAGGCAGGTGGGGCTGAGAGAGAACTGCTCCTGAGGCTGTAAGAGGAGTGGGGAATCAAACTTGGTTCTCCCAGATTAGAGTCCACGCACTTAACCAATACACCAAACTGGCTCTCACCAACCCCTTCAAATAATATAACAGAAGATTTTGTTTAACAGGAGAGCCAGTTTGGTGTAGTGGTTAAGTGCGTGGACTTTAATCTGGGAGAACCGGGTTTGATTCCCCACTCCTCCTCTTGCAGCCACTGGATGACCATGGGCAAGCCATAGCTCTGTACCAGCTGTTCTCTCAAGGACAGCTTGGGAAAGAATTCTCTCAGCCCCACCTACCTCCCAGGGTGTCTGTTGTGGGGAGGGGAAGGGAAAGGAGTTTGTAAGCCGCTCTGAGACTCCAAGTGAGTGAAGGGCAGGGTATAAATCCAACCTCTTCTCTTCTTCTTCTTCTTAATATAAAGGAATAACAGCATATGTTTTGGAACTGCTTTCTCCTGGCTAGGCGGGATATAAATCCAAATAAATAAATAAATAAATAATAAACTCCAGCCTGTAGGAGGGGTGGATAGATTTTGATGGGGAAAGATTTTTAATCGTTTCATATTTTAAAGATTATTTATTGTATTTATTGTATTGTTTTTATTGGGTGTGTTTTATAGGCTGTTAGCTGCCCCAAGTCCCATTCGAGAAAGAGGGAGTGGGATATAAATTTTAATTTTAAAAAAATACAACTTGAAATGCATAGACAGACAGAATCCATATTGGAGAGGAGCAGGTTTCTGACCGTTATTATTTCAGAATGGCTCCGTGCTCAGCATTCTACTCATCCTTCGTTCCAATTTAACTAGGAGAATGTTTAAAATTACTTTCAGAATTAGAGCGCACACAGTACAAAATCCAGATTATAAATGGAACAACAATGGATAACTCTTAATCCATCTGTTCTCTCTGAGAAACGAGACCGGGAGATTTGGAGAAAGGGAGACGGAGGAGAATCGTGGACGCATCCGTAGTCCCTGCTTCACATCAGCCGACATGTCTTCTCGGGAGTCATTAAACCCAGGAGCATTCTTTTACACCAGAACTCCAACAGATGCTGTAACGTGGCTATTCTCCAGAGGAAAAGTTAGAAAACGGCTTATGCAAATAAGTGCAAACCAGAAAGATATGTTAGCAGCAGACATGCAAACTTTCCATTCATGCCGAAACTCGACAGGCGGAGGAAGAGAAGAGAGAGGAAACCTAGAAAGAGGAAGGAACCAGGCCGGCCTCCGAAGGTCTGAAGGGTTACAGAACGGCAGGTTGATTCAGCCGCCCGGCGTGAAACCTCTGGGACAGCGTGTGCAACTGCTGGAGACAACATGTATTCTGCGGCTTATTAGCCACCCCGGGAAAGGGGATTTGTTGGTTATTGTGGGAAAATCCTTTAAGCCACCGGTGGAGAGACTACAGTGACAGCAGAAATGCAAACAAGCGTCTGGGATGCGTTGGAGCAAGGTAGGCACATCAACGGACGGTGGGGGGGCGGTTGTTTCTTTGCGGGGGGCAGGAGAAGATTCGGCGGCAGTTTATTTGGGCAGGAGAGACGGTTCGCTGGTGGCTTTGGTGTGGTTCTCTCAGTCTGGGCCGGAGTGGTTTGACCAGGGAAGATGTGTTTCTGGAAGCAGTCAGTGGAAACAGAGCCAAGGACTAAGGACGCATGGGGAGAGACGCGGGATTGCGGGACGCATGTGGGTAGAAGGGGATGGCGACTCCTAGAGGTGGAGCATCTGATTTTCATGGCTACTTCCTCTGTGTTTTCATGCCTGGAGGAAGTCAGAAGGCTTGGTCACATGATGGAGAATGGATGGAAGGTTAGAGGTCTCTTCTGTTCTCACTTCAGGGTTCCCCTCGTCTCCCAATCCCACGGTATGAAGATATAACCTGCTCCTCTTGTCTGTTTCAGAGGGAAGCCCTGTTGGTCTCCAGTAGAACAGCTAGATTCGAGTCCAGTGGCATCTTAGCGAACCACAAGAGTTTCGGGGTATGAGCTTTCGAGAAACGAACTCCCTGGAATCTGACGAAGGGAGCTTTGACTCTCAAAATCTCATACCCTGCTGGGTTTGGGACCATGGCATTTGGAAGATCGTCTTCTGCCATAAGTTCCTGCCCACGGGGAGAGGCCCTCCTGCCTGACCTGTCAATCAAAGACACTTGTTCAGTGGGCAGTCGTGACAGGGCCTTTTCAGTAGCAGCCCCAGGATTACGGAACACCCTTTCACTCGTGTCGGAGGTAGCTGAAGATGGTTTTGTTTAGGACTGCTTTTCATCAAGTCTACTAGCAGTCCTTTGTCGTGTGTGTGTGTGTGTGTGTCCTTGCGAGCCTGGAAGTCATGGTGACTCTGGTGACCCCCAGAGGGACGAGGACATTTCAGAGAGGTAGCTTTGATATCACCTGCCTCTGCATCCCAGCCCTGGTCTTCCTTGGAAGTCGCCCTTCCAAGTACTTGCCAGAGTTGGCCCTGCTTAGTTTCTGAGATCCGATGAAATCAGGTTTGCCTGGGCTGTCCAGGTCAGGGCAAGTCTACAAGCGGTCCTGAGTTGCGATTTTTAAATTTGGGGTTTTATGCGTCTAATGTATTTTATTTTGCATTTTATCTGTGCCGCACGCTGCCTTGAGCTCGGGAATGATTTGAACGAAACACATAACCAAATAAATACCCTTCAAATCTTGTTGGTTTCGAAGGGACTACTGGTCTCCAGTATTTCAAAGGGAAATTAAGATTTTTTTTTTTAAAAAAAGCACACAACAATTAAGTTAAAACAAATTCTCACAAATGAACATGATGCTGCACTATGCAGTTTCTGCCTTTTGTCTGCGTACAGAAGCAGAATGGCTCGTGGTGCGTATCTTGAGGACTACACGGGGGGGGGGGTGCATGGAGCGAAGCCACTGCACAGATAAATCCCCGAGCCTTTTGAGCCAGAGGAGGCATTGTCTCCAAGGTGTTAAAGGCCACCCTCAGGATGCAATTTGCCTCATTGGAGAGCTGAAAAGAAACAGAGGCATTGCTCCATTGGATATGATTTTACTGACAGCCATGCAATTTCAGAGCAGGTGGCTTTAAAAAAAATGGTTGCTCCATTTGGGGAAAAAATGTACAAGTGTCAGTTTTGGGGGGAATGCACTGGAATGAATGAGTGTAAAATGGCAGTCCAAACTGTTCCCCCCCCATGTAGGGTTATAAGGTTTTTTTGAAATCAACAATACACTGGACTTCTTTGATGTAAGAACATAAGAGAAGCCAATGTTGGATCAGGCCAGTGGCCCATCCAGTCCAACACTCTGGGTCACACAGTGGCCAAAAACACCAGGTGCCCTCAGGAGGTCCAGCAGTGGGGCCAGGACATTAGAAGTCCTCCCACTGTTGCCCCCCCCCCAATCAAGCCCCAAGAATACAGAGCATCACTGGCCCCAGATCGAGAGTTCCTATCTATACCTTGTGGCTAAGAGCCACTGATGGACCTCTGCTCCGTATAAGAACATCAGAGAAGCCAATGTTGGATCAGGCTAATGACCCATCAAGTCCAATATTCTGTCACACAGTGGCCAAAAAAACCAGGTGCCCTCAGGAGGTCCAGCAGTGGGGCCAGGATACTAGAAGCCTTCCCACTGTTGCCCCCCCCCCCCCCGTCAAGCACCAAGAATACAGAGCAGCAGTTGCCCCAGACTGAGAGTTCCTATCTATACCTTGTGGCTAAGAGCCACTGATAGAACTCTGTTCCATATGTTTATCCAATTCCCTCTTGAAGCCGTCCATGCTTGTAGCCGCCGCCACCTCCTGTGGCAGTGGATTCCACATGTTAATCACTCTGTGGGTGAAGGACTTCCTTTTATCCATTCTAACCCAACTGCTCAACAATTTCATGGAGTGCCCAGGAGTTCTTATCTTGTAAGAAAGGGAGAAAAGTACCTCTTTCTCGACCTGCTCTATCCCATGCATAATTTTATAAACCTCAATCATGTCACCCCTCAGCCGTGGTTTCTCCAAGATAAAGAGCCCCAAGCGCTTCAGCCTTTCTTCATATGTGTTGAGATGTGTTGAGACGTAGATTAGAGAGTGTTCCTGAGGAGTTTACGTTTCTTCTCTAGAACTTATTCTAGAGCAGGAGTCTCCAACCTCTTTGAACCTGTAGGAGGAGGAGGAGAAGAAGAGATCGGATTTATACCCTGCCCTTCACTCACTTGGAGTCTCAGAGCGGCTTACAAACTCCTTTCCCTTCCCCTCCCCACAACAGACATCCTGCGAGGTAGATGGGGCTGAGAGAGCTCTGAGACAAGTGTCCTTGAGAGAACAGCTGTGACAGAACTATGCCTTGCCCAAGATCATCCAGCAGGTACAAGTGGAGGAGTGGGGACTCAAACCCACTTCTCCCAGATTAGAGTCCATGCACTTCACCAAATTGTGGGCACCTTTGGAACTCTGATAAAGGGTGGTGGGCGCAGCCTCAAAATGGCTGCTGTAGGAGGTGGAGCTAGGGTTGCAAGGCCCCCCCCCAGGGCCACCAGTGGGGAATTGAGGGGGGTCAAGTTGCCAAATCCAGGTTGGGAAACTCCTGGAGGTTTGGGGATGGAGCCTGGAGAGTATATGTGTATCCAGTGCATACGTTACATGAAGTTAACAATTCTAATTTCCAGGTTTTCACCATTTATTTGAGAATCTTGCAGTTATATAACTTATTTTCTAACTGAAATCCTCACAATAATAAATTGTAACCCATTATTGATGGGAAATCTTTACAATCCAGTTACAATTCCATAGAGAGGTTAACTGGGTTGTAAAGATACCCCATATATACCCTTACAATTTATTATTGTGGGGATTTCAGTTAGAAAATAAGTTATATATAATTGCAAGAGCCTCAAATATATGGTGAAAACCTGGAAATTAGAATTGTTAACTTCATGTAATGTATGCACTGGATACACATATACTTCTGGTAGAATACATTAAGGTTTTATTCATCTACTAGTAATAAGGCCTGTTGTGGAAATAAATACAACGGGCTCTAGAAAGAGGCTCTGGGAGAGTGCCCCAGCCTTGGGAACTCAGCATCAATTTGCTGTGGCGACCTCCACAGGGTATAATGATACAGAGTCCACCATTTTCTCCAGGGGAAGATCTCTGCCATCTGAAGAGCAGTTGTAGTTCAGCATGATCTCCATCCCTCCCCTGGAGATTGGCAACAGTGGTTCCCCATGAGGGAATGGGTGGTTTGAAAGGTGGAGTCTATGGCATTGAACCTGTCTGAGGTCCCACCCTGCTGAAACCTCACCATCTCCAGGCTCCATCTCTCAAATCTCCAGGAATTTTTCACCTGGACTTGGTAACCCTATCTCCTTCCCAGCCAGTTATCAACCTACCTTTATTTTCCCCTCACTCTTCAGCTTTCCATCTCTCCCCCGCACCTGCAGCCTCTACCGTGCTCTGAAGCCCTGACTGCTATGTCACATTGGCTGTCATGGGGGGGCATCTCAGCAGGGTATAAGGACACAGAGTTCACCATTTTCTCCAGGGGAACTGATCTCTGTCATCTGGAGAGCAACTGTAATTCTGTGATCTCCAGCCCTCACCTGGAAATTGGCAACCATAGTTCCCCTGGAGGAAAAGTAGTCTTTCTCTGCAATGGGGACTAAAACAGCTTACATCATTCTCCTCTCCCCCTTTTGACTTGCACAACAACCCTGTGAGGTAGGTTAGGCTGAAAGTCTGTGACTGGCCCCAAATCACCCACTCAGCAAGAACCTGGGTCTAGCAGACCCTCCTCTGAAGCACTGACTGCTATGCCTAGGGTAGCCAACCTCCAGGTGGGGCCTGAAGATCGCCAGGTATCACAAATGAGCTCCAGAAAACAGACCTCCCCCCCGCTGAGAAAATGACTGCTTTGGAGGGTGGCCTCTATGGCATTCTGTTCAGCTGAGGCCTCTCCCCTAGTCAGGACTGACCCCAATGAATTTTCTCCCAAAGGCCAACATAGGTGTGGAAAGGGCCTTTTACTGAGAGAAGCAAGCTTGGTTGCCTAGCAACTGGCACTGAGGAGAAAGGACAGTTGCCAGCTCTGATTAGAGAAATACCTGGAGATTTGGGGGGGGGGGTGGATCCTGTGGACGGCAGTATTTGGGGGGGAGATGGAAGGACTCAGGAGGGCATAATGCCATAGGGTCTACCCTCCAAAGCAGCCATTTTCTCCAGGGGGACTGATCTCTGTCATCTGGAAATCAACTGTAACAGTGGGAGATATCCAGGTCCCACCTGGAGATTGGCAACCCTAGGGGGAAAGTCAGCCGCACAGCAGGGGGTTGAAGAGAATGGTTTGATGGTTGCTGGCCCACCCCATTAGCCAGCCAGCCATGGTGGAGCTAAGCAGGAGAGACAGCCGTTTTCACAGTTTATTCTGACAGGAAAGTGGGCAAGCTGGCAGTGGGTAGGGGAGGGGTTATGCTGAAAGTCCATTTTCTGACAATGGGAGACATAGGATTTTATACTCAAGAAGACACACACGAATAAAACAAGATTATTGGTTCCATCAAACTTCGTCACAACTTTGTCACCTGTCTCTTATTGGCCTAATATCTATGGGTTGGGCTTTCCCAAGCAAAATCTTAGTCAAACAATTGACGCCTTTTCTACAACTATGCAGCTCTAAAAGTATCCGTTTTCACTGATATAGTCACGGAGTGCTATTGTTCTGCTTTTAGCTAACCTAACCGACACATGCGCAGTTGTTAAATGACAGGACAAGGCCGCAAAACCTTAGCAAAATGGCAAGTTAGCATCTCTTATTCTCCCAGCATGCCTTTAAGCAATGAATCAAAGTTAACTTCTGAATACATAATTCATGATTGATTTCTGTTTCTGTGATTAGAATCATCAATGGCACTTAGCATATATGTCTGTCTGTTTAGGTCAGCGAGGTGCTAAGTTTGCCCACTAAGGTTAATCTGCTCGTCAGTGGCAGAGTTCAAGAATGTATAACTGCTTCATAAACTGTGCATACAACGGCTGCAGTCACACACACTAAACAATTCACTTTCAATCCACTTTCAGTGCACTTTCCAACTGGATTTTACTGTGTGAACTGTCAAAATCCAGTTGGAAAGTGCATTGAAAGTGGATTGAAAGTGGATTATTTTGTGTGTGTGACCACAGCCAACATAATCAAACTTTCTTTTATCTGCCCCCCTCAATTGTAGCCACTGCCGTGAGGGATGCTGTAACTCTGCATGTGTTATGTATTGACCATGTGGTCGCCATGTGCTCCACTAATGGCGACCGCCCTGTGGCCAGAGCACATGGCCAAGAAACTACCTGAGCTTCAGCCAGGTAGAACAAAGGCCAGGTGGATTCGAACCGGCCACCAATCACGTACCTAGGTTTCTCCCAGGGAACCTGTGAGATGTAAATAGACTGATAAGAGCCTATCAGGTCAGTTGGGCAAGGTCAGGGGATTGTCCCTGACCAGCATAAAAGGAGGGCTCGGAGCCCTGGGTTGTATGCTTCATCCGGACCAGCAATAAAGATCGAGCTGTTTCACTGTTCCATGGACTCCCGACTCCAGTACTTCTCAGCGTGCAAGACAACCTGGGAGGGAAAGGGTTAAGAGAGTTCTCTCACTGGGGTACACTCAGCAGCTGGCCCCACGCCCGTCTTCGGCTAGATGCTGAGCTGCTTCGGCCCTTCCTCACCTTCTGGGTTTTCATCTTATGTAGAGGACCTCAACCTCTCTCTTTTGCCTAGGCTTCAAGCTGTAGCGGGTTAACCTATTTTCGAAGTTAATCTGTTCGCGATAAATTAAATGTACCTACACGAACATGCCGTGTAAGATGTGCTTCTATTTTTGCAAGAACAGTTTCTCTCGTTACCACTGGAGTCAGATCATATTTGTAATTTGTTTGAACAGCACTTTCCCCTTAATCGGGGAACGTGGAGGATCAGGGGTACTGTGTAAAGCTTCTGTGCTTCCAAGGGAAATGATTTTGTTTTGCATTTAACCCGATATGCCACACTTGGCTGAGCTGCGCATCGCCATCTTGGATGGCTGCAGCACGAAACAGTTGGTAAGCGCGGTTACCAGTTCGTTGAAGGTGGCGGCAGCGAGTGTCTTTGCCGCGATGAGACCCTGCACCAACCGGATCGTGGCTACCCTGCATGCGCTAAGCAGCCAGGCTTTCTTTTTGTTGGCTTCTGTGGTGTCCTGGACCTGGTTGCTCGACCCAGGCTTCCCACAGCTCGGGATGAGCTGGGTCGAAGACGGTGATCTGTCCTGGAGCAGCAGCCATGATGACTCAAAGCGCTGGAACGAAGCAGTGCGGGGCCCAGTAGCGATGCCCTGGAGGTGATGCTGGAGCAGGGTGCGGTTTTGACTTCCGAGTTGCCGTCGGCTGGAGAGTTGCTCAACGGGATCCCGCCTTCGTCACCAGTATAATATACTGGGGTCCAGACACGTTGAGTGAAATCAGCTCATAGTTTATTTAAAGCATGCAAACACGAAATGCCGAGCAGAACTCGGGAGTCTGCTTATATGCAAGTACAAGCCACACCCCTGATCACACCCGCTTCCTGTGATAGGGTTATTTACAAGGCACCTTTGACCATAGGTCCCCTTTCAGATCCTGAGTGGCCAATTGGTCCGAATAATGATCTGCCTGGGCTATTCTCTACCAATGCGAAGCTCCGGTAGTTTGCCCGACCATTTGTGCAATCTCCGACCGCATGCGCGGTCGCCATTAGAACACAACAGCGTTGTAACCACTTGAGCCACTGCAGCCCAAAACACCATGACTGAAACCTAATTCAAAAAGTAATAAATAAATAAAATTATTTTGTTACTTCTGGTCATAAGAAGATAAGAGAAGTCAATCTTGGATCGGGCCAGTGGCCCATCCAGTCCAACACTCTGCGTCACACAGTGGCCAAAAACACCAGGTGCCATCAGGAGGTCCAGCAGTGGGGCCAGGACACTAGAAGCCTTCCCACTCCTGCCCCCCCAAAGCACCAAGAATACAGGGCATCTCTTGCCCCAGACTGAGAGTTCCTATCTATACCTTGTGGCTAAGAGCCACTGATGGACCTCTGCTCCAGATGTTTGTACAATTCCCTCTTGAAGCCGTCCATGCTTGTAGCCGCCACCCCCTCCTGTGGTAGTGAATTCCATGTGTTAATCACTCTGTGGGTGAAGAAGTACTTCCTTGTATCTGTTCTAACCCAACTGCTCAGCAATTTCATGGAGTGCCCACGAGTGAGAAAGGGAGAAAAGGACTTCTTTCTCCACCTGCTCTATCCCATGCATAATCTTGTAAACCTCGATCATGTCACCCCTCAGCCATCGTTTCTCCAAGCTAAAGAGCCCCAAGCGCTTCAACCTGGTCCAGAAAGTGCCTTCCAATGATTGTTTAGCCAAAGCACCCTCAGTAAAATTGTCCCTTTAGCAAAGAGCAGTGCTGGTAGACGAAAGCGCCGGTTATGTGTTGGGCCTTCAGTCCTTCTTAGCTTCCGAGATCTGATGAGAGCGGGCTACACCGTGTCGCCTTCCCTCCCATGAAAGGTATGTCGCTAAAAGCAAAAAGTTTGCATGAGGAGCTGAGCCTTACATAATAGTTAGGTGTCTCTGTCATCCTTCTAGCAGTGTCACTTGGTATTTGTTAAAAAAAACTTGCTCTTTCACTCATTTCACACTAGGACCGATTTCCCATGAGGCACTGCTCCAGCATTATTCTTCCCTTTGCCCTGATTGCGTGCTTGAATTTCCCACTATTTGCCCCACAGCTTCGCCCAGATTCCCCCGTGGCTTCAGTGATCTCGTTTTCTGAGGATCACTGAAGCCACCGGGGAGTTCGGGCAAAGCCGTGGATCAAAATGCGGCAAGGGGCAAATAGCGGGAAATTCAAGCACGCAATCGGGGCAAAGGGAAGAACGATGCTGGAGCAGTGCCTCGTGGGAAATCGGTCTAATAACAAGATGTTTTGGGGCTTGTTTCGCTGCACTGTGCCTGGCTCACAACACCTGCTTTGAAATGAAAAGGAAGCTGAGCGGACTGGGAGACATTTTGCACATTTCTTTATTTATTTGGTTAAACGTTTCCCCCGCCCTTCCAGCAAGGCCGGCGCAGGGCAGCTTGCATCAGTGTAAACAGTGTGGAAGAGCAATTCCATACACAATAAAATCCATTAGTACGATTATTTAAAAACAGAATCTCAAACATATTAAAGCGATAGTAATTATTCCTCATGTACAGCAGCTTATTAAAATTCCTGCCGGCTGATCACGGAACTCAATATTTTATGCTTAGGTCAGGCTGTGGTTGAGGGGAGAGGGACCCAGCGAGGTCGGGCTCACTCATCGTACACCGTCCGATGTCACAGGGGCAGTGGCGGTGGTAATAATGGTGGTGGTAGCAGTGGTAGTGGCAGCGGCCGCAAAAGCCTGGTGGAAGAGCTCCATTTTACAGGCCCTGCGAAATTGCAACAGATCCCGCAGGGCCCTGATGTCCCCTGGGAGCTTGTTCCACCAGAATGGAGCCGCCACCGAAAAAGCCCTGGCCCTAGTTCTTGCCAGGCTGGCCTCCTTGATGTTTGGGAGGACCAGCCAGTTCTGGGTCCCTGACCGCAGTGCTCTCTGAGGGACATATGGGGAAAGGCGATCCCTCAGGTATGCAGGTCCCTAGCTATGTGCTTTTTCTTATAGCCCGATGGGCCTTCCCCCCCCCCTCCGGGTAAGGTCGATCCACCGGCAGCCGTGTGACTCTCCAACTGCATCACGAGGAACAGCTCCACCGACTGAGTGCTTTCTCATGGACTGCACATTTAGTATGCCAACTGCGCATGAGCAAAGGCAACTGCAACGGCTAAGTTACCAAATGAACAAAGTTTGAGTTCAGCGGCGCCTTTAAGACCAACAAAGGCTGCGATCACACATGCCTTTAGAGCCAACATAGCTGCAAATGCCTGATGGATCTCAAGGGAGCGATCAGACAGCAACATCTGGGAAGCGTCCCCCTGTCGTCGGCAACTTGGGCTGCTCCACCACAGAAGCGGAGTTAAAAGACACCAGGGAAAGTCTGGTCCTAATGCTTGCCAACAGGCCACAGATGGACTTTCCCCTGTCTGATCACTCAGACACGCTGTCATACCGTCAGGATGGTGTGATCATGCCATCACGACTCCATGCCATGTCCCCCCCCTCGCAGTAGGTGCATCATTGCATACTCCACAGGGGGCCCTCAGTGCGGAGGTGTGATTGTAATTTATGTGCATGTGTGATCTCGCAACTGCGTGTCAGATTCCTCCAGAGGAAATAGCCTCGCTTCCCCTCCGCTTCAACTGGTGTTTGTGACCACAACCAAAGTTTAATTCTGTGTGCAAGCTTTCGTGTGCACATTTTGTTCTGTTGTTTCAGGACTTGATTCTCTAGCTTCAGACCAACACGGCTACCCACCAGAATCTAAGTTACTGTTATGTAGTAGGTCTGGAACATCCCAGGACTGTCTACCAGAGACTGGCTGAGCTTGGAGCTCTAGAACAATAGGCCACCAGGACTCTGGAAGTGACCAATGAGAAACTAATGTTACATGAATAGCCTGTCGTTGGGAGCTGGGTGTGTTTGGGTGTGGGTTTTGCATGCTATTTAAACAGGGCTGCTGCCCCGGGGTTTCCGTCTTGTTCCTGAAATCACTTAATAAAGTAGAGCTGTTTCACT
Source organism: Lepidodactylus listeri (assembly GCA_029233225.1). Taxonomy (NCBI): domain Eukaryota; kingdom Metazoa; phylum Chordata; class Lepidosauria; order Squamata; family Gekkonidae; genus Lepidodactylus; species Lepidodactylus listeri. The sequence goes on from JARCFY010000002.1 coordinate 7,426,229, forward strand.
GCAACGTGTCTTGTACCCAGTAGTTAACCGTTACCAAATGGGGCTTATTTGCCGAAGCGCGACCTGGACACAGCCCCTACAGCTCAAGTTGTCATGGTGTTGGACTTCAAGCGTGAGCCAAACCAGCCGGTTGATTCAAACTGGTACATTTAATGTAAATGAAGAGTTTGATCACAGTACATTCAAGCAGCAATTAGATTTGCACCGAACGCCTCAGCCTTCTTGGTTCCAGCGGGACTCTAGCATCTTGGCACATTCAGTGCGGCGCCCTGTCCAACATTATCTTTTCTTCCGAAGCCTCATATTTCAGTCCAAAAGACAAACCAAATCAAAACTTCTTACAGCTGCCGCGGAGACTTCCCGAGAGGATTTCTCGTTGCCTTGGCGAGGAAGAAACAAGCTGGGCGCCGATCAGTGCATCTTGCTCAAAGGGAGACGTGCCAAACTGAAGGCCTCGCCAATACATTGGGCTCCCTCACAATAACGAAAGCCCAGTGGCCAGAAGTGGATGGCACAGCCAGTTCTGCTCTCGGACAAACCTTGGCTTGTGGCGAGAGATGAGATCTCTTGGCTTACAGGGGGGGGAAACACAGATTTGGGGCGGAGCCAGGGAAAGTGCAACTGAAGCGTGCACCTGCCAGGGTGTCAATAATTCCAGCCGATGCAGCCAGCTGAACCTCGAGATATGGGAAACAGCTGTGGAGGCGTCTGGGCAAAAGGCGGCACTTAGAACATAAGAGAAGCCAAAGTTGGATCAGGCCAGTGGCCCATCCCATCCGTGTCACACAGTAGCCAAAAATACCAGGTACCCTCAGGAGGTCCACCAGTGAGGCCAGGACACTAGAAGCCCTCCCACTGTCCTCCCCACCCCCCCAAGCACCAAGAAGACAGAGCGTCACTTGCCCCAGACCGAGAGTTCCCAGCTATACCTTGTGGCTAAGAGCCACTGATGGGCCTCTGCTCCAGATGTTTATCTAACTCCCTCTTGAAGTCATTCATAGCTTGTAGCTGCCACCATCTCCTGTGGCAGTGAATTTCATGTGTCAATCACTCTTCGGGTGAATCAACAATCACTTGTTGGCCGTGCGCCGGTGTAGAATAAGAGATGCCAACATGAATGAAGTTGAGGAAACGATAGGGTTGCCAGGCGATGCCAGCAAGGGGCTCCAGCCCACTGTCCTGGGTAGATATCTGGAGGTGACGTCATCATGTAGGGCACATTACAGGGGGATGCACTAGCATTTGAGAAAAAAACTCTATGGTTACCATAGAGTTTTTTCTCAGATGCAAGAGCATTCCCCCAATGTGCCCTGCATGATGACGTCACCTTTGGGTGACATCATCATGCTGGACATGTTGGTGTGGACAGGGCTGCTTGGGGGTATAGAGTTGCCAACCTCCAGGTGGTATCTGGGGATCTTCTGGAATTACAACTGATCCCCAGGTGAAAGACATCAGTTCACCTGGAGAAAATGGCCACTCTGGAAGGTGGACTATATGGAATTATTATATCCCACTGAAGCCCCTCCCCTCCCCAAACCCTGCCCTACTCAAGCTCCACCTCCAACATCTCCAGGTCTTTCCCGACCCAGATAAAGGGGTAGCCCCAATAAAGGGGTAGGGTGGGTGCTCTGGGCCCTCCTGAGGACATCCATACCAGAGTGGTGGCAGCCACTAGAGAACCTTGCTAGCCACTGCCCGTAACAGCCCGCTTCGGCTCGGGAGAAGTATGCAGAGCAGGAGGGGCTTCAGCCTTCCCTCCTGGTCTATTTTCCTGAGCTGAAATGGCAATGGCATTCTGTTTGCCCTGCTGTGGGGCTACACATTTATTGACTGCTCTTGGGAGTAGCAGAGATGGAGTCTTCACTGTTATTCTCCCTCTTCCATGTCATTTTCCAAGGTGGAACGAGCTCCCGGAAGAGGACCTTTTACAGTTCCGTAGGGCCTGCAAGTCGGAGCTCTTCCGCCAGGCTAGGGCTGCCAAGTCCAACTTGGGAAATATCTGGGGACTTTGGGGGTGGAGCCAGGAGAAAGGAAGTGACATCATTTTGTGATGTCACATCCTGTGATGTTGCTTCCACACGCTGACACATGAACTCATGAAGTTTCCTAATACTGAATCAGGCCATTGGTCCATCAAGGTCAGTATTGACTACTCAGACTGGTAGTGGCTCTCCAGGGTCTCAGGCTGAGATCTTTAATGTCACCTATTACCTGATCCTTTTTTAGCTGAAGAGGCTGATACCTCCTGCATGTCAAGCAGATGCTCTATCACTGAGCAACGGCCCTACTGAATCCTTCCTCATCTCGGCAGAATATGAAGCACTAAGTGCTACACAAGTGCTAAATATGATTTTCATATCATAAGAACAGGAGAGAAGCCACAGTGGATCGGCCCATCCAGTACAGCCCATCCAGTACAACACTCTGTGTCACAACAGTGGCCAAAAATACCAGGTGCCCTCAGGAGGTCCAGCAGCGGGGCCAGAACTCCAGAAGCCCTCCCACTGTTGCCCCCCAAGCACCAAGAATGCAGAGCATCACTGCCCCAGACAAAGGGCTCCATTTAGACCTTGTGGCTAATAATAGCCACTGATAGACCTCTGCTGGATGGGGACAGAGAGAGAGACAGACAGACAGACAGAAAAAAGAAAGAAGGAGAGAGAGAGAAGGAAAAAAAACTGGCAGAGGCACTTACTTCCATTTAGACCTTGTGGCTATAATAGCCACTGATAGACCTCTGCTGGATGGGGACAGAGAGAGAGAGAGACAGACAGACAGAAAAAAGAAAGAGGAAGAGAGAGAAGGAAAAAAAACTGGCAGAGGCACTTACTTCCATTTAGACCTTGTGGCTATAATAGCCACTGATAGACCTCTGCTGGATGGGGACAGAGAGAGAGAGACAGACAGACAGACAGAAAAAAAGAAAGAGGGAGAGAGAATGAAAAGAGCTGGAAGAGAAACTTACCTTGCCAGCCACATGCAAAAGCAGCTCCTTCAGTCCCTCCTTAATCTCTGGGTGGACCTCTCTTGCTGTGGAAGCTCTCTTGCTGACTTCTTAAAATGTCTGGTGAGGCTTTTTACTGCAGGGCAGGCTCTCTGCAGACATTTCCCTTTTAAGGCAGCCATTTTGTCCCCCCGGTGGCCAACTTTGAAAAAGCGGGGGGAAGGACTAAAAATCGGTGTTTCCCCCGCCCTACCGGGGGACTTGGCAGCCCTACGCCAGGCCTTCAATTAGGAGCTGCGGAAAACTTCTGAGGAGTGACCCTGTGCCCTGATCTTACCATCTTCAGGCCACCCCCGTTGCATAAATATGTACATCAGCGGAGCTGTTGTGGGAACACCATCATGGCTGTCACCTATGGAGTACTGTTCAATCTTGACATTTCTGCTCTCGCACTTTATCTGAATACTATTCCAGCACTTTAGGATCATTGACTTTCGGGTAATTGATTCATTTATAGTTTTTGGTTATTTTATGATGGATTTTAATTGTATTTATATATGCATTCTATGTAAGCCGCCATGGGCCTGCCTCGACAGAGAGGGCGGGACATAAATAGAATCAGATAAATAAATAAATAAATTTCCCTAGAACCATGGAGTCGGAGGGGCCTCGTAGGCCAATTCATCTACCCATTGAGTAAATCTAGAGGGAGGGCTTTCCTAAGAGATCTGTTCTTCTTCAAAGCCTCCAATGATGGAGACCTCCCCCCTCCCCATGATATCCTCTGTCTTAGTTTGCAGTGTTGTTCTTAAATACTGGGTTCTGGAGGCCTTCATGAGAACATCAGAAGAGCCCTGCTGGATCAGACCAGTGGTCTATCTAGTCCAGCGTCCTGTCTCACACAGCGGCCAAACAGTTCCTCTGGAGGGCCAACAACAGGGCAGAGAGGCCGAGGCCTTCATAAGAACATCAGAAGATCTCTGCTGGATCAGACCAGGGGTCCATCTAGTCCAGCGTCCTGTCTCACACAGGGGCCAACCAGTTCCTCTGGAGGGCCAACAACAAGGCATAGAAGCCAAGGCCTTCATAAGAACATCAGAAGGGCCCTGCTGGATCAGACCCGTGGTCCATCTAGCCCAGCATCCTGTCTCACACAGGGGCCAACCAGTCCCTCTGGAGGGCCAACAACAGGGCATAGAGGCCGAGGCCTTCCTCTAATGTTGCCTCCTGGCTCTGGGATTCAGAGGATTAGTGCTTCTGAAGGTTCCCCTCAGCCACCATGGCTAGTAGCCATTGATAGACTTTCTCCTCCATGAATCTTATCTAATCCCCCTTTAAAGCTGTCTATTCCTGCCGCCATCACTACATCCTCCAGCAACGAATCCCACATTTGAATCCCTCTCTGTGTAAACCAGTATTTCCTTTTGTCCATCCTGAACCAACTGCCCATCAGCTTCATTGGAGGCCCTCGAGTTCTAGTATTTTGGGAGAAGGAGAAAACCTCCTCTTTGTCAACTCTGTCCACCCCATGCATACTTTTATAAAACTCTCTCCCGCCCCCTCTTAGTCGTCTCTTTTCTGAACTGAAACGTCCCAGACTCTCTAGCCTTTCCTCCTAGGGAAGGTGCTCCAACCCCCTAATCGTCTTGGTCATCCTCCTCTGTACTTTTACCAGCTCTGCAATGTCCTTCTGGAGATACGGTGACCAGAACTGTACACAGTATTCTAAATGAGGCTGCACCATAGATCTATCCAGAGGCATTACAATATCGGTCATTTTATTCTCAGTCCCTTTCCTTGATTCAGCTGTGTATGTGGCAACCGCCCTATTAACCACAAGGGGGGCGGCAACAGTGGGAGGGCTTCTAGTGTCCTCCTGGCCCCACTGCTGGACCTCCTGAGGGCACCTGGTGTTTTTGGCCACTGTGTGACACAGAGTGTTGGACTGGAAGGGCCACTGGCCTGATCCAACACTGGCTTCTCTTATCTATATATCTAATTCCCAAGTGCCCCCCCCGTGTGCGGATACTTAAATCCGTGCAGGGGGGCACTTGGGGGGTGGGGAGGGGGTTCTGCAGATGGGGGGTGATCCCCCCGTTTGCAGAAAAATCAAAAAAAGTTAAAAAAAAGTTTTCGGGGGATACTGAAATCCCCCGAAAAGTAAAAAAGTGTTCCCTGCGCATGCGCGGGGAACGAACTTACCTGTCGTGTGGTTGTTGCTGGTGGCGGCGGCGTGGCGGTAGTTCCCTGCACGTGCGGACTTGCGGGAGTGCTGGCGGCACTGGCGGCAGATGAGCGTGGCCGGGGAGAGCAGGAAGGGATGATGCCCAGGGGGGGGAGGGAGACGCTGGCCCTGACGCCACTCAGGCCCCAGCAAAGAAGAGTGAGCTGGTGGGCGGGCGGACGAGCACGGGGGGGAGGGAGGGAGGGGATGGTGCCGGGGGAGGAGGGAAACGCTGGGCCTGAGTGGCATTAAGCCACTCAAGCCGCGGCAAAGGAGAATGGGCGGGAGGGGAACGCGAGGGCGAGGGGGGAGGGAAGGAATGGTGAGGCTCCTCCGCCACAAAGCCGGGGGCCTCGCTGGGCCAAGCCGAGGCGGGAGGTGGAGAAGAGATGGCAAGTTTTGTGGCTCTGCGCCGGAGGGGCCTCGCCTCAGGCAGGCTGGAATGCGGGGGGAAGGGGGAGTGGAGGAAGGAGGAGCAGCTATCAGCTTCTCCCCCCCCCCCGCGAATATCGCGGCCCCCCCCTTGTGTTCTTATATTCTTATGAGACAATAGCCCAGCAGGATTGTAAATCAGACCAAGTGGCCACCCAGGTTCCACCAGGGGACCTATGGTTTAAGGTAACTCATGACTAATCCTATCAGGGAGTTTGGGCAAGGCCGGCGGTGCGGTTTAGACGTGTATTTAAGCAGACCCCCGAGCCCCATTCAGCAGCCTGGAATTGTACCATCAATAAACTTATGAGCTGATTTCACTGCAACGTGTCTCTGGACTCAGTACTTTATAGTATGGATATCAAGATCCAATTGTTGTAGTGTGTGTCAGTTCCTGCGTGTATGCACGCACAAGCTTCTGTACAATTTAGAAGAAGAAGAGATTAAATTTATACCCCGCCCTTCGCTACCCGAAGGTGTCTCGGGGCGGCTTACAATTTCCTTTCCCTCCCCCTCCCCACAACAGACACCAGGTGAGAGGTAGGTGGGGCTGAGAGAGCTCTTTTGAGGACTGCTCCTGAGATGATTGCTCTGAGAGAACTTGTGACTGCCCCAAGGTCATCCAGCAGCTGCACGTGGAGGTGTGGGGAATCAAACCCGGTTCTCCCAGATTAGAGTCCTTGCTCTTAACCACTACGCCAAACTGGCTCTCACCAACCCCCTCAAATAATAAAGCAGAAGATTCTGTTTAATATAAAGGAATAACAGCATATGATTTGGAACTCCAACCCGTAGAGCGAGGTAAATTTGGATGAGGAGAATTTCACAGTCAGCCCTAGCAATTATCACGAGAGCCTGCTTGTAACATAAGGGACTGTTTAATTAGGGCAAAGACACCATATTTGAAGAGCGGTTGCGGCAGCCCTTCGTGCGTGGGGTGAACCGATCGTCGCCATTTGTATCACACACACGTCCCCGTAATTTGTACACTGGTTCAGACCTCAGCTAAGCGTACAGATGAGGTCATAAAGAACGGGTGGCAGACTGCAATTTTAGTGAGGGGGGGGGATACCACTTTGGCATGCTAATCTGTATACATCTATTTTTTAAAAATGGCACGCAAATGGAAGAGTAGAGCATCCGAGGGAAATGCTTTAATTCATGGCTGCCTTGGGCCAGATCCGACTCTTGGCCCATCAAGGCGAGAACTGTCTACTCAGACTGGCAGCAGCTGGCAGCGAGTAGAATGCCCGTACCCTTCGGTCCCGTCAGCGACACAATCCGCAGCAGCACTTGACTACTAAAGAGAGAAACTTAATCACACTGGCCGGCCCATTGTGCAGAGCTCCTTGAGATTAATTGCCTAATAGGGCTTCTAAAGATGGTATATGATCGCTCTGTAGCTGTAATTAAGTGGAGAGGTTTTTTTTAAAAAAAAGGGGGGTGACATTGTACAGAGGAATGGAAGAAGAACCTGGAAAATCTTGGTGCCGTTGTCAGGAGAGTTAGCAGGGGCAAACGTGCCGGAGAGCTTCCCAAAATTCTCCTCATCAGGATTTCCCCCTGGAGTTTGGATTTCCAAATTACCTGGTCTCGGAACCAGTGTCCCCTCTAAGCTGAGTGAGTGTGAGCTAGCTCGCTGTCTTTTAGCCTCCGGCTCACCCATTTTTTTAAAAAAAGCAAATTTTATTAAGTTTTTTTTCCAATTCACATCACATTTCCATCGTTTATACCGACATAAACTTAACAAAGAAAAACCAACTTAACAAACAAATAAATAAATTCTTGATGGCGATATTTTTTTTCCTAAAGCGAGTCTATCTCTACATTTTCACATTAGAGCCAGTCTGGGGTAGTGGTTAAGTGCGCGGACTCTAATCTGGGAGATCCGGGTTTGAGTCCCCACTCCTCCACTTGCACCTGGCTGGATGACCTTGGGCAAGCCACAGCTCTGGACCAGCTGTTCCCTCAAGGATAGCTTGGGAAAGAGCTCTCTCAGCCCCACCTACCTCACAGGGTGTCTGTTGTGGGGAGGGGAAGGGGAAGGAGTTTGTAAGCCGCTCTGAGACTCTTAAGTGAGTGAAGGGCGGGATATAAATCCAATCTCTTCTTCTTCTTCTTCTTCATCCAATTATACACTCTATTCCACCTTTGGTAATACAATTCTTCCATTTGATTTAGTAATCTCATATTTAACCTATCCATTTCTGCAACCTCAACATTTTTTGCTTTAACTTCCTCTCTGGATGGGAGCCTATCTCCTTTCCAATTTTCCACTCTCAAAATCCTGGTTAGTGTTATAACATATGTAATAACATATTTATCCTGGCCAATATTTTCTGGTAATATATTCAACAAGAATATTTCCAGTATTAAAGATAAATTTACTGCAAAGATCTCTACAATTATGCTCCAAACCATCAACCAGCACTTTTGAGTCTTCTCACATCTCCACCATAGATGATAAAAAGTTCCTACATTGGTTTTGCACTTCCAACAATTTTTAGATGCCTTAGAATAACATTTAGCAATCCTGTCCGGAGACCAGTGCCATCTATGAAACATATTAAAGATATTTTCCTTATATGCCACTGATCTCATATATTTAACCGATTTCCATATTTTACTCCACTCATCAATACCTATTGTATGACCAATATCCTTCATCTACGAGATCACCCATTTTTGTCTTGGCTCAGGAAGGAGGGCTCCAGAGCAAACTAATTCATGCAGCAGCAAAATTGGTCGCTCACAACTTTTTTTAAAAAATAGATTTTATTGACTTTCAACAAATTACAGCGGTATGTAAAACTAGAAATACAAATCAAGCAGATTTCAGTTAAAGCATTACAAAATAAGTCAACAGCAGGGGTCATTTCGTAGAAAAAGAGGTGCAGGAGCTCATTAGCATAACTCATTGGCATAACTCATTTGCATGTGCCACACCCCCTAACATACCGGAAGTGTGTCGGAAGGCAACACCCACCCCTCAGGCTCCACTCCACAGGTGAGTGAAACTGACCTGCTCTTCCTCCAGTCCCTTCCCCATCCAATACTTGGTGCAATAAAAATAAGCGTCAAGAACACCCCCTCATTCTCTTCCTGCTCCCTTGAAACCACCAGGTTTCAAGTAGACTTGAGGTACCCAGGACACGTGCACCACCCATCCCTTCCCCTCCCCACAACAAGACACCCTGTGAGGTAGGTGGGGCTGAGAGAGGTCTTTTGAGAACTGCTCATGAGAGAACAGCTCTGAGAGAACTTGTGACTGGCCCAAGGTCACACCAGCAGCTGCATGTGGAGGCGTGGGGAATCAAACCCGGTTCTCCCAGATTAGAGTCCAACTCCCAACCACTACACCAAACTGATGGGGTGGAAGCTGCTGAAGGGTTGGTGAAATTTCTCCAGTACTTATGTGCCATGTGCCCAGATAAAAAATGGTATACTTAGAAAATTTATATGCCACCTTGAGCAAGTCTCTGGAAAAGCAGCACACAGTCATAAAAGGAGCAATGATAAAATTATCAATATTAAAACAAAACATTAAAAACAATAAAGACCCTAGCAGGGCTTTCCCCGGGGCGCTGCGCCTCTGCACTGCTCGGGGAAGCCGAGGAGGGGGCGGGGCTTGGTCATGTGCCCGCCCCCTGGGCTCCTCACTCCCGGAGCTGTGCTCCTGTGCGCTCCCGCTCCATCGGACCCCTGGTCAACAGTATGGTTAAGAACAATACCTTGCATCACTAAATTGTTTCTAGCTTTACAAACAGGAGGAAAAAGGATATCCAAATTTTTACATTCTTAAAATATCGGGTGACGAAAAATTAAATGAGTCAACATTTTTCAATATATAATCTATTAGAGGATACCATACTGCTATAAAGGAGGAAAGTGCTTTTTCTGGATTTGATCGGTCAAGTTGAAGAGCAACCTTTTCCATTTCCATCACGCTCACAACTTTCATGCCAGTATCTCTCAAAGCAGAATTTGTGCTCACAAGACTCCACAGCTTAGAGGGAGCATTGTGGCAGAACATAGATTTAGGTGGTCACCGGGTTTGTCTGAAGCAGCAGAACAAAGTTTGAGTCCAGTGTCACCTTTAAGGAAGACTGACAAAATTTAATTCTGGGAATAAGCTTTTTGCGTGCACGCACACTTCTGAGAGCCCGTTTCGTGTATCGGTTAGGAGAGCGGAGTCTGATTTGGGAGAATTGAGTTTGATTCCCCACGCCTCCACTTGCAGCTGCTGGTGTGATCTGGGGAAAGTCACAAGTTCTTTCAGAGCTATTCTCTCAGGAGCAGTCCTCAAAAGAGCTCTCTCAGCCCCACCTGCCTCCCAGGGTGTCTGTTGTGGGGAGGGGAAGGGAACGGAGATTGTAAGCCGCTCTGAGACTCCTTCAGGTAGTGAAGGGCGGGGTATAAATCCAATCTTCTTCTTCTTCTCCTCCTCCTCCTTCGAGCCAGCTTGGTGTAGTGGTGAAGTGCACAGACTCTAATCTGGGAGAACCGGGTTTGATTCCCCACTCCTCCCCTTGCAGCTGCTGGATGACCTTGGGCAAGCCATAGTTCTGTCAGAGCTGTTCCCTCAAGGGCAGTCCTCGAGAGAGCGCTCTCAGCCCCACCCACCTCCCAGGGTGTCTGTTGTGGGGAGGGGAAGGGAAAGGAGTTCGTAAGCCGCCTGAGACTCCAAGTGAGCAAAGGGCGGGATGTAAATCCAACCTCTTCTTCTTAATGGCTCTACCCCCTGGTTGTGTTTGTAAGTTTCTATGTTTTTACTGTATTGTTAAATATTTATACCTACATTTTAAATCTTATTTTAATTTTTAATCCTTTTCATGCCTGATGTTTGCTACTTTGGGGCCTTAGATGTTTGCTACTTTTGGCCTTAGAACACATTAGGACTGTGCAATGATTAATTAGTCATGGTTGCCATACTATCTCCTGACAATTCTTTTGTATAATCAGGAGGGCAATTTTGTTCTGCCCGTTTTCTCCGGCCAGTTTCTCGTATTTTGTTTATGTCTATTTTTTACGCTGGCATGCCCACGAATAAACATGAAGCTGCCTTTTGCGGAATAAGACCCCCAGTCCATCGAAGGCAGCACTTATTCAGACTAGCAGCAGCTCTCCAGGGTCTCAGGAAGAGGTCTTTCTCATCACCTACAGGCAGATCTTTTTAACTGGCGATGCCGGGGATTGAACCGGGGACCTCTTCCACTGAGCCACAGCCTCTCTTCAGTTTTTATTTTTATGTCATTTTGGGGCCATTTTTATGCCGGACTTCCGATATCAGTTCCCCTGGCGAAAGTGGCTGCTTTGGAAGGTGGAGTCTCTGGAATTATACCCAGCTGAGGCTCCTCCCCCTTGCCCAAAGCCCGCCCCCCTCCTGTTCCACTCCAGAAATTTCACAACTCGAAGTTAGCAAACCTGGCATGGTATTCCTCCAGCAGCTGCTCTGTCCAGCTGTTTGCTTCCAGATCCAGTTCGAATTTCTGGTTTTGACCTTTAAAGCTCTTTAGAGTCGGGATTGTGCATGCCTTTTGACATTCGGTATGAAACGGGCTGGAATATCTTCACAACTATATCGTTCCTCTCTGTCATCTCCTTAAAGAAGAGAAGAGATTGGATTTTATACCCCACCCTTCACTACCCAAATGAATCTCAGAGCGGCTTACAAATTCCTTTCCCTTCCCCTCCCCACAACAGACACCCTGTGAAGCAGGTGGGGCGGAGAGAGCTCTGACAGAAACTGCTCTTTTTCAAGAACAGCTGTGCCAGAACTATGGCTTTCCCAATGTCATCCAGCATCTGCAAGTGGAGAAGTGGGGAATCAAACCCGGTTCTCCCAGATTAGAGTCCACGTACTTAACCTGTGACTGCCAAGGTGAGAATGTTTTTTGTGGCTTGGAATGGGTTTGAGGTGCCTACTCTGGTTGGGAAGTACCTGGAAACTTTGGGGGTGTAGTCTGGGGAGGGTGGGCTTTGAGGAACGCAAGGACCTCTGCAAGGTATAGTGCCATAAAAGAAAAAGAGAAGAAGAGATTGGATTTATACCCCACTTTTCAGTACCCAAAGGAGTCTCAGAGCAGCTTACAATCTCCTTCCCCTCCCCCTTCCCACAACAGACACCCTGTGAGCAGTGTTCCCTCTAAGCTGAGTTAGTATGAGCTAGCTCACAGTTTTTAAGCCACCGGCTTGCACGTTTTTGTCTTAGCTCAGGAAGGATGGCTCCAGAGCAAACTGATTTAGGCAGCAGCCAAATCGCTCAGTCACAACTTTAATGCCAGGAGCTCACAAAGTAGAATTTTTACTCACAAGACTCCACAGCTTAGAGGGAGCATTGCCTGTGAGGGAGGTGGGGCTGAGAGAGCTCTCTCGAGGACTGCCCTTGAGAGAACAGCTCTGAGAAAACTTGTGACTGACCCAAGGTCATCCAGCAGCTGCATGTGGAGGCATGGGGAGTCACACCCAGTTCTCCCAGATTAGAGTCCGTGCTCTTAACCACTACACCAAACTGGCCCACCCTCCAAAGTAGACATGTTCTTCAAGTGCACAATTAGGAAAGGGACTGAGAATAAAATGGCCGATATTGTAGTACCCCTGTGTAGATCTGTGGTGTGGCCTAATTTGGAATCCTGTGTATAGTTCTGGTCACCGTAGCTCAAAAAGACCGTCTCAGAGCTGGAAAAAGTGCAGAGGAGGGCAACCAAGACGATGAGGGGGTTGGAGCACCTTCCCCATCAGGAAAGGCTGAAGCGGCTGGGACTTTTCTGTTTAGAAAAGAGACGACTGAGGCGGGACATGAGAGAGGTCGCTAAAATCAGGGGTCCGTTGGAGCGGGAGCGCACAGGAGCGCAGCTTTGGGAGTGAGGAGCCCAGGGGGCAGGCACATGACCAAGCCCCGCCCCCTCCTCGGCTTCCCCGAGCAGTGCAGAGGCGCAGCGCCCCGGGGAAAGCCCTGCTAGGGTCTTTATTGCTTTTAATGTTTTGTTTTAATATTGATAACTTTATCATTGTTCCTTTTATGACTGTGTGCTGCTTTTCCAGAGACTTGCTCAAGGTGGCATATAAGTTTTCTAAGTATACCATTTTTTATCTGGGCACACGGCACATAAGTACTGGAGAAATTTCACCAACCCTTCAGCAGCTTCCACCCCATCAGTTTGGTGTAGTGGTCAGGAGTTGGACTCTAATCTGGGAGAACCGGGTTTGATTCCCCACTCCTCCACATGCAGCTGTTGGTGTGACCTTGGGCCAGTCACAAGTTCTCTCAGAGCTGTTCTCTCATGAGCGGTTCTCCAAAGACCTCTCTCAGCCCCACCTACCTCACAGGGTGTCTTGTTGTGGGGAGGGGAAGGGGAAGGGATGGGTGGTGCACATGTCCTGGGTCTCTCAAGTCTACTTGAAACCTGGTGGTTTCAAGGGAGCAGGAAGAGAATGAGGGTGTGTTCTTGACGCTTATTTTTATTGCACAAAGTACTGGATGGGGAAGGGAATGGAGGAAGAGCAGGTCAGTTTCACTCACCTGTGGAGTGGAGCCTGAGGGGGGGGTGTCACCTTCTGACACAATTCCGTAATGTTAGGGAGTGTGGCATATGCTAATACTAATGAGTTATGCTAATGAGCTCCTGCACCTCTTTTTCTACGAAATGACGCCTGGCTAAAATCATGCATGGGGTACAGAGTTGACAAAGATAACTTTTTTCCCCGCTCCAAAAATACTAGAGAGCATCCAAGGAAGCTGACGGGCAGTAGGTTCAGGATAGACAAAAGGAAATGCTGCTTTACACAGAGAGGGGTTAAAATGTGGAGTTGGCTGCCAGAGGATGTAGTGAGGGCCACAGGAATAAACCGCTTTATAGGGGAATTAAATAGATTCATGGAGGATAAATCTACCGATGGCTACTGGCCATGGTGATGGAGGGGAACCTCCACATTAGGGTTGCCAGCCTCTAGGTGGGGCCTGGGGATCTCCCGCTTTTACAACTGATCTCCAGCTGACAGAGATCAGCTCCCCTGGAGAAAATGGCTGCTTTGGAGGGCGGACTCCATGGCATTGTACCATGCTGAGCCCTCTCCCCTCCTCAAACCCCACTCTCTCCCAGATCCACCCCCAAAGTTTCCAGGTATTTTCCAACTCAGACCTGGCAGCCCTACTCCACATTCAGAGGCACTAATCATCTGAATCCCAGAGCAAGAAGGCAGTATCAGGAGAAGGCCTCAGCCTCTCTGACCTATTGTTGGCTGTCCTGAGGAACTGGTTGGCCACTGTGTGAGACAGGGTGCTGGACTAGATGGACCCCTGGTTTGATCCAGCAGGGCTCTTCTTGTGTTCTTATGAAGGCCTCAGCCTCTATGCCCTGTTGTTGGCCCTGCAGAGGAACTGGTTGGCCTCTGTGTGAGACAGGAGGCTGGACTAGATGGACCCCTGGTCTGATCCAGCAGGGCTCTTCTTGTGTTCTTATGAAGGCCTCGGCCTCTATGCCCTGTTGTTGGCCCTGCAGAGGAACTGGTTGGCCTCTGTGTGAGACAGGAGGCTGGACTAGATGGACCACTGGTCTAATCCAGCAGGGCTCTTGTTATATTCTTATGAAGGCCTCAGCCTCCCTGCCCTGTTGTTGGCCCTGCAGAGGAACTGGCTGGCCACTGTGTGAGACAGGAGGCTGGACTAGAGGGACCACTGGTCTGATCCAGCCAGGCTGTTCCGATGTTCTTATCTGGAGATCAGTTGTAATTCCGAGAGCTCTCCAGGCCCCACCTGGAGGGTGGCAACCCTTGAATGGGCTGCCAGATTGAAGTAAGGGCTGCCTCTACTCACATTCGTTTCTGAACAGCAGTATTAATTCTCTGCTCCTTGTGGCGGGCGAGGGGCTTACTCGGTTCCCATTGTGCTGTTTTTAATATGGGTTTTCATCTGTTTGATTTTATTGCAAGCTGCTTGGAGCAAACAAAGAAAAGGGCTATGAGAACACAGGAAATAAAGAAATTGCTGTGATCTTAACAGGGTATTCATAAACATGCGAGCTGTTGGAGCTGGCGACTAAAGCCAGGGGATATTGACATGGCGATATAAACAAAGGAATACTGACACTGATACTGTGGGATAGCGGAGAAAGGGCAGTTTGGAGAGGAAAATGTCAAAGATGGCATCAGGAATTGTTGGCAAGAGGGGTGACGAAGCAGAAGAGGTGGGAAGCCAGGGAGACCGGGTTGATGAGTGAGAAGGCGGGCCGGGCACAAGTACCGGAAGTTGTTCGAGTGAGCTTTGTTGTTAGAGTGTGTTGTTGTTTTCCGTTACCCCCGAAGGTCAGACCATAAGCACATAAGAGAAGCCAATGTTGGATCAGGCCAGTGGCCCATCCAGTCCAACACTCTGGGTGCGTTCACACTGGCAGTTTTGAGCTGGCTCGAGCCGACTCAGATCTGCGTGTCTACATAGCAGCATCTGTCTCCCGTCCCCAGGCGTCGCTTACCGTCTCATGAAGCGTCGGAAACCGTCAGAAATCTGAGACCAGCTCCCTTGCTGGTCTCAGCTGTCCTCTTTCGGCTCCTGTTGCATTTTTCCTCTGTGTAAATGGGGAGACGTCTCCGAGCGACTTCCGAGTAATGTCCCCCCTCCCCCGCGGAAGCCTCTGGCTTCCGATTTTCGTCTGCCATTTTTTTTGCATTTTGCCAAGATGCGCATGAGCGCCCATACAAACCTATGTTTAAAGGACAGATGTGCAAATAGTTCTACCCTGTACATGAGCTCGCAGTCACGATGAGGCTATTTTCGGGTTGAAATATCAAAGAGATTTCTACTGTTAAAAGGGGCTGTTAGTGAAATCACAGTGCCCTGCGTAAGGGTCAAAAGGAAGCAGTGATTCGGTTGGACAGTGCTGCGCATGCGCGAAATTTTTTTCCCGTCCGTGTGTATGTGCATTTGTGTGCATGCGCAAGCGGTGAAAATTTTTTTAAAAACCCTGAAACCCCCAATCCACCCCGTCGTTAGTGTAAACATGGGGGAGCCACTTGAAGGCGACTTGAGGAGAGGTTAGTGTGATCGCAATTTTTACGGAACGAGCTGTTTGCAGCAGACTCCAGCACTCCCGTGTGAACACAGCCCCTGTGTCACACAGTGGCCAAAAACACCAGGTGCCCTCAGGAGGTCCAGCAGTGGGGCTAGGACACTAGAAGCCCTCCCACTGTTGCCCCCCCCCCAAAAAAAAACACCAAGAATACAGTGCATCACTTGCCCCAGACTGAGAGTTCCTATCTATACTTTGTGGCTAATAGCCACTGATGGACCTCTGATGGACCAGAAGCAATGAGTTGAAATTAAATCAGAAGAGTTCTCGGCTAAACATGACGAAGAACTTCCTGACAGTTAGAGCGGTTCCTCAGTGGAACAGGCTTCCTCGGGAGGTGGTGGACTCTCCTCCTTTGGAGGTTTTTCAGCAGAGGCTAGAGGGCCGTCTGACAGCCATGCTGATTCTGTGGACTTGGGCAGATCGTGAGAGGGAGGGCAGGAAGGGTTGCCTCAGTGCTTAGTTCTTGTGGCCCTTTCTTACCTGTCCAGGGAAATGCTGATCGCCACTTGGGAGTCAGGAAGCAATTTTTCTCCAGGCCAGTTTGGCCGGGGATCCTGAAGGTTTTTTGCCATCTTCTGGGGTCGGAACAGGGGTCACTGTGGGTGTGGAGGGGAAGGTATTTGTGGATTTCCTGCATTGTGCAGACGGTTGGACTAGATGACCCTGGAGGTCCCTTCCAAATCTATGGTTCTATGAAAGTCAGAACTGTCTACTCAGGTGGAGCTTGAATTCTTCCAGAATTACAATTGATTTCCAGGCAACAGAGGTCAGTTCCACTAGAGAAAATCAGCTTTGGAGGGTGGACTTTATGGCGTCCCACCTCTGCTGAGTGCCCTTCCCTATCCTGGCTCCAACCTGAACTCTCCATGAATTTCCCAACTCCAGGGTCTCAGGTCATGGTCTTTCTCATCACCTCCTACCTGGTCCTTTTAACTGGAGGTGGTGGGGATTGAACCTGGGACCTTCTGCATGCCAAGCAGAGACTCTTTCACTGAGCCACAGCCCCTCTTTACAGCTCTGCAGGGTCTCAGGTGGAGGTCTTTCCCATTACCTACTCTCTGGTCCTTTTAACTGGAGATGCCGGGGATTGAACCGGGGACCTTCTGCATGCCAAGCAGAGGCTCTACCACTGAGCCACAGCCCCTCTTTACAGCTCTCCAGGGTCTCAGGTGGAGGTCTTTCCCATCCCCTCCTGCCTGGTCCTTTCAACTGGAGATGCCGGGGATTGAACCGGGGACCTTCTGCATGCCAAGCAGAGGCTCTACCACTGAGCCACAGCCCCTCTTTACAGCTCTCCAGGGTCTCAGGTGGAGGTCTTTCCCATCCCCTCCTGCCTGGTCCTTTCAACTGGAGATGCCGGGGATTGAACCTGGGACCTTCTGCATGCCAAGGAGATGCTCTACCACTGAGTGACAGCCTCCTCCCGGAGAGAATGCTTTTCACAGGATTTATGTACAAGAGGACAGACAATGGACTTTTGGTTATGGACAAGGGAGCCTCAAAGGCACAGGTTGCAAGGTCGGACGGTGAGAGCGGATTTCGCATATTAATTTAGAGGCAAACAGCCAGCAATTTGACGGCAGATCTTGCTTTTAATTATAACTGGCAAACGGAATATTTTGGCCGGGGCGCTGTGGACCCTACATACATATTAAACAGAGTGAAAATCTCCAGCCCGAATGAGCGACGCCCCTGCAGTTGCCGTAGCAATTCAGGAGACTCCAGATGTTGGATGGAAATGCTGCCCCTGGAGAAACGGGATGGAGCGGGGAAGCTGCGTGGAAAACAGACAATGAGAAATCTATTTGAGAGCACGGCAAAGGCAGGCAGAGAGACACTCAGCTGCCCAGACTGATTCTCCCCCTTTTCTTTGGGGGAGGAGGGCTTGCAAAAATTAACTCTGAGGTAGCAAGCACAGATCCTTCCAGTGTGGGAAGGGTAGGTTACCGTAGTTACCGTCGGATTACGATTTGGAGGTCAAAAAACAAACATTCCGGGAATCTGGTTGCAGGATATTGTGGAGAATACTTTGGGATCCATTTAAAAAAAACTAAGAGAGTCAGCGTGGTGTAGGGGCTAAGAGCGGTGGACTCTGATCTGGAGAACTGGGTTTGATTGCAGACCGGAAGATCTGTAGCTCGGCAGTTCGAGACCCGAGTGCTGCATGACGGAGTGAGGTCCCGTCTCTGGCCCCAGCTCCTGCCAACCTAGCAGTTCGAAAGGAAGAAATTGCAAGTAGATAAGTAGGTACCGCTTCGGTGGGAAGGTAACAGCGTTCTGTGCGCCTCGGCATCTAGTCATGCCAGCCACATGACGACAGAGAAGTCATTGGACAGCGCTGGCTCTTTGGCTTGGAAGTGGAGACGAACACTGCCCCCTAGAGTTGGATTTGACTGGCTTCAAGCAAAGGAAACCTTTAACTTTACCTCCTATCCCCCCATGAAGCCTGTTGGGATCACCTTGGGCCAGTCGCAGTTCTCTCAGAGCTCTCTCAGCCCCGCCTACCTCACAGGGTGACTTTTGTGGGGAGAGGAAGACAACGAGGAGGAGGAGATTGGATTTATACCCCGCTCTTCACTACTCGAAGGAGTCTCAGAGCGGCTTACAATCTCCTTTCCCTTCCCCTCCCCACAACAGACACCCTGTGAGGTAGGTCAGGCTGAGAGAGCTCTTCCGAGAACTGCTCCTGAGAGAACAGCCTTAAAAGAACTTGTGACTGACCCAAGGTTGCCCCAGCAGCTGCATGTGGCGGAGTGGGGACTCAAACACGATTCTTCTGGACTAGAATCCATGCTCCTAACCACCACCAAACTGGAAAGAACAGAGTAGTGATTCTGGCCTGGTAAAAGTCAGTTTCATGCCTCTATTGTGCTGCATCGAGCAATCATTTGGGCAGCTTGGCCCAAGAACCAGGCTTGGGAAAGAATAACGTGGGCTAGCCGCAAGCCAAGCTGTTCCTTTTCCTCTGGGGTAAGCCAGGATGGTGATCCTACCCTGCCCCCACTGCTTAGCTGCCTGCGTGTAAGTCTTTGCCAAGTTCAGTGTGTCTTTGTAGGTCCTGAAGGCACGACAATAGCATCTAATTGACAGCTGACCTCTCTATTCTCCATTCAGGGATCCGTCAAGGCGACGGAGCCAAGTGGCGCAATCGTCCGACTGGCTCTTCCAATCCCCAGCCGGCGCCTTTTCCGTTCACACCCCAGCTGCGTTTCACCAGTAGGGCTCTTTCCCCGCCGCCCATCTTGTGTTGTTCTGGGGATGCCACTAGGGCTGCCAAGTCCCCGGGTAGGGCGGGGGAAGCACCTTTTTTTAAAGCTTTCCCCCGCTTTTTCAGAATTGGCCACCGGGGGAGGCAATGGCTGCCAGCAGGGAAACGTCGGAGCCTGCTCTGGCCTCTTAAAAGGGAAATGTCTGCAGAGAGCCTGCCCTGCAGTAAAAAGCCTCAACAGACATTTCCCCTTTAAGAAAGAGCAAGAGAGTCCCGCCCAGAGAGGCTCTTTCTGCTGAAGGGCCTGCTTTTGCATGTGGCCTGCTGCTGGAGTAAGCTGCTTGGGGTAAGCTGCTGGGGTCTGCCTGCTCTTTTCCTTCTCTCTCTCTCCCCCTCCCCCTTTCTTTCTTTTTTCTGTCTGTCTGTCTGTCTCTCTCTCTCTCTCTCTCTATCCCCATCCAGCAGAGGTCTATCAGTGGCTATTATAGCCACAAGGTCTAAATGGAGCCCTTTGTCTGGGGCAGTGATGCTCTGCATTCTTGGTGCTTGGGGGGCAACAGTGGGAGGGCTTCTGGAGTTCTGGCCCCGCTGCTGGACCTCCTGAGGGCACCTGGTATTTTTGGCCACTGTGTGACACAGAGTGTTGTACTGGATGGGCTGTTGGCCCGATCCACTGTGGCTTCTCTCCTGTTCTTATGATATGAAAATCATATTTAGCACTTGTGCAGCACTTAGTGCTTCATATTCTGCCGAGATGAGGAAGGATTCAGTCGAGCCGTTGCTCAGTGATAGAGCATCTGCTTGACATGCAGGAGGTATCAGCCTCTTCAGCTAAAAAAGGATCAGGTCATAGGTGACATTAAAGATCTCAGCCTGAGACCCTGGAGAGCCACTACCAGTCTGAGTAGTCAATACTGACCTTGATGGACCAATGGCCTGATTCAGTATTAAATAAAATGATTCCATGGCACTGCAGGGTTTTGAGCCAGGCTCTCCCAGATCCCAGCCAAACAAACTGACTGCTACATAACACTGACTCTTGTTCAGCGACAAAAAACAGTGGCATAAAAGTCACAGTCTGGGTAATGCTGCTTGCAAGCCTATAAAGCTCAAGGCAGCAGCAGAAGCTCAGTATTAGGAAACTTCATGAGTTCATGTGCCAGCATGTGGCAGCAACATCACAGGATGTGACATCACAAAATGATGTCACTTCCTTTCTCCTGGCTCCACCCCCAAAGTCTCCTGGCTCCACCCCCAAAGTCCTCAGATATTTCCCAAGTTGGACTCGGCAGCCCTAGATGCCACCGTTTATGCAAGCGAGTCAGAGGCGCCCGTTGCCCGGCGATGAGCACCACGATAAAAAGACGGAGATGAAAATGGACGCTCAAGCAGAGCACGAGACAGGAATATCAAAGAGATGCCAGCCAGGCTGCCTCGGGGAACGGAAGAAGAAGCAGAGGATGGGGAAAGGGCGGGAGGGGTGGAACCGGGTTCCTGCAGAGAGAAAACCAAGACAAAGAGGGGTTCTTTTCTGCTTGATCAAAGTGGGAAGCTGCCGGCTGGGAATCGACCAGGCCGGGTCTAGTAATTCTGGGGACCCAGGGCAGGGTCTTCCTCAGCAAGTTCCTTTCTTTCCTGTTGAGGTCAACAAGGCTACCCTTTGGAGGAGAGTGTCAAGAACGCCCGCAAGAAAAGATGAAGGCGGTTATAAGGCAGGGAGCCGGGGGGACGATGGGTAGCGGAAGTCAGGAAGAGAACCAAAGAGGGGTCTCATCTATGATGCGGCCTCCTTTGGGGTGCTGTGGACAGCCCTAGTTGTTGTTCAGTCACACAGTTGAGACTGAGGCTGCGGTCACACGGCCCTTAAATGCGGGAGGAAGGGCTATTTCCTCCCGCATTTAAAGGGGCCGTCTACAAGGGCTGCAGAAAGTCCCGCGCCGAAGCGGGCTCAAATGCGGGTTCCTCCCGCATTTCCCGACCCCGGGAAAATTGACAGTTTTCCCGGGAGTCGCGGGAAGAACCCGCATTTGAGGTATCTGGACAGTCCTCTCTCGCAATCATTGCGAGAGTGGGGCTGTCCAGATGGTCCCGTCGGCCATTCCCCCCCCCCTTTTACGCTTGGGCGCTTGGGCAGTCAAGCGCCCAAGTGTAAAAGGGGGAAAAAAAACCCCCCCCCAAACTTACCAGGTGGCAGTTGGGTCCTTTGCCACCGCTTCTGCGGCCGTGGCCGCCTCTGCCGCCACCTCTGCTGCTTCTGTGGCTGCTTCCGTGGCCACTTCCGCTGCTGCCGCACTTCCACCGCAGCCGCCTCTAATGCGGCTGCCGCCGCTTTCGCCGCCGCCGCTTCCGCGGCCGCTGCTTCTGCTGCCGCAGGGGTTGGGATGTGTAGACATCCCAACCCGCAGTAGAAAAATGCGGCCCCTTTAAATCCGGGAGGGTTCCCGGATTTAAAGGGCCCTGTGACCGCACTGTTAGTCTTTGCGACCCCATGGACCACCTCACGCCAGGCCCTCCTGTCTTCCGCCGTGCTCCGGAGTTTGCTTAATTTCACGTTCTTTGCATGGATAACACTGTCTAACCATCTCATCCTTTGCCGTCCCTTTCTTCTTTGACCTTCAGTCTTTCCCAGCATCAGGGTCTTCTCCAGGGAGTGCTCCCTTCTCATTTGGTGGCCAAAGTATAGGAGCTTCAGCTTCAGGATCTGGCCTTCCAGGGAGCAGTCAGGGTTGATTTCCTTTAAGGACTGACTGATCTGATCTCCTTGCAGTCCAAGCGTCTCTCAAGAGTCTTCTCCAGCACCGTAATTCAAAAGCATGTATTCTTTGGCACTCGGCCTTCCTTATGGTCCAACTCTCGCAGCCATAAGTTACTACTGGGAATACCATGGCTTTGACCATACGGACTTTTGTTGGCAGGGTGATGTCTCTACTTTTTATCAGGCTGTCTAGGTTTGCCATCGCTTTCCTCCCAAGGAGCAGGCGTCTTTTAATTTCATGGCTGCAGTCACCGTCTGCAGTGATCTTGGATCCCAGGAACATGAAGTCTGTCACCGCTTCCACGACTTCCCCCTCTATTTGCCAAGGAGTGATGGAGCCAGATGCCATGATCTTTGCTTTTTTGATGCTGAGTTTCAAGCCAACTTCTGCACTCTCCTCTTTTACCCTTGGCAAGAGGCTCTTGAGGTCCTCTTCACTTTCTGCCACTAGAGTGGTATCGTCTGCATATCTAAGGTTATTGATGTTTTTCCCAGCAATCTTAATTCCGGCTTGTGATTCATCCAGGCTGGCATTTCGCATGATGTACTCTGCATATAAATTAAATAAGCAAGGTGACAATGTACATCCTTTTTGTACTCCTTTTCCTCTGCTAAACCAATCAGTTGTTCCATGTCCGGGTCTAACTGTCGCTTCTTGACCCTTCTACAGGTTTCTCAGGAGACATGTGAGGTGGTCTGGTAATTCCATCTCTTTAGGGACTTGCCATAGTTTGTTGTGATCCACACAATCAAAGGCTTTAGCATAGTCAATGAAGCACAAGTGAATGTTTTTCTGATTCCTGTTTGCAGTAGCTCAATAAAAACATTGCAAAGCAACCGAGTGGGTTAAGAGGTTGGAGCCGCCTTCTTCTAGACTCTTGTGTTTATAGGGGGGGGAAAAGATTACTGAGGGGAGGGGGGGGACATCACGGAGGTTTATAAAATTATTCGTTCGATAGAGGAAGTGAATTGAGGGAGCGTTTTCTTCATCTCTCATCAGACCAGACCTCTAAGGCATCCAGTGAAGTAGATATGGCTGCCAAGTCAGCCCGGGGGGTGGGGGATCCCCCGCTATAGGGGTTCCCGATCCGCCAGCCGGCATTCAGCTGGCGGGGGGAACCCCGCCCCAGGAGTCATCCGGTGAGGACGACTTCCCCCGTGTAATGACGTCACCTCCGGGTGATGTCATTACGTCGCCAGCGCGTGCGCAAAAGCACACGCGCCAGAAGAGCTCCCGGGGGGAGAACAGCTCCCCCCCCCGCCGGTAAGTCGCCGGCACTTGGCAGCCCTGGAAGTAGAGGGGTGATATAATGCCAATAAAGGGAACTGAACCGACTGACTGATGGGTGATAAATTCAAGACAGACAGTAAGTTCAGGATGGACAGAAGGGAATACTGCTTTACACAGAGGTTGATTAAAATGTGGAATTCGCTGCCGGAGGATGTGGTGGTGGCCACAGGAATAAGCAGCTTTAAAAGGGGATTAGAGAGATTCATGGAGGATAAATCTATCAATGGCTACTAGCCCTGGTGACTGAGGGGAACCTTCACGGTCAGAGGCACTAAACCTCTGAATCCCAGAGCCGGGAGACAACATCAGAGGAAGGCCTCGGCCTCTCTGCCCTGTTGTTGGCCCTCTAGAGGGACTGGTTGGCCACTGTGTGAGACGGGATGCTGGACTAGATGGACCACTGGTCTGATCCAGCAGGGCTCTTCCGGTGTTCTTATGAAGGCCTCGGCCTCTCTGCCCTGTTGTTGGCCCTCCAGAGGAACTGGTTGGCCACTGTGTGAGACAGGATGCTGGACTAGATGGACCACTGGTCTGATCCAGCAGGGCTCTTCTGAGGTTCTTATGAAGGCCTCGGCCTCTCTGCCCTGTTGTTGGCCCTCCAGAGGAACTGGTTGGCCACTGGGTGAGACAGGAGGCTGGACTAGATGGGCCACTGGTCTGATCCAACAGGGTTCTTCTGATCTTCTTATGAAGGTTTTTGGCCTCTGTGCCCTGTTGTTGGCCCTCCAGAGGAACTGGTTGGCCACTGTGTGAGACAGGATCCTGGACTAGATGGACCACTGGTCTGATCCAGCAGGGCTCTTCTGAGGTTCTGCTGAAGGCCTTGGCCTCTCTGCCCTGTTGTTGGCCCTCCAGAGGAACTAGTTGGCCACTGGGTGAGACAGGAGGCTGGACTAGATGGGCCACTGGTCTGATCCAACAGGGTTCTTCTGATCTTCTTATGAAGGTTTTTGGCCTCTGTGCCCTGTTGTTGGCCCTCCAGAGGAACTGGTTGGCCACTGTGTGAGACAGGATCCTGGACTAGATGGACCACTGGTCTGATCCAGCAGGGCTCTTCTGAGGTTCTGCTGAAGGCCTCTGCCTCTATGCTCTGTTGTTGGCCCTGTCAGTGGGGCAGCATAGAAATAGCCTAAATAAGAACATAAACTGAGGGATTCAGAGATATATCGAGAGCGAGACAGACAGATGATAGAGTGAGAGCAGCATTCACAAGAACATGAACTAAATCCCCCCCCCTCAGTTAAATCTACTAAAAATAGTAGAAAAACCCCAAACAAAATCAGTAAAACTAGAATCTTGGGTCTCCCTTGCTCCTTAGAGGCAAAAAGCCTTAGCAAACAGATGGGCCTTGTAGCTTCTTCAAAAGACATAACAGGGAGAAGCACTGACAGCTAGGGTTGCCAGTCTCCAGGTGGGGCCTGGGGATCTCCCGCTTTTACAACTGATCTCCAGCTGACAGATATCAGTTCCCCTGGAGAAAATGGCTGCTTTGAAGGGTAGACTCTATGGCATTGTACCCTGCTGAGGCCCCTCCCCTCCTCAAACCCCGCCTTCTCCTGGCTCCACCCCCAAAGTCTCCAGGTATTTCCCAACCCAGACTTGGCAACCCTACTGACAGCCTAATTTAGGAAGATTGTTCCAGAGGCTCGGGGAACACTGCAGAAAAGGCGGTTGCACGGCAATGCTGGGCTTTTGGGGCAGACTCTAAAGCCAAAACCCCCCATAGAGTTTCTGCCCCCAAACCAGAGCATTGCGCATGATGTCATTGACAGGATGACATCATTTCCAGATGATGTCAACACATCAGGGATGTTGCATGAGAAGTCCCACCTACCCCTGGAACACCCACCAAATCCCCCCTGCTGTGACAGCGAGGGGACCTGGCAACCACTGTTCCCTCTACACTGAGTTAGTGTGAGCTAGCTCACAGTTTTTTAGCCTCTGGCTCCCACTTTTTTGTCTTCGCTCAGGAAGGATGGCTCCAGAGCAAACTAATTATGCAGTAGCCAAATTGCTTGCTCACAACTTTAATGCCAGTAGCTCACAAAGTAGAATTTTTGCTCACAACACAGCTTAGAGGGAAGAAGAAGAAGAAGAAGAGATTGGATTTATACCCCGCCCTTCACTTGTAGTCCCAGAGCGGCTCACAAACTCCTTTCCCTTCCCCCCTCCCCACAACAGACACCCTGTGAGGTAGGTGGGGCTGAGAGAGCTCTGAGACAACTGTCCTTGAGAGAACAGCTGGTACAGAGCTATGGCTTGCCCAAGGCCATCCAGCAGCTGCAAATGGAGGAGTGAGAAATCAAACCCGGTTCTACCAGATTAGAGTCTGCACACTTAATCACTACACCAAACTGGAGAATTGCTGGCAACCCTACTGAGAGAGTCTGATTTCAGCCTTAGCTGAGAGCAGTTTAACACAGACAGGAGAACTGGGGGAAAGCGCCTAGGAGGTTTAGGAAGTAGGCGAAGACTCCCATTCATGCCAAGGGAAAGGGAAAGATCTTCTAAGGAGAGAAGTAGATTTCCTACCCTGATATACAGGGAAAATAGCTCTGATGAGTGCAGAGATCCCTGGTCTGGTGTGAATAAAAACTGCCTGTAGAGACCTAAAGAGTCAGTCAAAAACTGGTGTTTCAAGAGATGAGGTTTGGGTACTGAAAAGGGTAGGCTTACCAAGTCCCCCTGAGAGTGAGGAAACCCCCGCTTAATCAGCCTGGTCCCCGCTGGCCCAGATTGGGCCACCAGGGGGAACCCCACCCCCAAATTGCCGGGCTGCGGAGACGTGCCCTGCGCGATCGCGTTGGGCACATTTCGGGGGGACGCTCTGTAATTTGAGGGGAAACTCTATGGTTTTCCCTCGAATTACAGAGGTCCCGCCCCAACTTGCCCGATGCGATGACGTCACTTCTGGGTGACATCATCGCAGCGCGCGCTGTCTGCAACTAAAACCTGTGCAAAAATGGGTTTTACCTCAAAAATTTCAACCCCTGAATTTGCCTGACCTTTCCCCTCTATGTCAAATGAAACCTTTTGTTCTTTTTGAATTTTAAAAATGTCTCAAGTGGACATTTTCGGTGGTTTAATTTTAAAGAGGGCTCCTGATGCTTCCCTCAAGTTCTTGGGCTGTGCCCAAAAGCCAAAATATTGAACTGTCAAAAGAGCAGCACTGCCAGACTTCTTAGCTAAAGAAGAAGACGTATTACGTGGGCGGTTCAGTCACAGAGGGGAACAGAAAAACGGAGGGAACGTTTTGACTCTGAGGGAGGGAAGAGGAAGGGGTCCGTCATACATGTCTGTATTCTGAGTAAAAAAAAAAAAATTAATTGACTTAGCCTGTGTCCTTTATAAAGTTTATATCTCCGGTGCTTGGCATTACATTTTATGGCACATATCACCCGGTCTGACAAAGTGACATTTCGGTCAGATCTGGCCCTCGTGACAAATTAGTTTGACACCTCTGGTAGCCTATGGCATCACATCCCTGCTGAGGGGCTTCCCCTTCCCAAGCCCCGCCTTCCCTCAGGATCCACTCACAGATTTCCAGGAATTTCCCAGCCCAGAGCTGGTGGTCCCCGGCCCTAGAGAGATCCGGCTGTCCTTAACCACAGCCAGGGCCTTTTTGGCCCTGGCTCCGACCTGGTGAAAGTCTCTGCCGAATAATATCAGGGCCCCTGGGGATCTTATGCATTTCTACAGGGCCTGCAAGGCAGAGATGTCCCGCCAGGCATTCGGCTGAGGGCAGTGACGGTTTACATCATGGCTGGCACCCTACCTGGATCCTTTCCTACTTATGAGCCCTGTAGAGACCCTGTAGAGACCCCCTGTGTTAGTGTAGCGTCCACGACCAGATGCGGGAGAGAAACACACAAATTTTTAGCCGCTTGCCTTAATTATTGGATAATTTGCTGAAAATGGTTTTATGGTTTTAAACTTGTAAATCACCTGGAGCCCCACTATTGGGGGATTAGGCTCAGTGGTTAAGACGCTGAACTGCAGACCGGAAGGTCGGTAGCTCGGCAGTTCGAGACCCGAGTGCTGCATGACGGAGTGAGTTCCCGTCTCTGGCCCCAGCTCCTGCCAACCTGGCAGTTCGAAAGCAAGAAATTGCAAGTAGATAAATAGGTACCACTTTGGTGGGAAGGTAACCATACTGTACCGTGCACCTCAGCATCTAGTCATGCTGGCCACATGACCATGGAAAAGTCTTCAGACAGCTCTGGCTCTTCGGCTTGGAAATGAAGATGAGCGCCACCCCCTAGAGTCGGATTCAACTGGCTTTTGAGCAAGGGAAACCTTTACCTTTACCAGGGGTCATTTTGTAGAAAAAGAGGTGCAGGAGCTCATTAGCATAACTCATTTGCAAAACTTGTTTGCATATGCCACACCCCCTGACATCACCGGAAGTGTGTCAGAAGGCCACACCCACCACTCAGGCTCCGCCCCAAAAATCTCCAGGTCTTTCCCAACTCAGAGCTGGTGAGCCAGCTTGACACTTGGACTAAAGACACTTGAGGTTTCCTCTGCTCTTGCAGGGAAGCTACCCTACAACAAGCATGAAAATACAGATCAAGTTAGTATGCTTTTGCTTTTTCCCACAGCGCATTGCCATATGTGCCCGCTCCTGGGCTTGTTACTCCCGGAACGGCGTTCCTGCGCGTTCCGGCTCGAAATGACCCCCTGCAATATAATTAATAAATAAATAAACCCTATGCAGCAGGCCCCACTGTTTTGACCAATGGCATTAGGCGAAGAACCGTTCCTAATAATGTTAGCAGGGGAAGGGGCTAAAGAGGGAGACGGAGAGCTGCAGGTCCCATGCTCCTTTGAATGAGGAATATGGAAAAGAAATTTAAACGAGCATAATATGACCAGGGACCTTACCAAGTGCATTTTAATTAGATGAATTGACTCGAGGCTCTGCTTTGCTTGTTTTTCTTTTGTGGTGCGGCACCCGCCTGTGTGCTAAGGCATGTGTTGGAAACCTCACACGCCTCTTGTTAGGGAATGAGTTCTGCATCGGCTCTGTCGGCTGGAGCAGCCTCCATTTAATTGCAGCGACCTGACCTTGCTTAAAGCGGACCGGATGATTAAAGAGCAGGACTCCGGCTGTGTCGGCTCCGGGGACGTTGGAGTCAGACCTCAAAGCCGCCAGGAGATTCTGTCGCGGGCAGAAACAAAATGGCTCACCTCAACCCTCCAGCCGGGCGACAACCCTTGAAGCTGGTTTTAACGGGCTCTGGAGCAAAGGGAAGTCAATCAATAGGGCACCGGGGCCTGAAACGGGGAGGCGGGAAGGATCCGGCAGCAGAGCACACTTGGGAAGAGGCAACTGCTAGTTCGGGCTCTGTGGCACTACGGCGCCACCACTGCCGCAGGCCAGAGGGTGTACTGCAGCTATTTGGGGCTCTTGACGGGGGAATAGGAGGTGCCGATAAGGTTTCGTCTAGCATTATACGACTGCAGGCTCAGTTGGTACAGTGGCGGTCCTTGACAGGATGCCTGTCAACAGCTTTTCCTGGCACACGCCAAGTGTTTTTAGAAAGTGGGTGGGGCCAGGCAGGAGCCAGTTTGGTGTAGTGGTTAAGTGCGCAGACTCTAGTCTGGGAGAGCCAGGTTTGATTCCCCACTCTGCTGGATGACCTTGGGCAAGCTATAGTTCTCTCAGAGCTGTTCTCTCACGAGCGGTCCTCGAAAGAGCTCTCTCAGCCCCACCTACCTCACAGGGTGTCTGTTGTGGGGAGGGGAAGGGGAAGGAGATAGTAAGCCGCTCTAAGACTCCTTTGTGTAGTGAAGGGTATAAATCCAATCTCCTCCTCCTCCTCCTCTTCTTCTTCATCAGACCCTTGGTTCATCAAGGTCAGTATTGTCTACTCTGAATGGTAGTGGCTTTCAAGGGTCTTTCATATCACCCCCTACCTGGTCTTTTTAACTGGAGATGCCAGGAATTGAACCTGGGTCTTTCTGCATGTGAAGCAGATGCTTTGTCACTGAGCCATGCCCCTTTCCCTGTGTGTTAAGTGCTGTCAACTGTATTAAGTACCATCGAGTCATTTCTGACTTACGGTGATCCTAAGAATGAATGTCATCCAAAATGTCCCAAACACACTGAGAACTAAGTCAAAATCATCTATGGTGAGAATCATCTCCAGGCGACTAAGCAGGAGAGTCAGTATTCCTTTTCAGCCACGACTGTCAGGTACAGGTATGTAAGGAAGCATGCAGGCTAATAAAAGGTAGTGGTCTGGTAACTGTTATGTATGCATTTGGAGAAGGGTATGCAAAAAAAAAACAAAACAGTATTTTTCGGGTTCAGGTATATTGAACCCGAAAATTATCGGTATTTCCCGATATTCCCAAATCCCAATACCAGCACGGTATTTGGAGTTCTCCGAGCCGCAGAGTCGCACGGCTTGGAGAAGGCATTTAAAGGGACTGTGATCCCTTTTAATGCCTTTAAGTTCATCTATCCTGCAGTACCGAATATCCTGAATATTTTCAGGATTTTCAGGGCTTGGCCAATATCCAAAATGACTGTCCAGCTGAATCAATACCAAAAAAACACCAATAAGGAGGGGTTGGGCTTGGATTTAGCCGAATGCACACTGCTAATTTGGAGGTGTTGCTGTGATGTTTATAAGGTTAGAACAGATAAAAGGAAGTACTTCTTCACCCAAAGAGTGATGAACACGTGGAATTCACTGTCACAGGAGGTGGTGGCGGGTACAAGCATCGACAGCTTCAAGAGGGAATTGGATAAACGTATGGAGCAGAGGTCCATCAGTGGCTATTAGCCACAAGGTATAGATAGGTACCCCCAGTCTGGGGCAAGTGATGCTCTGTAATCTTGGTGTTTTTTGGGGGGGGCAACAGTAGGAGGGTTTCCTGCCCTCACTGCTGGACCTTCTGAGGGCACCTGGTGTTTCTGGCCACTGTGTGACAGAGTGTTGGACTGGATGGGCCATTGGCCTGATCCAACATTGGCTTTTCTTATGTTCTTAGTATCCGAGGTACCGGAATGGAGCAGTGCGGAAAGGAGAACTTTCCGGATGCAGAAGGAATTGTGGATCTTGCAGATGCAGAATGAATTGGTCATGCCAAATAGAGGCCCAAGCAAGCAGGAAAGCTTTTCCCACTCTGTTTGCACATGTCCAGCATCCCATTGAAACTGACCCCCCCTCTCCGGCATGCACTGCTTTGCATGTGTTAAGTATTGTCAAGTCAATTGCAGCGTTGATGGGATCCAAACTGGCAGAGACTGACCAAGAGAGAGATCTTGGAGTTGTAGTGGATAACTCACTGAAAATGTCTAGACAGTGTGCGACTACAGTGAAAAAGGCCAACGTTATGCTGGGGGTTATTAGGAAGGGAACTGAAAACAAATCAGCCAATATCATAATGCTCCTGTATCAATCGATGGTGCGACCTCATTTGGAGTATTGTGTACAGTTCTGGTCGCCACACCTCCGAAAGGATATTATAGCACTGGAAAAAGTGCAGAAAAGGGCAACTAGAATGATAAAAGGGTTGGAACACTTTCACTATGAAGAAAGGTTAAACACTTGGGGCTCTTTAGTTTGGAGAAAC
Source organism: Lepidodactylus listeri (assembly GCA_029233225.1). Lineage (NCBI taxonomy): Eukaryota > Metazoa > Chordata > Lepidosauria > Squamata > Gekkonidae > Lepidodactylus > Lepidodactylus listeri. The sequence goes on from JARCFY010000002.1 coordinate 7,456,740, forward strand.
GACGGCTGAGGGGGTGACATGATCGAGGTTTACAAAATTATGCATGGGATAAAGCAGGCAGAGAAGGAGGTACTTTTCTCCCTTTCTCACTATACGAGGACTCGTGGGCACTCTACGAAATTGCTGAGCAATCGAGTTAAAACAGATAAAAGGAAGGACTTTGAATAGTATTGGAGTTGGGAGTCCATGGAACAGTGAAACAGCTCGATCTTTATTGCTGGTCCGGATGAAGCATACAACCCAGGGCTCCGAGCCCTCCTTTTATGCTGGTCAGGGACAATCCCCTGACCTCGCCCAACTGGCCTGATAGGCTCTTATCAGTCTATTTACATCTCATAGGTTCCCTGGGAGAAACCTAGGTACAGGATTGGTGGCCGGTTAGAATCCACCTGGCCTTTGTTCTACCTGGCTGAAGCTCAGGTAGTTTCTTGGCCATGTGCTCTGGCCACATGGCAGTCGCCATTACGGGAGCACATGGCGACCGCATGGTCAATACATAACAGACTTCTTCACCCAAAGAGTGATTAACATGTGAAATTCACTGCCACAGGAGGTGGTGGTGGCTACAAGCATAAATGGCTTCAAGAGGGAATGGGATAAACATCTGGAGCAGAGGTCCATCAGTGGCTATTAGCCACAAGTCTGGGGCAAGTGATGCTCTGTATTCTTGGTGCTTGGGGGGGGCAACAGTGGGAGGGCTTCTAATGTCCTGGCCCCACTGCTGGACCTCCTGATGGCAGCTGGTATTTTTGGCCACTGTATGACAGAGTGTTGGACTGGATGGGCCATTGGCTTGATCCAACATTGGCTTCCCTTATGTTCTTATGTTAGTCTGTCTGCAGGAGTAGAAAAGAGCAAGAGTCCAGGAGCACCTGCAGAAGTGAGCAGTGACTCACGGAAGCTCCTCCCCTGCCACAAATGTTGTTCGTCTTTAAGGTGCTCCTGGATTCTTGCTGTTTTCTGCTACACATTACAAAGGAATCAACTTTGTCACTTTGGGGCACTGCATTTCCACTGCCACTGCAGACTATTCTCTGGTTTGTGTTATGCCATTCCCTCGAGATACATCGTTTGTAGACCGAGTATGAGCAATTGATATGCAGTTGCTGCACATCTGTAGAAATGTGCCAACATTTTTCTGGGTGGAACGCAGTGTTTGAAAGCAGAGAATGGTGTGAAAATATAGATTCGCAGGTTCCTTTCTCAACAGGGAAAAGTGAAATCCAAGTGGGGAGGTTCAAAGTAAAGCATCCAAGCTCTTGCCGAATATCATCTCATGACTTGGCGCTCAACAGCCTGGCTCATTAGTGCAGATGTACAGTGTGTGTTGTTCAGGCATGGGCGCAAAGTGGAAGGGACACTGCTCGAAATATTCCAGAGCTGTTACTCAAAACAGTCTGGCCATCAACATTCCGTCTTTCTCACTCAAAACATTCTGAGTCAGGGACAAAAAAAGAAAAGAAAAAAAGAATTCCAGCTGTGCCAGATTTATTTATTTTTTTAAAAAAAAAATTGGATTTATATCCTGCCCTTCCCTTAATGGGCTCAGGTCGGGTTCCAACAGTATCTCTCCTTATTATATAATTGAGTTTTTGTGTGACTCTTTCCTCACCGTTCCACATGCTCCCACAGCCTTTGGCTCCCTGATCTGTCACTCAGGCTGTCCCTATCCACTGGCTGCGTTGCCTGAGTCTCGCCTCTCCCCCATAGCCAGTCGGAACACAGAGGTCATTTGCATATGCGTCCTGATTGGCCTTTGCCTCTAACATTCTAAACAGGTTGCCTTTGCTGTTCATTGAATGTGTCCTGAGGTAAAATAACAATAACAAAGTGATAATACAGTATACAAAATAGCCCAAAACAAAGCACTGAAAATTGAGACAGATAACAGTTGTACTAAACACCAAGTTTATATGCACATTAGAACTTTTTTTATATATACTAAACACCAAGTTTATATGCACATGAGAACTTTAAACATACTAAAATAAGTATGCATTTAATATCAGCTGGGATTCATAAAGTTTCCAAATACAAACAAAAAAGTCTCTGAGCGTGTACAGATTCACAACAGACGAAGGCTCTAGATTCTGCTCTTCATTTCGTATTCTTCTTCAGAAAATGACTTCTACTGGAGATGGAGAGACTTCCATAAAAGAGACTTCAAGCAAGAAACGTAGACAGATTTATGGACTCTCACCGACCTTGGGTATTTTCTATCAAATACAACTCGTCATGAATCTTGAATCCTTACTAACAGGCAACCGATCATTAGCACAGGAACTAATCTCCAAATTTCCCAGCTATTACAACTGATCTCCAGAAGACCAAGTGTTGGCCAGCAAGGCACTACAAAGTGCTCTTATGGATTTTAATATTCATAAGTTTGAACTTGGGTTGCTATGCTGCAAGGACTACAGGCATTCTCCATTGCTGGGAGAAGCTCCAGTCCACCCCAGGAGGCTGGCAACCTCTATGGTTCACTAAGACAGAAGCAAGGACCCCCTCCAACATACCTGCACGGATTATGCTAAGTGAGGTTACCTAGCAACTAATCTTCCGCCCATCAAGTGGCTGGCTAGGGCCATTAAAGAGACAATAGAATGGCCCCAGTGACTCATCAGACTTTGCCCAGGTGTCAGTTCCTGTTTAGACTCTAGTGTTGCAATATTGACCACCCCTCTGCATCTCCTCCTCTTTTTACCTCGACCAGTGGTAGGGTTGGAAGGGACGGACCACCTGAAAGGTGTGTCAAGGGGATGTGGTTGGCATTGCCTGCCCCCCCAAGATCACCTAATAAAAGACCTTGCAAAGCAGGCAATTGGTCTCTTGAGCTTCCATGACCCCTATCTGCTTTTATATACCTCTCAGGTCCCACTTGCTATCCCATTACCCTCCCTCCATCTTTAATCTCTGAGTCTGCAGCCAGAGAGAGAAGCGTGTTTCTGCAGGTTCAGAACACGCTCCCCATTTTTCCTCTTCTAACACCCCAATCTTCTGTTGGAGCGAGGATCCACCTCCAGGATAGGCAACGTATCACCCCTCAATGAAACTCCTGCTCATGCAACCGTGCTACGTTCTATCTAAATTTCCTTAGACCTGCGTGTTTGTGTGTGTGAGATCCCGTTTTGTGTATGCTTGAACAACATTTTATAGTAAACATCATTTAAACTTGACCTCAGCCTCAGTGCCTCTTTCCTGGAGAACTCCCGGGAGGGGTGGGACCCTGGTATAGTTGGCTGTGAACCGGTAATTTGCCAATTGCTCCTCTTAAATTAAAGCAATTCGGCTAACACAAGATCAGTTCTCCTGGAGACAATGGCTGCTTTGGGCAGTGGACTTTATGGCACTATACCCTGCTGAAGTCCTCTGCACCCCGAACCCCGCCCTCCCCCAGGCTCTACCCTTCAAATCTACAGATATTTTCCAACCCAGAGTTGGCAACCCTGTATAGAAGACACACTCCTATGTTTCCTGCTTGCTAACATTTTGTAAGTTTGTTTTTTTGGGTTTTTTAAACTTTTATATCATGAAAACAGTAACAAAGCTATAATTTCCATGTTAGAAATAACTAAAGTTGCTATAAATTAGGATCTGGGCTGAGCTGAATTTCCATTGATTTCAGTTTTTGTTGAATCAATACATCCATCTGCAAAAAACCAATTTGTTTTCAAGGTTGTTTTGTATGGATGATGTACAATTACTGAGCTGGAGGACAATTTATGGGAGGGGATCACGAATCAACATGGAGAAGGGGCTATACAAAGTTCCTATTGCAGGTTTTCAGCAATTCCTTGAGCTGCCATTTACACTTCCAGGTAGCTCTAGGAAGCGCCAGAAACTCTATGGTAAGAGCTTCTGATTTTACCATAGAGTTTCCAGCTATTCCTAGAGCTACCCTTTTCACTTTTAGGTAGCTGTGTAACCCTGGAATGTTAAGGATGTTGAATTCAGCAGCAAGCTACTAATTTAATGCAGCATCATGTGGATAAGAGTGTGGCATCTTGCTTTATTTTTCAGCCCTGCGTTGCACGGGGAGGACAGGGGCCACAATCGAGTACAATGCCTCAGAGTCCAACCTCCAAACCATCCATTTTCTCCAGGGGAATTGGTCTCTGTAGTTTGGAGCTGAGCTGTAATTCCCTAGTCAGTTAGCCAGAGACATCTGGCTTTCAGTTTGCTGTTTTCATATAAAGGACACAGGTGGAGCTAGACCCATGAAAAAGGAACATGGAGGGAAAGATCTACCAGCTTCTACTGGCCTTTGTGTTTAAAGGGAACCTCCATATTCAGAGGCAGTCACCCTCTGAATCCCAGTGCCAGGAGACAACATTGGGGAAGGCCTCAGCCTCTATGCCTGGTTGCTGGCCCTCCAGAGGAACTGGCTGGCCACTGTGTGAGACAGGATGCTGGACTAGATGGACTATTGGTCTGATCCAGCAGGGTTCTTCTTATGTTTTTTATGAAGGTCTCTGCCTCTATGCCCTGTTGTTGGCTGTCCAGAGGAACTGGTGAAAGGATGCTGGACTAAATGGACCATTGGTTTGATCCAGCAGGGCCCCTCTGATGTTCTTGTGAGGGCCTTGGCCTCTTTGCCCTGTTGTTGGCCCTCCAGAGAAACTGTTTGGCCACTGTGAGAGATGGAATGCAGGACTAGATGGACCACTATTCTGATCCAGCAGGGCTTGCCTGATGTTTTTGTGAAGGTCTCGGCCTCATTGTTGGCCATCCAGAGGAACTGGCTGGCCAGGATGCTGGACTTGATGGACCACTAGTCAGATCTAGCAGGGCTCCTCTAATGTTCTTGTGAGAGAAAGAGACCTGCCCAAGGTCACCCAGAGTAGGTGTTTGAGTCTTTTCCTCCCTCTCCCCGCCTCCCCATCACACTGACTGTTCCTCCGTCTCAGCATCCTAGAATCAGGGAAGTAACAAGCGACATCTACCTTAAAAGACTCGCACATGTCAAAGCAGCCCCTGGGGTGGAACATCTCGTCTCCTCTGCCGTTCCTGAACGTGTGACAGGTACGGAGGCATTTCCACCATCCGTCTAGTTCTGCACCACAGGAAGGAACTCGGCTCTTTAAAAAAGGAAAGCAGAAAAGGGCACTGTTCCGGCGGCTCTGCCTGCCGCAAGGTTAGCCACTCTCCTGAACTTTTGATATTTGCAGGTAGGAACTTGTGTGTGTTAAGTCTTAGCTGCGGAACTGAAATTCCTCAGCATGCCCTTTCCCCACCCACCCCTTCATCTCTCTCCTCCCCCCTCTCTCTTTTTCTCTAACTTTTCTCTAACAAAAATATTAAAAGGTGCCCAGATCAGAATCATGGAGACTAGCACTGGAGCCAGCTTTGTCAACCTCCAGGTGGGACCTGGAGATCTCCTGGAATCGCAAGTGATCTCCAGACTAAGGCGCTCAATTCCCCTGGAGCAAATGGTCTCAGAGAAGGATGGACTCTACCAACGCTCCCTCTAAGCTGTGGAGTCTTGTGAGCAAAAATTCTACTCTGTGAGCTTACTGGCATTCAAGTTGCAAGCGAGCAATTTGGCTGCTGCATCAGTTAGTTGGCTCTGGAGCCCTCCTTCCTGAGCGGAGGCAAAAATGTGTGAGCCGGAGGCTAAAAAACTGTGAGCTGGCTCACACTCACTCACCTTAGAGGCAACACTGGACTCAACAGTATTAGACCCACTGAGGTCTTTCCCTTCCCCTCCCCAAACCCTTCTGTGGTTCTACCCTCGAATCTCCAGGAATGTCCTGGCATGCAATTGGCAACCCTACCAGGGCCCTGCCTTCTTTCCTTCTATTTACCAACCCTGTAGCTCAGTCAGCTCGCAATATTATTTTATAGGGTCCATGCCCCCCCCCCCCCCCAGTACACTCTGCTGGCTAACAGCATTTTTCTCCCATAATGATGACAAATATTTCCAATACATTTTCTCTGACGGCAAATAGCTCCTCTTTCAAATGAATCAGCGAGAAGGCCCCAGTGTAAAACTGTACAGCATTTGCAGAAAGAAAAAGAGTCCAGTAGCCCCTTAAGGACTGACCAACAAAATCTGTGGCAGGGTACGAGCTTTTGTGAGTTTAGAAGCATGGACTCTAATCTGGGAGGACCGGGTTCGATTCCCCACGCCTCCACATGCAGCTGCTGGTGTGACCTTGGGCCAGTCACAAGTTCTCTCAGAGTGGTTCTCTCAGGAGCAGTCCTCAGAAGAGCTCTCTCAGTCCCACCTGCCTCACAGGGTGTCTGTTGTGGGGAGGGGGAAGGGAAAAGAGATTAGAAGCCGCTCTGAGACTCCAAGTGAAGGGTGGGGTATAAATCCATCCTCCTCCTCCTCCTCCTCCTCCCCCGCCCCCGCCCCCGCTGGCCAGCTGGGGATCCCCTGCCACACCTGGGAACCGGCATCCCAAATTTGGTATCAGTTTGGTGATATGCTCACACATGAGACGGAAGGCAGCTTGGTATAGCCCAGGGGTGGGCAAACTTGCTCAGCGTAAGAGCCGCATAGGATAAACACCAGATGTTTGAGAGCCACAAGACATGAACAAATATTACCAGCTTTTATTGGAAAACAAGCAAATTTGCTTTTTATTAACATTAAACGAGACTGCCGAAAATAATAACAAAAGGGGTAAAAGCAGATATTGATAATGATATTAATTGGTCCAATGATATTTGTTTGCTAATGATATTTAGCTTCCCCAGCCGCCCTGCCGGGAGCCACATAATATATGTGAAAGAGCCGCATGCGGCTCCCGAGCCACAGTTTGCCCACCCCAAGTATAGCCCGATCTCGTCAGATCTCGGAAGCTAAGCAGGGTCAGTGCTTGGAAGGGAGACCACCAAGGAAGGGTCTGCAGGGGAAGGCGATGGCAACCGACCTCTGCTTCTCACTTGCCTTGAGTGAAAGCCCCTTGCTGGGGTTGCCATCAGTCAGCTGGAACTTGAAGGCACTTACATACATTTTCCTATTATTGGGAAGAGATGGCAGCCTGGTATAGCCCGCTCTCATAAGATCTCAGAAGCTATGCAGGGTCAGTTCTTGGAAGGGAGACCACCAAGGAAGGCACTGCAGAGGAAGGCGATGGCCAACCACCTCTGCTTCTCACTTGCCTTGAAAGCCCCTTCCTTGGGCAGCTGTAAGTTGGAAGCGAAGCAGGGTTGGTATGTGGAAGGGAGACCACCAAGGAAGGCTCTGCAGGGGAAGGCGATGGCAGACCGCCTCTGATTCTCCCTTGCTTTGAAAGCTCCGTGCTGGGGTGTCCATAAGGTGGAAGCTAAGCAGGGGCGGTACTTGCAAGGGAGACGACAAAGGAAGGCTCTGCAGAGGAAGGCAATGGCCAACCACCTCTGCTTCTCCCTTGCCTTGAAAGCCCCTCGCTGGGGTGTCCATAAGGTGGAAGCTAAGCAGGGTTGGCACTTGGAAGGGAGACCCCCAAGGAAGGCTCTGCAGGGGAAGGCAATGGCCAACCACTTCTGCTTCTCCCTTGCCTTGAAAGCCCCTTGCTGGGTCACCATAAGTCTTGGATGGGAGACCACCAAGGAAGGCTCTGCAGGGGAAGGCAATGGCCAACCACTTCTGCTTCTCCCTTGCCTTGAAAGCCCCTTGCTGGGTCACCATAAGTATTGGATGGGAGACCACCAAGGAAGGCTCTGCAGGGGAAGGCAATGGACAACCACCTCTGCTTCTCCCTTGCCTTGAAAGCCCCTCGCTGGGGTGGCCATAAGTTGGAAGCTAAGCAGGGTTGGTATTTGGAAGGGAGACCCCCAAGGAAGGCTCTGCAGGGGAAAGCAATGGCCAACCACTTCTGCTTCTCACTTGCCTCCAAAGGCCCTTGCTGGAGTCACCATAAGTCTTGGATGGGAGACCACCAAGGAAGGCTTTGCGGAGGAAAGCAATGGCAGACCACCTCTGCTTCTCCCTTGCCTTGGAAGCCCCTCGCTGGGGTGGCCATAAGTTGGAAGCTAAGCAGGGTTGGTACTTGGAAGGGAGACCACCAAGGAAGGCTCTGCAGGGGAAGGCAATGGCAGACCACCTCTGCTTCTCACTTGCCTCCAAAGGCCCTTGCTGGAGTCACCATAAGTCTTGGATGGGAGACCACCAAGGAAGGCTCTGCAGGGGAAGGCGATGGCCAACCATCTCTGCTTCTCCCTTGCCTTGAAAAAAAAACCCTTGCCGGAGTCGCCATAAATTGGCTGGGATTTGATGGCTGGTGGACTGGCATTGCTGTTTCGACCAGTGGTATTATTGACGCCTGGTGTTTTGTGATAAGGGGTTCGTGACATCTTCCGAGTTTTTAATTTGGTCATCTAATTGATCTTTGGGGTTGGTTATGATTCTTCCCTGGGCGAGCAGGATGTGATTGCACGAATTATATTTATAGCGCAAGCCGCTGATGAAAGCTGGTGGGTCTCAATGTGTACGCCTCTGCGTTTCGTCTCATTGCCTGTGGTTGTTTACATTCTGATCTGGAATTGTTGTCATTATATTAAATTAGCTTTTCAGTTTAGAAATGAGACAACTAAAGGGGGGGGGGAGGGAGATGATAGAGGTTTATAAAAGTAGGCACAGGGTGGAGAGACATGACAAAGAGAAAACCGTCTCCCCCTCTCCAAATACTAGAACTCAAGGACATCCAATGGAGCTGATGGGCAGTAGGTTCCGGACGGACAAAAGGAAATACTACTTTCCACAGAGAGGGATTAAAATGTGGGATTCACTGCCAGAGGGTGTAGTGATGGCCACAGGAATAAACAGCTTTAAAAGGGGATTAGATAGCTTCATGGAGGAGAAGTCTATCGATGGCTACAAGCCATGGTGACTGAAGGGAACCTCCACATTCAGAGGCGCTAAACTTCTGAATCCCAGAGTCAGGAGGTAACATCAGGGGAAAGCCTCAGCCTCTCTGCCCTGTTGTTGGCCATCCAGAGGAACTGATTGGCCACTGTGTGAGGCAGGATGCTGGACTAGATGGACCCCTGGTCTGATCCAGCAGGGCTCTTCTGATGTTCGTATGAAGGCCTCAGCCTCTTCCCTGTTGTTGGCCATCCAGAGGAATGGATTGGCCACTGTGTGGGACAGGATGTTGGAATGGATGGACCACTGGTCTGATCCAGCAGGGCTCTTCCAAGGTTCTTATGAAGGCCTCGGCCTCTCTGCCCTGTTGTTGGCCCTCCAGAGGAACTGGTTGTCCACTGTGGGAGACAGGATGCTGGACTAGATGGACCACTGGCCTGATCCAGCAGGGCTCTTCTTATATCCTTAGGACACATTTTGCTTGATCAACATGTAGATGCATTGACGGTCCCCAACCTTTCTGAGCCTGCAGGCACCTTCAAAATTCCCACAGAGCGTGGTGGGTTCTGCCACAAAATGGTGGCTGCCAGGGGTGGAGCCAGCCACAAAATGGCTGCCAAAGCTTACTTCATGGTACTCCACAAGCCCCCCCCCCTTTACCCTCTATCGAGAGGATTCTCTGAAGACCTTGAACCGGCTGAAGTTTCTAGACATCCTTCAAGGCCCAAGAGCACAGACTGCGATAATAAAGTATATGAATGGCAGGTACGAGGTCTGAAGCTGACAGGAAGGGTCACAGATTCCTACGCTGGGTAGAATTAGTAGAAAGAGCTCCAGGCCATCTTGACCGCTTCAGGGAACAAAGGACTCAGCTTTGACTCAGGGGCCGCCTTGTATTCAAGCGCCTCTTCCTTGTTTTCGACTTACGGTTAGCTGCCTGCATCCCAAGTACATGAGGCTTTGCATGAGCCCAAATTTCAAACGTGGGAGAGATTAAAAATAGAGGGGAGGGAGGAACCAAGCAGGAAGTTACTTCCGCAATCTCCACACACAACCTTCCTGACTTGTTTTTAACAGGGCTGCTCTTTAATGTGGGTTTTATCTGCTTTTTTTTTTCACCACAGCAATTTTTGAAATTCCTAGAGCATCATAGAATCATAGAGTCGGAAGGGACCTCCAGGGTCATCTAGTCCAACTCCCTGCACAATGCAGGGAGTTCACAAATACCTCCCCCTCCACACACACCCCATGTCCTGATAGTCGACTGGATGATTTTAGCTGGGGTGGCCTCCTTGTTCAGGCGTTTGTAGACCTCGTATCAGTGGCAGCCGCCGAAGGAGTAGCAATAGTTGTCCCCCTGGCTGCCTTTGATCCAGAGGACATCTATTGGGGGCACTCAGTCAACCTCCTCCAGGCAGAGAAAGAAAGAGAGAAATGAACAGATAACCCACAGGGATTCTGGGCCTGTCTCCTCCATGACACCTGAAGGTGGATGTGAATTCTTGCACTATTCCCACATAGAATCATAGAGTTGGAAGGTATCCCGTGGGGTCATCTAGTCCAACCCCCTGCACAATGCAGGAAATTCACAGATACATCCCCCACACGCATACACACCCAGTAACCGCTGTTCCATGCCTAGAAGATGACAAAAAAACCCTCCAGGATCCCCAGCCAATGGCCTGGAGGAAAATTGGTTCCTGACATCACTTCCTGTTTCAAAACAGGAAGTTACTTCCACGGTCTCCACACATACCCCCAATGCTCCTAGAGACTGTCCGTCAAGAGCTGACTTGGAAAGGTTCTTTGTTCCAGAGGAAAGTACCGTTGCTAGTGGAATGGATCTGTGGATCTGTGGGATCAAATCAAAGGGCAGAATTACCATCGAAAGAGAAATGGCAGGGAGGAGCAACAAACTTCCAAGGGCTGGTGGGTGGAGGGCACAAGAGACAGCAGCCTTGGATGAAAGAGTAAAGAAGTCATCCCACACAGGGAAAAAGCCAGTTTGGTGTAGTGGTTAAGTGTGTGGACTGTAGTCTGGGAGAACCGGGTTTGATTCCCCATTCCTCCACTTGCACCTGCTGGATGACCTTGGGCAAGCCATAGTTCTGGCACAGCTGTTCTTGAAAAAGAAAAGTTTCTGTCAGAGCTCTCTCAGCCCCACCTACCTCACAGGGTGTCTGTAGTGGGGAGGGGAAGGGAAAGGAGTTTGTAAGCCGCTCTGATACTCCATCAGGAAGTGAAGGGCATGTTATAAATCCAATCTCTCCTCCTCTTCTCCTAAACTGGGAGAACCGGGTATGATTCCCCGCTCCTCCTCCACGTGCAGCTGCTGGTGTGACCTTGGTCAGTCACGACTTCTTTCAGAGCTGTTCTCTCAAGGGCAGTTCTCAAGAGGGCTCTCTCAGCCCCACCCGCCTCACAGGGTGTCTGTTGTGGGGAGGGAAGGGGAAGGAGTTTATAAGCCGCTCTGAGACTCCTCCAAGTAGTGAAGGGCAGGTTATAAATCCAATCTCTCTTTTTTCTTCTTCTTCTTCTTCTAGAAGACAGAAGAGCAGATAAAAGTGGAAGACTGGAGAACTCTGTGTGTGAAAACAAGCGAGCACACAGGTGTTAGGAAAGGAAGTGTCTAGCAATTCTGAACTATATTAGGATTTTGGTATTCAGCCCTTGCTTATCTTTCAGACTGCCTATCCCTGGAATAGCAGCTTTCAAATTTGCAACTCCAATCTGAATATTCATTTGCTCTTAATGAATATTCAGACTTCCAAGTGCAGCTAAACCTCCCCCATCTAAATTAGAATATATATTCTTTTTTTTAAAAAAATAAAAATGCATGCCTATCTGAATTAGATTTAAATTGCATTCGGTGAATTAAAATTAACAAGAGTTGATAATGTATTGCTTTCCCTAATTAATTTTAATGAGTGTACACCGATCACAAGAAGCACTTTAGCAGAACTGGAAAGGAAACAGGAAGGGACTTGGTTGGGAAAACTGGCCTATGACTGTTGTTCTCAGCAGGTGTCGAATTACTCAGAATGTAGGGTTTTCTTGTGATACCGTACTCAAGAAGAAGAGAAGAGATTGGATTTATACCCCGCCCTTCACTACCCAAAGGAGTCTCAGAGTGGCTTACAAACTCCTTTCCTTTCCCCTCCCCACAACAGACACTCTGTGAGGTAGAGCCGGCTGAGAGAGCTCTGACAGAAACGGCTCTTTTTCAAGAACAGCTGTGCCAGAACCATGGCTTGCCCAAAGTCATCCAGTAGCTGCATGTGGAGGAGTGGGGAATAAAGCCCGGTTCTCCCAGACTACAGTCCACACACTTAACCACTACACCAAACTGGCTCTCACAACACAACAATAGCATCTGCTGGATCGGCCTGACAAATGAGTTCTAGAGTTGCCAATTTCCAGGTGGGGACTGGAAATCTCCTGGATCGTGACTGAGCTCCAAACTGCAGAGATCAGCCGTCCTGGAGGAATCGGCAGCTTTGGAGGGTGGTGGAGTCTGTGGCATTATACCCTGTTGAGGTCATCGGCGTAGACTACAGGGGGGCTCGAGGGCTCGAGCCTCCCCCGAAATTTCCCGGGAGGGACTGAGCCCCCCCTGGGAAAACGTAGCGCCTGCCGCCACGCCTCCCGGGGCCCTTCCGAGGCCGGCAGCTCCTGCTGCCAGTGCCTCTTCCCCCCCCCCCCCCGCCTGGCCACTCTTCCATCCTTCCCTCTCCCTCCCTCTTTTCCTGGCGAAGGGAGAGGGAAGGAGTGGGGGGGGGGAGAGAGGCTCCAGCAGCAGCGGCCGGTGGGCCTCGAAAGGGCCCGGGGAGGCGCGGAGGTTTCCCGGCGGGGGGGGGGGGACATCGCCCCAGTGAGCGTGCATGCTTCACGCTAAAGTGCCTCCCCCCCGGAATTTACAAAACTCTACGCCCCTGGCTGAGGTCCCACCCCTTGCAAAAACCAGCCCTCCGTAGGCTTCACCCTCAAATCTCCTAGAATTCCTCAGCTCAGAGTTAGCTACCTCTTGAGTTCAGGTCTAATTTTTACCATCGGGTGACGTTCTGCCTTCTTGGAGAAGGAGGAGGAGGTGGAGGAGGAAATCTGTGTTAAGAACATAAGAACATAAGAGGAGCCAATGTTGGATCAGGCCAGTGGCCCATCCAGTCCAACACTCTGTACCACACAGTGGCCAAAAATACCAGGTGCCCTCAGGAGGTCCGGCAGTGGGGGCGGGACACTAGAAACAGTCCTGTAACATCAGTTCAAGCACGTAACCAACAATGTGGCTTGGTTTGGTAGGCAACCTCCCATCACAGAACTTCATCCCCCTGCTGCTACTTGACAGCATGGAAGAGGGAAAGTAGGGTGGGCAAAATGGAGTCCCGCAACCCCACAGCATCACTTCCAGCTATATAAGCGGAAGTGATGTCACCACACTGCAGTGTGCTCTAGGATTCACTCAAAGATTTGACCATAGAGTTTTGGGCGAACCCCAGAGCATCCTGTGAGGAAGTGAAGTGACTTTTGTGTTGAGGTTAACTGGTGTGGTTAGTTCAGTTCCCACTCAGCTTACGAAGCTACATAAAGCCATGCTGCAAGTTTAGCAGAGAGGAGGAGTCTCCTTTATTTGTGTAATGTATGTAATGGCGATGGCCACATGGCCACCGTGGAGCACATGGCCTGGAAAGCCATGAGCTTGGGGCCAGAGAACAATAGTACACCAGGATCCTAAATGTCCCCCTATCAGAGGCTTAGGATATTCAAATAGACCTATGATAGCCTCTGGCGGGAAATGCATCCTATCACTATGCATGGGCGAGGTCGGGGGCGAGGCTTCTCTGTGAATATAAGCAGGCCCCGGCCCACGGTAGACATGCTTAATCCGAACCTGAAATAAACATGCTTGCTGATTTCACTGCTACCGGTCTCCGATTCCAGGACTTTTCAATTTGAGAAGTACACTTTTGGATTGGGAAGAGTAGGGACAGGATAGAGTTCTAACTTACTGGCTAAGGATGGAAGCAGATGGCAAGAGGGCCATCTGCCTCGTGGCTCCAAGAGAGGACAGCATGTCATCCCTCTTGGTGTGTGCAGGGAGAAGGGGGAGCTTCGTTCGAGAGACTGAACAGGAGGAAGGAAATGGTCCCTGAGAACACAATCTACATCGCAAAGGGGACAGTGGCGGAAGAGTAGAAACAGGAAGAAAAGGCCAGAGTGCCCATCTAGCTATCAAGTCTCTCTTGCCATGAAGTCTGGAGGCTGAGGAAGGGACATCGCAACTGGAACCTCCAACATTTTGGTTATGCATTTGGAAGTGATGTTGCAGTGTTACAGAACACCATTTGGGTAAGTCCCACTTCCTCCCAGCCTCCCAGGGGTTACCAAAGGCTGGAAAACCATAGAGGAACCCGAGTTATAACCTCACTGGTATCAAGGTCAGGACATGGGCAAAGCCAGTTTGGTGTCGTGGTTAAGTGCGCAGACTCTAATCTGGGAGAACCGGGTTTGATTCCCCACTCCTCCACTTGCACCTGCTGGTGTGACCTTGGGAAGCCATAGTTCTGGCCTAGCTGTTCTCTCAAGGACAGTTGTCTCAGAGCTCTCTCAGCCCCACCTACCTCCCAGGGTGTCTGTTGTGGGCGGGGAAGGGAAAGGAGTTTGTAAGCCACTCTGAGTGAAGGGCAGGGTATAAATCCAATCTCTTCTTCTTCTTCTTCTTCTTCTTCTGGCCAAGGGAGAAAAAAAAACAGGGGCAGGAAATATAAACCAGATGCCAGAAAGTGTTCCAGAATATGGAATACGCCAAAAGTTAGAGCCACGGAGGAACAGCTTGAACCAAGAGGAAAGCAGGATATAAACGTTTTCATTCAATAATTTTTTTCTCCATCACGGAATGATCTCGCTTCAGCCTTTCCAGATCTGAGACCCAACGAGCATGCAAGCAACCAAGCTGGAAGCACAGGGCAGGAGCTTGTTATTTTTTGTAAAGAATTTTTTTTTTATTTTTCAACAAAAAAAAAACATCGAAAATAATACATTTAACCTTATACAAATCCCTTTTTCCATATTATATAACATTTTGTTCTATTTGTACATTCTATTTTTATCTTGTTTTGGTGGTTTCCCACCACCTCTGAAGCATAACACATTTTCCATTTTATTCAATATAGTAATACTTGTATCTATGTTTCATTTCTGGTAACGGTTATATAACTTTAAAATACTTATACACCAATTCTTATTCTCTATACTCTTATGTATTTCTAAATAAAACCAGCTTCATTGTCTAATTTTAACTAAAACAGTTCATATAATATATTTCTATTCCTTTATGCTATTATAACCATGTATAAATATAGTTTTTCATATCCCAATATTTGTCTACATATTCTTTCAAATCTTTCCAGTCTTCCAGAAAGGTCTCTGAGTAGAGATATTCAGTTTTCTAGTCAATTTATCCATTTCAGCCATATATAACAGTTTTTTCAACCATTCCCACACCTCTGGTATTTTTTCATTTTTCCAGTTTTGTGCATACACCATTCTTGCTGTTGTAATCATATACCATATTATTGTCCTTTTCTTTACATTTATCTCTTCTAGTTTAAGTCCTAGCAATAACATTTCAGGCAACTTCTTAAATGTACATTTCAAGATTTTTTCCATTTCTGCATGTATTTTGGACCAAGAAATCTTTGCTTTATCACAAGTCCACCCATATGATAAAAAGAACCTTCAGGGCAGGAGCTTGTTGACCATCAGAGCCATGTGACAGGAAGAGGGTGGGAACCAGAGTTGTCACCTAACTGGTCCTAACTGGTGTCAAGGCCAGGACGATGGGCAGCTGACCGAGAGAGTGGAGAGCAGGAAGCCGAGACCAGTGAGGAACAAGTCAAGAACCCCTGAGATAGTTTCAGAGAAGGTAGCTGTGACAGTCAGAGGTAGAAGAGCTCGATTTGAGTCCAGTAGCACCTTAGAGACCCAACAAAATTTTGGGGGTGTAAGTTTTCAAGAGTCAAAGCTTCCATGGTCTGAAAATCATGTCTACAACGCTCCTGCAGTTGCCAATCGCCAACTGGGGGCAGGGGATCCCTGGGTTTGGAGCCCTTTCCCCCACTTCAGGACTGTCAGAAAGTGCGGAGGGGGGATTTATTTATTAATTATTCAGATTTCCACCCCACCCTCCAGCCAGGCTGGCTGGGCGCTCCGTTACACCCTGTGGAGTCTGGTCACCATAGGGTATAATGGAGAATCGATCTGTGGGTATCTGGGGCTCTGGAGGACCCCTATTTTTTAAGATAGAGACATCAAATTTTCAGCATAGCTGGCGGCGCCTCTCCTGAAAAAAGCACACACCCAAGTTTCAAAAGAAAGAAGCAGGGGGTCCAATTCTATGAGCCCCCAAAGAAGGTGCCCCCATCCTCCATTCTTTCCAACGGAGGGCAAGCGTTTAAAAGGAATGCGGTCCCTTTAAATGTGACGGCCAGAACTCCCTTTGGAGTTCAAACTCCTAGTGACATATTGCTCCTAGCTCCACCCCCCAAAGTCTCCAGGCCCCATCCCCAAAGCCCCCAGGTATTTCCTGAGTC
The DNA here is from genome assembly GCA_029233225.1 of Lepidodactylus listeri. Classification (NCBI taxonomy): domain Eukaryota; kingdom Metazoa; phylum Chordata; class Lepidosauria; order Squamata; family Gekkonidae; genus Lepidodactylus; species Lepidodactylus listeri. The sequence goes on from JARCFY010000002.1 coordinate 7,473,123, forward strand.
GGACCTGGCAACCCTAAACCCTCCCGCCCAGGAATTCTACTTAAAATGCTTAACAAGGATTCCTCCCTTTCATGGCGTACTTGTGAACTTCCAGAGGACTTGACTGGCGGCAGTAATGAAGTCTTGCTGTGATCTATCCAAGCTATTATTATGCATTCTTTTCATCAGCTGTAATATGCTGGGCTGTTTCACCTGGGGGACTCAGAGCACCGCTCCACAGCCAATTTAAAGCCTCTGCAATGCAGTTTAACTCTCCTGACATTCCCGAAGGAATACTGGGAATTGTAGTTTTTGTCCCAGGGTCCTGGAAATTATTCATAGAGGGTTTTCGGCTTTTCAGAGAACTATTAATTCTGAGGACTCCTGGGCTGGCGCCGCGGCAGCCAGGTGGGTTAAAAGGGGCTTTTGATTTTTGCTATGGACATGGCCTTTTGTGTGTGCGGGTGTGTGTATAAAGTGCAGCTGGCTTATGGCGACCCCACAGGGTTTTCAAGGAAAGTGAAAGGTCGGCCATGACCTTTCTCTGCAGAGTCTTTCTTAAGAACGTAAGAACATAAGAGAAGCCATGTTGGATCAGGCCAGTGGCCCATCCAGTCCAGTACTCTGTGTCCCACAGTGGCCCAAACTCAGGTGCCAGCAGGAGGTCCACCAGCGGGGCCAAAACTCCAGAAGCCCCCCCACTGTTGCCCCCCCAAGCATCAAGAAGACAGAGCATCACTGCCCCAGATAGAGACCGATTTTGCACATTGCGCTTACCCCGGGTTTTCGTCGGGGCATTTTGCCCCAGATCATTCGTTTCGATTTCCCATTAAGCTGTTGCTGTGCAGTCTGCCCGGGCTCGCTCCTGGGGGTTGGTTTTCACATTACAGTCTTGCGGGTGGTTTCCTGTGGCTTATCTCCTCCCACTACCGCTCCTTGCCCTCCAAACTCCTCCCACCCTGTTTCCGCCCCCTTTTTAAACGCATGCGCAATCGCGTTACATTGTTATTTCTCAATTTATGGATTGCGTGTTCCCTCTATACCTTCTGGCTAATAGCCGCTGATGGATCTCTGCTCCATATAAGAACATAAGAGAAGCCATAGTCCTCTAGTTTATCCATCAGAACATCAAGGGAATCCTTCCCTCCCTCCCTCCCTTCTACAGACCTTTCAATTGCCCTATCATGCTGTTTTGGGGAGACCCCTGTTCTCAGGAATGGCATTTCGGGGGCATTGCAGGTTGCAGTGGGAGAGGAAAGGTGAGAAAATCACACTCCTTGAATGGAAATGCTTGCTGTCACAGACATCGTTAGGCCGATTCCGCACAAGTGCTTTGCTTCCCTTTCCTCCCTGGTTTAATTGGTCGGAATCAGTGTGCGCGTTTCCACATTACGTGAATCTGACCCGGTTTGATGCTGGTTCTTCATTTCTGCATCTGTCCTTGCCCCGAATCCTGAGCCCCCGCCCGTCTCCCCCCTTTTTTTAATGTAGGCGGAGTTGCGTTATGACGTCATGATGCAACAAAGCTGTGATTGGCCATCTGAGCTTCCAAGCCCGCGAAAATCATCCGTGTAAGAAAAAAAAAGCTTGCGCCAGAGTTGGAGGGGAAATGGAGGGTGGGAAAGGGATGGGAAATGGAGGGGGAACATGCAACACTAACACATGTAACCCCTGCAAAAATTGTGTCCACATGACCACGCCACCCGCAATACATTGACCCCACAAAAAATGTTAACCACACAATGATGGATCAATGTCGTGTCGTGTCGTTGTAACGCAACAAAGTGGGGAACAACCCCCCCCCCCCCCGCTCGCTCCAGGGCGGGAAAGGGGAGAGAAAGAAGCCGAGGGGCGTTAAAGGGGTGGAGCAAGAAACCCCGATTTCAGAGTTCCCCACTTGAATGCCCTGACTTCACTCCTGTGGCAACCCCCCCCCCCGAAAATCCTAGAAACGGAAGATCCGGGGGGAACGATGATTACATTCAGGCCAACTGCAGACCCGGAGCAACAAGTGGGGAACTGTTACTCTGCCCCGGATTTTATCGGGGAGTGACGCCGGGGCAACAACAAGTGCGGAAAGTTCTGACCATAGAGTTCCTGACAATTCCTAGAGCTACCTGGAAGATGCCAGGGTAGCTGTAGGAATTGCCGGAAGCTCTACGGTAATCTTACAGTTCTTGACTGTTCCTAGAGCTACCCTTGACACTTCCAGGTAGCTCTAGGAATCAGCAGGAACGCTCTTTTGTAAGAACTTCCTATAAATGTAGGAGGTCTTCTTATTCCTTTTAATATTTCTCCCCGGGACTATCACTCCCTTCCAGTTTGGTCCCCGTTTTCACTTAGGTGGCCGGGGCTCCCCTGGCCACCAGTGTGTTTGTGTGTGTGTGGGGGGGTACAGTTGCCAGCTCCAGGTTGGGAACCTCTGGAAGATTTCAGCATGGGGTGGACAGGGATTCCAGTGGGGTACAATGCCATAGAGTCCACTCTTCGAAGCATCCATTTTCTCCAAGACAAGATGAAGAAGAGGAGGAGGAGGAGGAGGAGAGGGAGGAGATTGGATTTATACCCTGAACTTCAGTACCCAAAGGAGTCTCAGAGCGAATTATCACCCCTTTCTCACCCCCTCCCCACAACAGACACCCTGGGAGGTGGGTGGGGCTGAGAGAGCTCTCCCAAGAACTGCCCTTGAGAGAACAGCTCTGAGAGAACTGTGACTGACCCAAGGTCACTCTAGCTGCTACATGTGGAGGAGTGGGGAATCAAACCCGGTTCTCTGGCTCTCTGTAGTCTGGAGATGAGCTGTGATTCCGCGAGTTCCCCAGGTCCCACCTGGAGGCTGTCATCTATCGAACAGGTGAGCAAAGGCTGCTGTTACCAGCGGGTCTCCTACCGTAAGTGGCTCAGTGGAAGAGCCTCTGCTTGGCATGCAGAAGGTCCCAGGTTCAGTCCTGTGAAAGAGGATGTGAAGGACCCCTGCCAGAAATCCTGGAGAACCACTGTCAGTCTGAGTAATACAGACCTTGATAGACTAATGGGTCTGAGTCAGTATAAGGCAGCTTCAGGTGGGCAAACAGGAGAACCGAGGAGTGAGGCAATCACCACCATGTTCTTTTCTCCTTCCATTACTTTAAACCCGGGAAGGGAAGGAAAAGATGAATCCACAGCACCATCAGTAGTTCAGCTCTCGGCGTTCTCTCGCGCTCATTTATATGATTTGTGCTCTGCAGCTATGATCATCCGTGTATGTCTGCTAAATCGTTTCGAGGCGGTCTTTCCCCAGAAGAAGTGAACTCAAGGTGGCTTACAATCCCAGTCTGTGTAAACAACATAGACAATAAAAACAGCCGAATAAAAATTCAATATTTGCTCAATAATAATTAAAGAACTGGCCATCTCAAAACAACAGGGGACGGCTCATGTAAAAGCAACTGTTTGATGTATTCTGGAGAAGATGTGGGTTGTGTTTCCAGCTCAGTGTTGGAAAGGTCCTGGAGGTCTGGGGATGGCGCATGGAGAGGGTGGGGCTTGGGTAGAGAGGAACCCCGGCAGGATATAATGTTGTAGAGTCCACCCTCTAAAGCAGCCAGTTTCTTCAGGGGAACTGACCTCTGTAGTCTGGGAGATCACCAGGTCCCATCTGGAAGCAGGCAGCCCTACATAGGGGAGGGAGAAGCTGATACTCTTTCATCCCAGAGCAACTCCCAGAAAAGCCCTGGATCAGGTCACTACATTTGTAACCTCCATCAGATCATTAAAGGTGCACTGCTGGATCCGACTCATGGTCTATCTAGGGCATCCTGTCCCACAAAGTGGCCAGCCAGTTCCTTTGGAAGGTCAACAACAGGGCGTAGAGGCCAAGACCTTCATAAGAACATCAGGAGAGCCCTGCTGGATCAGACCAGGTGTCCATCTAGTCCAGCATCCTGTCTCACACAGTGGCCAACCAGTTCCTCTGGAGGGCCAACAACAGGGCAGAGAGGCCGAGGCCTTCATAAGAACATCAGGAGAGCCCTGCTGGATCAGACCAGGTGTCCATCTAGTCCAGCATCCTGTCTCACACAGTGGCCAACCAGTTCCTCTGGAGGGCCAACAACAGGGCAGAGAGGCCGAGGCCTTCATAAGAACATCAGGAGAGCCCTGCTGGATCAGACCAGGTGTCCATCTAGTCCAGCATCCTGTCTCACACAATGGCCAACCAGTTCCTCTGGAGGGCCGACAACAGGGCATAGAGGCTGAGGCCTTACTAAGAAGAAGAAGAAGAGATTGGATTTATATCCCGCCCTCCACTCACTTAAGAGTCTCAGAGCGGCTTACAAACTCCTTTCCCCTCCCCTCCCCACAACAGACACCCTGTGAGGTAGGTGGGGCTGAGAGAACTCTTTCCCAAGCTGTCCTTGAGGGAACAGCTGGTACAGAGCTATGGCTTGCCCAAGGTCATCCAGCAGGTGCAAGTGGAGGAGTGGGGAATCAAACCCGGTTCTCCCAGATTAGAGTCCGCGCACTTAACCACTACACCAGACTGGCTCAGAACATCAGACGAGCCCTGCTAGATCAGACAAGTGGTCCATCTAGTCCAGCATCCTGTCTCACACAATGGCCAGCCAGTTCCTCTGGAAGTCCAGTCAGACAAACATCAGAAGAGCCCTATTAGATCAGACCTGTGGTCCATCCAGTCCAGCATCTTGGCTCACACAGTGGCCCAACAGCTGCTCTGGAAGGCCAACAAACAGAGCAGAGAGTCCGAGGCCTTCTGCCAATGCTTCCTCTGAGCTCAGAGTTTCAGAGGCTGACTACCTCTGGATATGGAAGTCCCTGGAGATGAGAAAAAAGAGGAACTTTTGACATGAAGAGTAGCTTTGTTGTCCGGTTGCAAACCCACCCAGAGGGAAATTTAACTTCCAGAATCCTGGGAAAGCAGGATGAAAAATGTCAGCCTTAGCAAATCAAATTTATACTCTTTTATTTTAAGGACACTCCCCACAGGCAAAGCGCGGACAGCAATTTGTCTGAGGTACAGAGCAGAACATCAGATAAACAGAGACCTATAAAGCGAACTAGTACCACGTTCTTCCCCAAAGGAAGACACCACGGCTGAGTAGTTAGGACTTTGGGAACAACCCCCCCCCCCCCCAGACCTGCTTCGATTCTCCACCGTGGACGAGGACGACTGAGTTTTAATTAAACAGAAACGACGAGCGAGATCAGCGTCTGTGTCAGCGTCTCCATTGATCTCTTTTGCATCCCATTTGTTAAAACCATTCTCTCTCTCCCCCCCCCTCCTTTGCTTTTCAGTGATTTGTTGCAAGTTTTGATGAAAAAGGATAACCAGGTTTGGGGATTTAGGGTTGTCATAGGAACAGTTTCCTGACAGTAATTCTACGGTTCCCAGTAGATGGTTTCTCTCCTTCTCATTCTACACTGGTGATTTTACTGGGGGGGGGGGGGGGGGCGGGGGGAAGAGACCTGTTCACCCCCTGTACGAGAGAACCATTTCTCTCCACCTCCCCCCTCTTCGGCCGCGTAAGCATAGCCGGTTTAAAAAATCACATTATTAGAAAAAGTCAAACAGCGGTCCTACTTGATTTTTTAAATCTGTGTGTGTGTGTTTTGCAAGCATGTTTGATGCTGTAAATGTGTAGGGGGGCTCTGCGTGACCGCGCTTCCATTTCAGGGACCGGGGGGGGGTTCATGCAATGCAGCCGTCAGCAGAAACGTCTCACTGCATTTCCCTTGTAAAACGTTATAAGGCAAGAGGAGGTGGAAAACACGAGCCGCGTGGTTCGGCCGTTGCCTGGAAACAATCGGTTGCGGAGCAGAGATGCCCTCTGGGCATCAAGATGAGGCACGGTTTGCGTAACGCGCTCTGGTCAAGCCAGAAACAAACTCTGGTACATACAGCAACCCCCCGGTTGGCCCTTCCTCACTTCCTGCGCTAGGACACGAAAGGATGTCTTCCTGTGACTATGGTCTCTTGGCCACAAGGGGCAGCGCCGCTCAGCCAAATGCGGCTTGTGAATTCAGATGTGGCAATGGATTACAGTTTGGACAAGCTGTGGTTTACAAACAAGGCACAGAGTCGAGGGTTGCGAACTCCTGGAGATTTGGGGGTGGAACCTGGGGAAAGTGGAGATTGGGGAAGAAGAAGAGGAGGAGGAGGAGGAGATTGAATTTATACCCCACCCTTCACTACCCGAAGGAGTATCAGAGCGGTTTACGAACTCCTTTCCCTTCCCCTCCCCACAACAGACACCCCGGGAGGTAGGTGGGGCTGAGAGAGCTCTTTCCAGAGCTGTCCTTGAGAGAACAGCTGTGCCAGAACGATGGCTTGCCCAAGGTCATCCAGCAGGTGCAAGTGGAAGAGTGGGGAATCAAACCCAATTTTCCCAGATTAGAGTCCGCGCACTTAGCCACTACACCAAACTGGGAGGGGAGGGGCCTGAGCAGGGTATAATGCCACAGACTCCACCCTCCAAAGCAGCCATTTTCTCCAGGGGAACTGATCTCTGTAGTCGTTAGCTGTAATTCCAGACCCCCACCTGGAGGCTGGGACTGCTATTTGAAATCCTTACTTGTTGCCAACCGAGAGACAATAGTTTTGTCTGACTGGCTGCGTTTGGAGTATCGCAACTCACTGCGGTCTGAACAAACCGCAGTTAATAAACTGTGTTTCAGAGAGCAGCCACGTGGGTCGGCAATAGAACAGCTAGATCTGAATCCAGTAGCACTTGAGCAACCAACAAGATTTTTCTGGGTAGGAGCTTTCAGGAGTCCAAGCTCCCTTTGGCCTAAGCTGCCTTCGCTGTGCAAAGCTGTTCCGTGCTGCTGTGGTGCCGGTTTTCCATATGGCTCAGTATAAAGCTTCCCTCTGTCTGCATCAGGACACAAGTTGTTTTGGGAGAGTGCAAGAGAGAGGGACTGCCCCAGGAAATAACAAATGGTTCAGGGGTGGGCATGCTTCCAACCCCCTCCCCGTATGATTGCAGAAAAATGTCCCTTGGCTGCTTTTAAATGCAGACGACCAGGGCTCATTTCGTAGCAGGAGCTCCTTTGCATATTAGGCCACACACCCCTGATGTAGCCAATCCTCCAAGAGCTTACAGTAGCCCCTGTAAGAAGAGCTCTGTAAGCTCTATGGGTTTTCCCAGCTTGCTTTCTTCCTGGCTTTCTTTACATGAACTACATCAGCCAATTTGGTGTCATGGTTAAGAGCATCGACTCTGGCCTGGGAGAACTGGGTTTGATTCCCCATTCCTCCGCATGCAGCTGCTGGTGTGACCTTGGGTCAGTCACAAGTTCTTTCAGAGCTGTTCTCTCAAGAGCAGTTTTCTCAGAGCTCTCTCGGCCCCACCTTCCTCACAGGGGTGTCTGTTGTCAGGAGGGGAAGGAGATTGTAAACCGTTCTAAGACGCCTTCTGGTAGTTAAGAGTGGGGTATAAATCCAATCTCCATCTCCTCCTCCTCCTCCTCCTCCTCCTCCTCTTCTTCTTTCCCCTATAGGGGCTTGTGATATAATAATTCTGGCCACACCCTTTCCTGTCACATGGCTGTTACATGACAGCCAGTTTGGTGTAGTGTTTAAGTGCGTGGACTCTAATCTGGGAGAACCAGATTTGATTCCCCACTCCTCCACTTGCAGTTGCTGGATGACCTTGGATCAGTCACAAGTTCTCTCAGAGCTGTTCTCTCAAGGGCAGTTCTTGAAAGAGCTCTCTCAGCCCCAGCTACCTTACAAGATGTCTGTTGTGGGGAGTGGAAGGGAAAAGAGTTTGTAAGCTGCTCTGAATCTCCTTTGGGAAGTGAAGGGCAGGGTATAAATCCAATTTCTTCTTCTTCTTCTTCTTCTTCTTCTTCTTCTTCCTATCATGTGCTTGCAGCTTAGGGGGTCCCAGATCTGGAAAGGCTGGAGACCATTTATAATTTGGGGTGTGTGGGGTTTTTTCCCCAAGCCCCGTGTCTGTTTGCCAACCTCCACGTGGTACCTGGAGATCTCCTGCTATTGCCATTGAGCGCCAGATGACCAAGATCAGTTCCCATGGAGAAAATGGCTGCTTTGGAGAAAGGACTGTATGGCATTATACCTTGCTGAGGTCCCTCCCCTCCCCAAACCCCGCCCTCTTCAGCCCCCATCTCTGAAATCTCCCGGTATTTCCCAATCCAGAGCTGGCAACCCTACCCATGCCAGCAAATGCTGGAAGGGTGCCTGGGGAGGGTGGAGTTTCAGGAGGAGAGGATGTCACTTCTGGTTGATGCTTCAGTAATTTCCCCTAGTAATTTCTCTATGGTAAAAACCATAGAGACCAGGAGGAAATTCCTAGAGTGTCACTGAGGCCACCTCCCCATTTTTTCCTCCTGCTATTCAAATGATCAAGGGTGGGGGTCCAGTGTTCCCTCTAAGCTGAGTTAGTGTCAGCCAACTCAGTTTTTTTAGCCTCCAGCTCACACGTTTTTGTCTCAGCTCGGGAAGGACGGCTCCAGAGGAAAGTGGTTTACTCAGCAGCCCAATCGCTCGTTCACAACTTTAATGCCAGGGGCTCAGGAAGTAGAATTTTTCCTCACAAGACTCCACAGCTGAGAGGGGGCATTACTGTCAAGTCACAGCCAGCTTATGGCAAACCCCATATAGTTTCGAAGGCAAGAGACGAACGGAGGTGGTTTGCCCTTGCCTGCCTCTGCGTAGCAACCTGGACTTTCTCGGAGGTCTCCCATCCAAATTCTAACCAGAGCCGACCCTGCTTAGCTTCCGAGATCAGAATGCCTCCCTGAGGTAGTCAGTGTTCCCTCTCAGCTGAGTGAGTGTGAGCTAGCTCAGAGTTTTTAAGCCTCTGGCTCACACCTTTTTGTCTTCGCTCCGGAAGGAGGGCTCCAGAGGAAACTAATTGATGCAGCAGCCAAATCACTCACTCACAGCTTTGAGGCCAGTGGTTCACAAAGTAAAATTTTTGCTCGCAAGACTCCACAGCTTAGAGGGAGCATTGGTGGGGGTGGGGGTTGCCCTCAAACATGGGGGGGGGGGGCTTTTGCTGCACAGGGTCTTCCAAAAGCCTTCTCAACTGTTTCCTAGAATATCCCCTGCCCTGTACAAAAGACGCCCGTCTCTTCTGGATTGTGCAGCAGTGCTCTGATTCAGCGCCATGTGGGAATGAGTCTGAAGTGACTTATAATTGGGGGGTCTGTTTGCCAGCTGGATTGGCTTCTATTTACTGTCAGGGAGGCGTTTGAGCAACAGACGCTTACAGGCCAGGGGGCGGCTCTTGCACTCGCTTCCTTCCACCATATGGGGAGCTGGCCTCCCTCTGCTGCACTCAGCTGCCAGCAGCTTGTGCCGTTCAGCGCATCGCCGGGATCTCCATGTGAGTTTCGTCCATGCGACGCAACCGCCTTGCAATGAGACCTGCCGCCATGCCAGGTGCCACTCTGAGAAATGATGCCAGGCCAGAAAACCGGCAGAGTTTTCCTCTCTGAAAGTCAAGTCTGGAGATACGGGGGGGGGGGGGGGGACTCGGGGACCCCGTGCGCTGTCTCCCGCTGTTTAGCTTTGCTTTGACTAATGTGTAACTGCAGGGGAGACTACCGCAAATCCCACAGCATCCCATTCCCCCATAGACCATTTTCCCAACCCAAAGTGCCTTCCTCAGCTGACTTGAAGAAGATAGAAGGCATTCCCTCCCCAGAGGTCAGAAAGCAGGTGAAAGGTAGGCATTCGGAGCCTGGAAATAGCTCGAGAGGAAAGGGTTAAGCTCCCGTTTCCCACCCACACCTGCATCCGCGACACTGAAATTTGCAATTCTCTGCCACTGCATTTCAGCAATCATCTTGGGAAAAGATTCGCAGGTACACTGAGGGTGGGGGGGGGGGGAGTACTATTATGAGTGTCAAGTCAAATGCATCGTTATAAATATCTCTGGCTGTTTTGTGTGTTTTTTTGAAGCACATAAATAAAAATGCGTCCTCCGTGGCTCCTGAAGGCCAGCGGATTCTTCCTTAAACGACTATTGATAGATTTTGTAATGGCTGGTGGCTCCTGTAAGAACAGAAAAACATAACAGAAGCCATGTTAGATCAGGCCAATGGCCCATCCAGTCCAACACTCTGTGTCACACAGTGGCCCAAACCCAGGTGCCCTCAGGAGGTCGACCAATGGAGCCAGAACTCCAAAAGCCCTCCCACGGCTGCCCCCCAAGCACCACGAAGACAGTGCATCCCTGCCCCAGACATAAGAACGTAAGAGAAGGCAATGTTGGATCAGGCCAGTGGCCCATCCAGTCCAACACTCTGTCACACAGCGGCCAAAACCCAGGTTTCATCAGAAGGTCCACCAGCAGGGCCAGAACTCCAGAACCTCTCCCACTGCCCCCCCCCCCCCCGAGCATCAGGAAGACAGAGCATCACTGCCCCAGACAGAGTGTTCCCTCTGAACCTTATAGCTAATAGCCACTGATAGACCTCTGCTCCATATGTTTTTCCAAAGCCCTCTGGAAGCTGTCCATTCTTGTTGCGCCATCACCACGTCCTGCGGCAGTGAATTCCATGGGTCAATTACCAGTTTGTGTACACGCCCCTGTGGATCTTTATGGAAGGTGGAGCAAAACAGATTGGCGGTTGGGCTAAAGGAGGAGCCAAAGTCTGGATTCTTCGGGCCATCGGGCAAGGGCCACTGGGGGATTTCTCCAAGGGCCTTCTGATGATTGTAAATAGCATTAGAGAAAAATCAATAAATAGAAGAAGAAGAAGAAGAAGAGATTGGATTTATATCCTGCCTTCACTCATTTGGAGTCTCAGAGCGGCTGACAAACTTTCCAGAATTGTCCTTGAGAGAACATCTCTGAGAAAACTTGTGACTGACCCAAGGTCACACCAGCAGCTGCACGTGGAGGAGTGGGGGATCAAACCCGGTTCTCCGAGGTCAGAGTCTGCGCACTTAACCACTACACCAAACTGGCTTTCAATGGGTAGCCATGATAGTCTGCCTGTAGCAGTAGAAAAGAGCCAGAGTCCAGGAGCACCTTAAAGACTAACAAAATATGTGGCAGGGGTGGCGCTTTCGTGAGTCACGTACTCCTTTAGTCTTTAATGTTCTCCTGGACTCTTGCTCTTTTCTACCATTAAGCCATACTGGCTTTTGGAGGAGTGATTCGTAAGGCCTTTTTGCAGCAAAATGTCCCTTTTGGATGCTGGCAGTTCCCAATTTATTTGTTGCTTTGGTATCACTTTTACATGATTGCATCCCATTTTGACCCTATTATTTATTTATTTCAAACATCTGCAGCCCTCGACCCGACTCAGAGCGGCAACATCGATGTATCCGTGCCACTTCTATGCAACAATGTAGAAATAACGCTGGGAGCGGCATTAATTTTTTAACAGGCAGCATTCAGAATAAGAAACCAGTGTGAAAAGAACGGGTTTCTTCTGCATAACGACAAAGCAAAATCACACTGGAGGTTTTCGAGTCAAACCAGCCGGGATGAGGAGTTTGATGGCATCCCATAAGAAAATAAGAACGTAAGAGAAGCCAATGTTGGGTCAGGCCAGTGGCCCACCCAGTCCAACACTCTGTCACACAGTGACCAAAAACACCAGGTGCCCTCAGGAGGTCCAGCAGTGGGGCCAGGACACTAGAAGCCCTCCCACTGTTGCCCCCCCCCCATCAAGCACCAAGAATACAGAGCATCACTTGCCCCAGACTGAGAGTTCCTATCTATACTTTGTGGCTAAGAGCCACTGATGGACCTCTGCTCCAGATGTTTATCCCAAGTAAGGAATAGGGATGGGCACAAACTGGGAAAATGCGGTTTTGTTTGCAGTTCGCGGCTGACCCACAAACCACACCACGAATCGAAATGGACCAGGAGGCTCTTTCACGAACTGAACCAGACTGCGGCTCGTGGCCCTACAAACCCTGTTGAAAGGGACAGCAGTCCTTTTAAACAGGGTTTGCAGAAAGCCTGAAGAACAGCTGAGTGGGTGGGGAGGTGCTCCTCGCCTCACAGCTGTTTTGGGCTGTCCTGTGCAGTCCCTTTAAAGTTTAAAGGGACTACACAAGACAGCCCCAAACACCTGTGAGGCGAGGAGCATCTCCCCACCTGCTCAGCTGTTCTTTAAAGTTTAAAGGGACTGCACAAGACAGACCGAAAAGCTGAGCTGCAGGGAGCGCCTTCCAGCTGCTTGGCTGTTTCTGCCGCTTTCCTGGGCAACAGGAAGCAGGGGTTAAAAGGGACTGGAAGTCCCTTTAAAACCCGACGTTCTGCTCCATCCATGAACCAGCACGAACCACACAAACTGCTCTAAAAGTTCGTGGAAGTTCGTGACAGTAGTCCCATCATGAACTACTGTTCGCGAAGCATGAACAGGGCAAAAATTGTGTTGGATTTTGCTTCCTGGTTCCATTCGTGCCCATCCCTCGTAAGAAAGTATCTAGGTCAGGGGGACCCAACCTTTTTGAATGAATCACAAAATGCCAGGGAGCGGTGAGATTATACGTAACTCTCAAAGTAACTCATCAGCATTTCAGGCAGAATCTCTGTTTAGCGGGATGCTTTTAAATCTGCACAGCCAATCAGAAGCCCTGCTGGGCACAAGCCCCACCTAGCCCCACCCACTTTCTATAAGCAGTCTGAGAGCCCCAGAGATGGCGGTGGCAGGCACCACTCCGGGGACCTCTGAACTAGGCAGACAGTGCTAGTCAAACTCAGTTCACCTGAGCCTTTAAGGTGCTCCTGGACTCTTGCTCTTTTCTACTGCTACAGGCAGACTATCATGGCTACCCATTGAAAGCCAGTTTGGTGTAGTGGTTAAGTGCGCAGACTCTGACCTGGGAGAACCGGGTTTGATCCCCCACTCCTCCACATGCAGCTGCTGGTGTGACCTTGGGCAAGCCAGAGCTCTGTGCAAGCTGTTCTTGAAAAAGAGTAGTTTCTGTCAGAGCTCTCTCAGCCCCACCTGCCTCACAGGGTGTCTGTTGTGGGGAGGGGAAGGGGAAGGAATTTGTAAGACCCTCTGAGACTACAAGTGAAGGGCGGGGTATAAACAAGGCTCATTTCGTAGCAGGAGCTCCTCTGCATATTAGGCCACACACCCCTAATGTAGCCAATCCTCCAAGAGCTTACAGTAGCCCCTGTAAGAAGAGCTCTGTAAGCTCTTGGAGGATTGGCTACATTGGGGGTGTGTGGCCTAATGTGCAAAGGAGCTCCTGCTACGAAATGAGCCCTGGCTATAAATCCAAACTCTTCCTCCTCCTCCTCCTCTTCTTCCTCTGCTGCTGTTTCTTCTTCTTCCCATCTTGATCTATGGTGAAATTATTAGTGTGTCGGACAATGATGTGGAAGTCTCAGGTCTGAATCCCAGTTCTGCCATCCAAGCTTTCTGGGTGACCTTGGGCTGGTTAAGCCCTCTCAGCCTAGGGTTGCCAGGTCCTCCCTGGCTACTACTGAGGGATGGAGGGGAGGTAGGGCGGCCAGATCCAGGTTGGAAAAGTCCTGGAGATTTGGGGATGAAGGCTTAGGAGGACAGGAACCTCAGTTGGGTGTAGTGGTGAAGTGCGCGGACTCCAATCTGGGAGAACCGGGTTTGATTCCCCATTCCTCCACCTGCACCTGATGGATGACCTTGGGCAATCTGTAGTTCTGTCAGAGCTGTTCTCTCAAGGGCAGTTCTCGAAAGAGCTCTCTCAGCCCCACCTACCTCACAGGCAGGGGTCCTTTCGAGCAGGAGCTCGGGGGAGCACAGCTCCGGGAGTTGGTGCCAGCCCCCCCCCCCCCCCATGGGGGAATGCCTGCTTGTGTCACGGCCTTTGTACTATTTAGGAGGACTGGAACTTATAGAGGGGTTGTGCGATATCTGCTGTTAGATGTTATATTTTTGGTATTTTGGGGTTTATACTTTTGGGGTGTGATAATTAATGTGATAGTGAATTATTTAAAGAGAGTAAATTATTTATAAAAAGAAAAAATATGTATAATATTTAAAAAATGTAAAACATATTTTTGTGCTATTTTGCTAATGGTCTTTCGCATGGTCGTTTTCGATTTTTGGTTTCTCTGTCCTACCGTGGGTCCTATTTTGGTTTTGTGTCATGGCTGCAGCAAAATGACCCCGTCCCTTGGAAAGGTCCTTCTTCCTCCGACCAGCCTTCTGAAGGCTTCAGCCACCACTGAAGCTATCCTCCCAGAACAGTGGTATTTCTGAGGCTTGGATTAGTAGCTATCCCCTCTCTGCCAGCACTTTCTTTCTTTCTTTCTTTCTTTCTTTCTTTCTTTCTTTCTTTCTTTCTTTCTTTCTTTCTTTCTTTCTTTCTTTCTTTCTTTCTTTCTTTCCTCCCTCCCTCCCTCCCTCCCTCCCTCCCTTCTTTCTTTCTTGCCTTCTGACATACTTCCGGTGATGTCAGGTGGTGTAGCATATGTAAATAAGTTATGCTAATAACTTATGCTAATGAGCTCCTGCACCTCTTTTTCTACAAAATGACCCCTGCTCACAGGCAATGCTCCCTCTAAGCTGTGGAGTCTTGTGAGCAAAAATCCTACTTTGTGACCTACTGGGCATTAAAGTTGTGAGGGAGCGGTTTGGCTGCTGCATCAATTAGTTTCCTCTGGAGCCCTCCTTCCTGAGCAAAGACAAAAACCTGTGAGCTGGAGGCTAAAAAACTGTGAGCTAAAAGAAGAAGAAGAAGAGATTGGATTTATACCCCGCCCTTCACTCACTTAGAGTCTCAGAGCGGCTTACAAACTCCTTTCCCTTCCCCTCCCCACAACAGACACCCTGTGAGGTAGGTGGGGCTGAGAGAGCTCTTTCCCAAGCTGTCCTTGAGAGAACAGCTGGTACAGAGCTATGGCTTGCCCAAGGTCATCCAGCCAGGTGCATGTGGAGGAGTGGGGAATCAAACCCGGTTCTCCCAGATTAGAGTCTGCACACTTAACCACTACACCAAACTGGCTCTCTCTCTTTTTTAGGGGAAAGTGCGAATGCAGTCCCCCACTACCACAAATTATGCAGTCAAGTTTCTCGCATTTGGGGAAATCGCAGGGGTCAGCATACCTGGAGTGCAATGGATGAGCCTCACCTTGGGAAAACCACTTTGGGAAAACCAAAAGCTCACACTAACTCATTTTAGAGGGAACACTGCTCACAGGGTGTCTGTTGTGGGGAGGGGAGGGGAAGGGAAAGGATTTTGTAAGATGCTCTGAGACTCCCTTGGGTAGTGAAGGGTGGGGTATAAATCCATTCTCTTCTTCTTCTTCTCAGTGGGGCACAATGCCACAGAATCCACCTCCCAGAGCATCCATTTTCTCCGTGGAAAATGATCTCCCTAGTCTGTAGCTGAGCTGTAATTCCGGGGGTTCTCCAGGTCCCACCAGGAGGCTGGCATCCCCACCTCCACCTAACCTACTTTACAGGGTTGTTGTGAGGTAAAAATGGAGGAGAGGCGAATGATGCAAGCCCCATTTCTAAGTATTACGAACACACCACGAGAGCGTCAGAAAGAGCTTTGCCATCTTCCCCTGTGTTTGTCATTGACCTTTCAGCTTCATTAGCCTAACAAGCAAAAATAACCCTTCTAACATGAAACAAAACCAAGCCAAGGATTTACAACCCGATGCTAATTATGTTTACTCAGAGGTCAGTCCAGCTGTGTTTGGTGGAGCTTCTCGGTCACACGGTTTTAGGATAGTGACCAAATTCCAGGCATCAAGGAAGACGCGTGCACTACTTGAGCTTACTCCCAAGGAAACACACCTCGGATCCGGCTGCATTAAGTCTGTTTGTATTACAGCCGTGCGGCGCTGTTTTGGAACAAACAGACTCGCGTCTAACCGAATAAGCCTCAGATTTTTATCACAGATGGGGGTCCTTCAGCCAGAGAGGAAAGGGAAAATTCAATGTTTTCATAATCCGATTTCCACGAACTCTCCCAAGAAGGTATTTCGAACAGCCAGCAGTGTAAAAAGAATCTGAAATAGCTTTTGTAAAACAACTCTTGTGGGAGTAAAGTGCCTCGCTGGGTTAAAGAAAGAATGATTTGGGTAAATACATACAGGATGTTTTTACGGCAGTTATTGTGGTACCTCCGGGCCCTTTCTCCATGATCTTGTTTTATGCGCCGTAACCGCACATGGTTCTCGTTTACGGCCTACCATCCAGACACCGTCCTCCAGGTAGTGATTTTTGCATTTCCCCCATCACTCAAACTGGATGTAAGGATTCCTGTTGAACATACTTTGCGAGGCTCTGACGGTTTGCTAATCGCCTGGGATGACGGGTTGGTGTCTTATCAGTAGAATCTAATTACTGGAGATGGTCTCTGGGGAGCGGCCAATCAGTCTTGTCCGGCCTTTGAAATGTGATAACCCTCAGAGTCTGGAGCCAGAAAAGCAGGTTTGGGGGGGAGAGAGAACTTGGCCGAAGGTGAAGCATTGCTGGGGCTGATTCTGTGCCCATCTGTTTCCGCGCAGTTTTTCAACAGCCACATCCGGAGGTTGATCTGCACTGCATGCCACTTTCACTTCCTTTGTTCTTCAGAACGTAAGAGAAGCCAATGTTGGATCAGGCCAGTGGCCCATCCAGTCCAACACTCCGTCACACAGTGGCCAAAAACACCAGGTGCCCTCAGGAGGTCTAGCGGTGGGGCCAGGACACTAGAAGCCCTCCCACTCTTTCCCCCCACCCCAGCACCAAGAATACAGAGCATCACTTGCCCCAGACTGAGAGTTCCTATCTATAATTTGTGGCTAATAGCCACTGGTGGACCGCTACTTCAGATGTTTATCCAATTCCCCCTTGAAGCTGTCCGTGCTTGTAGCTGCCGCCACCTCCTGTGGCAGTGAATTCCACCTGTTCATCACTCTTTGGGGGAAGAAGGACTTCCCTTTATCCATTCTAACCCGACTGCTCAGCAATTTCATGGAGTGCCCATGAGTTCTTGTACTGTGAGAAAGGGAGAAAAGGTATTTGTTTGCTATCTGCTCTATCCCATGCAAAATCTTATAAACCTCGATCATGTCACCCCCCAGCCGTCGTTTCTCCAAGCTAAAGAGCCCCAAGCGCTTTAACCTTTCTTCATGGGGAAAGTGTTCCAACCCTTTGATCATTTTAGTTGCCCTTTTCTGCACTTTTTCCAATGCTATAATATGTTTTTTGAGGTGTGGTGACCAGAACCGTACACAGTACTCCAAATGAGGTTGCACCATTGATTTATACAGGGGCATTATGATACTGGCTGATTTGTTTTCAGTTCCCTTCCTAATAACCCCCAGCATAGCGTTGGCCTTTTTCATTGCAGTCGCACACTGTCTCGACATTTTCATTGAGTTATCTACTACGACTCCAAGATCTCTCTCTTGGTCAGTCTCCGCCAGTTCAGACCCCATTCACATGTATTTATAGTTAGGATTTTTGGCCCCAGTGTGCATCACTTTGCACTTGGCCACACTGAACCCCATTTGCCACGCTGACGCCCACTCACCCATCCTCGACAGATCTCTTTGGAGTGCCTCACAATCCTCCCTGGTTCTCACCACCCTGAACAACTTTGTTTCATCTGCAAATTTAGCCACTTCACTGCTTACTCCCAACTCCAAATCATTAATAAACAAATTAAAAAGCATCGGGCCGAGTACTGATCCCTGTGGTACCCCACTGCTTACCTCCCTCCACTGAGAAAATTGCCCATTTAGACTCACTCTCTATTTCCTTTTAATTAGCCAGTTTTTGATCCACAAAAGGACTTGTCCTTTTATCCCGTGACTATTGAGCTTACTTAGGAGCCTTTGATGAGGCTTTATGATACCTTCTGTGTAGATTTATGGCCATTCAGGGGTGACTTCGCAGTCAGTATGGTGTTGCCCCGGGTATCTGAATGTGGTTTTGAGCGGCACCTTTTTCTTCCTCTGCTTCCGATAGGAAGGGAACAATAAGCAGACAACTTGACACAGCTTCATTGATCTCCGTCAGTTCCCCCGCCGCTATTTCCCCCTCTTTATTTATCACCTTGCCATGAATTACTTGGCTCAGGCAGCTAATGACCGCTGAGGCAAGCACTGACACAGGAAAATCTGCATGCCAAGGCAGGAGCCAGCGTTGAAAACAAAATAGATGGCAAGCTGACACAGGACTCAGTGGGCAGCCAGTGCAGAAACCAGGATCCAAGGCAATGCAAGGAAAATAGATATTCCGAGGCAAAGGGGAACCAGCTCGAGTGCTGATAAAATAGGGAGCGAATGCTAGATGCAAAATGGACCTGGGTGTAAGAAGGCAGAATTAGGAAGGCAGACGTTACCCTTTCGAGAAGGGGAGTTTGCTGTAGCCAAAATAGTGTTTTGAAGACTAGCCCAAAGCATTGGGCTGCTAATTTCCATGTCATAGGGTTGCCAGCTCCATGCAAGCCCATTCGGGAGTCATTCGGCCAGGTGAATGTCAGTTTCGGCCTCATTATACCCTATGGGCCATTGAAGTCAATGGGAAAAACTCACAGGGTATATGAGGGGCTGGAGGTGAGGGGGTTTGAGGGAAAGGCTCCAATCTTGCAGGGTAGCTGCTGGGGCCTCTCCCCGAAATACCCACCAAGTTTCAAGAAGATCGGACCACGGGGTCCAATTCTACGGGCCCCCAAACAGGTTGCCCCATCCCCTCCTTTTTTCTCAATGGTGGGAAAAAAACCTTACAAGAATCTGATTCGGCCCGTGGCTGCCCAAAAGGGGGCCGAATAGGCCATTTTCGGGGGTGCATTGGGTTTGAACGAACCGAATGCACATCCCTAGTCTGGATAATGGTTATTCGAACCGCTGTTGTAATCCTCCCTGAGCCTGCTTGCAGGGAGGGTGGAATATAAATTAGGAGGGAGGGAGGGAGGGAGGGATAGATAGATAGACAGACTGGGAGATCTCCAGGCCCTGCCTAGAGGTTAATGCAAAAATAGAGGGTCGCAGTGCTAGGAAGAAATACCAATATATTTATATATATATTACATATTCAATACATATTACAATTACACAGGGGTCATTTCGTAGAAAAAGAGGTGCAGGAGCTCATTACCGTAACTCATTTGCATAACTCATTTGCATATGCCACCCCCACCCCCCAACATACCGGAAGTATGTCAGAAGGCAACACCCACCCCTCAGGCTCCACTCCACAGGTGAGTGAGACTGACCTGCTCTTCCTCCATTCCCTTCCCCATCCAATACTTTGGGCAATAAAAATAAGCGTCAAGAACACACCCTCATTCTCTTCCTGCTCCCTTGAAACCACCAGGTTTCAAGTAGACTTGAGCTACCCAGGACATGTGCACCACCCATCCCTTCCCCTTCCCCTCCCCACAACAAGACACCCTGTGAGGTAGGTGAGGCTGAGAGAGGTCTTTTGAGAACTGCTCATGAGAGAACAGCTCTGAGAGGACTTGTGACTGGCCCAAGGTCACACCAGCAGCTGCATGTGGAGGAGTGGGGAATCAAACCCGGTTCTCCCAGATTAGAGTCCAACTCCTGACCACTACACCAAACTGATGGAGGGGGGGGAAGCTGCTGAAGGGTTGGTGAAATTTCTCCAGTACTTATGTGCCATGTGCCCAGATAAAAAATGGTATACTTAGAAAATTTATATGCTACCTTGAGCAAGTCTCTGGAATAGCAGCACACAGTCATAAAAGGAACAATGATAAAATTATCAATATTAAAACAAAACATTAAAAACAATAAAGACCCTAGCAGGGCTTTCCCCGGGGCGCTGCGCCTCTGCACTGCTTGGGGAAGCCGAGGAGGGGGTGGGGCTTGGTCATGTGCCCACCCCCTGGGCTTCTCACTCCCGGAGCTGCGCTCCTGTGCACTCCCACTCCAATGGACCCCTGCAATTACATATATATTACAATTACATCCATGGCCAGTGCTTCATTAAGGGCTGTCCTGATGATAAGTACAATTCTTTCTGTAGGGTCATATGGTATTGGTACATAACTGTTTCTATCTTGCAATTGCCTTGTGAATTCCCTACGATAATCCTCTCTGTCCATTAATACAATAGCCCCACCTTTATCGGCCTCCTTTATAATAATGTTAGGGTCCAAAGCTATATTATCCAATATCTCCATTTCCTTCTTTGTCAGATTATATTTTTTCCTCAGCCCTAATGTCTCCAACGTTGTCACGTCTCTCAGTACTAAGCGTTCAAAAACTGTGATCGAAGGGTCAAAATTATTTGGTATAAATTTAGATTTAGGTTTGAATCTCTGCTCATAATTGCCTGTATCGTTTCCAAAAACATCCTTCAATTTACGTTGTCTAAACAAGGTATAAAGATCCACTCTTGTTTGAAAGGAGTTATAAATTGGTGTTAAGACGGAGTATACGTCACCGCATTATTAGAGCAGATACTGGTAGACAACAAGGGGACATATATTCAACCAGGGGTCATTTTAAATGGAATAACTGCTCCATTTGTCATTTGAGTCTGGAACTTCGTGAGTTTGCCCACCCATTATTGAAACCACCATACCAACTGAGACATATCTCTAACTGTAATAGTAAGATTTGTATCTATGTCTTAACAT
The DNA here is from genome assembly GCA_029233225.1 of Lepidodactylus listeri. Lineage (NCBI taxonomy): Eukaryota > Metazoa > Chordata > Lepidosauria > Squamata > Gekkonidae > Lepidodactylus > Lepidodactylus listeri. The sequence goes on from JARCFY010000002.1 coordinate 7,493,635, forward strand.
GTGTATGTAATTTTTTTTTAATGTGGGCAAAACCAGTCGACCAATCAAAATTAGAATTATGGAACACCGCTCAAGAATTCAAAACCAAATTAGAGAAGCTCCCCTTGTGGAACACTGGCTACAGAAACCGCAATCACTGGATGATTTATGCTTCTTTGTTATTTGTAGACATCAAGCTGTTAAATACCAACATGTGGATACGGATAGACTATTGGCACAAAGAGAATGCTACTGGATACATAGACTGGATACAATGGTCCCAAATGGATTAAATCAAGAAATGGACCTCTCATGATTCATTGGATAGTACTACACCAGTGCTATGACAGTCTGCATTGAACATAAGAACATAAGAGAAGCCAGTGTTGGATCAGGCCAGTGGCCCATCCAGTCCAACACTCTGTGTCACACAGTGGCCAAAAACACCAGGTGCCCTCAGGAGGTCCAGCACCGGGGCCAGGACACTAACGATAGTGTCGTTAGCTGTAATTCCAGAAGACCTGCAGACCACCACCCACCCATCCCCCGGAGGCTGGCAATGCTATTTGAAATCCTTACTTGTTGCCAGTCGAGAGATGATAGTTTTGTCTGACTGGCTGCGTTTGGAGTATCGCAACTCATCGTGGTCTGAACAAACCGCAGTTAATAAACCGTGTTTCAGAGAGCAGCCACGTGGGTCGGCAATAGAACAGCTAGATCTGAATCCAGTAGCACTTGAGCAACCAACAAGATTTTTCTGGGTAGGAGCTTTCAGGAGTCCAAGCTCCCTTTGGCCCAAGCTGCATTCGCTGTGCAAAGCTGTTCCGTGCTGCTGTGGCGCCGGTTTTTCCATATGGCTCAGTATAAAGCTTCCCTCTGTCTGCATCAGGACACAAGTTGTTTCGGGAGAGTGCGAGAGAGAGGGATTGCCCCAGGAAATAACAAATGGTTCAGGGGTGGGCATGCTTCCAACCCCCTCCCCATATGATTGCAGAAAAATGTCCCCTGGCTGCTTTTAAATGCAGACGACCAGGGCTCATTTTGTAGCAGGAGCTCCTTTGCATATTAGGCCACACACCCCTGATGTAGCCAATCCTCCAAGAGCTTACAGTAGCCCCTGTAAGAAGAGCTCTGTAAGCTCTTGGAGGATTGGCTACATTAGGGGTGTGTGGCCTAATACGATTAGAGTCAGCGCACTTAACCACTATACCAAACTGGCTCCTCATAGTTCCAGTTTCGTGCATGGATTTTAGCGTTAGTTCTGCGAATGAAAGGGAACACAAAGGAACAAAGATTAAGGGGGGAAACCTGATGTTGAAATTGAGAAGACTTTGTTTGAAACTGACAAGCAGCTGTGAAGCCCCGTTTTTCATATTGCGACGCACGAGGGGACTCTCTGCTGTATTATCAGCCACTGTGAAAAATAGGAGTTACACAATCTCATAAAATGGTGGAACATGAAGAAAAGTTGAAGCGCTTGGGACTCTTTAGCTTGGAGAAACAACGGCTGAGGGATGACATGATCGAGGCTTATAAGATTATGCATGGGATAGAGCAGGCAGAGAAAGAGGTGCTTTTCTCCCTTTCTCACAATACAAGAACTCGCGGGCACTCCATGAAATGGCTGAGCAGTCGGGTAAGAACAGATAAAAGGAAGTCCTTCTTCACCCAAAGAGTGATGAACACGTGGAATTCACTGCCACAGGAGGTGGTGGCGGCTACAAGCATGGACAGCTTCAAGAGGGAATTAGATAAACATCTGGAGCAGAGGTCCATCAGTGGCTATTAGCCACAAGGTATAGATAGGAACTCGACGGCCACGGCCACACTGTCACTTTTGTCACTCATTTCTCCCTATTGCTTTGGGTTTTGCTCCACATCTGTTTTGCTCCCTCTGGGACTACTAGAGAGAGCAAAACATATCGGGGGTGGGGGAACCTGAAGCAATAGGGGGAAATTAGCGACAAAAGTGACAGTGTGGATGTGGCCTACATCTGGGGCAAGTGATGCTCTGTATTCTTGGTGCTTGGGGGGGGGGACAGTGGGAGGGCTTCTCGTGTCCTGGCCCCACTGCTGGACCTCCTGAGGGCACCTGGTGTTTTTGGCCACTGTGTGTGACACAGAGTGTTGGACTGGAGGGGCCACTGGCCTGATCCAACATTGGCTTCTCTTATGTTCTTATGTTGAGCATGCAGAATACACAGCAGAACCCGCTGACACTGAGCTTGCAAGCTGTGATCATTGGCAACATGTGTGTGTGTGTGTGTGCACGTGCGTGTGCATGCCTGTGTAAAGTTGGCTGCAACTCCGCCATGGTTTGCATAGGGCTGCAATTTGTTTGGGGGGGGATTCCTCTGGTAGAAGCTCTGGAGATCTTTTTTAGTCTTTTGCCATCATTTGAAAAGAAGTGAGGGGGATTTTTATCGATGTCCTAGCAAGATGCTAATTTCCCACCCTTCCTTGCAGATGTGCATGGTTTTCTCTTTGTACTTCTCTCATTTGATCCTGCACACTGGTCGTGATCGTGGCAGTTTTTAAGGGCCTGTCCTGTGCGGATGGCACTCTGTCCTCCAAGTTCGGCAGTTCTCAGAAGGTCCATGTGCCTCACCTGCCATTTTAATGTTAAGCTTCCGGAGACCGCCCGAATGGTTTTCCCCAAAACTCTTCGTTCACTAAAAAAAATGTTTTCAATGCTTTAGGCTTCCTATCCCAGTCTCTCTCTTTCTCTCTTTACATCTCATGTCAATTTCATTCTGCTCTGATGACCCCCCCCCCTTTTTTTGTTTGCATGTAACACTGAAACCCCCTTTTTTTGCACTAGGGACGCTGCTGTTTGCCTCCTCTCCGATCCCCCTTTCAAGTCAGTACCAGCAGGGAGCGAAACCTTGTGCAGCTCCTTTTAAACTCACCCCCTGTTGTTTTATTATTTTTTTTTTATTCAGTGATCCAAGACTAGCAATAGTCTTGTATTGCTAGTATCATGCTGCTTGTCAAAGAGATATTAAATTTTAAAAACAAAGGGGAAAGGAAGCTTGTACACCAACGAAGGGGGGGGATGATGGCGGGAGGTGCACGGTGAGCGAAACAACCTTGATGTGGGTGGGGAATGACCTTTGAGGGATAGCAAAAGGGCAGGGGAGAAGTCCAAAGGAATCTGTACGCTTTTGAATTACTGTCAGCCTGGAAGTGAAAAAAGGGAAGAATTGGCACCAGGGGTCCGTTGGAGCAGGAGCGCACAGGAGTGCAGCTCCGGGAGTGAGGAGCCCAGGGGGCGGGCACATGGCCAAGCCCTGCCCCCTCCTCAGCTTCCCCGAGCAGTGCAGAGGCGCAGCGCCCCGGGGAAAGCCCTGCTAGGGTCTTTATTGTTTTTAATGTTTTGTTTTAATATTGATAATTTTATCATTGTTCCTTTTGTGACGGTGTGCTGCTTTTCCAGAGACTTGCTCAAGGTGGCATATACATTTTCTAAGTCTACCATTTTTATCTGGGCACATGGCACATAAGTACTGGAGAAATTTCACCAACCCTTCAGCAGCTTCCCCCCCCCTCCATCAGTTTGGTGTAGTGGTCAGGAGTTGGACTCTAACCTGGGAGAACCGGGTTTGATTCCCCACTCCTCCACATGCAGCTGCTGGTGTGACCTTGGGCCAGTCACAAGTCCTCTCAGAGCTGTTCTCTCATGAGCAGTTCTCAAAAGACCTCTCTCAGCCCCACCTACCTCACAGGGTGTCTTGTTGTGGGGAGGGGAAGGGGAAGGGATGGGTGGTGCACGTGTCCTGGGTATCTCAAGTCTCCTTGAAACCTGGTGGTTTCAAGGGAGCAGGAAGAGAATGAGGGTGTGTTCTTTACGCTTCTTTTTATTGCACAAAGTATTGGATGGGGAAGGGACTGGAGGAAGAGCAGGTCAGTTTCACTCACCTGTGGAGTGGAGCCTGAGGGGTGGGTGTGGCCTTCCGACACACTTCCGGTATGTTAGGGGGTGTGGCATATGCAAATGAGTTATGCTAATGAGCTCCGGCACCTCTTTTTCTACGAAATGACCCCTGATTGGCACAAAAGCACTCTCAGAAAAGCTGGGGAAACAGTGACCAGAAAGTGAACTGAGCACCGAAGGGAGGAAAATCAATGCATAACGGGCGGCAGGTATTTAATCCCTCCCCTTGAACTGCGTGCCGCTTCTATACCCTGTAGACAAGCAAGCGGTATCTTTGTCATGAGGGGAAAAAAGTGATTCTTTCCCATGCTATAGAGACGGTGCAGTGTGCGTATCATAGGGGCGTGTTGGATACTACCTTTCAAATGACTTACTGGAACAACTCCTCCTCATCACAATCGATGACTCTTTTTTTAAAAGGGGGGGATTATTTAAAGGTTCCGCGTGGACTCCAGCATAGCGGAACTCCCTCGAGACTCCTCGCCCAGAAATGCACGCGCAAAACAAACTCCAGGCTGTGGCTCAGTGGCAAAGCATCTGCTTGGCATGCCGAAGGTCGCAGGTTCGATCCCTGGCACTTCCACTTAAAAGGGACCAGGCAGTAGGTGATGGGAAAGACCTCTGCCTGGAGAGCTGCTTCCAGCCTGAGTAGGCAATACTGACCTTGATGGATCAAGGGTCTGACTCAGCATAAAGCAGCTTCATAAGTGAGTGATGGCTAAGCCCTCTATCTGAAGTCTATTCTATACTACAGCTGACACGATCGAGGTTTGTAAGATTGTGCATGGGATAGAGCAGGTAGAGAAAGAAGTCCTTTTCTCCCTTTCTCACAAGACAAGAACTCGGGGGCACTCCATGAAATTGCTGAGCAGTCGGGCTAGAACAGATAAAAGGAAGTCCTTCTTCACCCAAAGAGGGATTAACGCCTGGAATTCACTGCCACAGGAGGTAGTGGCGGCTGCAAGCATGGACGGCTTCAAGAGGGGATTGGATAAACATCTGGAGCAGAGGTCCATCAGTGGCTATTAGCCACAAAGTATAGATAGGAACTCTCAGTCTGGGGCAAGTGATGCTCTGTCTTCTTGGTGCTTGATTGGGGGGGGGGGGCAACAGTGGGAGGGCTTCTAGTGTCCTGGCCCCACTGCTGGACCTCCTGAGGGCACCTGGTGTTTTTGGCTACTGTGTGACACAGAGTGTTGGACTGGATGGGTCACTGGCCTGATCCAACATTGGCTTCTCTGATGTTCTTATGTTCTTACATCAAAGAAGTCCAGTGTATTGCTGATTGAAAAAAACCCTTATAACCCTATATGGGGGAAAACAGTTTGGACTGCTATTTTACGCTCATTCTTGCCACCCCAGCCGGAATAACGCGACAGACAACAGTCTGGCATTAAACAAGGACCACTTTATTAACTATTTAACAGAACATTGCAGCAACGGGCAAAACTAAGCAAGCACAGGAAAAGGCAGGGCAGGCGTCACTCCCTGACACAACCTCCTTGCCCTTGATATGGGCGGGTCACCTAGCTCCGGTCTCGAGCCAGCTAACTTCTGGCTTGTAACCGGCAGGAGCGCCTACCCCTGAGACCGCACAGACCTTCAGGGAGGAGCCTAGCCAGAGAGGTTCCCGGAGGCGATCACCATTCTCCACCCCGGATCGCACAGCCCTTGGGCAGCATCCTGATGACCTCCTGTTCCCAAACGGGCTATGCCGTAAGCAGGGGTCATTTCGTAGAAAAAGAGGTGCAGGAGCTCATTAGCATAACTCATTTGCACAACTCATTTGCATATGCCACACCCCCGAACATACTGGAAGTGTGTGAGAAGGCCACACCCACCCCTCAGGCTCCACTCCACAGGTGAGTGAAACTGACCTGCTCTTCCTCCATTCCCTTCCCCATCCAATACTTTGTGCAATAAAAAGAAGCGTCAAGAACACACCCTCCTTCTCTTCCTGCTCCCTTGAAACCACCAGGTTTCAAGGAGACTTGAGATACCCAGGACATGTGCACCACCCATCCCTTTCCCTTCCCCTTCCCCTCCCCACAACAAGACACCCTGTGAGGTAGGTGGGGCTGAGAGAGGTCTTTGGAGAACTGCTCACGAGAGAACAGCTCTGAGAGAAGTTGTGACTGGCCCAAGGTCACACCAGCAGCTTCATGTGGAGGAGTGGGGAATCAAACCCGGTTCTCCCAGATTAGAGTCCAACTCCTGACCACTACACCAAACTGATGGGGTGGAAGCTGCTGAAGGGCTGGTGACATTTCTCCAGTACTTATGTGCCATGTGCCCAGGTAAAAAATGGTATACTTAGAAAATGTATATGCCACCTTGAGCAAGTCTCTGGAAAAGCAGCACACAGTCATAAAAGGAACAATGATAAAATTATCAATATTCAAACAAAACATTAAAAACAATAAAGACCCTAGCAGGGCTTTCCCCGGGGCGCTGTGCCTCTGCACTGCTCGGGGAAGCCGAGGAGGGGGCGGGGCTTGGTCATGTGCCCGCCCCCTGGGCTCCTCACTTCCCGAGCTGTGCTCCTGTGCGCTCCTGCTCCAACGGACCCCTGGCCGTAAGGCGCTCACCAGTTCCATTTTCTTGCTTGCACGAACCTGCCAAGTGACCAAGCTATTTAACACTCATCCACCACCTAAGACCCTTATCCCACTGCCCTCAGTGTAAGGCAGGCGAAAACATCCCCACCAAAGTAGCCAATCCTGGTAAAGGCAAAAAATTCCTACCTGGCCCCATTGGCGACCAGCAACAGCCTGCACTGAGAACAGGGCGGGCGGGTGGGCGAGCACGCGGAGCAACTGCAAAGAGCAGGGGCGGGGCGCCACCTCTTCAAACGGCTAGCCCCGCCCCCGCCAGCTCCAAGCTGCACGCTGGGCACAGCTGTTGCTGCTTGTCTCCTGGCACGGTGGCAAAGCGGCCCCCGGGCACTACCGGCATTGCCGGGCACCCGGGAGCCCAGATTCAGGTGCATTCCCCCCAAAACTGACACTTGTACATTTTTTTTCAAATAGAACCACCATTTTTTTAAAGCCACCTGCTCTGAAATTGCACTTCTTCTTCTTCTTCTAGTCCAGCCTCCTGCCTCGCACACTGGCCAACCAGTTCCTCTGTACAGCCAACAACAGGGCACGGAGGCCGAGGCCTTCCCCTGATGTCGCCTCCTGGCTCTGGGATTCAGAGGCTTAGTGCCTCTGAATGTGGAGGTTCCCCTCAGCCACCGGGGCTAGTATCCCCTGATAGACTGATCTGCCACTAATCTGTCTTTTCGTTGTTCAGTCGCACAGGTCAGTCCGACTCTTCGCGACCCCATGGACCACATCACGAAAGGCCCGCCAGTTTGGGGTAGTGGTTAAGTGCGCGGACTCTAATCTGGGAGAACCAGGTTTGATTCCCCACTCCTCCACTTGCACCTGGCTGGATGACCTTGGGCAAGCCATAGCTCTGTACCAGCTGTTCCCTCAAGGACAGCTTGGGAAAAGAGCTCTCTCAGCCCCACCTACCTCACAGGGTGTCTGTTGTGGGGAGGGGAAGGGAAAAGGAGTTTGTAAGCCGCTCTGAGACTCCCTTGGGGAGTGGAGGGCGGGGTATAAATCCAATCTCTTCTTCTTCTTCTTCTTCTGCCGTCTTCTGGAGTTTGCTCCATTTGTTCTGTTTGCCCAGTTTGCTCCGAAGTTTGCTCAGTCTGTCTAATCCCCTTTTAAAGCTGTTGATTCCCGGGGCCATCACTCCATCCTCTGGCAGCCAATTCCACATTTAAATCACTCTCTGTGTAAAATAGTAAGTTTCCCCTCTTTACTTCTGCACCGGACGATGATGCATGATGGCGAACTTTTGAATGAGCAAGTTTCCCAAGTCACGCGCTTGCTCGGGAGGGGCAAGTGCTTTTGCGACGGGAGAGGAGGTTTAAGCCTCTTTCTGAGTCCTCCCACGACTGATTCCATCTCCAATTTCCACTCCCCCCCCTTCTGTCTGCTGACTCATCGTGCAATAGGTTGTCTTGATTTGCTCGCACGGTTTTATTGTCGCTTCTTCCTATCAAGACGGTTCGCCGAAAAGTAGGATGGAAATATAGCTTGGCTAACAGACCCTGTTCTCCCTTAAATGTAGGGATTGTTCCAAATGCAAATCTTCCAGCTGTATATCTTTATCAATTTATAGCTCCAGATTTGCGCAGAGCCTTGGCCAGATTTACTGTTTTTCCTTCCGCTCTTCTCTCTGGCAGATTCCAGGGGATCCTCGATTCTAGCAGGTGCTGTCCTTGTACGAAGGACTGTGTTGAAATGTTCTTCTTCAGTGTCCCTTCAATGTCCCTTTTATTTCGTGCCCCGTCAAGATCTTCTGTTGGTGGAGTGGTTAAGTGCGTGGACTCTAATCGGGGAGAACCGGGTTTGATTCCCCACTCCTCCACTTGCACCTGCTGGGTGACCTTGGGCAAGCTGTAGTTCTCTCAGAGCTGTTCTTGAAAAAGAGCCATTTCTGTCAGAGCTCTCTCAGCCCCACCTACCTCACAGGCAGTGTTCCTTCTAAGCTGAGTTAGTGTGAGCCAGCTCACAATATTTTAGCCTCTGGCTCACACATTTGTGTCTTAGCTCAGGAAGAATGGCTCCAGAGCAAACTAATTCATGCAGGAACCAAATCTCTCCCTCGCAACTTTAATGCCAGCAGCTCACAAAGCAGAATTTTTGCTCACGAGACTCCACAGCTTAGAGGGAGCATTGCTCACAGGGTGTCTGTTGTGCGGAAGGGAAGGGAAAGGAGTTTGTAAGCTGCTCTCCATTGGGTCTTCTTCTTCTTCGATATTAGCTCAATTCTCAGAGATTTCTGACGATTTTAAGGTTCTGTTTTTGCGTGATAATCCAGATCTGGTAATAACCGAAATAGTAAAATGGTTTCTTCTCAGTGCTAGGGCTATACGCCCTGATAAGTAATATTAACTACTAGGTTTTTAATGCTTTTGTGCTGTTTTTCTGTGCTGTAGCTCTAATTTTACCCTGTATGCAGGGGTCCGTTGGAGCGGGAGCGTACAGGAGTGCAGCTCCAGGAGTGAGGAGCCCAGGGAGCGGGCACATGACCAAGCCCCGCCCCCTCCTCGGCTTCCCCGAACAGTGCAGAGGCGCAGCGCCCCGGGGAAAGCCCTGCTAGGGTCTTTATTGTTTTTAATGTTTTGTTTTAATATTGATAATTTTATCATTGTTCCTTTTATGACTGTGTGCTGCTTTTCCAGAGACTTGCTCAAGGTGGCATATAAATTTTCTAAGTATACCATTTTTTATCTGGGCACATGGCACATAAGTACTGGAGAAATGTCACCAACCCTTCAGCAGCTTCCACCCCATCAGTTTGGTGTAGTGGTCAGGAGTTGGACTCTAATCTGGGAGAACCGGGTTTGATTCCCCACTCCTCCACATGCGGCTGCTGGTGTGACCTTGGGTCAGTCACAAGTTCTCTCAGAGCTGTTCTCTCAGAGCTGTTCTCTCATGAGCAGTGCTCAAAAGACCTCTCTCAGCCCCACCTACCTCACAGGGTGTCTTGTTGTGGGGAGGGGAAGGGGAAGGGATGGGTGGTGCACATGTCCTGGGTATCTCAAGTCTACTTGAAACCTGGTGGTTTCAAGGGAGCAGGAAGAGAATGAGGGTGTGTTCTTGACGCTTCTTTTTATTGCACAAAGTATTGGATGGGGAAGGGAAGGGAGGAAGAGCAGGTCAGTTTCACTCACCTGTGGAGTGGAGCCTGAGGGGTGGGTGTTGCCTTCTGACACACTTCCGGCATGTTAGGGGGTGTGGCTTATGCAAATGAGTTATGCTAATGAGTTTTGCTAATGAGCTCCTGCACCTCTTTTTCTACGAAATGACCCCTGCCTGTATGGATTTGTATTTTCCAATCTGTATTTAATTTGATCTCCTATGGCAGGGGTGTCGAACTCATTTGTTATGGAAGGCTGGATTTGACATAAATTGGACTTTGTCGGGCCGGGGCACGTGTCCTAAACTGTAATGCCAGGGAGTGGGGAGATAAACTTTATAAAGGACACAAACACAATTTTTTAAAACGTAAAACACATTTGAAACATTGGCACTCTTGCAATATTTTGTTTATTCAACAGGCTCTGATAACTGACACTTCTTGCTCTGAATTATTGCATCAAAATGTCTGTGCTGTTGCAATCTGGGAGGGGGAGGGGGAGGAGCCTCAGTCCAAGGCAGGGAGCAGAAGCTTGCCTATCTATCTCTCCGGAGCGATTGAGAGAGTCTGGGAAAGCAAGCTACGACACAAGAGCAGCAGCAGCAGAACTGGAGAAAGAAGCAGGAGACAGCCAGTCCCTTGCAGGCCTGGTAGAAGCCCTCTGGGGGCCTAATCTGGCCCCCGGGCCACATGTTTGACACCCCTGTCCTATTGTGTGTGTGTGTGTGTGTGTATATAGACACATATGCCAATTAAGGCTTGTCAACTTGAATTTTTTTCAGAAAATAAGGGCCTCCCATCCTCTGCGGCGGCAGATCGCTCGGCAGCCTGTGGGACCCCCCTCCCCTGCCCACCACCCAGTTCTCTGGAAACGGCAATTAAGTCGGGGGAGGTCTTGAGTCATGCAGAGCTCTGGAGCAAGCAGAAGCGTCTGCCTTCCCAGGAGCACAGCATGGCATTGGGCCTCCCACTCCCTTGCAAAGGAGTGTACAACCCAGGGCTTGTCGCAGGCACCAGCTGCATGAGAAAATCACACACACGCGAAGCTGCCTTCGACTGAACCAGACCCTTGGTCCATCAAGGTCAGTATTGTCTACTCAGACTGGCAGCAGCTCTCCAGTTTCTCAGGCAGAGGTCTTTCATATCACCAACTACCTTTTGCCCTGGAGAGAGAGAGAGACTTCAATTGTGTGTCTCTCTCTCTTGGTCCAAGGCAAATATATTCCCATGCAAATTGGAGCGAACTGGACCAAGACCGAAAGACACATAGTTTGAATGGCTGTGCAGAACGGCAAAAGGTATTTAAAAATGAGACCTCTGTATTTAATCCCTGCCTTGGGTCACTGAGATCTTTTATAAAACCATTTTGAATTGGTTCTCTGTTCAGCCTTCATTGTGTTACTTGCAGCTATGGCGCGGTATATAGGTTTGACCACTGAGGAAGGCCGGACTGGCCGAAACGTGTATGGTCTTGGTCAGTTGTGTTTTCTGTTTGATACCTATGTACGATTTTTATCCCGTTTCGGGAGACAGTTTGGTGTGGTGGTTAAGAGCAGGGACTCCAATCTGGGAGAACCGGGTTTAAGAACATAAGAACATTTGGGGGAATCCTAGAGCTAGAACATTTGGGGGAATCCTAGAGCTAGAACATTTGGGGGAATCCTAGAAAAGCCAGTGTTGGATCAGGTCAGTGGCCCATCCAGTCCAACACTCTGTGTCCCACAGTGGCCAAAAACACCAGGTGCCCTCAGGAGATCCACCAGTGGGGCCAGGATACTAAAAGCCCTCCCACTGTTGCCCCCGCCAAGCACCACGAATACAGAGTATCACTTGCCCCAGACGGCGAGTTCCTATCTATACCTTGTGGCTCATAGCCACTGGTGGACCTCTGCTCCATATGTTTATCCAATTCCCTCTTTAAGCTGTTCATGCTTGTAGCCATGCTTGTAGCTTATGCCCCACTGAAGTCCCTCCCCTCCCCAAACCCAGCCATCCCCAGGCTCCACCCCCCCCAAATCTCCAGGTATTCCCCAACCTAGAGCTGGCAAACCTACCTATAAGGCAGTGCTAATTACAAAACGTGAGCAGCAGAGGAAAAATGGGGTGGAAATGGGCATCACACAGAAGCTCTAGGATTCCCCCAAATCTCTCTGGCAAAACGATAGAATTTAGGGGAATCCTGGACCATTGTGCTGATGTGACGTTGGCAGTTGAGGGCACACACCGGAAGAGGTCTTGCAGCATCAATACAATGCCTATGGGCACGTCCCTGCCAATGTTCCCTCTAAGCTGTGGAGTCTTGGCGAGCAAAAATTCTACTTTCTGAGCTCCTGGCGTGAAAGCTGTGAGCGAGCGGTTTTGGCTGCTGCATAAATTAAGTTTGCCCTGGAGCCCTCCTTCCTGAGCGAAGACAAAAGTGTGTGAGCCGGAGGCTAAAAAACGGTGAGCTAGCTCACACTAACTCAGCTTAGAGGGAACACTGGGCTCCCTGCCCTCATCAGCCTCCTGCCAACGATGAGGCAGCAACCCTAGAGAACAGCTTCACAAAATACTAGAAGGCTTTAACACAAGCGTCCTGAGGCTCATGTGTTTTGAACTGGCTGCTTACTGCAAATGCAAATCTTCCACTTTGGGGAAGAGAGGCTGTCTGGTTTCAGTTTCCAAAGGAAGGGGAAGGTTTTGTCAGCGGCTCAGCCACAGGGAGAGACTGCAGAGGCCAAAGGAAGTCTGCCTCAGGCCAAGCTGAGGGGGCTCACAGCCAGAGCTCCCTCTAAGCCAGGGGTGTCAAACAGGCAGAAGAGGGCTTCTATCAGGCCCACACTGGACCTGGCCATCTCCTGCTTCCAGTTCTGTGGCTGCTGCTGCATCATAGCTTGCTTCGCCAGACTCTCTCAGTCGCTCAGCCATTTCACGTTTCCCCCTGGGTCCTAGACTCAGAACTCTCAGCATGAGGTTTCTGTGGTGAAGGTCAGTAAATCAAAAGTAGGTTTGCAGCTTACAGGTTGCAACAGCACAGACATTTTGATGCAATAATTCAGAGCAAAAGGTGTCCGTTATCAGATACTGTTAAACAAGGGTCATTTCGTAGAAAAAGAGGTGCAGGAGCTCATTAGCATAACTCATTAGCATAACTTATTTGCATATGCTACACCACCTGACATCATCAGAAGTATGTCAGAAGGCAAGAAAGAAAGGGGAGAGGGAGGGAGGGAGGGAGGAAGGAAGGAAGGAAGGAAGGAAGGAAGGAAGGAAGGAAGGAAGGAAGGGCTGGCAGAGAGGGGACAGCCACTAATCCAAGCCTCAGAAGTACCACTATTCTGGGAGGATAGCTTCAGTGGTGGCTGAAGCCTTCAGAAGGCTGGTCGGAGGAACAAGGACCTTTCCAGGAGACGGGGTCATTTTGCTGCAACCATGACAAAAGGAGTCATTCTCCCGCGGGGGCAGGGGGGCTGGCACCAACTCCCGAAGCTGCGCTCCCCCGAGCTCCTGCTCGAAATTACCCCTGCTGTTAAATAAACGAAATACTGCAAGAGTGCAAATGCTTTAAGCATGTTTTTTATTTTGAGTTAAAAAAAAATCTTTATGTTTGTGTCCTTAATAAAGTTTATATCTCCGGTACATGGCATTATATTTTACGACACACATGGCCCAGCCCGACAAGATCTAATTTATGTCAGATCCGGCCCTCATAACAAATGAGTTCGACACCCCTGCTCTAAGCGGTGGACTCTTGTGAGCAAAAATTCTGCTTGGTGAGCTCCTGGCATTCAAGCTGTGAGCCAGTGATTTGGCTGCTGGATCATTCAGTTTGCTCTGGAGCCATCCTTCCTGAGCAGAGACAAAAATGTGTGAGCTGGAGGCTAAAAAACGGTGAGCTAACTCATACGGACTCAGCTTAGAGGGAACACTGCTCACAGCTGTAATGCGCCTCCTGTGGACGAGCTCAGGCTGCGGTCACATGGTTGTTTAGATAGGGATTCACTGCTGTTCCCTCTTGCATTTAAATTAGCTGATCAGGCCAATCCGCCCCCCTGCCCAGAAGTGGGCTCACTCGCGCAACCCTCCCGGTTCTCTTCCACGTTTTCTTGCACAGGTGCACTTGCACCTGGCTAGATGACCTTGGGCAAGCCATAGCTCTGTACCAGCTGTTTCCTCAAGGACAGCTTGGGAAAGAGCTCTCTCAGCCCCACCTACCTCATAGGGTGTCTGTTGTGGGGAGAGGAAGGGAAAGGAGATTGTAAGCCGCTCTGAAACTCCAAGTGAGTGAAGGGCGGGGTATAAATCCAATCTCTTCTCTTCTTCTTCTTCTTCTAAAACACAACCTAAAAGGGGCGGTGCAGGGAGCGGAGTGGCTGTCTGATCAGTGGATTGCGGCAGGGTTCCTTTCGTAGAAAAAGAGGTGCAGGAGCTCATTACCATAACTCATTAGCATAACTCATTAACATATGCCACGTCCCCTGACATCACCAGAAGTGTGGCAGAAAGGGAATGTCAGTTTCAGTCGCATTGTATCCTATGGGCCATTGAAATCAATGGCAAAAACTCATAGGGTATATGAGGGGGTGGAGGAAAGGGGGTTTGAGGGAGAGGCTCCAAACTTGCAGGGTAGCTGCTGGGGCCTCTCCTCGAAATGCCCACCAAGTTTCAAGAAGATTGGACCACGGGGTCCAATTCTATGGGCCCCCAAGCAGATTGTCCCATCCCCTCCATTGTTCTCTATGGTGGGAAAAAATGTTAACTTTTTTCCTACCATAGAGAACAACGGAGGGAATGGGGGCAACCTGTTTGGGGGCCCATAGAATTGGACCCCCCCGTCCAATCTTCTTGAAACTTGGTGGGCATTTCGAGGAGAGGCCCCAGCAGCTACCCGGCAAGTTTGGAGCCTCTCCCGCAAACCCCCTCCCCTCCAGTGGCTTTTAAATTTGCCGCCGAATTTCGGCAGAGAGCTGAATCAGATTAGAGAATCTGATTCAGCCCGTGGCTGCCTTACTGGCCAGTCCTGAGCTGGCGGAGCTTTGCTCCGCCTCGCTCCGGCCCCAACAGACTCCTGGATTGCGGGATCACAGTGGTTGAGAGAGGGACCTTGTGATCGTCTTCACCCGATACAAAATGTGGCGGATAAAACAACAGCAGGAACGACAGCGCGGCAAGAGGTCACCGTGACTCCACCCTCAGTCTTTTCCTGGCCAGCCAGCTAGTAAGGAGTGACCTAAAGCTTCGCCCCTTTTTAACATTCAAATCAAGATGCTTTGCATTTTACCTCCAGGACTCCGGAAGCAAATGGGTGCCTGGAAATGCATGAGCAAGTACCGTAAATTTCCCCTGGGGGTTGCCAGGTCCCCACTGGCCTCCAGCAGGGAATGGGGGGGGGGATAGGGTGTCTGGATCCTGGGTGGGAAATTCCTAGAAATTCAGGGATGGAGCCTGGAGTGGGCAGGGCACTCAGCAGAGGACAATGCAATAGAGTTCCAGGCCCATAGCCAGGATTTCGTGGCTTGTGGGGCAATTTTTTTTGGGGGGGGGAGAAGTTCTCAGTGCAGAAAGAGAAGCCAGTTAGCCATTAGAAAGCTGTGACCAGGATGGCTCTCTAAACTGCAAGCTGTCGGCCCCTTTAAATAACAATCCTCAGCTGCTGCAAGTTAATCCCTTTCTGCAAGCGGAAGCAACAGTTCTGAGAACAAGCCGGCAGGAGGGGGTGAGGACTTCTACAGTCAAGAAAGCTAACACTTAAGGCAGAAAAACTCTCTTCAAGGAGACCAGTTTCTTAACGCAGAGTTAGAAGGGATCCTAGAGGTCACCTACTCCAACCCCCTTGCTCAGTGTGGGAATCAGTCAACTGCAGCACCCCACTCTGCTTAAAGGAGTACACACCTTTAATTTTAAAAAAAGATTGAAAAAAAAGCATTTAATGGAGAAATTCTTGTGGGGCTGTACTTTTAAGAAAGGAGATGGAGCCCCCAAAAGCCACGGGCCTGTAGAGTTCACTCTCCAAAGCAACCATTTTCTCCTGGGGAACTGATCTCTGTAGACTGGAGATGAGCTAGAAACCCCAGGGGATCCCCAGGTCCCACCTGGAAGCTGGCTCCCCTAGTCCCTGGACTAAATGATTCAATCTGAGTGGCTGATGAATGATCAAAGTAAGAGGATTTTGAGCAGACTTAACCAAGGTATAAAGAAAGGACGTTATTTTCATTGCTAAATGAAGCACCTCCAACCATAGGCGTCAACTTCAGGGGGGCTGGTGAACTGGAACCCCCCCCCCGAACTTTTCCAAGAGGTGCTGAGCCTCCACCGGAGACAATGGACTGTGATGTCTCTGGCCCAGCCCCAGCCCCCCCCCCCCCCCCCCCCCAGAAATTGGAGAGTCTATGCCCTTGCCTCCAACCTCAGCTAAGGACAAGACGCTATTGTCATGTTACTCCAGTTTAGGCAAGAGCGCCCTACTGCACCAAAGAGCAGGTATTTCCACTATTCTACAGTCAGAAGATGAAGAAGAGGAGGAGGAGGAGGAGATTGGATTTGTACCCTGCCCTTCACTACCCAAAGGAGTCTCAGAGTAGTTTACAATCTCCTTTCCCTTCTCCTCCCCACAACAGATACCCTGTGAGGTAGGTGGGGGGCTGAGAGAGCTCTCTCGAGGACTGCCCTTGAGAGAACAGCTCTGAAAAAAAAATTGTGACTGACCCAAGGTCACGCCAGCAGCTGAATGTGGAGGAGTGGGGAATCAAACCCAGTTCTCCCAGATTAGAGTCCGCGCTCCTAACCACTGCACCAAACTGGAAGAGGCTGGAGAAGGCACAGATGCTCAGGGCCAGCTGGAAAATGCCTGGCGCTCCTAGCAATCCCGTTGGAAACCCTGTAAAGGATAGCTGCGGGGTTCGAATGAGGCTCCTTTCTCCCTTTCCTGCAACGGGAAATCGAAACAGGTTTGTCTTCCTTTTACTAATTCTTCGAGATGCCTTGCTTCACCTCTGGACTCAAAAACCATG
The DNA here is from genome assembly GCA_029233225.1 of Lepidodactylus listeri. Lineage (NCBI taxonomy): Eukaryota > Metazoa > Chordata > Lepidosauria > Squamata > Gekkonidae > Lepidodactylus > Lepidodactylus listeri. The sequence continues at coordinate 7,510,237 of JARCFY010000002.1, forward strand.
AGAAATTTCACATTCCTGACTAATCCTATCTATCTTCCTTCTCTCATGGTAGATTTCTCAGCGGCTCCTGATGTTTCCATGCTGATCAGTGGAGGGAAATTGTGGTTAATAACAGCTGGGGGTGGGGGGAGAAGACACCTTCTTTATTCGAAATGACAAGTCTCTTATGCAGGCAGCGCGAGACCCGATATATGCCACTGCCTTTCCGTTGACAGCGAGAGAAAGAGTCAAAAGGAATCTTGGCAGCCAAGTCAGCGGCCATCGTATCAAACTGAGGTCTCCGGACCTTCTTTGCCGAACGCATTATTAACCAGTGGAACTCCCTGCCACCGGACGTCGTCATGGCCAATGCTCCCTCTTCAGCTGTGGAGTCTTGTGAGCAAACACTCTACTTTGTGAGCTGCTGGCATGAAAGTTGTGAGCGAGCGATTTGGCCACTGCGTTAATTTGCTCTGGAGCCCTCCTTCCTGAGCTGAGACAAAAATGGGTGAGCCAGAGGCTAAAAACCTGTGAGCTAGCTCGCATGTACTCAGCTTAGAGGGAACACTGGTGACTGCTGCTGCATTAGGGGCTTTGAAAGGAAGAGAGGTCCATCCATGGCTGTTGAGCTCTGGTGGCCAAATGCAGCTCCTGACGTCAGAATACTAGTTAGTGGGAGGCCGGAACATAGAACGGTCTTGGCTTCCATCCCCAATTGTGGCATGGGGTGAAGAGCGTTGGCAAAAAGAACTTTTCCTCCCTCGCCCAAAGAGCACAGCTTGAGGACATCAAGTGAAGCTCATGGCCAGTGTCCTACAATCACAGAGTCAAGGCCATCTAGCTGGAAGGGATCCCAAGGGATATTTGTAGGCTTTGAGAATGCATTTAAAGTTGAAGTTGCTTTCTTTCTCTGCGCCCCCCCCCCTCCACCTCAAGCCTACTGAGGGAGGGGCATACTGGCTGGGGAAGGGAAGACCGATAGGGGAGGCATGCCTCTCCTTCGCTTCCCCAGCCACCCTGCCGGGAGCCGCACAATATGTGTGAAAGAGCCGCATGTGGCTCCGGAGCCGAAGTTTGGCCACCCCTGGCCTACAGCATCCCTGACAAGGGTTTGTCCAGCCGCTGCTTGAAGACGGCCAGGGAGGGGGAGCTCACCACCTCCCCTGGCAGCTGATCCCACTGTGGCACAACTCTTACCTGTCAAAAAGTTTCTCCTAAGATCCAGCCGGTACCTTCTCGCCCTTAATTGAAACCCATTCTTGCGAGTCCTCTCCTCTGCTGCCAACAGGAACAGCTCCCTGCCCTCCTCCAAGTGACAGCCCTTCCAAGACCCTCCTCAACCTCCTCTTCTCCAGACTGAACCTTCCCAAGTCCCTCAGCCTTTCCTCATAGGGCTTGGTCTCGCCCTCAGTATAGGATCAGGGGTCCGTTGGAGCAGGAGTGCACAGGAGCACAGCTCCGGGAGTGAGGCGCCCCGGGGAAAGCCCTGCTAGGGTCTTTATTGATTTTAACGTTTTGCTTTAATATTGATAATTTTATCATTGCTCCTTTTATGACTGTGTGCTGCTTTTCCAGAGACTTGCTCAAGGTGGCATATAAATTTTCTAAGTAGACCATTTTTTATCTGGGCACATGGCACATAAGTACTGGAGAAATTTCACCAACCCTTCAGCAGCTTCCACCCCATCAGTTTGGTGTAGTGGTCAGGAGTTGGACTCTAATCTGGGAGAACCGGGTTTGATTCCCCAGTCCTCCACGAGCAGCTGCTGGTGTGACCTTGGGCCAGTCACAAGTTCTCTCAGAGCTGTTCTCTCATGAGCAGTCCTCAAAAGACCTCTCTCAGCCCCACCTACCTCACAGGGTGTCTTGTTGTGGGGAGGGGAAGGGAAAGGGATGGGTGGTGCACATGTCCTGGGTCTCTCAAGTCTACTTGAAACCTGGTGGCTTCAAGGGAGCAGGAAGAGAATGAGGGTGTCTTCTTGACGCTTATTTTTATTGCACAAAGTATTGGATGGGGAAGGGACTGGAGGAAGAGCAGGTCAGTTTCACTCCCCTGTGGAGTGGAGCCTGAGGGGTGGGTGTTGCCTTCTGACACACTTCCGGCATGTTAGGGGGTGTGGTGTATGCAAATGAGTTGTGCAAATAAGTTATGCTAATGAGCTCCTGCACCTCTTTTTCTACGAAATGACCTCTGTATAGAATTATATTAGTAGATTCAGGATGAACTGAGGGACATATTTCTTCACTCCGGAGAGATTAAAATGTGGAATTCGCTGCCAGAGGATGGAGTGATGGTCACAGGAACAGACAGCTTTCAGAGAGGGTTAGATAGATTCATGGAGGAGAAGTCTATCAGTGGCTGGCTACTAGCCGTGGTGACTGAGGGGAACCTCCACATACAGAGGCACTAATCCTCTGAAGCCCAGAGCCAGGAGGCAACATCAGGGGAAGGCTATGGCCTTGCTGTTGGCTGTCCAGAGGAACTGGTTGGCCACTGTGTGAGACAGGAGGATGGACTAGATGGACCACTGGTCTGATCCAGCAGGGCTCTTCTGATGTTTTTTATGAAGGTCTCGGCCTCTCTGCCCTGTTGCTGGCCCTCCAGAGGAACTGGTTGGCTGCTGTGTGAGGCAGGAGGCTGGACTAGATGGACCACTGGTCTGATCCAGCAGGGCTCTCCTGATATTCTTAAGACTAGATTTCCCATGCATCTGATCAAGCAGGGCTCACCTTATGTTCTTCAGACAGCAGGCCCTTTCTCCATCTCTGCATGCAACAGAAACTAAACAGTGGCTTGCTTTAGAGATTATGCCAAACCATGGTTAGCTCTAGCCATAAACCAAACCTGGGTTTGAGCTTCCAGATGCAGATTACAGCCACATTTTAGAGCAATTTGTCTTCTTTAGAGCAACTTGTCTGAGAGCCAGTTTGGTGTAGTGGTTAAGTGCGTAGACTCTAACCTGGGAGAACCGGGTTTGATTCCCCACTCCTTCGCGTGCAGCTGCTGGTGTGACCTTGGGTCAGTCGCATTCTCTCGGAGCTGTTCTCTCAAGGACAGTTCTGGAAAGAGCTCTCTCAGCCTCACCTACCTCACCGGGTGTCTGTTGTGGGGAGGGGAAGGGAAAGGAGTTTGTAAGCTGCTCTGAGACTCTTGAGTGAAGGGCAGGGTATAAATCCAATCTCCTCCTCCTCCTTCTTCCTCTTTCCATCTGCTCGGCATGCCTGTCTCCACATGCAGGAACCTCCAAAGGTAGAGCCATCAGCGTAACTCTGGTTTATATGTCTGCTCGAAATATTTATCTCCCGCCTTTCCTGTTTAGTTATTCCAAGCTGCTGACCAACTAAAAATACACTCTCTCAGCTTCCCCACTCACCCAGATGGAAATGCGAGAGGAGGGAACCTGGGAGACTTACGGCATTTGTCTATTTAATAGACAAATTATTTACAAATATGCACATGGAAAACAGATGGAGAGTGCAGTGGATCCTCTAGACCACATTGGGCGTACCTACAGTGGCCAACTCTGGGTTGGGAAATTCCTGGAGATTCCTGAGGTTTGGGAGGGGAGGGACCTCCGTGGGGTACGATGCCATAGAGTCCACCCTCCAAAGCAGCCGTTTTCTGCAGAAGAATAGATCTTTGTAGCCTGGAGCTCAGTTCTAATTCTGGGAGATGTCCAGGCCACATCTGGAGGTTGGCAACTCTTGGCCTATTGGGTGGGGATCTAAGGGGATAAAATTTCAGGGACACTGGCTGGGAAACATGGAGGCCTGGAAGATACCCACAGTGTTTGTCTTCAGTAGACCATTGGTGGGGGGAGGAGATATGCCCTCAGGCTAGTCAGTCTTTCCACCTAACCTGCCTCACAGGGTTGTTGTTGTTTTTTAAAATAATTTTTATTTTACATAAATATACATAAATTCATATTTACATATCCATTCTCCACTTCATATTCATATTGCTTCTTCGTTAACATCTCAAACATCAAATTCAATACATCAAAAGAACTGCACATTTAGTCCATTTAGTCCATCCAATCATAAAACTTAGACCAGACCGCAATGATATCAGTTTTTGCATATGGATTTAAAAGGTATCCTAATTTATCCATTTCTGCCCATTTCAGTAATAAGCTAATTGATTCTTCTTGTGCTGGCATTTCTGACGATTTCCGCAATTTAGCCCTTAAAATGCGCGCTGCAGTTACCAAATAAGATAACAGACGTTGACTGTCTTTTGCCATCTCTTCTGGCATCATATTGAACAAGAACAGTATTGGGTCCAAAGGTATCTCTATTTCCAAAATCTCGGTCGCCATGTTTTGTTTTGTTTTTTGTAAAGAAATTTTTATTTTTCAAAAAAAAAAAACATCGAAAATAATACATTTAACCTTATACAAATCCCTTTTTCCATATTAAATAACATTTTGTTCTATTTGTACATTCTATTTTTATCTTGTTTTGGTGGTTTCCCACCACATCTGAAGCATAACACATTTTCCATTTTATTCAAAATAGTAATACTTATATCTATGTTTCGTTTCTGGTAACGGTTAGATAGCTTTAAAATACTTATACTTATACACCAATTCTTATTTTCTATACTCTTATGTATTTCTAAATAAAAACAGTTTCATTGTCTAATTTTAACTAAAACATTCATATAATATATTTCTATTCCTTTATGCTATTATAACCATGTATAGATATAGTTTTTCATATCCCAATACTTTTCAACATATTCTTTCAAATCTTTCCAGTCTTCCAGAAAGGTCTCTGAGTAAAGATTATTCAATTTTCTAGTCCACTTATCCATTTCAGCCATATATAACAGTTTTTTCAACCATTCCCACACCTCTGGTATTTTTTCATTTTTCCAGTTTTGTGCATACACCATTCTTGCTGTTGTAATCATATACCATATTATTGTCCTTTTCTTTACATTTATCTCTTCTAGTTTAAGTCCTAGCAATAACATTTCAGGCAACTTCTTAAATGTACATTTCAAGATTTTTTCCATTTCTGCATGTATTTTTGACCAATAAGTCTTTGCTTTATCACAAGTCCACCACATATGATAAAAAGACCCTTCTTTCTTTTTACACTTCCAACATTTGTTAGACCTATTTTGACCAATATTTGCAATTTTTTTTGGTGTCATATACCATCTATACATCATTTTAAAACAATTTTCTTTTAAGTTATAACACGTCGATATACTCATAGCCATGTTTTTAACCATCTTCCAATATTTACTAACCTTGCCACATGTCCACCACATGTGAAAGTATGTTCCTCTATCACAACCACATGCCCAATATTTATTTGACACATTATAACATTTATGAAGTTTATCCGATGGCCAATGCCATCGGTAAAACATCTTATAAATGTTTTCTTTATAGTTAACTACCTTTAGATATTTAATTGACCTCCAAATCTTATTCCAACACTCTGTATCTATATTCCCTCCTAGATCTTTCATCCAAGCTATCATTGTTGACTTTATTATCTCCTCCTGCATTTCTCGATTTAAGAAATATTTATATAGTTTATTAATTGTTTTATCATTATTCTTTAACCAGATCTCATCTAGCTCATTAGATTTAATACTAATCCAGTCTTTTATGTCTTTTTGATATCTAGATCGTAATTGCATATTTTCCCACCAAGATAACCGCAACCCTAACTCCTCCGTTAGTTGTGTTTCACTTTTAAAATTTCCTTTATTGTCTAATAATTCACTGTAGCTCACTATGTTTCGAGGGTTTAACTCACAGGGTTGTTGTGATGATAAAATGTGCATCACCCTGAACAGATTGGAGGAAGAATGGGAGACGAGGAGTCAGGCATGTAGCTACAGTGGGGCTTTTGGGGCGCCGCCTCCTTTCGTAAAGGCACAGACCCGCATGATTTTTTTCCCCTGTGAATCCTGTTTCCAACCATTTAAAAACATTTTTTAAAGGCGTGTGCTCCTTTAAGCAGAGTGGGATGCTGTAGCTGACTAATTCCCGCACTGAGCAAGGGGGTTGGAGTAGGCGACCTCTAGGATCCCTTCTAGCTCTGTGTCAAGAAACTGGTCTCCTGGGGATCCCCTGGAATTCCAGCTCATCTCCAGTCTACACAGAAGAAAATGGATACTTTGGAGAGTGAATTCTACAGGCCGGTAGCTTTGAGGGGCTCCGCCTCCTTTCTTAAAAGCACAGCCCCACAAGAATGTCTCCATTAAATGCTTTTTTCAATCTTTTTTTTTTAATTAAAGGTGTGCACTCCTTTAAGCAGTGTGGGGTGCTGTAGTTGACTAATTCCCGCACTAAGCAAGGGAGTTGGAGTAGGTGACCTCTAGGATCCCTTCTAACTCTGTGTCAAGAAACTGGTCTCCTTGAAGAGAGTTTTCCTGCCTAAGTGTTAGCTTTCTTGACACTAGAAGTCATCACCCCCACCCGCTGGCTGCTTGAGAGCCAGTTTGGTGTAGTGGTTAAGTGTGCGGACTCTAATCTGGGAGAACCGGGTTTGATTCCCCACTCCTCCACTTGCACCTGGCTGGATGACCTTGGGCAAGCCATAGCTCTGTACCAGCTGTTCCCTCAAGGACAGCTTGGGAAAGAGTTCTCTCAGCCCCGCCTACCTCCCAGGGTGTCTGTTGTGGGGAAGGGAAGGGAAAGGAGTTTGTAAACTGCTCTGAGACTCCCTTGGGGAGTGGAGGGCAGGGTTTAAATCCAATCTCTTCTTCTTCTTCTTCTTCTTCTTCTCAGAATTGTTGCTTTGGCTGGCAGAAGGTGATTAACTTGCAGCAGCTGAGAACTGTTATCTAAAGTGGTTGACAGCTTGCAATGTAGAGATCTATCCTGGTAACAGCTTTCTATTGGGTAAATGGTTAAGAACACATGTAGAATAGACAGCTTGAGAAGGCTCCGAGAGAGGGGAGACTGCCTTGAAGCTTCCTTCAACTTCCACCCTTCTGCTATGCTTCCAGAGACTCTGCACTGAGAACTTCAGCCCACCAGAAAAAAAAATTGCTCCACGAGCGACAAAATCCTGGCTAAAGGCCTGGAAGGAGTGGGGTGCAGTTGAATCTATGGTGGGTCATTTAGAAGCTGATGTTAACAGCATAGGGTTATCAAGTGATCCACCTCGGCAACTTTCGCCCCCGCCGGCTCTCCCCTGCTATCACAGCGTGAGAAAATGGGGAAGGAAAAATGATATCATGGACACGGCCACATCACTTGCGGTCAGTGTGTCCACAGCACTCTAGGAATTTCCCTAATATCTATGCTCCCTCATCATAGTGGTCCCCAGTGGTCATTTCGTAGAAAAAGAGGTGCAGGAGCTCATTAGCATAACTCATTTGCATAACTCATTTGCATATGCCACACCCCCTAACATACCGGTGTGTCAGAAGGCAACACCCACCCCTCAGGCTCCACTCCACAGCTGAGTGAAACTGACCTGCTCTTCCTCCATTCCCTTCCCCATCCAATACTTTGGGCAATAAAAATAAGCGTCAAGAACACACCCTCATTCTCTTCCTGCTCCCTTGAAACCACCAGGTTTCAAGTAGACTTGAGATACCCAGGACATGTGCACCACCCATCCCTTTCCCTTCCCCTCCCCACAACAGACACCCTGTGAGGTAGATGGGGATGAGAGAGCTCTCTTGAGGACTGCCCTTGAGAAGAACCACTCTGACAGAACTACGGCTTGCCCAAGGTCATCCAACAGCTGCATGTGGAGGAGTGGGGAATCAAACCTGGTTCTCCCAGATTAGAGTCCGCGCACTTAACCACTACACCGAACTACTTCACCAAGCCTTGGATGGGCCAGTTCCAGCCCCCTGGGCGTTATGTTTAACACCCCTGGTCTACACTATGCTCTACATTAAATCTCTATGGTCCCATATCTTAGCTGTTCCCAGTTTCCCTAATCTCTATAGCAGTGGTTCTCAACCTTTCTAATGTCGCGACCCTTTAATACAGTTCCTTATGTTGTGGTGACCCCCAACCATAAAATTCTGCCAACATACACAACAATGAAGCTACTTTTTCAGATGTTTTCTCTTGCACGGCAGTTAGCACCAAACAACTTTAATACAGATTTTAGAGACACATATATTTGCAAGCTAGTCCCAACAAGACACAACAAACACGCAGGCTTCAGACTTACTTTTCTTCAACAGAAGATGCCATGAGAAAACGAAGGTAGGTGGGGGGGAAAGGCTGTTGCAGGTAGGGGGGAGAGAGAGAGAAAGGGGGAAGAGAGGGGGGGAAGAGAGAGAAAGAGAGAGAAAGGGGGACAAGAGAGAGAGAAAGGGGAAGAGAGAGTGGAGAGAGAGAGGGGGGGAAGAGAGAGAGAAAGGTGGGGGGAGATAGAGGGGGGAAGGAAGGTAGGTAGGTGGGGGGCTTTTGCAGCTTTTCCTGGGCTCTGAGCCTTAGCGCAGAGCCCAGGGAAGGTGGCGGAGGGGGGCTTTTGCCGCCTTTCCTGGGCTCTGTGCTTCGGCGTGGAGCCCAGGGAAAGCAACGGCGGAGCGCCCTAAAGGTGGCGGCGGGGTGGGGGAAGCAGCCATTGACTTACCTGCTGGCTTCTTCCTCCTTGTGGCCCCTGCTGGAAGGGCTGCTGGAAGCAGGAGGCGGGGCTCCGGCCCCAACCAACTCTTGCTCTTTGCCCTTAAAGGGAAAGCTCCCTTTGAGGGCAAAGAGCCAGGAGGCCAAACCTTGCACTCGATCGAGCGTGGGGCCCTTTCCTGCCAGCGGGGAGGGGCGGGGTGGGCTCAGACGCCAGCCGGCGACCCTGTGAAATGGTCATTCGACCCCAAAAGGGGTCCCGACCCACAGGTTGAGAACCACTGCTCTATAGTATCTACCATAGAGACTGGGGAAACCCCTAGAACTCCTTCTGCTTGGGCACCAAAATCTCCCAGAACTTCCAGGCTACCCTGTAACAGCAAGATGTGTGATGTGTTTTCATAGGATGGTGGAGGAAGGACCGGCCCACAGAAAAGCTTTGTCCGGGAGGGTGACTGTGGTGAATCTTGGGAGCCCTGCCCCAAATCACGTCCCTTGGGAAAGAGCCCCTGTATCCCGACACGCTTCATTTCCTGTCCAGTTCTTAAGCTTCCTCTCTGTGCTCCTTTCCCTTTCAAACCCCCAAGGCTGCTCGTTCTTCTTCACCCACACCCCTCAGCTGGGAAGGGACTGTGTTTCCAAGCTCCTATCCGGAAAGCGTCCACCGCTCTTAAGAGAGATGCATATTCTTTTGCCAGAGTCCCTGGCTCCAGAACGAAACCCAATTGCCGTTTGAGGGCACGGCTCCACAATAGGATGGAAAACAGAATTAATGACGCGAAATTAGCCGCAGTACATCGGAACAAGAGCAATTAAAAACCACAGCGAGGAGACTATGGCAGCCAAAGAACAGTACAGAGGGATAATAGCTTCGGTGCCGCCGTCAGGACAAAATAAACATGGCTAATAAAACCGAAGGACGCCCACTTGGAATCCTTTCCCAAATCCAAGGCACCAGCGCCACTCAATGCAAGGCAGATTCAGACTGGGGAAGTCTTCATCATTGGACCTCTGAATGTCCACCGGGCACCGGGCAAGTTTGGTGTAGAGGTTTGGTGTAGCGATGAAGTGCCGGTTTGGTGTTGAGAGCCAGTTTGGTGTCGTGGTGAAGTGCGCGGACTCTAATCTGAGAGAACCGGGTTTGATTCCCCACCCTCCTCCTCCACTTGTACCTGCTGGATGACCCTGGGCAAGCCATAGTTCTGTCAGAGCTGTTCTCTCAAGGACAGTTGTCTCAGAGCTCTCTCAGCCCCACCTGCCTCACAGAGTGCCTGTTGTGGGGAGGGGAAGGGAAAGGGGTTTGTAAGCCGCTCTGAGACTCCATCGGGTAATGAAGGGTGAGGTATAAATCCAATCTCTTCTCTTCTTCTTCTTCTTCCGAGAGCCAGTCTGGTGTAGTGGTTAAGTGCGCGGACTCTAATCTGGGAGAACCGGGTTTGATTCCCCACTCCTCCACTTGCACCTGCTGGATGACCTTGGGCAAGCCATAGCTCTGTACCAGCTGTTCTCTCACGGACAGCTTGGGAAAGAGCTCTCTCAGCCCCACCTACCTCACAGGGTGTCTGTTGTGGGGAGGGGAAGGGAAAGGAGTTTGTAAGCCGCTCTGAGACTCTTAAGTGAGTGAAGGGCAGGATATAAATCCAATCTCTTCTTCTCTTCTCTTCTCTTCTCTTCTCTTCTCTTCTCTTCTCTTCTCTCTTCTCTTCTCTTCTTCTTCTTCTTCTTCTTTTTCTTCTTCTTCTTCTTCTTCTTCTTCTTGATTCCCCACTCCTCCACTTGCATGTACTGGTGTGACCTTGGGCAAGCCATAGTTCTGTCCCAGCTGTTCTTGAAAAAGAGCCATCTCTGTCAGAGCTCTCTCAGCCCCACCTACCTCACAGGGTGTCTGTTATGGGGAGAGGAAAGGAAAGGACACTGGTTGGGGACCAACAGAGCAAAGTGAGCATCGATGTCCCCCCCACCCGAGCACCCCTTTTTTGTGAGACTCCTTTGGGCAATGAAGGGCGGCGTATAAATCCAATCTCCTCCTCCTCCTCCTCCTCCTCCTCCTCCTCTTCTTCTTCGTCTTCTTTGGCAGAGTGCTCCTGCCACGGTTGTCAACTCTGCTTGAGGAAATTCCTGAAGATTTGGGGCATGCCTATCATTGGGAGTGGGGTGTGTTCGGGTGTGGTCTTTGCATGCTTCATAACAGGGCTGGTGCCCTGAAGTTTGTCGTAGTGCTCCTGAAATCACTTAATAATGTAGAGCTGTTTTACTGCAATTCGTCCAGAACACAGTGTTTAACACTCCCCTTCCTAAACCCCATCTCTGGCCGAGGACAGATTGGCAGTCTCGGCCGCTCTGCCTCCGCTTCAGAAGCGGGGGCAGAGCGGCCGTCCAGACGGCCGCATCTGCCCTGAGGAGGCGGCCCAGATGCATCGCGTCCGGCGCCGCGCTCCTCCCGCAGCAGCCGAGCACCACCTCAAAGTGGTGCTCAGCTGCTGCAGCGCGCCGTGCACACGCGTTCCACCCGCCGGAGCGGGCGGGAACGCGCGCGGGCAGGGGGAGCCGCACGGCGCCCGCCCGCCGCTGCAGGAAGCCGCCCGCAGTCTGAATGCTGGGGGCGGCTTCCTTCCGGCGGCGTGCGAACGCCGCACCGTGGGGGAAATTCCCCCCGCCCCAGTCTGCCATGACGCGGAGGCGCGGCAGACAGGCAGTCTATCCTCAGCCTCTGTTGCCAACTCTGGGTTGGGAAATATTACCTGTCTGTCTGTCTGTCTGTCTGTCTGTCTTTCATCTCCCGCCTTGCCGGGCAAGCTGGCTCAAGGCAGCTAACACAGTCAAAACATCATAAAACATTGAGAAATCAGTTAAAACAGCATAAACTAGACATCAAATTCCAGATAAAACTCTAATGATGGCAGCATATAAATCCTGTCCCACAATGGGTGCGGCAACCCATGAGTCCCAGGCTAGAAGACGTTCCACCGGCCTATTTCCTCAGTGGCAGCTCCTAATCGAAGGCCTGGCTGAAGAGCTCCGCTTTACAGGCCCTGCGGAACTGCAGAAGGTCCCGCAGGGCCCTGATGTCTTCCGGGAGCTCGTTCCGCCAGTGTGGAGCCGCCACTGAGAAGGCCCTGGCTCTGGTAGTCGCCAGCCTAGCCTCTCTCGGACCAGGGAGGGTCAGGCGATGTTGTGAGCATCAGTGCTCTCTGGGCTCACATATGGGGAAAGGCGGCTCCTCAGGTAGGCAGGCCCCTGACCATGTAGGGCTTTAAAGGTTAAAACCAGGTAAGGTAAAAAAAAAAAAAAGGTTAAAAAACCCTGGAGATATGGGAGGGGTGGAGCCTGAGGAGGGCGGGGTTTGAGGAGGGGAGGGACCTCGGCAGGGTATAATGCTAGGGAGCTAGAGCGGCTTCCCCCACTAATGCAGGCCCCTCCCGCCGCCTGCTTGCTGGCCAGTGGGGGAGAACCCCGCCCTCAAATTCCACCAAACATGGCTCAATGACATCACCTAAGTTTGGGGGGGGGGGCTGTTTTTTTAAGTTTTCGATTTTATGGCCTGCCTGAGCCAGCCCGATCCCGTCAGATCTCAGAAGCTAAACAAGGTTGCCCTTGGTTAGTCATTGGATGGGAGACCACCCAGGAAGACCCGAGTCGCTACGCAGAGGCAGGCAACGGCCAACCAGCTCTGTTCATCTCTTGCCTTGAAAACCCTAGGGGGCACCGTAAATCACTTCTGGCACTTAATTATTGATGGCACTTAATTATTGTTTTGCCTTAGATGGCCCAGGCTAGCCCACTCTCGTCTGATTTTGAAGATAAACAGGGTCGGCCCTGGTTAGTACTTGGATGGGAGACCACCAAGGAAATCTTGGGTTGCTATGCAGAGGCAGGCAATGGCAAACCTCCTCTGTTCATCAGTTCTGACCTGGATGGCCCAGGCTAGCCCAATCTCATCAGATCTTGGAAGCTAAGCAGGGTCAGCCCTGGTTAGTACTTGGATGGGAGACCACCAAGGAAATCTTGGGTTGCTACGCAGAGGCAGGAAAGGGCAAACCAGCTCTAGGTGTCTGCCCTGACCTGGATGGCCCAGGCTAGCCCATTCTTGTCAGATCTTGGAAGCTAAGCAGGGTTGGCCCTAGTTAGTACTTGGATGGGAGACCACCAAGGAAATCTTGGGTTGCTATGCAGAGGCAGGCAGTGGCAAACCACCTCTGTTCATCTGCCCTGACCTGGATGGCCCAGGCTAGCCCGATCTCATCAGTTGGAAGCTAAGCAGGCTCAGCTCTGGTTAGTACTTGGATGGGAGACCAGCAAGGAAATCGTGGGTTGCTATGCAGAGGCAGGAAATGGCAAACCAGCTCTGTTCATCTGCCCTGATCTGGATAGCCTCAGGCTAGCCCAATCTCGTCAGATCTTGGAAGCTAAGGAGGGTCGGCCCTGGTTAGAACTTGGATGGGAGACCAGCAAGGAAATCTTGGGTTGCTATGCAGAGGCAGGCAATGACAAACCCCCTTTGTTTGTCTGCCCTGACCTGGATGGCCCAGGCTAGCCCAGTCTCATCAGATCTCAGAAGCTAAGCAGGGTTGGCCCTGGTTAGTACTTGGATGGGAGACCACCAAGGAAATCTTGGGTTGCTACGCAGAGGCAGTCAAGAGCAAACCACCTCTAGGTTTCTGCCCTGATCTGGATGGCCCAGGCTAGCCCAATCTCGTCAGATCTTGGAAGCTAAGCAGGATCGGCCCTGGTTAGTACTTGGATGGGAGACCACCAAGAAAATCTTGGGTTGCTATGCAGAGGCAGGCAATGACAGACCATCTCTGTTCATCTTCTCAGATCTGGACGGCCCAGGCTGGCCTAATCTCATCAGTTGAAAACTAAGCAGGATTGGCCCTGTTTAGTATTTGGATGGGAGACCAGCAAGGAAGTCCAGGGTTGCTATGCAGAGGCAGGCAATGGAAAACTACCTCCAGCCATCTCTTGCCTTGAAAAACCACAGGGCCACCCTAAGTCTCCTGTGACTTGATGGGAAAGGGGGTAGGGACACGGCTTGCTTCCGGTCTGTTTGATGTTTTAGGGCTTGCTTTCAAAAACAAGTTGAATGCTTCTTGAATGCTGTTTTGTACTCTGTTTTGTACCCTGGGAGCCAGTTTGGTGTAGTGGTTAAAGTGCACGAACTCTAATCTGGGAGAACCGGGTTTGATTCCCCACTCCTCCACTTGCACCTGGCTGGATGACCTTGGGCAAGCCATAGCTCTGTACCAGCTGTTCTCTCACGGACAGCTTGGGAAAGAGCTCTCTCAGCCCCACCTACCTCACAGGGTGCCTGTTGTGGGGAGGGGAAGGGAAAGGAGTTTGTAAGCTGCTCTGAGACTCCCTTGGGGAGTGGAGGGCGGGGTATAAATCCAACCTCTTCTTCTTCTTCTTTTCAGGAGCGGGTGGTTTTTATCATTGGGATGGTTTTATCAGAGGCAGGTATAGTGCTGTTGGGAGATTGCCCTGAATTTTGATTTGTTTTTATTGTTCATCAAAATAATTAAAAAAAACCCCAATGAATAAACATCATAAACCTACCAGTTTGATCCCGGAGTTTGGGTTTCTGCCCTGGTTTCTTCCTGCGTGCGTTGAAACCGCAGTTCTGATTTTTCCCGAGCCCGCCAGCCAAAACTGATAGAACAATTACTGTTCACACTGACACCGGTTTGGAGTCCAATTGCATACAAATGCCATAAAAAGCATTAAAGGGCCATAAAAGAAAGAAATGAATGGATGGTCACGGCAGCAGTGAGAAATGGGCAGAACGGCTGACTCGTAGTTATTTTTGAAAACAAAATGAAGCGAGTGGGCATATTTATTTGGAAGGTTTCGATGGCGCCTCTTCAGAGTCCCGCTTCAGGCAGCTTACAATTAATTCCATGTCTTAATGTCCTTACACTGGGGCTGCAGTGGTTCAAGTGGTTAAGACGCTGAGCTGCAGTCCGGAAGGTCGATAGTTCAGCAGTTCGAGACCCGAGTGCCGCGTGACGGAGTGAGCTCCCGTCTCTGGCCTCAGCTCCTGCCAGCCTAGCAGTCTGAAAACAAGAAATTGCAAGTAGATAAATAGGTAGATAAATAGGTAGATAAACCGGGAGCCAGTTTGGTGTAGTGGTTAAGTGCTTGCAATGTCTTGCTTATCTACTTGCAATTTCTTGCTTTCGAACTGCCAGGTTGGCAGGAGCTGGGGCCAGAGACGGGAGCTCACTCCATCATGCGGCACTCGAACTGCCGAGCTACTGACCTTCCGGTCTGCAGCTTGACGTCTTAACCACTGAGCCACTGTGGCCCCTTTATAGGTAAACCTGGGGTAGAAACTGACAAGACTTTGTTGGAAACTGACAAGTGGCTGCTGTGTTATCAGCCACTGTGAAAAATGAGAAAGAGTACATGCAGAGTGTACAGAATGCACAGTAGAACCCACTGAAATTGGCACTGCAAGCTGGAACCATTGGCAGTGTGTGTGTGTGTGTGTGTGTGTGTGTGTGTGTATCTCTGTGTGAGGATGTGCCTGTGCAAAACTGGCTACAACTCCACCCCACTTTTTAGAGCTTTATAGGTCAAGGGATAGCCCACTCTTGACAGATCTCAGAAGTTAAGCACCAAATTGGCTCTCCAAGAGTCTGCCACCGTGCTAGGGATGGAGGTAAAGGGCCTGGGAAATCATGTGGATGCAGCCAGGGTTACAGTCATACATTAAACAGGGCAAGATAAAAATCCACTAGCACATGAACATGTACATGTGAGCACACAGAGCTGTCTTCTACTGAATCAGACCCTTGGTCCATCAAAGACAGGGACTTTTGCATTGATCTAATTCTCTAGAGTCCATGTTCCAAAGTTTCCTCCAGGTCTGGAGGAATCACATATAATTAGTCACATAGTCTGGAGATCACATATAATTCTCCCCTGAGGGGAGGGGCCGTGGCTCTGTGGTAGAGCCTCTGCTTGGCATGCAGAAGGTCCCAGGTTCAATCCCCAGCATCTCCAGTTAAAAGGACCAGGCGGGAGGTGATGGGAAAGACCCCTGCCTGAGACCCTGGAGAGCTGTAAAGAGGGGCTGTGGCTCAGTGGGAGAGTCTCTGCTTGGCACGCAGAGGGTCCCAGGTTCAATCCCCAGCATCTCCAGTTAAAAGGACCAGGCGGGAGGTGATGGGAAAGACCTCCTTCTGAGACGCTGGAGAGCTGTAAAGAGGGGCTGTGGCTCAGTGGGAGAGCATCTGCTTGGCATGCAGAAAGTCCCAGGTTCAATCCCCGGCATCGCCAGTTAAAAGGACAAGGCAGTAGGTGGTGCAAAAGACCCCTGCCGGAGACCCTGGAGAGCTGTAAAGAGGGGCCATGGCTCAGTGGAAGAGCCTCTGCTTGGCATGCAGAAGGTCCCAGGTTCAATCCCCAGCCTCTCCACTTAAAAAGGACCAGGCAGGAGGTGCTGAGAAAGCCCCTCCGCCAGAGACCCTGGAGAGAAGCTGCCAGTCTGAGTAGACAATACTGATTTTGATGGACCGAGGCTCTGATTTCGTAAGACGCTTCGGGTGTTCGTGTATTCTTGAGAATGCCGCGTCTCACCTGGAGGTCGGCATCTATACCCGAACCATTCAGAAAACTGAGACGCGATTTCAAGTCCAAATTTAGAGTTTCTTTCCTAAAACACGTAAGAGGGAAGTGGCAACTTAACTACACCAGTTTGGTGTAGTGGTTAAGTGCGCGGACTCTAATCTGGGAGAACCGGCTTTGATTCCCCCCTCCTCCACTTGCAGCTGCTGGTGTGACCTTGGGCAAGCCATAGCTCTGGCACAGCTGTTCTTGAACAAGAGCAGTTTCTGTCAGAACTCTCTCAGCCCTACCTCCCTCACAGGGGCTGATTTCGCACTGGCCAGTTGCCTCTTGTTCTCTCCGGAATTTCCCCTCCCAGTTTCCTCCGGAGTATTTTCTTCATTTTCCCACTTGGAACCTCAGCCCTTTCGATATAGTGTGACGAAGGGTTTTCTCCACAAAAAATTAGAAACTCCCACAATGGGGCGGCCCTGATGAAAGGCAGGCGAGTGGGCGTGTTTTCATTTTGGGTTCTCCCCCGGAGCAAACAGGAAAATCCCCTAAAAACAGGATTTGTTTGCTCCAGGGAAACTCCGGTGCAGCAGGGTGATACTCCAGAGCAAAACGTGAGCCTGGAGCAACTGGTGTGAAATCGACCAGAAGCTCCGGTGCAAGCATGAGGGCAACCCTGGGGCAAACGCTAGTGCGAAATCGGCCCCTGGGTGTCTGTTGTGGGGAGGGGAAGGGAAAAGAGTTTGTAAGCCGCTCTGAGACTCCTACTGAAGGGTGGGATATAAATCCAATCTCTTCTCTTGTTCTTCTTCCATTCCCTAAAAACATCCTCCTTCTGAAGGTTAAGTTGGATAATTTAAAATCGTCTGTTTATCGTAACAGACGTGATGATTATTTCATGAAGCAGTTTCAGTGGCGTTGACATCGAGGATTAATTTGTCTGGTTGTGACTCCAAATACAAATTGCATTGTTTCTGCAGGTCCGTCCCCCCCAAAAAAACCACACACGGTGGCCTTTGTTTTCATGGGCTTTGTGCACAAAATGCTTTTGAAGGATTGGGGGGGGGGAAGCTGACAAAGGAATGCCTGGTGGGGGTCGCAAACCTCCTGCTGGGACTTAGAGAGTACCCTGGAATTGATACAGACTCATCTCTTCGCAGCCAGCAATGACGCTTCCTATTGCCCTGCTGCCTAGAGAAAGAACTGGGCCTGCCTGGGTGTAACTGAAGCAATCTTGCACCTTTTTGTCATGACAATAACCAGGGGTCCGTTGGAGCGGGAGCGCACAGGAGCGCAGCTCCGGGAGTGAGGAGCCCGGGGGCGGGCACATGACCAAGCCCCGCCCCCTCCTCGGCTTCCCCAAGCAGTGCAGAGGCGCAGCGCCCCGGGGAAAGCCCTGCTAGGGTCTTTATTGATTTTAAGTGTTTTGTTTTAATATTAATAATTTTATCATTGTTCCTTTTATGACCATGTGCTGCTTTTCCAGAGACTTGCTCAAGGTGGCATATAAATTTTCTAAGTAGACCATTTTTTATCTAGGCACATGGCACATAAGTACTGGAGAAATTTCCCCAACCCTTCAGCAGCTTCCACCTTATCAGTTTGGTGTAGTGGTCAGGAGTTGGACTCTAATCTGGGAGAACCGGGTTTGATTCCCCTCTCCTCCACATGCAGCTGCTGGTGTGACCTTGGGCCAGTCACAAGTTCTCTCAGAGCTGTTCTCTCATGAGCAGTTCTCCAAAGACCTCTCTCAGCCCCACCTACCTCACAGGGTGTCTTGTTGTGGGGAGGGGAAGGGGAAGGGATGGGTGGTGCACATGTCCTGGGTATCTCAAGTCTACTTGAAACCTGGTGGTTTCAAGGGAGCAGGAAGAGAATGAGGGTGTGTTCTTGACGCTTATTTTTCTTGCACAAAGTCTTGGATGGGGAAGGGAACGGAGGAAGAGCAGGTCAGTTTCACTCACCTGTGGAGTGGAGCCTGAGGGGGGGGTGTTGCCTTCTGACACACTTCCGGTATGTTAGGGGGTGTGGCATATGCAAATAAGTTATGCAAATGAGCTCCTGCACCTCTTTTTCTACGAAATGACCCCTGACAATAACTACTCAATATATTCGGGGGGAGAGGGGTAGCCACGTGGGTCTGCACTCTGCATTAAGATTCGAGTCCTGTAGCAGCTTAAAGACCGACTGACCAAGCTTTCAAAAGTCAAAGCTCTCTTTGTCAGATATCTGGCCCTTTAAGGTACTGCCAACCTAGCAGTTTGAAAGCAAGAAATTGCAAATAGATAAATAGGTACTGCTTCGGTGGGAAGGTGACAGCGTTCCATGCGCCTCAGCATCTAGTCATGCCAGCCACATGGCCATGGAGACGTCTTCGGACAGCGCTGGCTCTTCAGCTTGGAAATGGAGATGAGCCCTGCATCCCTGGAGTCGGATCCGACTGGCTTTCAAGCAAGGGAAACTTTTACCTTAGAGTTTGGGTTGCCAACCTCCAGGTGATGCCTGAAGAGCTTCTCGCCCTCTTGTATTCTTTAATGATAATGTGGCTTCCAATCAATGATTAAGCACTAGAGTTTGGCTGCAGTGGCTCAAGGGGTTAAGACGCTGAGCTGCAGACCGGAAGGTCGGTAGTTCGGCAGTTCGAGACCCGAGTGCTGCGTGACGGAGTGAGCTCCCGCCTCTGACCCCAGCGCCTGCCAACCTCGCAGTTCGAAAGCAAGAAATTGCAAGGAGGTAAATAGGTACCGCTTCAGTGGGATGGTAACAGCGTTCTGTGTGCCTCGGCATCTAGTCATGCCGGCCACATGACGACAGAAACATCTTTGGACAGCACTGGCTCTTCGGCTAGGAAACGGAGATGAGCACCGCATCCCTAGAGTCGTATTCGACTGGCTTTCGAGCAAGGGAAACCTTTACCTTTACCTATGGGGAGGGGAAGGGCTGTGGCTCAGCGGTAGAGAATCTGCTCCGCATGCAGAAGGCCCCAGGTTCAGTTCCTGGCATCTCCAGGTAAAATGATCAGATGATGTGTTTATGCAAAAGAGATCTTGGGGTAAGAGTTGACTGGAAACTAAGGCTGATTTTACATCTGACTTTCCCGCTGGAATCATTCTAGTTCCAAAAAAACCTGCCCATACCTCTGTGCGGTGTGAAACCGTGCTACCATTGAAATGTCCATATCTACTAATTGCCCTCCTGTGGTCAAGCTAGTATTCAACCACTTTATTCTGCTTTAGGGTCATTTTACACCTCCCCTCTAAAGTAGTTTGACTGCTGTCTTTTCCTGTGCTGATTTCACAGTGGTGTGAAATTTCACTCCAGGGGGTCTAAGTGCACTAATCAACAGCAATTGTTTAAAGCAGAATGAAGCCGGTTGAATACTAGCTTGACCACAGGAGGGCAATTAGTAGATGTGGACATTTCAGTAGCAGCACGGTTTCACACCGCACAGAGGTGTGGGCAGGTTTTTTTTGGAACTAGAATGATTCCAGCAGGAAAGTCAGATGTAAAAACAGCCTTAAACAATTGTGGTTTCTTAGTGCACTTAAACCCCCTGGAGTGAAATTTCACACCACTGTGAAATCCGCACAGGAAAAGACAGCAGTCAAACTACTTTAGAGGGGAGGTGTAAAATCAGCCTAAATATGAGCAGCCAGTGTGATGCGGTGGCAAAAAAAAGGCAAATTCAGTTTTGGGTTGTATCAAAAGGGCCATAGCATCGAAATCGCAGGAGGTCATCGCCCCTCGGTATACTACCCTGGTCAGGCTGCTCTTGGAGTACTGTGGGCAGTTCTTGAGGCCCCGCTTCAAAAAGGATGTGGACAAAATCGAGAGGGTGCAGAGGAGAGCGACGAGGATGACCAGGGGTCTGGAGACTGAGCCCTGCGAGGAAAGGCTGAGGGCCTTGGGAATGTTCCATCTGGAGAAGAGGAGATTGAGGGGGGACCTGATTGCTCCCTTTAAATATTTGAAAGGCTGTCACTGGGAGGAGGGCAGGGAGCTGTTCCAGTTGGCAGCAGAGGAGAGGACCTGAAGCAACGGGTTTAAATGACATGCAGAAAGGTACCGGCTGGATCTTAGGAAGAACTTTTTCACAGTCAGAGTGGTTCAAAGGTGGAATCGGCTGCCTAGGGAGGTCGTGAGCTCCCTTTCACTGGCAGCTTTCAAGAAGAGGCTGGACGGATATTTGTCAGAGATGCTTTAGGCTGGTCCTGCAATTGGGCTGAGGATTGGACTAGATGGCCTGTATGGCCACTTCCAACTCTGTGATTCTATGATGTGAAGGTCCTCTACTAGAAACTCTGGAGGCAAGGAGGAGGAGGAGAGATTGGATCTATGCCCCACCCTTCACTACCCAAAGGAGTCTCAGAGCGGCCTACAATCTCCTTTCCCTTCCCCTCCCCACAACAGACGCCCTGGGAGGTAGGTGGGGCTGAGAGAGCTCTCCTGAGGACTGCTCGTGAGAGAACAGCTCCGAGAGAACTTGTGACTGACCCAAGGTCACACCATCAGCTGCATGTGGAGGAGTGGGGAATCAAACCCGGTTCTCCCAGATTAGAGTCTGCGCTGCTAACGACTATGCCAAACTGGCTCTTGAAAGGTGGAGTCTTAGGCATCATACCCCACATTGAGGTCCCTCCCTTCCGCAAACCCAACCCTCCCCAGACTCCACCCGCAAATGTCCAGGAATTCCCCAGTCCGGGATTGGCAAACTCTAGGAATGTCTCTAAAAACCCTCAGTCGTGATCAGAAAAAATGACTGTGCGGCTTTGACAAGTGGTTTCCCGGGCCCTCTCTGTGAGCAAAGTGTTTTCCCATCGATTGGTAAAGCGGAGCTACAGTTTTCTGGGCAAGAACCTCCCAGAGTTCTCGGCCTGTGGGCTTTGCTTTGGTCTGTTTCTGTCTCATTACCCTAAAGAAAGTGGGGAAAAAAGGTCAAGGCGAGCTCTTTGGAACGCGTATCTCTGTGTGATGTCTCTCCGTGACCGGCGGAACATCACAGCGCTGCTGTTCCAGCAGCTATTAGAGCCCAGCCAGATGGAGCCGCCTCAAAATTCAGCTCTTCTTGGCGCTGCGCCTCCCCAGAATTGGCAGCCCCCACCAGCCAGTCACAGCGACACTTCTGAAGAGAGACACAAGAAGAGAAATGGGGGGGAAACCTTGAGAGGATGAAAAGCCTGGAAGGGTGGGGGGGACACACCTCAGGATTCAGGAGAAGAATCCAAGCAGAGTGCAAGCGAGTTTTCTCAGCACAGACGGATGAAGGGACTCTGTTTATTGTCCTGCGATGAATGTCCCCCAAATGTTCTTGGCGCCATGCGGAAGACGCTTGGCTCCGGAGAAATTCTTCCTAAGCACTGGGCATGCCTGGCTCTGATGTTGGGCAGCCGTGCAAACAGGCCACGGGGCTGGTGTCGGAAGGAATGGGGTGCACAATTTACAATACACAAAGACTGTGTGGTGCACATTGTCAGCTAATGCTGCCATCCCCCGGGCGGGAAGTGGTTCCTTCACCAGCAGGGTCTCATGTCTGCGGAATGTCTTACCCGCCCCATTCTCATGGTGCACTTACCGCCGAGCCTGCTTCTCTGACCTTGGAGACTATAATGCCAGCTGCTGTTTCTTCTTAGGTCTGGCCATGTATCTTTCCCGCTTATACCTTGGGAACACAGAGCCAGTATTTTTAGCGCCTTGAATTCATTTCTTTGATTGGATGTGTGGCTTTTGGGAACCCTTTCGAATCCTGTATAATTGACCTGGCCCCACAATTACCTGCTATTACTAACACAGAAAGTGCAGATGACCAGTGAGATCTTTCTTCAATAAAGAATTCCTGTTTAAGGACACTTGTCTTTGATTGACTCTGTGGGCCCTCACACACATATATCTATTTAAGGAGTTTTTCATAAGGTGATCAATCCAACAAGGTACATTTAAGATATATATATATTCAAAGGCATTAAAATTATAGGTTCCTAGTGGTGCTTGCAGAATGCTGAAACGCTGACAAAGCTTCCCGGACTATACATTCGTTTCGCGGTCTTCTTCTGAACTTGACCTGGCATTATTGTAAAATAACGCTGTAAGTTAATATTCCAAATTCATACGCCATGTACAATTCAAATCCTGAGAAAATCCTATACTCTTAATCTATTCATACATACAAGTGTTCTGGACGAAACAGGTATTCTAAGTTTCCTCCCGAGTCGCGGTCTTCAAAGTACATGCTACAAAAAGTTATCAAATGATTACACGTTTCTTATATAACAACTACAAAAATATCCTATGCGCTTACAAAAATATATAATTCTAGAAAAAGGACTCACCATTAACCGGTTATAAACACCTTCTCCGTTACGCCTGAAGGCTACACTATCATTCTAGGATTCTATTGTAGCCTCGGCTTCCCGTTACAAAACGCCACGTATTTATACCACACAACATGTGCAAAAGATTTCATGAGGTTAAAGATACAGAGGTCAGAACTATGATACAATTTTTACAAACAGAATCCCCCCCAGGTTTTCTCAGCACAGACAGACAAAGGGACTCTGTTTGTTGTCCTGCGATGAATGTCCCCCAAACGTTCTTGGCGCCATGCGGAAGATGTCCGGCTCCAGAGAAATTCTTCCTGAGCACAGGGCATGCCCAGCTCTGATGTTGGGCAGCCGTGCAAACAGGCCACGGGGCTGGTGTCAGAAGGGATGGGGTGTGCAAAGTTGTTTAATGCTTTCACAGACTTCGGTGAATCAAGGGAGCGCCACAGAAGGTATCATTTGGATGTCTGGCTGATAGAGCAGAGTGTTGCCCAGTCACAGAAGTGTGATCCCGAGTGCAGTAAATAAGTCTCCCAAGAAGTAGATTGCAAAAAAAAAAAAAAAAAAGGTATAAACTTCCATTTATTCCAGTAGAACCAGTTCACATTCAGGTTGTAGTCATGTACGTGGGAGTATGAGGGCACTGTCTCGACAGGAGAGACCTGCAGAGACCCGTGTCTCCATGGAAGGCCATGTGCAGTGAGGGAGAAGACAAAGGGAAAGAGAGAGGAGGGATCAGAGGGCAGCTCCCAGGTTAAGACCTAGGGAGCGTTCAGACAGGCAGCCAGTATGGAGTAGTGGTTAAGTGCGCGGACTCTAATCTGGGAGAGCCGGGTTTGATTCCCCACTCCTCCACTTGCACCTGCTGGATGACTTTGGGCAAACCATCGTCCTGTCAGAGCTGTCCTTGAAAAAGAACAGTTTCTGTCAGAGCTCTCTCAGCCCCACCCTACCTCACAGGGTGTCTGTTGTGGGGAAGGGAAGGGAAAGGAGTTTGTATGCTTCGGCGGGGGAGGGCGGGGTAAAAGTTGTATTTATTTATTTATTTATTTATTTATTTATTTATTTATTTATTCTTTTAGTTTATACCCCGCCCTCCCCGCGAACGAGCTCAGGGCGGCTTACATGGGCACAAAGGCCAGAAATAATACATTAAAATGATTAAAACAGTTAAAAAGAATTCCTATGACTAATACATTGCTAATAGCTTCCTGTAACATTATTATCAGAATGGCGACCCAGTGGTAGGTCTCTAGATCCCGCCCGCACCAGCCAGGATTGTTAGGGCCGTTACATCATGGATGGTATGCCTGATGGATGGAATCCTCGGTGGCGGCTCCTATTCGAAAGCCTGGCGGAAGAGCTCCGTCTTGCAGGCCCTGCGGAACTGTACAAGGTCCCGCAGGGCCCTGATCTCCTCTGGGAGCTCATTCCACCAGACGGGAGCCGCCACCGAAAAGGCCCTGGTCCTTGTTCTGGTGAGCCTGGCAGCCCTAAGGCCTGGAACCTCTAGCCGATGGGTTGACCCCAACCTCAGTGCCCGCTGGGGAATATATGGCTAAATAAATAAATAAATAAATAAGCTGCTCTGAGACTCTGAATGAAGGGTGGGGTAAAAATCCAAACCTCTTCTTCTTCTAGCAAGGGTCCAGGAGCACCTGAAAGACTAACGAAATCTGGGGCAGGGGAGGAGATTTCATGCGTCAGTGACTCACGAAAGCTTATACCTTGCCCCAGATCTTGTTAGTCTTTCGGGGGCTACCGAACTCTTGCTCTTCGTGACCCGAATTTGTCCGTGTCGTACGGGATACAAGCAGCCTCCAGGGCTGAGTTTCTGCTTTAAATGTTCTTTAGTTCTGGCTCAGCAGGGCGCCGGCGTATGACTGACTTGCGGAGGAAGCTGATTGAAAAAAGGCCAAGCCAGAGAAAGAGAGAGTCAGAGAGCTGAACAAAGCTGACGTAGCCCGTTGCTCACGGTACTACACTTTGCTGGGATTTTTCATCTCCCCGGCCCTACATTTCCATCATAAGAACATAAGAGAAGCCATGTTGGATCCGGGCAATGAGCTCTTCAGTCCAACACTCTGTGTCACACAGTGGCCAAAACCCAGGGGCCATGAGGAGGTCCATCAGTGGGGCCAGAACTCCAGAAGCCCTCCCACTGTGCCCCCCCCCCCCCAAGCATCAAGAAGACAGAGCATCACTGCGCCAGACATAAGAATGTAAGAGAAGCCAATGTTGGATCAGGCCAATGGCCCATCCAGTCCAACACGCTGTGTCACACAGTGACCAAAACCCAGGTGCCGTCAGGAGGTCCACCAACAAGACCAGAACTCCAGAAGCCCTCCCAGTGTTGCCCCCCAAGCACCAGAGTACAGAGAAGCACTGCCCCGAACATAAGAACATCAGAGGTGCCATGATGGGTCAAGCCAATGGCCCATCCAGTCCAATGCTCTGTGTCACACAGTGGCCAAAACTCAGGTGCCAATAGGAGGTCCACCAACAGGGCCAGAACTCCAGAAGCCTTCCCACTGTTGTCCCCCAAGCACCAGGAATACAGAGCAGCACTGTCTCAGACATAAGAACCTAAGAGAAGCCATGTTGGATCAGGCCAATGGCCCATCCAGTCCAACACTCTGTGTCACGCAGTGGCCAAAACCCAGCTGCCATCCGAGGTCCACCAGTGGGGCCAGAACTCCAGAAGCCCTCCTAGGCAAGACATAGAATCACAGAATCATAGAGTTGGAAGGAACCTCCAGGGTAATCTAGTCCAACCCCCTGCACAATGTACCGTAGCTAATAGTGGGAAGTGCCTTCAAGTCCCGGCCCACTTTTGGAACCCCCTCGGGGTTGTCAAGACAAGAGATGGTCAGAGGTGGTTTGCCATTGCCTGGACCTCCTTTTGTCGGAGTGAGTGACTCAGCATGCCTGGACACTGGGGACAGGGTCCACGTCTCTCTAAGTGTGTACAGGTGTTACCTCCTTGAATGGGATACCTTTCTTTGTCTTCACTTGGGAACTGCCCTCTGACACCTCCTCTCTCTCACTTTGTCCTCTCCCTTGCTGCACATGGCCTTCCATGGAGACACACATCTCTGCAGATCTCTCCTGGAATGACCATGCCCTCATATTCCCACTCACATGTGATTCCAGACAAGCTGGCCATCTGTGATGAGGAAAGTACTCTTTATTTTAGGCTTCCCTCTCTCCATTTGACTGCACCTGGAATGAGAACTTTTGCACACCCCATTCCTTCCGACACCAGCCCCGTGGCCTGTTTGCATGGCTGCCCAACATCAGAGCTGGGCATGCCCTGTGCTCAGGAAGAATTTCTCTGGAGCATGGCGCCAAGAACATTTGGGGGACATTCATCGTGGAACAATAAACAGAGTCCCTTCATCCGTCTGTGCACTTTGTCCTCTCCCTGGCTGCACATGGCCTTCCGTGGAGACAGATGTTCTCTGCAGGTCTGTCCTGTACAGACAATGCCCTCATACTCCCACACACACGATGCCGGACAAGCTGACCATTGGTGATAGGGAAAGTACTCTTTAGATTAGACTTCTTTCAACTGCAACCTGCATGTGGACTGGATCTACTTGAATATATGCAAGTTTACCTTTTTGCAATATACTTCTTGGGAGATTCGTTTACTGCGCTCACCGGCTGCGTTCAGACTGGCAGTTAGGCCCGATATCGGCACCTTTCACAAACGGATTAAATGGGCCCCTTCACACAGCCACAGCTGTCAGGCGTTCCCTGAGCGTACTCACTCCATCACAGGACAACTTGGAGCCAGGTTAAAAAGCCACCACCTCCGAAGTGGCGTTTTTGTTTCCTCGCGTATTCATTGCGCATGGCTGGCTGGCTGAACATGGGGGAGCACGCGCAGAAGGGATTTGGCAGTCTGAACCTGCAGATCCGTTCTGCCGCTAGGGAAGCGGCTTTTTTTTAAAAAAAAAAAATTCCCCGTGTGCGCATGTGCGCGTATGTGCACGCCTGAATTTTGGCCATTTTTGCAGTGCGCTCCATGGCTGATGTGCTACAATAATGTGGGTGCTTTCCCATGGGAGGTCTCTGTGGGTAACCCGCAGCTGTGTGGGTGGTATGTCTCACAACATTTAAACTGGGTCAATTAGAGGTGACAGTATATCGCGGCAAGCTGCCAGTCCGACCGCAGCCTGTGTCACGCTTCTGTGCCTGGACAAAAGTCTGCTATATTAACCAAATGTCCCATTACGTTAGTGGTCTCCGGTCCAAGTACTAAACAGAGTCAACTCTGCTTGGCTTCATGAGATCTGATGAGATCGGGCCAACCTGGGCCAGCCGGGTCAAGCCAAGGGATGGCACGAAGGACAGCAATCTTTCCTGGCTTTCACAAAACAAATTCACTGGCCCAGACAATTGCTCGGAAGAAGAAGAGGAAGAGGAAGAGGAGGAGGAGGAGACTGGATTTATATCCCGCCCTTCACTACCTGAAGAAGTTTAAGAGCAGCTTACAAACTCCTTTCCCTTCCCCTCCCGGCAACAGACACCCTATGAGGTAGGTGGAGCTGAGAGAGCTCTTTCGAGGACTGCCCTTGGGAGAACAGCTGTAAGAGAACTTGTGACTGACCCAAGCAATGCTCCCTCGAAGCTGTGGAGTCTTTTGAGCCAAAACGTTACTTTGTGAGCTACTGGCATTACAGTTGTGGGCGAGGAATGGGCTGCTGCATCAATTAGTTTGCTCGGGAGCCCTCCTTCCCGAGCGAAGACAAGAATGTGTGAACTGGAGGCTAATAAACTGTGAGCTAGCTCACCCTAGCTCAGCTTAGAGGGAACACTGGGCCCAAGGCCGCACCAGCAGCTGCACATGGAGGAGTGGGGAATCAAACCCGGTTCTCCCAGATTAGAGTCCGCGCTCCTAACCGCTACACCAAGCTGGGGAAGGGTCGTTAGCCGGGACAAGGTTTAAACCCATTACCTCCCATGACTTCTGCACAATTTCAATAGTCTCTCCAAAGCCGCAATTAGCTCCGTGGGTAGGGGGGAAGCGAGTTCAAATGTTCCTACCTTTCCCTCCCCCACCCGCCGCGCTAATTGCAGCTTCGGAAGGGGTGTTTAACCCGTGGGGGGGGGAAAGGGTTAAGCACCCTCCCCTCCCTGCGTGACCTTTCCCCATGTGCAAAGCAGCCACCTGGGGCTGCTAATTAGCTTCCCCCGAAAAAACAAACCAAAAAAAATAAAATAAAAATAAAGCCTAGAAGCGCCTAATCAAGAATCTTTTGCATCTTGTCTAGTTTGGGCCTGAGTGGCGGCAGCGGGGGCGGCAGCAGAGGGGGGGCTATAATCAGACGGCGCCGCTCAGATGTGGGGGAGGCGGGAGGTGAGCGACAGGCGCACCTGGCGGAGGGCGAGGACTGCACAGGGCCAATTATGACAGAGCGGGGGGGGCCCTGCCGCTCACGTACAGTGGCCAACCTTCAGGTCTGGCCTGGAGTTCTCCTGGAATTAGAACGGGTCTCCAGACGACAGGGGTCAGTTCCCCTGGAGAAAATGGCGGCTTTGGTGGGCGGGCTCGGTGGCCTTGCATGAGGGCTGCCGGCTCTCAGTTGGGAATTACCTGAAGATTTTGGAGGAGGAGAAGATTAGATTCATACCCCGCCCTTCACTACCCGAAGGAGTCTCTGAGTGGCTTACCATCGCCTTTCCCTTCCCCTCCCCACAACAGACACCCGGTGAGGTAGGTGGGGCTGAGAGAGCTCTGTCGAGGACTGCCTGAGAGAACAGCTCTGAGAGAAGAAGAAGATGAGGAGGAGGAGATTGGATTTTTAGCTCACCCTTCACTACCCGAAGGAGTCTCAGAGTGGTTTACAATCCCTTTCCCTTCCCCTCCCCACAACAGACCCCCTGTGAGGTAGGTGGGGCCGAGAGAGCTCTTTCGAGAACTGGCCTCGAGAGAACAGCTCTGAGAGAACTTGTGACTGACCCAAGGTCGCACCAGCAGCTGCTTCCGGTGGAGTGAGGAATCAAACCCGGTTCTC
Source organism: Lepidodactylus listeri (assembly GCA_029233225.1). Classification (NCBI taxonomy): domain Eukaryota; kingdom Metazoa; phylum Chordata; class Lepidosauria; order Squamata; family Gekkonidae; genus Lepidodactylus; species Lepidodactylus listeri. The sequence goes on from JARCFY010000002.1 coordinate 7,538,677, forward strand.
CCAGATTAGAGTCCACGCTCCTAACCACTACACCAAACTGAGCCTGGGGAGGACAGGAAACTCAGTGAGGTCCAATGCCACAGAGTCCACACTCCAAAGCAGCCACTTACCCCAGGGGAACTGATCTCTGTAGTCTGGAACTCTGAAAGCAAGGGATCTCCAGGCCACACCTGGAGGCTGGCAGCCCTATTTGTATCCCTGCTGAGCTTCTCCTCCTCCTCGAATCCTGCTCTACCCAAGTTCCCCCCCCCACAAAAAACCCCTCTAAATATTTTCCAACCCAGAGCTGGTAACCCTACCCCACCTGGAGGTTGGCAACTCTATGCGTGGTCACGCTTATGTTGGCAGAGTGATTAACACAACAACGGTGCACAACCTGATCAAAGAGTAGACTGAGGTTTATTTAGGAACTAACATACTTGATAGGAAAGAGGAGGAAGACAGGTTCCCAACTACATCTCTAGCTGAAAGAGAGGGAAAGAACGAATGTGGCACTTCCGAGAAGAAGGGGGAAACTGCCCTCAGAGTAGCAATCTGGAAACAGACAAGAGATGACACTTAGAACAGAAGAACATAAGAGAAGCCAGTGTTGGATCAGGCCAGTGGCCCAACCAGTCCAACACTCTGTGTCACACAGTGGCCAAAAACACCAGGTGCCCTCAGGAGGTCCAGCAGTGGGGCCAGGACACTAGAGGCCCTCCCACTGTTGCCCCCCCCCCCCCGGTCAAGCCCCAAGAATACAGAGCATCACTTGCCCCAGACTGAGAGTTCCCATCTATACCATGTGGCTAATAGCCACTGATGGACCTCTGCTCCAGATGTTTATCCAGTTCCCTCTTGAAGCTCCATGCTTGTAGCCACAGCCACCTCCTGTGGCAGTGAATTCCACGCGTTCATCACTCTTTGGGTGAAGGAGGACTTCCTCTTATCTGTTTTAACCCGACTGCTCAGCAATTTCATGGAGTGCCCCCGAGTTCTTGTCTTGTGAGAAAGGGAGAAAAGGACTTCTTTCTCTACCTGCTCTATCCCATGCATAATCTTATAAACCTCGATCCTGTCCCCCCTCAGCCATCGTTTCTCCAAGCTAAAGAGCCCCAAGCGCTTCAACCTTTCTTCCTAGGGAAAGTGTTCCAACCCTTTTATCATCCTCATTGTCCTTTTCTGCCCTTTTTCCAGTGCTATAATATCCTTTCTGAGGTGGGGCGACCAGAATTGTACACTTAACAGGAGAGAAGGTGCTGACCTCACTATCCTACCAAATTGTCGTCTTGCTGCCCCCTGCAGCGTCCTCTTCTCTTCTTCTTTATACACCAGACATTGCCTTTTCCAGCAGCTCGAACGTATTTCATCTGGCTGCAACAATGGGACCGCTCTGCAGGGGGGAAATGAATCTCTCTGAACTGGGCTGAAGGCGGATCTGTCACTCCGGCTCTTCGGCCGAGGCCCAATCCTGCAAAAGCTCAGCATCACCCGTCTGACGTGCATCTACTCGATTCCCCCCCCCTAATTGTGAGATTAATTAAATATAAGCCAACCTTGACAGATGTTTAGCCAGCCTCTTTTGTCAGGCGTCCAAGGATGGGAAAGCGACAGCCTCCCTTGGTAGCTCGTTAGAATATCCATCTGTTCCAACCATTAGGCTTTGCACGCACTGGCGGCTCACTGATTTGAGATTTCCGCTCGGAGGTGCCTGAACTACTGGTTGGTGCCGTTGGTAGAAAGGATTTCTGGGAATCTTCGGTGCCAGAGCCAAGGATTAACTGGAGATCTGGGATCTATTACTAACGTTGGCAGAGCGGCGTTCAGCCCTGGAATACATGCAAACACACGGGCTTCTAGGCATGTACAGAGTGCTTGCCGTCCACAAAGTCCGCCACCCTCTGTATTTCACCACTTTCAGACACTGCTTGTCCTTCTCTCTCACAGCCGCTTTTCTGCTGCCCTCAGCGGGAAGGGCTGTAGCTCAGGGGCAGAGCATTTGCTTGGCATGCGGAAGGTCCCAGGTTCAATTCCTAGCATCTTCAGTTGAAAAGATCAGGTAGTAGATGATGTGAAAAACCTCAGCTTGAGACCCCGGAGAGCCATGGGGAAGGGCTGTGGCTCAGTGGTAGAACATCTGCTAGGCATGCAGAAGGTCCCAGGTTCAGTCATTGGCATCTGCAGGTTAAAAAGGATCAGGCAGAAGATGATGTGAAAGACCTCTGCCTGAGACCCTGGAGAGCTGCTGCCAGTCTGAGCAAGGGTTGATGGACCAAGGGTTTGATTCAGTAGAATGTGTCTGAGAAGAGGTAGGCAAACTCCCTTCAGCTCTCCTCAGATTTCCCCCTGCCCCCTTTTAACACAAGAAAATAAGAGCAGAAGAAAAGTCTTGCTGGATCAGACCAGTGGTCCATCTACTTCAGGGTCTGTCTCACACAGGGGCCAACCAGTTCCTCTGGAGGTCCAACCACAGTGGAGAGAGGCTGAGACCTTCAGAAGTACATCAGAAGAGCCCTGCTGGATCAGAACAGCGGTCCATCTAGTCCAGCAGCCTGTCTCACACAGCGACCAACCAGTTCCTCTGGAGGGACAACAAGAGGGCAGAGAGGCTGAGACCTTCATAAGAACATCAGAAGAGCTCTGCTGGATCAGACCAGTGGGCCATTCAGTCTGGTATCCTGTCTCATACAGTGACCAACCAGTTCCTCTGGAGGGTCAACAACAGGGCACAGAGGCTGTGGCCTTCCCCTGATGTTGCCTTCTGGCACTGGGATTCAGAGGTTGACTGCCTTTGAACATGGACGTTCCCCTTACTCACCATGGCTTGTGGCCATTAATAGACCTCTACAGCCCTATAGATAGGGATTTGGGGGGGAGGGGGCCTCAGGGGGGTGCAGCTAATTAAATCAAAGTTGATTTAATTAATTCAGTTTGGGGGCCAGCCTGGGAGGGAAGGGGACCCGTGTTAGCCAAATTGCTTTAATTTACGCTTAGCAATTGGCAAAATACCGGGTTCTTGCCAACTATACCAGGGTCCCACCCCTCCCGTGAGTTCTCAAGGAAAGAGGCACGTGAGGCAGATGGCAAATTAAATGCTGTTTACTGAATGATGTTGTTCAAGCATACACAAAACAGAATCTCAGATGCACACACAGAGAGACCTAAGGAAATTAGATAGAAAATAGCACTGTTGCAATTTGCATGAAACGTTGGTTGGGTTATACTGTACCTGTCCTGAAGAAAAGTTGTCCGCTCAAAATGGAGAGTTGGAGGGGAAGGAAAATAGAAAAATGGGGAACGTGTCTTGAACCAGCAAGGCCACGTGGTCTCTTTGGTCGCGAATCGAGAGACTTAAAGATGGAGGCAAGGGTATTGGTATAGAAAGCTGGACATAAGGGGTGGTAAAGCAGATAGGGGACGATGGCTCAAGAGACCGATTGCCTCTGTGCAGGGTCTTTTATTAGGTGGTCTTTGGGGCAGTCAGCGCTAACCACATCCCCTTGACACAGCTCTCAGGTAGTCCGTCCCTTCAAACCCTATCATTGGTTAATGTAAAAAGAGGTGGCAGAGGGGTGGCCAATATTGCAAAACTATGACCTCAACAGGAACCGACACCTGGGTGAAATCTGATGACTCACTGGGACTCATTGTCTCTTAATGGCCCTAGCCAGCTGGCTGATGACCCGACCATTAGTTGCCAGGTAACCACGTTAGCATAATCTGTGCAGGTATGTTGGAGGGGGCAGGGGTTGACCAGCGTTGTGTGACAGAAAGAAACCTCATGGCAGAAGGAGTCTTTGTCTCTGTCTTTGTGAACTATTGAGGGTGCCAGCCTCCTGGAGTGGACTGGAGCTTCTCCCAGCAATGGAGAATGCATGTAGCCCTTCCAACACTAGCAACCCAAGTTCGAACTTATGAATCTTAAAATCCATAAGAGCACTAGCAGTGCCTTGCTGGCCAATACCCGGAAGAAACACTAGGGGGCTGGGCCATGTGGGCACCACATTAGCTACGGCCTTATGAATGACCCTAACTCTGGTCTGAGTGGCCACCAGCAATTGGCCTACCCAAACTTGGCTGAATCCACCTTGGCTTCAGTTCCAAACTTGGGCAATGTTCCTGTCAGCTCTGCACCCAACCCCTCAGTTACATCCTTATCAGTCTACCCTAAGAAGGACGATTTAAATAAGACCTGATACAGTATGAAGCAAGGAGTGAAAAGGACTAGAAACAAGGCTTGCCAACTCCGAATGGGGGAATTCGTGGGGATTTGGGGAGGGAAGAGACCTTGGAGCGGTTTAATTCCTCACAGGGCTGCTGAAGGAACTTGGCTGCTGGGGTCAAAACATGAGAACATCAGAGAAGCCAGTGTTGGATCAGGCCAGTGGCCCCTCCAGTCCAGCACTCTGTGTCACACAGGGTCCAAAAACACCAGGTGCTTTCAGGAGGTTCGTCAGCGGGGCCAGAACTCAAGAAGCCCCCCACACACACTGTTGCCCCTCCCCCAAGCACCAAGAATGCAGAGCATCACTTGCCCCAGACATAAGAACATAAGAGAAGCTATGTCAGGTCATGCCAGTGGCCCATCCAGTCCAGCACTCTGTGTCACACAGTGGCCAAAACCCAGGTGCCATCAGGAGGTCCACCAGTGGGGCTAGAACTCCAGAAGCCCCCCCCCACTGGTGCCCCCAAAGCACCAAGAATACTGAGCATCACTGCCCCAGACAGAGTGTTCCCTCTAGACCAGGGGTGTCAAAAATGAGGCCTGTGGGCCAGATCAGGCCCTCGAAGGGCCCCAATCAGGCCCACAAGGCCTTGGCTATTTCCGACTTCCTACTTTATGCCAGGGCTCTCCTGGGTGCAGCTGGATTCCTTCCCCCTTTTCACTGTATTCATGCCCTCAGGATCCAGTCTTTCTCAGTAAGAAAGCAATGCGAACTATTTCAGAGGAGGAATAACAATGAGCCAGTGATGTGGACCAGGCTGAGAGTGTGTGTCCAGACCAGGGGTCCGTTGGAGCAGGAGCGTACAGGAGCGCAGCTCCGGGAGTGAGGAGCCCGGGGGGGCACATGACCAAGCCCCACCCCCTCCTCGGCTTCCCCGAGCAGTGCAGAGGCGCAGCGCCCCGGGGAAAGCCCTGCTAGGGTCTTTATTGTTTTTAATGTTTTGTTTGAATATTGATGATTTTATCATTGTTCCTTTTATGACTGTGTGCTGCTTTTCCAGAGACTTGCTCAAGGTGGCATATAAATTTTCTAAGTAGACCATTCTTTATCTGGGCACATGGCACATAAGTACTGGAGAAATTTCACCAACCCTTCAGCAGCTTCCACCCCATCAGTTTGGTGTAGTGGTCAGGAGTTGGACTCTAATCTGGGGGAACCGGGTTTGATTCCCCACTCCTGCACAGGCAGCTGCTGGTGTGACCTTGGGCCAGTCACAACTTCTCTCAGAGCTGTTCTCTCATGAGCGTTCTCAAAAGACTTCTCTCAGCCCCACCGACCTCACAGGGTGTCTTGTTGTGGGGAGGGGAAGGGAAAGGGACGGGTGGTGCACATGTCCTGGGTATCTCAAGTCTACTTGAAACCGGGTGGTTTCAAGGGAGCAGGAAGAGAATGAGGATGTGTTCTTGATGCTTATTTTTATTGCACAAAGTATTGGATGGGGAAGGGAATGGAGGAAGAGCTGGTCAGTTTCACTCACCTGTGGAGTGGAACCTGAGGGGGGGGTGTTGCCTTCTGACACACTTCCGGCATGTTAGGGGGTGTGGCATATGCAAATAAGTTATGCAAATGAGTTATGCTAATGAACTCCTGCACCTCTTTTTCTACGAAATGACCCATGGGGCAGACCGAGTTCACCCCCTTTGTAGGAAGTTGTAGTTATTTCTTTGGGGAAGAGTATAGTTTTGTAGACAAACACATGGTCCTCAGTCTGTGTTAGGATGCCTTCTCATGTTCTTGACCAGCACATGAAATGACTTACGTATGAAAGATTGCAATGCCCAGCCATTTCATGTTTTCCCCCTGGGTCCTAGGCTAGGAACACCGAGCATGAGATTTCTGTAATAAATGTCAATAAATCAAAAGTAGGTTTGCAGCTTACAGATACACACCTGAACAGCGTACACGAGATTGCAGCAGCACAGACATTTTGATGCCATAATTCAGAGCAAGAGGTGTCATTTATCAGAGACTGTTAAATAGACACAATATTACAAGAGTGAGAGCCAGTTTAGTGGAGTGGTTAAGTGCGCGGACTCTACTCTGGGAGAACCGGGTTTGATTCCCCACTCCTCCACTTGCACCTGCTGGATGACCTTGGGCAAGCCATAGTTCTGGCACAGCTGTTCTTGAAAAAGAGCCGTTTCTGTCAGAGCTCTCTCAGCCCCACCTACTTCACAGGGTGTCTGTTGTGGGGAGGGGAAGGGACAGGAAATTTGAGCCACTCTGAGACTCCCTTGGGTAGTGAAGGGCGGAGTATAAATCCAGTCTCTTCTTTTAAGCCCATTTTCTTTAAAGTGTTTTTAAATCTTTAATTGTATTTGACTGTGTCCTTTATAAAGTTTATATCTCTGCTACCTGGGGTTATGTTTATGGCACACGTGGCCCGGCCCAACAAAGTGACATTTATGTCAGATCCGACCCTTGTGAGTTCAACGCCCCTGCTATAGAACACCCCTTCCAAACCAGCCATTTTCTCCAGGGGAACTGTGAGGATAAAATGGAGGAGAGAAGTATGACATAAGCCACCCTGTGTCCCCATCGGGAATAAAGATGGGGTGCAAATAAACAAATGAAACAAATGAATAAATACATTTTTTCCTTTCTTCCCGTCCTCCTTTCCCCTTCCCATTCCTCCAGTTGGATCCCATGCGTGAGTGCAGAAAAGGGCAACTAGAATGATAAAAGGGTTGGAACACTTTCCCTATGAAGAAAGGTTGAAGCACTTGGGGCTCTTTAGCTTGGAGAAACGACGGCTGAGGGGTGACATGATCGAGGTTTACAAGATTATGCATGGGACAGAGCAGGTAGAGGAAGAAGTCCTTTTCTCTCTTTCTCACAATATAATATGTGAGAAATACTATATGCCTATAGCATACCGAGTCCGCTTCAAGGTGCTGGTTCTTACCTATAAAGCCCTGTATGGCCAGGGTCCAACATACCTTAGGGACCGCCTTTCTCCATATATACCCCAGCGGGCACTGAGGTCGGGGTCAACCCATTGACTAGAGGTTCCAGGCCTTAGGGCCGCCAGGCTCACCAGAACAAGGGCCAGGGCCTTTTCGGTGGCGGCTCCCGTCTGGTGGAATGAGCTCCCAGAGAAGATCAGGGCCCTGCGAAACCTTGTACAGTTCCGCAGGGCCTGCAAGACGGAGCTCTTCCGCCAGGCTTTCGAATAGGAGCCGCCACCGAGGATTCCATCCATCAGGCATACCATCCATGATGTAACCGGCCCTAACAGCCCTGGCTGGTGGAGGGGGGATTTAGAGACCTGCCACTGGGTCGCCACTTTGATAATATGTTACAGGAAGCTGTTAGCAACGTATTAGTCAGGGGTCCTTTCGTAAAAAAAGAGGTGCAGGAGCTCATTAGCATAACTAATTTGCATATGCCACACCCCCTGACGTCACCGGAAGCGATGACGTAATCGGCAGTATGTCAGAAGGCAAGAAGGGAGGGAGGGAGGGGGAAGGAAGGAAAGGAATAGGAAGGAAGGGAGGGAGGGAGGTGGGAGAGAGAGAGAGAGAAGGAAGGAAGGAAGGAAGGAAGGAGAGGGGAAGGGGGGAAGGAAGGAAGAAAGGAACAGTAAGGTAGGTAGGTAGGTAGGTGGGGGGGAGAGAGAGAGAAGGAAGGAAGGAAGGGAGAGGGAAAGGAAGGGAGAAAGGAAGGAACAGGAAGGTAGGTAGGTAAGTGGGGGGAGAGAGAGAGAGAGAAGGAAGGAAGGAACAGGAAGGTAGGTAGGTAGGTGGGGGAGAGAGAGAGAAGGAAGGAAGGAAGGGGGAAAGGAAGGAACAGGAAGGTAGGTAGGTGGGGGAAGAGAGAGAAGGAAGGAAGGGGGAAAGGAAGGAACAGGTAGGTAGGTGGGGGGAGAGAGAGAAGAAAGGAAGGAAGAGAGAGGGGAAGGAAGGGGGAAAGGAAGGAACAGGAAGGTAGGTAGCTACGTGGGGGGAGAGAGAGAGAAGGAAGAAAGGAAGGGGGAAAGGAAGGAACAGGAAGGTAGGTAGGTGGGGGGGAGAGAGAGAAGATAGGAAGGAAGGGAGAGGGGAAGGAAGGGGGAAAGGAAGGAACAGGAAGGTAGGTAGGTAGGTGGGGGAGAGAGAGAAGGAAGGAAGGAAGGGGGAAGAGAGGGAGGAAGGAAGGAAGGGAGAGGGGAAGGACGGGAAAGGAAGAAGCAGTGGGAGGGGGGAGGGAGCAGTGGGAGGGGGGAGGCTTTTCTTTCCCGGGGCCGGCGGAGTGCTGCCGGCCCAAGGACTATTAACGGGGGGGAGGAAAGGGGCTTCCAGGGGCCGGTGGCGCTCTGCTGCGGCCCCAGGAGCAGTGGGAGGGGGGAGGGAAGGGCTTCTCCTTCCCGGGCCGGCGGACCGCCGCCAGCCCCGGAAAGCATTGACGGGTGGGAGGACGGGGGCGGGGCTTTGTTTAAGTGCCCGCCCCCCCGCCTCGTCTCTCCCGGAGCGGCGCTCCGGCGCGCCCCGGCCCCAACGGAGCCCTGCCGGCGTCTGTTGTCAAGCTGTAATTTTAGCTATTTTATTGCGTCCTAACCCGCCCTCAGCCCTGCTGTGAAAGTATAAATAAATAAAGTGGAGCAGCCCAGGAAGAGCGCCCCCCCCCTCGGTTCTGTTTTGGGTCATCGGGAGCAGGTTTTGGGGTGCCCAATCAGCTCAGCAGGTCACTTCCTCAGGGCATGTTTGCTCCAGATATGGAGATCCTCTGTGACTCTGACACCAAAGGCACAGCAGACAGGCAGCTACTGTTCTTTGCTATCAGGTGTGAAGCGGGACACGGAGTAAGCAAGCAGCAAAGGGGATCAGATCCCACCCCCAAAGTCATCCACAGATGAATGGATGAATGGTGACCACAGATTAGCAGTGCATTCTTGCAGTTACTCCAGTCTAAGCCCAGTGAAATGAATGGACTTCGACTGAAGAAACTCTGCATAGGATTGCACTTGTGAATCAGGCACTGCAGTGAGCCATGTGCCACACACAGAACAATAGGGGTGCTTTCAGTGCAAAATGTCCAAGGACTGTCAGAAATCAGGGAGGCAGCAGCCACACACCACAGGGACTGTGATCGGTAGGAGGAATCGGGGGACATTGAGCAAAACAGCTGGTAGGCTCCAGCCTCATGCCTCTGCAGAACTTCTGCTGTCCCACTGTCTCCTCTGCTATTTGCTCTTCTACCTTCCTCGGTGTCCCAAATGGCCCTAGATCAGTTTCAAGTACAAAGTTTCAAGTTCTTTGTCCTCCTTCCCAATCCAGCCAAAGGGAGACTATAAATCAGCATGGGCTTGATGGAGTCCATGACAGAATTTCACTTTGAACTAGTCACCACCGCAAAGCAAAGCAAACATCAGTGGTCGCCATGGCAGGGGAGCTGCTGGGGCACATGTGCCAGCAAGGGGGTGTGCCACTGGCTGGAGTTCTGACAATGCTGCTGGCCACTGGCAGCTCTTCACCACCACTGCAGGTCAGCAGTACTTAGTCTTCAAGATGCCTCTCTGTGCCTGTCTGGAGTCCAGTGGGTGCCTCTGGTTTCCACCCAGCTGAGCTTGCTGCTAGGCAAGAGCTTGAGGCAGAGTGGAAAGGGACTATGAAGATCCTGCCTGCTGCAGCTGATCGTTCCTAGCTTTGGTCAGTCCAGAAGTAGGCCTGGACAGACTTCCAGATGTCCTTCAGTTCATCACTGTGGAAGGATGAAGATGAGGCACAGAGGGAGAGGCAGGCAAGGAAGCAGGCCGTGTGGCCTACTTGATACTTCCTGGTAGGTATGCCAAGGACTGAAAAATTCACTCAGTGCCATTCTGGCAGTTGCATCCTTCCAAGTCCATGGATTTCAGTAGACTGAGAATGAGTGGCACTCTGCTTAGGCGGGCACCGTAAGTCAGCTACTTGCAAGTAGGTCCTAGCTCACCAGCCTGCTTTCAGAATCCAAGAGTCAGGACTTAATTCTGGGACACATTCACGTTGGCGAGTTCGTAAAAACAGCAACATCCAAATTTAGTCAACTAAAGGAGAAGCTGTGAAATAATACTTTTACGCATATGCAAAGTCTCTTTCGCTGTGGTTGTACCCCACCCATCTTTTATTAGAGCTTTGGACTTCTGGCTTGCCCACATCACTCAGGAAGCCCTGGCAGGCTTGAATCTCAGGGCTCCCATGCTGCATGGCCTTTCTCTCTCTAAACCAGGGGTGCTGATAGCCCAGTCCTGCCAATGTTCCTGGAAGTCAATCCCGCTGCCTTTCATGGGAGACGGAAGAATCTTAAGCATGTCTACACTGAAGGTTGTCCAGCCCCGTAGCTAGCAACTTTTTGCTGGGGGTGCCTAGTTTTGGCTCAGGGGTTCAGAACTTATATGTATGCGAGATCAGACCTCTGATCCTATGCAGCCTGTTTCACTGGCAGGCATGTAGCTAGTGTCGAGCTCAGGGGGAGGAGAAGCCAAGGCTCAGGCTGGGGCCCTAGAAGACATGTTAGGGGGCTGGGTCCCGTGTTAGCTATCAGCTTGAGGTTGTCCCTTCGATGGGAAACCAACTGACTGCCAGGAAAGGGAGTCTGACATCCTAGTCTTCCATTGCAAGCTAAGAATAACGTTTGGTATTTACCTAGAGCTCTAAGGCAGGGGTGGCCAACCTTGCTTAACGTAAGAGCCACATAGAATAAACGTAAGAGCCACATAGAGATGTCTGAGAGCCGCAAGACAGGAACAAATATCACACACACGTTTTTATTTTTAAAAGTATGCAAATTTGCTTTTTATTAACGTTAAATGGGACTGCCAAAAATAAAAACAAACGAGGAAAACCAGTTATAAGAAAGAGAGAGAGAGAAACTAGGAAAGCAAATAGATGGGAGGGAGGGAGGGAGGGAGGGAGGGAGGGAGGAAGGAAGGAAGGAAGGAAGGAAGGAAGGAAGGAAGGAAGGAAGGAAGGAAGGAAGGAAGGAAGGAAAAGCATGCCTCCCCTTTGCTTCCCCAGCCGCCCTGCCAGGAGCCGCACAATATGTGTGAAAGAGCCGCATGTGGCTCCCGAGCCACAGGTTGGCCACCCCTGCTCTAAGGCTTCATCTATAGAGTGACACTGAAAACATTACCCCAGTGTAGGCTAAGGTTATCGCCTTTGTTTTTAAAGGATTCAAGTAGCTATTAAAATGCTTTATAAGTATGAGCCTGAAAAATGGGGGGGGGAGCTTGCAGCAGTGCATTCAGGAGTGGAGACGTGAACTGGACACACAGCAGGACCAGTGTTCCCTCGAAGCTGAGTTAGTGTGAGCGAGCTCAGAGTTTTTTTAGCCTCTGGCTTACACATTTTTGTCTTCGCTGAGGAAGGATGGCTCCAGAGCAAACTAATTTATGTAGCAGCCAAATCTCTCACTCACAACTCTAATGCCAGTGGCTCACAAAGTATAATTTTTGCTTACAAGACTCTGCGGCTTAGAGGGAGAATTGAGCAGGACCCAAAGGGGCGACTCTCCGTGCTGCGCATGTCCCTTGGTTGTGTAGAGACGCCTTTCTATGATCCGGGTTTCTTTGCTATTTGAGGGACCAAAACGACTGGAGGAGACAGAAGGGGCTTGCCTTACTCTGCCTGTCTCGAGGTTCCTTCTCTGCTTGCCCATGTACCTTCCAGGCAAGGAAGCGGGGGAGTTTACTGGAGAAGGGCCATGGTGACCTCTGGGTGAGGCTCTGACACCGGTGGCACGTCCGCTCCCCCCCCCATGAAACCCCAAGCGATGCCTCCATTCTCCCCCCCCCCACGAGATCAGATCAGCGGGGCAGGCTCCAGAGGCCTTGGTGGGCGACCGCTCCTCTGCCTGCCGCGGGCTCCCCTCCACAGGCCGGCTCTCCGGAGTCTCGGGCGACGCAGCCAGGCGGGGGCGGGGAAGGAGGGAGGCCCGAGCGCCAGCCTTGGCGGAGCCCTACAAAGGGCCGCCGCCGGCACAAAAGGGGCAGCCACCCTTGGCACCCGCAGCCCGGCCGGCTCAACCGAGCATGGCTTGTCAGCAGCCTGCCAAAGCGACAACAGAAATGCGCGCCCGGGAAGAAAGGCGGCGCTCTGCCCCTCGGCGGGGAGGGGGGAGGGGGGAAGGACCTCGCCCCTAGCCGAGGCCTATCTCCTCGGGAGTAGGGCTCTCAACCTGTTGAAAGGGACTTTCTTCCCATTTCAGAGTAGGTAGGACTGCAGTCATAACAAGGTAGGGGCATTAGTGAAGGGAGTTTCGTGCTGCCCGAGATCCTGGTTGCATTTACACGGGAGTGGTCCCCCGACGATTACAGTGAGGCTTGCTTTCTGGGAAATACCCCGAAGGCAGGCCAAGTGTCTGAACAGACCCTGGGGCTATTCTGCAAATTCCATCCAACTTGGGGGGGTACACTTGAAGGAGGGAGAGAGAGCGAGAGAGCGCCTTACCTGAATTCTGTCTCACAGAGTCACAAGATCGTTGGCCAGGAGGGACTATTGACGGGGGGGGGGAGGAAAGGGGCTTCCAGGGGCTGGCGGCGCTCTGCTGCGGCCCCAGGAGCAGTGGGAGGGGGGAGGGAAGGGCTTCTCCTTCCCGGGCCGGCGGACCGCCGCCGGCCCTCGGAAGCATTGACGGAGGGAGGACGGGGGGCGGGGCTTTGTTTAAGTGCCCGCCCCCCACCTCGTCTCTCCTGGAGCGGCGCTCCGGCGCGCCCCGGCCCCAACGGAGCCCTGGTATTAGTCATAGGAATTTATTTTTACTGTTTTTAGTCACTTTAATGTATTATTTCTGGCCTGTGTGCCCATGTAAGCCGCCCTGAGCCCGTTCGCGGGGAGGGCGGGGTATAAATTGAAATAAACAAACAAACAAACAAATAAATACAAGAACTTGTGGCATGCCATGAAATTGCTGAGCAGTCGGGTTAGAACAGATAAAAGGAAGTCCTTCTTCACCCAAAGAGTGAAGAACACGTGGAATTCACTGCCACAGGAGGTGGTGGCGGCTACAAGCATGGACGGCTTCAAGAGGGAATTAGATAAACACAAGTGGAGACCTGCAAGAAACTTGTGGGATGGTTATCCCATTCATCACACCTTTGCTTCCTCTCTTCTCCCCCTCAGTAACACTGAGTTACTGCTCATCTCCAGACTACAGAGATAACTTTCCATGGAGAAAATGGATGCTTTGGAGGGTAGAGTTTATGGCACTGTACCCCACTGAGGTCCCTGTCCTCCCCAGGCTCCACCCCCAAATATCCAGGAGTTTCCCAGCCTGGATCTGGATCCGCTGCTGGTGGTCGGGGGGGGGGGTACTTGGCAACCCTTGACGGCTGCCAGTCAAATCCCTGCCTTTGACTGACAGAAACAGTTGGAACCTCCCCCCCTCCCCCGAACATTCTAATTTCCTCACAGTTGACGCCTGGAGCTGAGGCCATTTCAAAAGGTATTTTGGGGGATTCTACGGTCCCTGAAGGGTTTTTTTTTAACTTTTTGGATTTTTCTGCACACGGGGGGAGTGCCCCCCGTGTGTAGGAAAACCTCCCTGCCTCCCAGGTGCCCCCCCTGCGCGGATTTAGGTATCCGCACACAGGGGGCGCCTTCGAAATTAGATATATAGATATGGAGCAGAGGTCCCTCAGTGGCTATCAGCCACAAAGTACAGATAGGAACTCTCAGTCTGGGGCAAGGGATGCTCTGTATTCTTGGTGCTTGGTGGGGAGGGGGCAACAGTGGGAGGGCTTCTAGTGTCCTGGCCCCACTGCTGGACCTCCTGAGGGCACCTGGTTCTTTTGGCCACTGTGTGACACAGAGTGTTGGACTGGATGGGCCACTGGCCTGATCCAACATGGGCTTCTCTGATGTTCTTATGACTGATTACTTGGAAGTTAAGTCCAGCTGAGCTAACTTCCAGGTAAGTGCACATCCACTGGTTCGCAGTTTCTCGCAGTAAGAATCCCTCTAGATAGGCAAGTCAGGTTTCCCTCCGGGATGGCAAGCCTCGATCACCCATCCGTGCAGCTCAGACACAAAACCAGAAAGGGAAATGTTTGCTCTGAAGTCCCGGCGGAAGAGCAGTTGGCAGTCCTTAGCACAAACTGGGGAAATGCAGTTCGTGGTTCCTGGCTAAACCATGGACTGACAAAGAGAAAGTCACTGGTTAATGCAGAGAATAAATCACAAACAATACAATAGCCCAACATGTGTAATGAACAACCGAACAGGGTCTACAAGGAAAAAGGTATAGGTCTCTCTTATACAGAATACCTTCAAACAAAGACGCATAATCTTAAGACGAAGGACGAAGATGCTGGCTTTGACCCTTCGTTTCGTCAGGAGCTTCTGCAGCGTGAACCGCTTCAGAAGAAGAAATCCAGTTTCTATTACATTCAAAGATGATTATTCCAAAAGTAAGAGCCTTGACAGGCAATCCCAAAGGGACACAGCCTCACATAGTTGGCACGCCTTAGTCGCCACACTGGTTCGTGGTTCATGGCGCTGCAACTCCCATTGAGAGGGACCGCAGTCCCCAACCAGTGGGGAACAGCTTGCTCCTTGGCGTACAGCTGTTTTTTGGGATGTCATAGAATCATAGAGTTGGAAGGGACCTCCAGGGTCATCTAGTCCAAACGATAGAACTGTCACGAACTTCTGTTCCTGAACCACAAACAGGGCAAAATCTTTGATTAATTTTGCTTTGTGGTTCCGGTTTGTGCCCAGGGGTTTGCGCCCATCCCTTGCAAGGATGTGATGTCATTCTAGGACTTCTGTTTCTCTTGAACTCCATGGGATACCATACAGTCCACTCTTCAAAGCTGCCATTTCCTCCAGGGGAATTGATCTGTGTAGTGTGGAGGTGACTTGGAATCCCGGAAATCTCTGGGCCTCAGCTGGAGTCTCAAACGAGACTATATACCATGAAGAAATGACTATGAAACTTTTGTGACTATATTATCAGATCATTACAAATCCGTTCCGTGTCATATGACATCAAATGTGTATCCCATAATATGTCCTTAGCAAGTAATTCAGTCCTCAGCGAGTTAGTCAGTACGCTGAATTCTCAAACTGAACCAAAGTGCTTTGTACTGTTAGAAACTTCACCTTCTAGCATCTCCTTCACAGACTTCTACGTTTGATAAGACTTAGCCATATATTTTCTTGTAAAGTGGATGGTAGACAGATGAAAGGACACCTCTGTTCCATCTAACGGAGCCTGCCAGCTCTCGTTAGGCCTCACCTAGAGTATTGTGTTCAGTTTGGGCAGGGGTCATTTCGTAGAAAAAGAGGCGCAGGAGCTCATTAGCATAACTCATTTGCATATGCCACACCCCCTAACATACCGGAAGTGTGTCGGAAGGCCACACCCACCCCTCAGGCTCCACTCCACAGGTGAGTGAAACTGACCTGCTCGTCCTCCAGTCCCTTCCCCATCCAATACTTTGGGCAATAAAAATAAGCGTCAAGAACACACCCTCATTCTCTTCTGGCTCCCTTGAAACCACCAGGTTTCAAGGAGACTTGAGAGACCCAGGACATGTGCACCACCCATCCCTTCCCCTTCCCCGCCCCACAACAAGACACCCTGTGAGGTAGGTGGGGCTGAGAGAGGTCTTTTGAGAACTGCTCATGAGAGAACTGCTCTGAGAGAACTTGTGACTGGCCCAAGGTCACACCAGCAGCTGCATGTGGAGGAGTGGGGAATCAAACCCGGTTCTCCCTGATTAGAGTCCAACTCCTGACCACTACACCAAACGGATGGGGTGCAAGCTGCTGAAGGGTTGGTGAAATTTCTCCAGTACTTATGTGCCATGTGCCCAGATAAAAAATGGTATACTTAGAAAATCTGTATGCCACCTTGAGCAAGTCTCTGGAAAAGCAGCTCACAGTCATAAAAGGAACAATGATAAAATTATCAATATTAAAACAAAACATTAAAAACAATAAAGCCCCAAGCAGGGCTTTCCCCGGGGCGCTGCGCTTCTGCACTGCTCGGGGAAGCCGAGGAGGGGGCGGGGCTTGGTCATGTGCCCGCCCCCTGGGCTCCTCACTCGCCGAAGCTGCGCTCCTGTGCGCTCCCGCTCCAACGGACCCCTGAGTTTGGGGCACCACAATGTAAGAAGGATGTAGACAAGCTGGAACACATCCAGAGGAGAGCAACGAAGATGGTGAGAAGAAGAAGAGGAGATTGGATTTATACCCTGCCCTCCACTCCCCAAGGGAGTCTCAGAGCGGCTTACAAACTCCTTTTCCCTTCCCCTCCCCACAACAGACACCCTGTGAGGTAGGTGGGTCTGAGAGAGCTCTTTCCCAAGCTGTCCTTGAGAGAACAGCTGGTCCAGAGCTATGGCTTGCCCAAGGTCATCCAGCAGCTGCACATGGAGGAGTGGGGAATCAAACCTGGTTCTCCCAGATTAGAGTCCGTGCACTTAACCAGTATACCAAACTGGCTCTGGAGACCAAGTCCTATGAGGACAGGTTGAAGGAGCTGGGTATGTTTAGCCTGGAGGGGAGCTGACTGAGAGTAGTTAAAGAGCTGCCATATAGAGGATGGTGTGGAGTTGTTTTCTGTTGCCCCACAAGGTTGGACCAGAACCGACGGGTTGAAATTAAATCAGAAGAGTTTTCGGCTAAACATTAGGAAGATCTTCCCGACAGTTAGAGTCAGTTCCTCAGTGGGACAGGCTTCCTCGGGAGGTGGTGGGCTCTACTTCTTGGGAGGTTTCCAAGCAGAGGCTTGATGGCCATCTGACAGCAGTGCAGATTCTGTGAACCTAGGCAGATCACGAGAAGGGAGGGCAGGATGGGTTGCACCAGTGCTTAGTTCTTGCGATACCTTTCTTACACGCCCAGGGAAATGCTGATTGCCACTTGGGTTCGAAAGCAGTTGGGGTCAGATTGGCTGGAGATCCTGGACATTTTTTGTCTTCTTCTGGGCATGGAGCAAGGGTAACTGGTTGTGTGTGTTGCAGGGGGGAGGTATTTGTGAACTTCCTGCATGGTGCAGGGGGCTGGACTAGATGCCCCTGGAGGCCCCCTTCCAACTCTATGATTCTATGGGCGTGATCATACGTACCCATTTGCAACACAAGAAGGACAATTCTCTGCCGGCTCAAAGTGGCGTGATCACACAAGCACATCTGGGAAGCGTCCTGCAGCCGGTGTCAAAGTGTCGCAAACCACTTTGAGCCGGTGGGGAATGGGCTTATTTAGCTACCAGTGAAAAGGCAGTCTCAAATGGTTTGCAACGGCCCAGAACTGACCTTTCCTGGTGTGATCACGCCAGCGCAAACAAGTGGCGTTGGGGAGCAGGCTTTTTGGGTTTTTTTCCCCCTCCCATCCCGGTATGCGCATCATCGGATGACCCCGAGGGTGGGGAGGCAAGTCATCAATCCCTTGTAGAAGCAGATAAGCGCACTGAAAATGGCCGGGGGGAAAAACCCAACTCGCTTGCGGCTGTGTGTGATCACACAGCGGCGGTTCGCCCTCACAGGTCCATGGACCTGTGTGAGCCTGCAAAAGCGGCACAAATTGCGCCGGCACAAATTTGTGTCACTTCCCATCCGGCTTATCTCGCTCGTGTGGACGGGGCCTATGATTCCGTTTCCTTTGCAAACTTTTTGAAAGTTGGAACAAAATGTTGTCCTTCCTGTCCATTCTTCTACATATCTCCTTTGGTCTCAACCAGGATCCTATTCAAACACGGCCTCGACCTCAGTGTGGCGGAGTAGTTACAATAAAAGTTTAGGATGTGGGAGACCTACGTTCAAATTCCCACTGTGCCACAGGGGCTCTTCTTCTTCTCTTCAAGTACATAAGCTAATTTTTTTAGGAAATCCCCCCAATATGCCCAGTCTCAGCAGCTACAATCCATCTCTTGCTCTTTCTTTCCTCTCTTCCTGTCCTACACCTGAGGATCTCAAAGAGGCACGCTGGACTTCCCCCTCCGCCGCCCCATCCTCACCACACCTACGACCCTGTGAGGTGGGCTGAGCTGAACAACCAGCCCCAAGCGACCCAGATGATAGTGTCCTGGCCAGGGCTCATTTCGTAGCAGGAGTTCCTCTGCATATTAGGCCACATACCCCTGATGTAGCCAATCCTCCAAGAACTTACAGTAGCCCCTGTAAGAAGAGCTCTGTAAGCTCTTGGAGGATTGGCTACATCAGGGGTGTGTGGCCTAATATGCAGAGGAGCTCCCGCTACGAAATGAGCCCTGGTCCTGACTCAGGAGGCAGAAGGGAGGTCTGCTTAAAGTTTTAGCAAATCACTTTGTCAGGCCATGCTTTCTCGTCTCTCTGCTGCAAAATACAGAGAGTTGCACCGATGCTTCCTGCAGCATTCAGGATCGGCATGCCGTCTTTCTTGCCGTGTCGGTATATAGACAACTTTTCCTTTGTGCACCTGGCTAATCCCGCCGCTTTCTTGGGCTGTGCTTCTCGAGACAGCGCGCAAACAACACCGCGATGAACCTCGTCGACGGCCGTCATAAAGAAATAATGAGTTTACACGGCGCGGATGACTCTCCGATGCTTTCATCTCTAGCCATCTTCATACATCATCCTGTGCAACGGAGGGGGGAAGAAAAGGAAAACACATTACCCTAAAGCATAATCAAGACAGAACGTTACATTTACAAACCCTCAAACCCCACTTGTTTGGAGGCAGTTCATTTGAACTGTGGGTAGATAGTGAAAGACAGATCAATTTGTGTTCATCCATCTCTCTACTATCTACGGCAGATTTACAAATAACGTAAAGAAGGGGGAAAAAGGGGGAACTTTACCCGACCGCTGCTGAAGCATCCCTCTGTGTGTCTGGAATGCACTGCTCATGAGAACATCCCAAATACAGTTAACAGTTGAAAGGGGCAGAAGAACTATGTATTTTCATAGGGTTCCGTGATTCTTTTTCCCCTGTGAATTTAACAGAGTGTATCTGCAAGAACAGCAGTGTGCAATAAGAGATCTGTGCAATAAGATCGGTGCAATAAGAGGGAGATTTTTTCATGCCCCATATCTCCACTCCCTGAGCTGCTTTTCCCCCAATGAATTTGTTTTTAACAGAATGTAGCTGCAAGAACAGCAGTGGACAATAAGAGATCTGTGCAATAAGATTGGTGCAATAAGAGGGAGATTTTTCATGCCCCATATCTCCACTCCCTGAGCTGCTTTTCCCCCAATGAATTTGTTTTTAACAGAATGTATCTGCAAGAACAGCAGTGGACAATAAGAGATCTGTGCAATAAGATCGGTGCAATAAGAGGGAGATTTTTCATGCCCCATATCTCCACTCCCTGAGCTGCTTTTCCCCCAATGAATTTGTTTTTAACAGAATGTATCTGCAAGAACAGCAGTGGACAATAAGAGATCTGTGCAATAAGAGGGAGATTTTTCAGGCCCCAAATCTCCCCTCCCTGGGCTGCTTTCCGCCCAGTAAATTTGTTGTTAACATAACATATCTGCAAGAACGGCAGTGTGCAATAAGAGATCTGTGCAATAAGATCAGTGCAATAAAAGGGAGAATTTTCATGCCCCAAATCTCCCCTCCCCGAGCTGCTTTTATCCCACTGAAGAAAATACAAGTCCTCTACTTTTCCTTTTGCGCATATAAAAGCAGCTGGGGAGGGGATATTCTTGGCAGGAAAATGTCATAAGGGGAAGTAATTAAATAGCTGCTCTCCCTCCTGTGCTGAGG
The DNA here is from genome assembly GCA_029233225.1 of Lepidodactylus listeri. NCBI lineage: Eukaryota > Metazoa > Chordata > Lepidosauria > Squamata > Gekkonidae > Lepidodactylus > Lepidodactylus listeri. The sequence continues at coordinate 7,558,529 of JARCFY010000002.1, forward strand.
GGAAACAACCACGGAACAACAAATAGCATCTAATTTTGTCCTAAATATTTATGTACTTTTGATCTGATTTGTGTTTCTAGGTGAACTGGACCAACACAGAGCCAGCTGTGTGCATTTGGCCAAATTCTTGTTGCTTCCAGTGAAATCAGTGATGGAGGCTCAAAAACAGGGGCTTTCACCTGTTTACGTTTCCCCTCTGTTCAGATATGTTTTTAGAGATAGCGATCAAACCATTAATTTGATTTCTGTCGCCATCGGTTCAAGCTTTTCCTTGGCTTATCCAGACTCATAGAGCCAGAGAATCCCAGAGTGGGAAGGGGTCCTACAGGCCATCTAGTCCCAACCCCTGCTCAATGCAGGATCAGCCTAGAGCATCCCTGACAAGGGTTCGTCCAGCTGCTACTTAAAGACTGCCAGGGAGGGGGAGCTCCATGGGGAAGTAACAAGAATTGGTGCCAAGCTAATGGCAGAATTCACTGCAGTCCACACTCTGTCCCCTTCTTGTTTTGCCCTGTAGGGTTTTCAAGGCAAGAGGCATTCAGACATGGGCTGATTCTGCATCTGGCATTCGCTCCACATTTTCTCAACCCTGAGGGAAAGGTGCCGCTCAAAACCACATTCAAATACCCCGGCCAACGCCATACTGACTGCAAAGTCACCCCTGAACGGCCATAAAACAGCCATCCATCTATGCAGAAGGTCCGTAAAAACCTGAGGATCAAAGGAAGCGAAAGCGGCAGACAGCGTGGTTGTTGTTGTTCAGTCACGCAGTCGAGTCCGACTCTTCATGATTCCATGGACCACATCATGCCAGCCCCTCCTGTCTTCCGTTGTCCTCCGGAGTTTGCTCGATCCCATGTCCGTTGCATCAATAACACCGTCTAACCATAAAACCCAATGGTCAAAGAAAGCGAAAGCAGCATGCAGTGCAGAGGGGAATTTCTGTTCCAACGTGGGTTTGCTAAAACAACGGAGGGAAAAGCCAAGGCCGAATCACGCATGGTTTGTCATTGCCTGTCCCTGCATAGTGACCTTGGTATTCCTTCGTGGTCTCCAATCCAAATACTGACCAGGGCTGACCTGATGGGAGCCGGCTAGCCTAGGATATCCTACACAGCATGAAAATTCTACACTGCAGTTGGAAGGGGCCGTGGCTCAGTGGTAGAGCCTCTGCTTGGCATGCGGAAGGTCCCAGGTTCAATCCCCGGCATCTCCAGGTAAAAGGACCAGGCAGGAGGGGATGGGAAAGGCCTCCGCCTGAGACCCTGGAGAGCTGTCAGGAGGGGCTGTGGCTCAGTGGTAGAGCCTCTGCTTGGCATGCGGAAGGCCCCAGGTTCCATCCCCGGCATCTCCAGTTGAAAAGGACCAGGCAGGAAGTGATGTGAAAGACCTCCGCCTGCGACCCAGGAGAGTCGCTGCTGGTCTAAGTAGACAAGACTGAGGGCCTGATTCCATAGAAGGCAGTTTTATGGGTTCACAGTCAACTACTATCTTTAGGGGAGGGGCCATGGCTCAGTAGCAGAGCCTCTGCTTGGCCTGCAGAAGGTCCCAGGTTCAATCCCCGGCATCTCCAGTTAAAAAGGACAAGACAGCAGTTGATGTGGAAGACCTCAGCCTGAGACCCAGGAGAGCCTCTGCCAGTCAGAGTTGACAAGACTGACTTGATGGACCAAAAGTTCTGGTTTAGTATAAGGAAGCACCATATGTTCAAACAGTAGCACGTGTGTTATCAAGATCCATCCGTCTCACAGGACTCTGTGGAGTTTAATGACTCGCAATAGATTTTTTTCCTTTTTAGTTCAGCCTGGGGCTAACATCAGTGAGGACAAGATACCAACTTTTTAAACAGGCGAAAAGATGGGGGACTGTCAGGATAGGGGATTCTGTACCTGGGTTGCTTGAAAAAGTGGAAGAAGAAGAAGAGGAGAAGGAGGAGGAGGAGAAAGAAGAAGAGGAGAAGGAGGAGGAGGAGAAAGAAGAAGAGGAAGAGGAGGAGGAGGAGATTGGATTTATACACCACCCTTCACTTGACGTCTCAAAGTGGCTTTCAATTGCCTTCCCTTCTTTTCCCCACAACATACACCCTGTGAGGTAGGTGGGGCTGAGAGAGCTCTGAGAGAACTTTGACCGACCCAAGGTCACCCAGCTGGCTGCATGTGGAGAAGGAGTGGGGAATCAAACCTGGTTCTCCAGATTAGAGTCTGCTGCTCTTAACCATGACACCAAACTGGCTCTCAGGACTTACTTATAGGAACATGATGAACTGAAACCAAAGTCTGGGCTCATCTCCTAACATTCTGTCCCCTCTCGCACTCAGGAGTAGCACTGGGGGTGAGGAGGTGGTCATTCTTGAACCTTCATTCAGTGGTGCAGCATCATGACTTGACCCTAAAAAGTTGGCTACATAAGAACTCTGTGTGTGGAATGTGCCATCAAGTTGCAGCCTATTTAGGGCGACCCAGCAAGAGGCTTTCAAGGCAAGTGAGAAGAAGCAGAAGTGGTCGGCCATAACCTTCCTCTGCAGAGCCTTCCTTGGTGGTCTCCCTTCCAAGTGCCAACCCTGCTTCGCTTCCAACTTATGGCCACCCCAGCAAGGGGCTTTCAAGGCAAGTGAGAAGAAGCAGAGAGGTGGCCTGCCCTAACCTTCCTCTGCAGAGCCTTCCTTGGAGGTCTCCCTTCCAAGTGCTGACTGCTTAGCTTTTGAGAACTGACAAGATCGGGCTATACCATGTTACATTTCCTCCCTGGTTGAAGGAAAATATACATGAGTGTTGTCAAGCTGCAACCAACTTATGGAGACCTCAGCAAGGGGCTTTCAAGGCAAGTGAGAAGCTGAGGTGGTTGGCCATCACTTTCCTCCGCAGAGCCTTCCTTGGTGGTCTCCCTTCCAAGTACCGACCCTGCTTAGCTTCTAACTTATGCCCACCCCAACAAGGGGCTTTCAAGGCAAGTGAGAAGCCGAGGTGGTTGTCCATTGCTTTCCTCTGCAGAGTCATCCTTGGGGGTCTCCCTTCCAAGACTGATGGTGACCCCAGCAAGGGGCTTTCAAGGCAAGTGAGAAGCTGAGGTGGTTGGCCATCACTTTCCTCTGCAGAGCCTTCCTTGGTGGTCTTCCTTCCAAGTACTGACCCTGCGTAGCTTCCAACTTCTGGCCACCCCAGCAAGAGGCTTTCAAGGCAAGTGAGAAGCAGAGGTGGTTGTCCATTGCCTTCCTCTGCAGAGTCATCCTTGGTGGTCTCCCTTCCAAGACTGATGGTGACCCCAGTAAGGGGCTTTCAAGGCAAGTGAGAAGCTGAGGTGGTTGGCCATCACTTTCCTCTGCAGAGCCTTCCTTGGTGGTCTCCCTTCCAAGTACCGACCCTTCGTAGCTTCCAACTTATGGCCACCCCAACAAGGGGCTTTCAAGGCAAGTGAGAAGCCGAGGTGGTTGTCCATTGCTTTCCTCTGCAGAGTCATCCTTGGGGGTCTCCCTTCCAAGACTGATGGTGACCCCAGCAAGGGGCTTTCAAGGCAAGTGAGAAGCTGAGGTGGTTGGCCATCACTTTCCTCTGCAGAGCCTTCCTTGGTGGTCTCCCTTCCAAGTACCGACCCTACGTAGCTTTCAACTTATGGCCACCCCAACAAGGGGCTTTCAAGGCAAGTGAGAAGCAGAGGTGGTTGTCCATTGCCTTCCTCTGCAGAATCATCTTGGTGGTCTCCCTTCCAAGACTTATGGTGACCCCAGCAAGGGGCTTTCAAGGCAAGTGAGAAGCTGAGGTGGTTGGCCATCGCTTTCCTCTGCAGAGCCTTCCTTGGTGGTCTCCCTTCCAAGTACCGACCCTGCGTAGCTTCCAACTTATGGCCACCCCAGCAAGGGGCTTTCAAGGCAAGTGAGAAGCCGAGGTGGTTGTCCATTGCTTTGCTCTGCAGAGTCATCCTTGGTGGTCTCCCTTCCAAGACTTATGGTGACCCCAGTAAGGGGCTTTCAAGGCAAGTGAGAAGCCAAGGTGGTTGGCCATCGCTTTCCTCTGCAGAGCCTTCCTTGGTGGTCTCCCTTCTAAGTACCGACCCTGCGTAGCTTCCAACTTATGGCCACCCCAGCAAGGGGCTTTCAAGGCAAGGGAGAAGCAGAGGTGGTTGTCCATTGCCTTCCTCTGCAGAGTTGACCTTGGTGGTCTCCCTTCCAAGATTTATGGTGACCCCAGGAAGGGGCTTTCAAGGCAAGTGAGAAGCTGAGGGGGTCGGCCATCGCTTTCCTCTGCAAAGCCTTCCTTGGTGGTCTCCCTTCCAAGTACTGACCCTGCATAGCTTCCAATGCGGCAATTCCAGCAAGGGGCTTTCAAGGGAAGTGAGAAGCCGAGGTTGGCCATCGCCTTCCTCTGCAGAGCCTTCCTCGGTGGTCTCCCTTCCTAGTACCGCCCCTGCTTACCTTCTGATATCTGATGAGTCTGGGCTAAACTACAGCCAGTTTGGTATAATGGTTAAGTGCATGCCCTTTAATCTGGGACAACCAGGTTTGATTCCCCACTCCTTCCCTTGAAGCTGCTGGATGACCTTGGGCAAGCCATAGTTCTGTCAGAGCTGTTCTTGAAAGAGCAGTTCTCGAAAGAACTCTCTCGGCCCCACCTACCTCCCAGGGTGTCTGTTGTGGGGAGGGGAAGGGAAAGGAGTTTGTAAGCCGCTCTGAGACTCCAAGTGAAGGGTGGGGTGTAAATCCAATCTCTTCTTCTTCATCGTCTCTTCTATACCCGGCTGCCTTCCATCCCCATAAAAGGCCTACTGGTTGATTTTTTAAAAACTTTTTATTTAATGAGTTTAAAATTCACATACATACTGGGGGGGGGAGAATTAAAAGGCACAGCATCTCAAAATTATTTCATAAGATGGCATTGACAATATAATACGGTGGGCAAAAACACCAGGTGCCCTCAGGAGGTCCACCAGTGGGGGCAGGACACTAGATGCCTCCCCACTCTTGCCCCCCCCAAGCACCAAGAATACAGAGCATCACTTGCCCCAGACTGAGAGTTCCTATCTATACCTTGTGGCTCATAGCCACTGGTGGACCTCTGCTCCAGATGTTTATCTAATTCCCTGCTGAAGCCGTCCGTGCTTGTAGCCGCCACCACCTCCTGTGGCAGTGAATATAAAAATTAGTAACGCTATGAGTTCCCTTGTTCCGGGGGGAGAGAACACCTCCTCTTCTCCTATTTTGGAAATAATATCACAGACCTATTGCCTGACAGAATTCATCGCTGCCCCCATCCCCAGCTTCTCATTTCCCTATCGAAAGACGCATGCATTTCTTAAGAACCACAGATCTAGATACAGAGCCTTGATCATTCCATTAGGCCGGGCTATTGCTATATACTTCTGTATCTTTATATTCCTTGGGCTATTTCTGGTTTTATTTAATCATTGTAAGTTCCCTCAGCCCCCCTTAGGTTCCAATTCTTTACATGTTTCCTCAGACGAACCAGGTTTTGGTTTTTTTTAATGGTGCCATAGCTGGAAACAGGTAAGGCAAGAGTAGGTAATGGACCTCCCCCCTCTTAAAAGCATTTGTGTGTACTGGAGGAGCTGAGATTCGTTCCCCCCCGAATTCCACTCCTTTCCGTTGAAATTTCAACCTGCCGAAAATTCAGCGATATACCAGAGCAAGGATTCGTTCTGTCGCTACCCTCAACGCGAACCGAATCCTCGCCACCTCGAGATCTCCCCGCGGCTCCAAAAGAACAAATCTAATTGTGCCGCCAAAAAGAGATGACTGTGGTGTTACTGAGTGGGGTTTTTCTGTTGTTATTGCTCTGAAGATAAACAGCCAGATTTGGGTCTCCCCACTGGTGTGTGTGCCCCCTTCCCCCCTCAACCACGCTTGGCTACAACATTCCAAAAATTAATTCACACATCCATACGTCGCAGCCAAATGTTACATTAGCAGGAAGGGAGGGGCTATCGGCAAACTTGCTCTTTTCAATAATTGCTTCTGACGGATCCGTTCCTTCCACAAGGTTCAAGCATAATTTCGTAATGGTATTGGTAACTATAGCAACCCGTGAACCAAAAAAAAAAAAACACAGAAAAATAATGTATCCTGGAGCAAAGCAAATTCTCAGTAAACAGTCCTCTTTCTGATGAGCACAAAAAAAGGACGAGTACAGGAGGCCGGAACATCTGATAACGCCGGACTGTGGAGCCATTGATTCAAATGATAGCAATCTTTGGGGTGCTTCAGTGAGCCAAGGAGCCCCTAATAAGCTTGAGAAAATGTTCTCGCTGATGCTTTGCCAGTTAGGAGAAATCATACCTTTCCTCCAACTCATGCTTGCCTCGGGCATCTCATGTACTTTGGAACAATGTCGCCCGGCGCATGGACTCAAACGAATGGATGAGGGAGGAGGAGGAGGAGGAGGAGGAGGAGGAGGAGATTGGATTTATACCCCACCCTTCACTACCCAAAGGAGTCTCAGTTCAGCTTACAATCTCTTCTCCTTCCCCTCCCCACAACAGACACCCTGTGAGGTAGATGGGGCTGAGAGAGCTCTTTTGAGAACTGCCCTTGAGTGGACAGCTCTGAGAGAACTGTGACTCACCCAAGGTCATCCGGATGGCTGCATGTGGAGGAGTGAGGTATCAAACCCCGTTCTCCCACATTAGAGTCTGTGCTCTTAACCACTACACGAAACTGAAGAAGAAGAGTTGGATCTATACCCCGCCCTTCACTACCCGAAGGAGTCTCAGGGTGGCTTATGATATCCTTCCCATCTCCTTCCCTTCCTCTCCCCCACAACAGACATCCCAGGCGGTAGGTGGGGCTGAAAGAGCTGTCTTGAGGACTGCCCTTGAGAGAACAGCTCTGCTAGAACTGTGACTGACCCAAGGTCACCCAGCAGGTGCAAGTGGAGGAGTGGGGAATCAAACCCCGTTCTCCCAGATTAGATTCCGCACTGCTAACCAGTACAGCGATCTGCATGAATGTTGCAAGCCGCCTGCAACCCATCTCGCTCGGTACTGCCGATTTGTCAGAGCACTCTCACGTAGAGGCCTTTCCTGAGAACTGCCGTCTTTTAATTGGAGGGGTCGGTGACTGAAACAACGACCTTCTGGCTATAGCATGTCTGTTCTATTCCTGGTCCTTTGCGAAACTTATGAGCCATCAGCTATGTACAAGATATACCACCTGCCTTCTGTTTTTGACTCAGGAGGAGGGGAAGCATTCGGCAAATTTCCCATATTATGCTCTTTCTCAGTCTGTAGATTTTGTTCTGCACTGGATTCCTGAATTCTGGTTTAACTAGGAGAAGTTCTGAAATGAATCCCAGCACTGGACCCTGTCTGTTATCCTGCTGTCAGTTCATTTTCATATTTTTTCCCACCCTCCCAAGCCAATGTGTGTAAGCACGAACAATGCCATCCTTTTTTTTCATTAAACAATTACAACACATAAAACATTATAAAACAACTATATAACATAATGGCTTTTACATGCTTTCCGACTGAAAGTGGCTGTGCAGTACCTTGTATTAAATGATTAGTTAAACACTATCGTAAACATGAAAAGAAAGGTTACAATAAACAAATTAAAGAAGAAGAGAAGAGACTGGATTGACACCCCATCTTTCACTACCTGAAGGAGTCTCAGAATGGCTTACAAACTCCTTTCCCTTCCCCTCCCCACAACAGACACCCTGTGAGGTAGGCGGGGCTGAGAGAGCTCTTTCGAGGACTGCCCTTGAGAGGACAGCTCTGAGAGAACTTGTGACTGACCCCAGGTCACACCAGCAGCTGCATATGGAGGAGTGGGGAATCAAACCCAGTTCTCCCAGATTAGAGTCCGCGCACTTAACCACTGCACCAAACTGGCTCTCGAGGGATTCACTAATCTCACCGGTGTATTTGCTGTATGCCAGCATGACTCGAACAACGTTATTAATAAATGCAAAATCCTTATATTTGCGGGGGCAATACATATAATTTGGGTTGGCTTGTGGTGATGTATTCAAACAAAAAAAAGGAACCATTTTTTCCCATAAAATTATTTACTCGTTTTGGGTATCTAATACGGTTAGTGGCATTGCCCATTTGTTTGAGACCGCGACATCCCATATCCTCGCCCTCCAAAGTGACATAGTTGGAATTTTAGTTAAATTTCCAGTTTAGAGCCATAAGTGGTTTTGCTGCCATGAACAATAATGATATGAATTCTGCAGTCTGTTTGGATACAGCCATCCCCGGCCAGTAATGCAATAGTAAGAAATCTGGAGTGTTTGGTACTTTGCGACCTGTAATTTTTTTTCACTTTGTCTATCCCTTCTGGAAGATTATAATCCTAGGACACGCCCACCGAAAATGGACAAAGGTCCTAGTCCTACCACATCCCTTCCAGCAACGAGGGGTGGGTTTGTTTTTACATTTAAGCAGCCATTCCGGGGTAAGGTACCATCTCGCATACAATTTGAAGTATTGTAGGAGTGGGGGGGGGGCTTTTTATTTATTTATTTACTGGATTTTTAACCCACTCTCCCGGAACCGGCTCAAAGTGGGTAACGTCGATTTGCGAAACGTACAGCATTCTAAAACATTAAGAGATACAATAAATACACGAAGGGTTATAACAATACTGCAGCAAATACAGTAAGGTCCGTGACATTTGAATATTCCAGGACATTCCATTGTTCCCCTAAGGGTCGCAGTCCTCAAACAGAGAACCTAAAGAGCCAGTTTGGTGTAGTGGTTAAGTGCGCGGACTCTAATCTGGGAGAGCCGGGTTTGATTCCCCACTCCTCCACTTGCACCTGGCTGGATGACCTTGGGCAAGCCATAGCTCTGTACCAGCTGTTCTCTCAAGGACAGTTGTCTCAGAGCTCTCTCAGCCCCACCTACCTCACAGGGTGTCTGTTGTGGGGAGGGGAAGGGAAGGAGTTTGTAAACCGCTCTGAGACTACAAGTGAAGGGCGGGGAATAAATCCAATCTCTTCTTCTCTTCTTCTTCTTCAAATAAACTGCACATCAAGCGGCACCAGTAATGTGAACCCGCTCATCTGGCTGCTGCGGTCATGTGCCTATGCACCCATGCACCTACGTGCAGGTTGGCAAAACAGACCAAAGCCATGTGCCATCATGGTAGCAGCACCAGGGGACAGCCCACAGTGCGAATGCTCCGTTCTGTCTCCTCCCCGGTACGGTCCCACAACAGTCTACGCAGTGCGAACGGAAAGCCCCGCGACAACTCGGCCCGGGTCTTTTTGCCCTGCTTCCCTTGCGCTTCATTTTGCCAGTCTGTCCTCAGCCATTGAGAGAGAAGGTCTGGTGGTGATGTTGGGGAAGCCTATCTCTCTCTCTTCCATAACTTTCCATGGCAGTGGGGTGGGGGAGGGTTGGTGATGGTGGGGGAAACTCAGTTCTTGTGGCCCTTTCTTACATCCCCAGGGAAATGCTGATCGCCACTTTGAGGTCGGGAAGCAATTTTTCTTCAGGCCAGTTTTTTGTCATCTTCTGGGCATGGAGAAGGGGTCACTGGGGGTGTGTTTGGGGGGAGGAAGGTGTGTTTGTGAAATCCCACACTGGGGGTTGTTTGGGGGGAGGAAGGTATTTGTGAAATCCCTGCATTGTGCAGGGGGTTGGACTGGATGACCCTAGAGGTCCCTTCTAACTCTATGATTCTAAGCCAATCTCTCTGTCGTGGAGTTGCCAGTCTCCGTGGGGTGGGTGGAGAGCCCCTGGCATTACATCTGATCTGCAGGTAGACTCTATGGCATTATGTCTCACCAAAGTCCCTCCCAGGGGTCATTTCGTAGAAAAAGAGGTGCAGGAGCTCATTAGCATAACTCATTTGCATATGCCACACCCCCTAACATACCAGAAGTGTGTCAGAAGGCAACACCCACCCCTCAGGCTCCACTCCACAGGTGAGTGAAACTGACCTGCTCTTCCTCCCTTCCCTTCCCCATCCAATACTTTGTGCAATAAAAATAAGCGTCAAGAACACACCCTCATTCTCTTCCTGCTCCCTTGAAACCACCAGGTTTCAAGTAGACTTGAGATACCCAGGACATGTGCACCACCCATCCCTTCCCCTTCCCCTCCCCACAACAAGACACCCTGTGAGGTAGGTGGGGCTGAGAGAGGTCTTTGGAGAACTGCTCATGAGAGAACAGCTCTGAGAGAACTTGTGACTGGCCCAAGGTCACCCCAGCAGCTGCAGGTGGAGGAGTGGGGAATCAAACCCGGTTCTCCCAGATTAGAGTCCAACTCCCGACCACTACATCAAACTGATGGGGTGGAAGCTGCTGAAGGGTTGGTGAAATTTCTCTAGTACTTATGTGCCATGTGCCCAGATAAAAAATGGTATACTTAGAAAATTTATATGCCACCTTGAGCAAGTCTCTGGAAAAGCAGCACACAGTCATAAAAGGAACAATGATAAAATTATCAATATTAAAACAAAACATTAAAAACAATAAAGACCCTAGCAGGGCTTTCCCTGGGGCGCTGCGCCTCTGCACTGCTCGGGGAAGCCAAGGAGGGGGCGGGGCTTGGTCATGTGCCCGCCCCCTGGGCTCCTCACTCCCGGAGCTGCGCTCCTGTGCGCTCCTGCTCCAACGGACCCCTGGTCCCTCCCCTCCCCAAACCCAGTACTCCTCAGGCTCCACTCCTAAAATCTGCAGTTATTTATTATTTTTAACTATAAGCATAAGTGTAAGGAGCTGCACTGGCTCAAGTGGTTAAGACGCTGAACTGCAGCCCGGTAGTTCAGCAGTTGGAGACTTGAGTGCCGCGTGACAGAGTGAACTCCCGTCTCCAGCTCCAGCTCCTGCCAATCGAGCAGTTCAAAAACAAGAAATTGCAAGTAGATAAATAGGTACCGCTTCTGTGGGAAGGTAACCGCGTTCCGTGCGCCTCGGCATCTAGTCATGCCGGCCACATGACCACGGAAAAGTCTTCAGACAGCGCTGGCTCTTCGGCTTGGAAACGAAGATGAGCACCGCATCCCTAGAGTCGGATTCGACTGGCTTTCGAGCAAAGGAAACCCTTACCTTTAACCTATAAGCATAATGGGTGCCCCACAAGAAAAAAAATTGCCCCCCAAACGAAAAATCCTGGCTACCGCCCTGCCTGGAAATCTTGCTGGTCTTACAGGTACTACTGGACTCGAATCTTGAGAGCCAGTTTGGTGTAGTGGTTAAGTGCGCAGACTCTAATCTGGGAGAACCGGGTTTGATTCCCCACCCTTCCACTTGGCAGCTGCTGGGTGACCTTGGGCAAGCCATAGCTCTGGCACAGCTGTTCTCTCAAGGACAATTCTCTCAGAGCTCTCTCAGCCCCGCCTACCTCGCAGGGTGTCTGTTGTGGGGAGGGGAAGGGAAAGGAGATTGTCAACCGCTCTGAGACTCCAGCTTAGTGAAGGGCGGGATATAAATCCAATCTCTTCTTCTTCTTCTTCTTGCTCATCAAGGTCTTGATTGAATGCCCCAGCTCAAGAATCCTGATGCGAGCTCCGTGTGTTCAGATCAAGGTCACTTTGCACTGTGCTTTATCGATGCGCTTCCGTGCATCACTGAAGCAGAGGAACAGAGAAGATGCACTGGAGCAGAGCGGCACCACATCGGTACAGGGTGTGCATCTTAAAAAATGAAACCGTGGAGGATTCCCAATAGCATCACTTCTACCCTGGAAACAAGAGCAGGTCTTTTGGAACCTGGGGGAAATCCAAATGCGGAGAATTTTGGAAGCACCTGGCACACATCAGGAGCAATACAGATAACAGATTCTGGGCAGATCATTCAGGCTGTTAAATGGCAGAAGAGTTATGCAACGGTAAACCGGCTTGGAAGACCTGCCAGAAGCAGAAAGGAATGGCGGAGGGGAAGAGCAGAAAAATCAAGGGGGAAACTGTCCTCTACCACCCACTGGAACACAAGCCAGCCAAATCCCACCCTTGGAAACTTCGTGTTCTCCAGATAGTCCACCACGGCTGAGGTGCAACTATTCCATAGCAAGCAACGTGAGCAGCTGGAGTTGCAACTTCAAATTTCAGCGTCCCCATCCAACCCTCCCCCCATCTCAAGAAGAGGAGGAGGAGGAGAATGGATTTATACCCTGCCCTTCACTACCCAGAGGAGTCTCAGAGCGGCGTATGATCTCCTCCCCTCCCCGCAACAGACACCCAGAGAGGTAGGTGGGGCTGAGAGAGCTCTTTCGAGGACTGCCCTTGAGGGAACAGCTCTGAGAGAACTTGTGACTCACCCAAGGTCACCCCAGCAGCTGCATGTGGAGGCGTGGGGAATCAAACCCAGTTCTCCCAGATTCGAGTCCGTGCCCCTAACCAGTACATCAAACTGGCTCTTCTACGACTGTCCCTCGACCTGCACAGCGTCTGCGGATATGCCGTTATTTCCCTCTTAATATTCCCTTCCGTCTCCGGCCCTTCCCTCTTTGCCCTCGTGCTGCACATGCCCATTTTCACTCCCTTCCTTCCCTGTGCTATTAATTGGCTGATGTTTTCTGGCATTGTCTTCCTCCCCCAAGGGATCCGTTTCGGCAGAACGGGAGAGCAATCGGAGGAAGGATCCCAGTTTTACAGGCAAGCAAAAGCAAAGCACAGGGGCAACGAATTAAACAGATCGGATGGCCTTCCCCACCCCCCATTTGTCGCCGGGATCATGTATTTCTGTTGCCCTAACAAATGCCTTCTTCCTTTCCCTTTTTTCGTTAGTTTGGGAATGAATGCCCGTCCCTAGCAGCGGCTTCTCTCCCCGGTTGGCAGTGTGCAACAGTCAGGCTGACTAAAGTAGTCCCATCTGTACGAGAGGTTCAGAAGCAGAAAATAGGTTGGGTGGGTGACTCAGTGGGTGATCTCCTGCTGTGGGGGAGACACGCCCCATATTTAATCACTGGCATCTCCAGCAGCTGAAGGGGTCTCAGATAAGGTGTTGGGAAAGGCCTCTCGCTGGATGAGACACTGAAAAGTCACTGCTTATTCGGAGAGACAGTACGGAGCTAGGTGGTCCAGTGAGTGGACTCAGTGGAGGAAAGCTTCGTTGGGACGTAAGAGCATAAAGACATCAGAATTGCTCTGCTGGATCAGACCAGTGGTCCTCCATCTAGTCCAGCCCCACACGGTGGCCAACCAATTCCCCTGGAGGGCCAACAACGGGGCATGAAAGCCGAGGCCTTCATAGGAATATCAGAAGAACCCTACTGGATCAGACCAGTGGTCCTTCTAGTCCAGCATCCTGTCTCTCACAGTGGCTGACCAGTTCCTCTAGAGGGCCAACAACAGGGCAGAGATGCCGAGGCCTTTCTAAGAATATCAGAAGAGCCCTGCTGGATCAGACCAGTGTTCCCTCTAGTCTAGCATCCTGTCTCACACAGTGGCCAACCAGTTCCTCTGGAGGGTCCACAGTGGGGCACAGTGGCTCAGGCCTTCCCCTAATGTTGCGTCTTGACCCTAGGATTCATAGGCTGACTGCCTCTGAATCTAGAGGTTCCCATTAGTCACCATGGCTAAAAGCCATTGAGAGACATCCCCCATGAATCTGTCTAATTCCCCTTTAAAGCTGTCTATTCCTGTGGCCCTCACGACATCCTCTGGCAGCGAATTCCACATTTTAATCCCTCTCTGCGTAAAGTAGTATTTCCTTTTATCCATCCTGAACCTACTACCCATCAGCTTCACTGGAGGCCCTCGAGGTCTAGTATTTGAGGAGAGGCAGAGAAAGTTCTCTTTGTCAGCTCTCTCCACCCTGTGCATGGTTTTACAAACCTCTATCATGTCCCCCCCTTAGTGATTTCTGGCATGTCCTCCAGAAGGATCACAGATAGCAGGTGTGAGAATCTCCTTTCCTTTCCCTTCCCCACAACAGACATCCTGTGAGTTAGGTGGGGCTGAGACAGCTCTTTTGAGGACTGCCCTTGAGAGAAAAGCTCCGAGAGAACTTGTGACTGACCCAAGGTCACACCAGCAGCTGCATGTGGAGGAGTGGGGAGGAGTGGGGAATCAAACCCAGTTCCCCCTGATCAGAGTCCGTGCTCTTAACCACTACACCAAACCAGCTCTCAATAGGTATAGACGGGAGAAACTCTACATAGGACTGCCCTGCTGGAGACCTCTGCTGGTCAGTAGACTGCGGCCACACAGCCCTTTAATGCAAGAGGAACTGCTGTTTCCTCTCGCATTTAAAGGGGCCGTCCACAACGGCCGCGGCTAGTCCTGCGCTGAAGCGACTCAAATGCGGGTTCCTCCCGTGTTTTCCGACCCCAGGAAAATCGAGTGTTTTCCTGGTGATCATGGGAGGACCCCGCAATTGAGCTATCTGGACAGCCCTCTCTTGCAATCATTGCACTCAAGCGCCCAAGTGTAAAAGGGGGGGGGGAACCCAAACTTACCAGGCGGCCGGTGGGGCTCGGGGAAGGGTGCCTCCCCCAGCCGCCACCACCAAAAAAAAAAAAGCTGCCGCCAGCTGCCTCCTCCACCGCCACCGCCAAACGCCTCACAACGCCGCCACTGCCTGCCACCGCTTCTTCCGCCTCCGCCGCCTCCTTTGCCGATTCCTCCGCCCGCCCCCACAACCCTCCGCTGCCGCCGCCGCCCGCCGCCACTGGGGTTGGGATGTGTGTATATCCCAACCCGAGGTTAAAAAAAAATGCGGCCCCTTTAAATCTGGGAGGGCTCCCGGATTTAAAGGGCCGTGTGACCACAGCCTGTATCTAGCTGCCTTATGTGGGATTAGAACACTGGATCTGTTTGTTGTAATTAGTTTAGTGTCTGCAGATAACGAACGCTTCCAACTGACTCACAGGAGGAGACAGATGTCTGACCAAGGGATCTTTGACTCGCAAAAGGTTACACCCTGAAAATTTTGTCGGTCCCTAAGATTCTCCTGGACTCAAATCTAGCTGTTCTACTCTTCAGCTCAGCTACCTTCTGAGACTGGTCCATCAAGGTCAGTCTGGTCTACTTAGACAGGCAGCAGCTCCCCAGAGGCAAGGGCTTATACAATCGCCTCCTGCCTGGTCCTTTTTAACTGGAGATGCCGGGGATTGAACCTGGGACCTTCGGCATGCCAAGCAGAGGCTCTTCCACTGAGCCACAGCCCCTCTTTACAGCTCTCCAGGGTCTCAGGCGGAGGTCTTTCCCATCACCTCCTGCCTGGTCCTTTTAACTGGAGATGCCGGGGATTGAACCTGGGACCTTCGGCATGCCAAGCAGAGGCTCTTCCACTGAGCCACAGCCCCTCTTTACAGCTCTCCAGGGTCTCAGGCGGAGGTCTTTCCCATCACCTCCTGCCTGGTCCTTTTAACTGGAGATGCCGGGGATTGAACCTGGGACCTTCGGCATGCCAGGCAGATGTTCTACCACTGAGCCACGGCCCCTCCCAACTGATAGCCTGACTTGGTATACGATATCTTCTTCATCTCTTATTCTTATTAACACAATTCTCAAGGTCTTTCCCATCACCTCCTACCTGGTCCTTTTAACAGGAGATGCCGGGGATTGAACCTGGGACCTTCTGCATGCCAAGCAGAGGCTCTGCCACTGAGCCACAGCCCCTCTTTACAGCTCTCCAGGGTCCCAGGCGGAGGTCTTTCCCATCACCTCCTGCCTGGTCCTTTTAACTGGAGATACCGGGGATTGAACCTGGGACCTTCTGCATGCCAAGCAGAGGCTCTTCCACTGAGCCACAGCCCCTCTTTACAGCTCTCCAGGGTCTCAGGAGGAGGTCTTTCCCATCACCTCCTACCTGGTCCTTTCAACTGGAGATGCTGGGGACTGAACCTGGGACCTTCTGCATGCCAGGCAGAGGCTCTTCCACTGAGCCACGACCTCTCCCAACCAGTAGCCTGACTTGATATTAATGACTTAGACCCCTGGTCCATCAAAGTCAGTATTGTCTGCTCAGACCGGCAGCTGCCCTCCAGGGTCTCAGGCAGAGGTCTCTCCCATCCCCTATTAACTGGCTCTTCTAACTGCAGTTGCTGGGGATTGAACCAGGGACCTTCTGTATGCCAAGCAGATGTTCTCCCACTGAGCCACAGCCCCTCCCAACCAGTAAGCTTTCAGGGCAGATCACGAGAGGGAGGGCAGGAAGGGTTGCCTCCGTGCTTAGTTCTTGTGGCCCTTTCTTACACGCCCAGGGAAATGCTGATCGCCACTTTGGGGTCGAGGAAGCCAATTTTTCTCCGGGCCAGTTTGGCTGGAGATCCTGGTGGTTTTTTGTCATCTTCTGGGCAAGGAACAGCGGTCACTGCGGGTGGGGAGGGGGAGGTATTTATGAATTTCCTGCCTTGTGCAGGGGGTTGGACTAGATGACCCCGGAGGTCCCTTCCAGCTCTATGATTCTGCGAAAGTCAAAACACCCTTTGTCAGATATACAGTGAAGGGAGCTGTGACGCTCAAATGCTCGGGCCCCGAAAATCTGGTTGGTCTTTAAGGTGCCACTGGACTCAAATCGAGCCATTCCAAATCTGGCAGGCCGACGCAGCTACACTCTGATACATTGCAGGAAGAAGACCCCCCCCCCCCAACTTATTGATGTCCTTTCCAGCCCCCGTACCCTGCGGCGTCCCATTTCCTGCGGCCTCCTCCACTCCCAGCCGCCTGCATGAATGACATCCATCCAATTAACGGCACCTGAACTCTCCGTAGCCTGAGGAATTAACAAAGAGAATCGCCAGGGGCTTAGCGTGAGTCACTGTAGCGGAATGTAAGTCGTTAACCCCATTAATTAGGCATCGCCTGAAACCTAACCCAAATAACGACTCTCGAGCAGCAGTGAAGTAGGCCTGAAAATGTCAGATCTCCCAAGCAGGAGGAGAAGGCGAAGAGAATTGCTGGTGAAATCACGTCTGTACCCACTAGCAGGGGCTTCCCTGCTAAACTAGCTCTTAAAGAGTCTCTTCGCCGGAGCCGTGTGGTTATATTCCATTTGATGCGTGCAGGTTCATCAGCGATGGCGTCCAACCGGACCGCGGGGGGAAGCCGTTCCTTAATCAGCGGAGGCAAATTTCCAAGGGTGGAAATGAGGCCAGACGCTGCCCTCTCATCTCTCTTCTGAAAGACTTTTGTCTCTGGGGCGTTATTAGAACGGCAAACGAAGAAGGGAGTCTCTCTTTTTTTGAAAAATGGCTGTAACGGAGCCCAAGCTCCGGAGGCCAGGCTTAGGAGATGGAGTCCCCCTTCAAACTAGGCGAGCCGGGCATTGCGCACTAATCGGCTACCTCCTCTAATTAAAGCAGATATATTTTATGCCTCACCTGCCCGCCTTCCTTCTAAGAAAAGATTGGAGTGTCTGTCATGGGCTGTGCTGGTCATAATTAAAATTAAAGGGTGGTCAGACGTGCAAGCCTCCGATGCTACCATTTCCAGGATTTTTAAACAGAAGTGTCATCTTCTGCGGGGCCTAGTGTTTCGGGGTTTTGCCAATGCAAAAATACCCTCTGAGCCATACAGTTCCTCTTGTTTTGAGTGGCTCTTTGTCCGCTGCTCAAGTACTGTCTATTGAACCGACTTGCCTTTTTCCAGCCCCAATGACTCTCTTCTTATGAATTAATGACTTTTTGAATTTTTAATGAATTAATGACTTCTTCTTGAAACCCGGTTTGGTGTAGTGGTTAGGAGCGTGGACTCTAATCTGGGAGAACCAGGTTTGAGTCCCCACTCCTCCACAGGCAGCTGCTGGGGTGACCTTGGGTCAGTCCCAAGTTCTCTCAGAGCTGTTCTCTCAAGGGCAGTCCTCGAGAGAGCTCTCTCAGCTCCACCTACATCCCAGGGTGTCTGTTGTGGGGAGGGGAAGGGAAAGGAGAGGTAGGGAAGGGCAGAGTATAAATACTGTCTCCTTTCTTGTTCTCTTCTTCAGATACTATACAACATTTGGTTTTGACTTTGTTTTATTAAGAATTTTTTAGCTTTAGCTGTCCCTCTGCCAGTATTGCAAACTGGTCGATCAGCGGTTGATGTATTTAACAGTAACTCCAGCTGTATAAGATTGAAATAAATCCAATCTCCTCCTCCTCCTCCTCCTCCTCCTCCAAGCCAGTTTAACCACTGTAGTGGTTAAATGTGCGGACTCTAATCTGGGAGAACCGGGTTTGATCCCCCACTCCTCCACTTGCACCTGGCTGGATGACCTTGGGCAAGCCATAGCTCTGTACCAGCTGTTCTCTCAAGGACAGTTGTCTCAGAGCTCTCTCAGCCCCACCTACCTCACAGGGTGTCTGTTGTGGGGAGGGGAAAGGGAAAGGAGTTTGTAAGCCGCTCTGAGACTCCAAATGAAGGGTGGGGTATAAATCCAATCTCCTACTCCTCCTCTTCTTCTTCTTCTCTGATCCTGCATTGACTAGGGGGTTGGACCAGATAGCCTGTATGGCTCCTTCTATCTCTTTGACTCTGATCCTATTTGCTGACTCTTACTTTTCTGTATTAGTAATTCGCCACGGAACTTAGCTGGCAGTCGGATCGTCTGGCAGTCATAATATTGTTCTGTTCTGGCTGGCGAGAGAGTACACAGAACGATAGCCAAAATCTGAAGGGAACCAACCTTGAAGAGGGAAACTGTAGCGGGAAGAAATATGTGGGCAGCTAAGAGCAGCTAAGAGGAATCCAGGAGCAGAAGTGGGATCCCAGGTTCTCCAGAACTTTGGAGAGCTCCCTGGGTCAGCCTACGGTGCTCCAGCAGGGTTTAGGAGCAGCAGTCCCGAATCTTTCGGTGAGCGTGACCCACCAGTCCACATGTACTTGGTATGGGGACAACCTGAAAAAAATACAGCATCCCCAAATCATTAAAACTGCAAAAAGCCTGAGATCCATTTTCACAGGCTTCAGTATCCACGTTTGAGTCAAGAGTGGACCCACAGGCTGGGAAACACGGGTCTACCCTGGTTTTAATCTGGCTTTGCCTCAACATGCCTACGTTGTTTTGGGGCGCCTTCTTATGACATTGTCTTTTCATTGCCCACTTCCTAGCTTCCCCTTGCTTTGCCTCTATCTTTCCCAAACCTGGCTTGTTATTATCGGGCCATAATCTTGCAACGAAGCTCACATACCAAGGGTATTTGCATGCCGTATGGACAAGTGTTTTTTTGATGATCGCATCCGCAACGATGTCCTTTTGCTTGCGTCAGCTCTCTGTGCATGTGTAAAATCCCACCAAGTGGCAGCTGACTGATGAAGACCCTGTAGGGTTATCAAGACAAGAGACAAGCAGAGGTGTTTTGCCATGGCCTGCCTCTGCGTAGCAACCCTGGATTTCCTCGGCGGTCTCCCATCCAAGTACTAGCCAGTGCTGACCTCACTTAGCTTCTGAGATCTGATGGGACAAGGCCAGCCTAGAGCATATGCAGTTGAGGGCCATCAGCTCCCTAGCGGCCCCCGTTTCCCCCCTCCGTGATACTCGGAAGTCTTTTCCAGGTTTCTAAAAATGCTGCAATTCCTATTCCAGTTTGAGAGCCAGTTTGGTGTAGTGGTTAAGTGCGCGGACTCTAATCTGGGAGGACCGGGTTTGATTCCCCACTCCTCCACTTGCACCTGGCTGGATGACCTTGGGCAAGCCATAGCTCTGTACCAGCTGTTCTCTCAAGGACAGTTGTCTCAGAGCTCTCTCAGCCCCACCTACCTCACAGGGAGTCTGTTGTGGGGAGGGGAAGGGAAAAGGAGTTTGTAAGCCGCTCTGAGACTCCAAGTGAGTGAAAGGCGGGGTATAAATTCAATCTCTTCTCTTCTCTTCTTCTTCCTTTGACATCTTTTTTAAATTGAGTTTTTATTAAAGCAAAGCAAAGAAAAAACAAGAAAAAAATGCAAAGATAAAAAACATACTAACAGATATGGAGTCTGTACTATATGTATCCACATTAATATTTCTACTAAAATCAGTATCTAATTCACCAAATCAGCTTATCCTCATTTTACAGGAGCATATTTATTTTATTATTATTTCACATTTATATCCCGCCCTCCCCGCGAGCGGGCTCTAATATAATTAGAGTTGATTAAGTCGAATGAATGTTGGAAGTGTAAACCAACTGTTGGTTCCTTTTTTCACATGTGGTGGAGGTGTAAATGTGTAAAAAAAAAATTAAACCTGGATTCACGAAATATTGCAAAATATGTTGCGTTGGACTATACCATTTGTGCCAGAATTTTTGTTGTTGTTGAATATGATTCCAGAAACTTTTAACAAATTAGATAAATACAGGGGTCCGTTGGAGCGGGAGCGCACAGGAGCGCAGCTCTGGGAGTGAGGAGCCCAGGGGGCGGGCACATGACCAAGCCCCGCCCCCTCCTCGGCTTTCCCGAGCAGTGCAGAGGCGCAGCGCCCCAGGGAAAGCCCTGCTAGGGTCTTTATTGTTTTTAATGTTTTGTTGAATATTGATAATTTTATCATTGTTCCTTTTACGACTGTGTGCTGCTTTTCCAGAGACTTGCTCAAGGTGGCATATACATTTTCTAAGCATACCATTTTCTATCTGGGCACATGGCACGTAAGTACTGGAGAAATTTCACCAACCCTTCAGCAGCTTCCCCGCCCCCCCATCAGTTTGGTGGAGTGGTCAGGAGTTGGACTCTAATCTGGGAGAACCAGTTTTGATTCCCCACTCCTCCGCATGCAGCTGCTGGTGTGACCTTGGGCCAGTCACAAGTTCTCTCAGAGCTGTTCTCTCATGAGCAGTTCTCAAAAGACCTCTCTCAGCCCCACCTACCTCACAGGGTGTCTTGTTGTGGGGAGGGGAAGGGGCAGGGATGGGTGGTGCACGTGTCCTGGGTATCTCAAGTCTACTTGAAACCTGGTGGTTTCAAGGGAGCAGGAAGAGAATGAGGGTGTGTTCTTTACACGTATTTTTATTGCACAAAGTATTGGATGGGGAAGAGAATGGCGGAAGAGCAGGTCAGTTTCACTCACCTGTGGAGGGGAGCCTGAGGGGTGGGTGTTGCCTTCTGACACACTTCCGGTACATTAGGGGGGGTGGCATATGCAAAGGGATTATGCAAATGAGTTATGCAAATGAGCTCCTGCTCCTCTTTTTCTACGAAATGACCCCTGGATAAATATCTGATTATCCATGTAATACCTGCTGCTAGAATTCTTTATGCAAAGCACTGGAGAAGAGGAGGACTTCCTTCTAAGGAGGAAACAATCTATAAACTATTGGAGACTGCAGAAATGGACAACTTAACATTGAAATTAGCAGATAAAAGGGAGGGGATCTCCGAAAATAACAGGTCAAAGTCTTATGAATGGTTGGATGAACACTATAAAAAATGAATGAAAAAAATGGAGGGGAAATGAGCAATTACCATCTTTAAAGCCCAAAGCACTCCAGAATGGTTGTGAGTGGCGATGGGAGCTAAGAGGAGTGCTGTCCTCTGATTCATTAGCGGAGCAGGCTTAGCCACTGCCAGAGTTCCGCCCCTCCACTTTGGCAGAGGGCAAAAGGGGGCAGATCCTTGCCCTGCGGCATCGCTGGGCAGCCTCCAAGCGCGCCTTCTGTCTTCTCATCTGGCGGGTCGGTGGCTTGCGAGAGAAGAGAACCGAGTGGCCCCCAGAGCCCAGAGGGATGATCACTCAGGCATCCAGCGGTCCTCCTGCCTTGAGGGGTTCCATTTAGCGATGAGTGTAGGCTTTCTGACAGTGTCCCAGAGCGAACCCAATGTGGGAGCCAGTTTGGTGTAGTGGTTAGGAGTGCAGACTCTGATCTGGGAGAACGGGGTTTGATTCCACACGCTTCCACAGGCCGCTGCTGGCAGGACCTTGGGTCAGTCACAAGTTCTTTCAGAGCTGTTCTGTCAAGGGCAGTCCTTGAGAGAGCTCTCTCAGCCCCACTTACCTCACAGGGAGTCTGTTGTGGGGAGGGGAAGGGAAAGGAGATGGGAAGCCACTCTGAGACTCCGAGTGAAGGGCCGAGTATAAATCCAATCTCTTTTCTTCTGAGAATACAGGTCTCTCCTGAAAAATCACAGAAATTAGGAACTGGTTGGCCACTGTGTGAGACAGGATGCTGGACTAGAGGGATCCTCATTGGCCTGATCCAGCAGGGCTCTTCTGATGTTCTTATGAAGGCCTCGGCCTCTCTGCCCTGCGGTTGGCCCTCCAGAGGAACTGGTTGGCCACTGTGTGAGACAGGATGCTGGACTAGATGGACCACTGGCCTGATCCAGCAGGGCTCTTCTGACGTTCTTATGAAGGCCTCGGCCTCTCTGCTCTGTGGTTGTCCCGCCAGAGGAACTGGATGGCCACTCTGTGAGATGGGATGCTGGACTAGATGGACCACTGGGACTCTTCGTATATTCTTATGTTCCTGTGCTTTTTGCAACCCACGACAGCTTCTGTGAAACCCCTTCCCTTTTCAGGTCTGTTCCAGAAGCCCTCCAAATCTTGCCCCCCCACCAAGGCACAAGGATACAGAACATCACTTGCCCCAGACAGAGGGTTCCTTCTAGACCTTGTGGCTAATAGCCACTCATGGACCTCTGCTCTATATAAGAATATAAAATAAGAGAGGCCATGTTGGATCAGGCCAGTGGCTCATCCAGTCCAACAGTCTGTGTCACACAGTGGCCAAACCCCAGGTACCATCAGGAGGACCACCAGCGGGGCCTGACCTCTAGTTGTCCCCCAAGAAGACAGAGCATCACTGCCCCAGACATAAGGGAAGCCATGTTGGATCAGGCCAGTGGCCCCTTCAGTCCAACACTCTGTGTCCCACAGTGGCCAAAACCCAGGGGCCATTGGGAGGTCCACCAGCAGGTCCAGAACTCCAGAAGCCCTCCCACTGTTGCCCCCCAAGCACCAAGGAGACAGAGTGTTAGTGCCGCAGACAGAGTGTTCCAGCTTCTCTGACTGTCGTGTCAGAGTGCCAGTATATTGAATTGTTTTACAGAATATTTGCCATTTTTATTTACGTCTTGTATTTCTGTTGTTAACTGCCCTGATTGCTGGGAGGGGGGAGGGGGAAGAGAGATGGAATAAAAGTCCAGTGAAATAAAATAAGTCGGAAGCAACTCGACGGCACTTAGCCCATGCACACAGTCCATGGTAGAGAGTTTCTTCCGAAGCAAAACCCATGGGGAGGTAAAAGGACCGATGTCTAATAAGGCTTTTTTCCTAAGCCTCAGAAATCCAGACGTTTTCATATAAGATTATTTCTCCGCTGCTAACAACCTGGGCGGGTAAAGGCTGGCGAAAATCTTCTTTAAAGGGGAAAACTATAAGAAAGCATGAATACTCTGGTTGCCAACTCTGGGTGGGGAAATACCTGGAGATTTTGAGATGGGGCAGGGGAGGGCAGGGTTTGGGGAGGGACTGCAGCAGGGTTTAATGCACTGAAGTCCACCCTCTAAAGCAGCAATTTCCTCCAGGGGAACTGATCTCTTGTTGTCTGGAGATCAGCTGCAATAGCAGGAGATCTCCAGGCCCCGTCTGGAGGTTGGAGAGCCAGTTTGATGGAGTGGTAAGGAGCACGGACTCTAATCTGGGAGAATCGGGTTGGATTCCCCACTCCTCCACGTGCAGCTGCTAGGGTGACCTTGGGTTAAACAGTATTCCATCTCACCTTTAGTGGCTAATAGCCACTGATGGACCTCTGCTCCATGTAAGAACATGACAGAAGAGAAGGCCAGTGGCCCATCAGGTCCAACACTCTGTGTCCCACAAGTGTCATCAGGAGGTCCACCAGTGCGGCCAGGTATCATCAGGAGGTCCACCAGTGGGACCAGAACTCCTGAAGCCTTCCCACTTTTGTCCCCCAAGCACCAAGAAGACAGAGCATCACTGCCCAGACAAAGTGTTCCATCTATACCTTGTGGCCAACAGCCCTCAGGAGGTCCACCAGGACACTAGAGAAGCCCTCCCACTGTTGCCCCCTCAGCACCAAGAATACAGAGCATCACTTGCCCCAGACTGAGAGTTCCTGTCTGTACCTTGTGGCTAATAGCCACTGATGGACCTCTGCTCCATATACGAATAACAGAGAAGCCGATGTTGGATCAGGCCAGTGGCCCATCCAGTCCAACATTCTGTGTCACACAGTGGCCAAAAACACCAGGGGCCCTCAGGGAGGCTGAACTGGTTGTCGTGAGATGGCATCGATGAGCCGGCTTTGCAGAGAAGGTGCGCCAAAGGGATCGGGGTCTGCACATTCAGTTGATGCACACCACACGTCCCCCACCATTTTGGACTGAGAGACAGAGAGAGCGAGGAGGAGGAGGAGGAAGAGGAGATGGGGAAACGGCATCCCATCTGGATTCTCAGCCTGGTCCTTGGGAGATCCGACGGAACGCTGACATTTCCCAGGCCGCAGACAGCCTCGCCTGTCACTTCCGACTGCTCCTCTCCGGGGACGCCCCAGTGGCTGCGTAATTGCATTCCGAACAACACCGTATTAGATATGGGTGGTGAACACAAGACGTCGGGAGCTGTTATCTCCACTGGTAATAGAGTCGCTGTCCCCTGCTAATATGATCCCGGGCGCTTGGTCTGACATGCTGCCAAACACCCGGTGCCAGTCCCAGCTCTGCTCGAGCGTCGTCTCTGTTCTGTGGCAGTCGGGCGGAACAACTGGGAAAGGAAATGGCATCGTCTTTTGTCATTTCTCAGGGCCTCTGGTCCGTGGCCTGGGCTTCCCTCGCTTTGGCTACTGAGACCGTTCCCTCCTTGTTGTGCTATATCTATTTGTCCATCTGTCCTCTGCCTGACTCGGCCCTCCCACTGTTGCCCCCCCAAGCACCAAGAAGACAGAGCATCGCTGCCCCAGACAGAGTGCTCCATCTGTATCTTGTGGCCAGTAGCCACTGATGGACCTCTGCTCCATATAAGAACACGACAGAAGAGAAGGCCAGTGGCCCATCAAGTCCAACACTCCGTGTCCCACAAGTGTCATCAGAAGGTCCACCAGTGGGGCCAGGTGTCATCAGGTGCCATCAGGAGGTCCACCAGTGGGGGCAGAACTCCAGAAGCCTTCCCACTGTTGCTCCCCCCAAGCACCAAGAAGACAGAGCATCACTTGTCCCAGACAGAGTGTTCCATCTAGACCTTGTGGCTAAGAGCCACTGATGGACCTCTGTTCCATATAAGAACATAAGAGAAGCCATGCTGGATCAGCCCAACACTCTGTGTCACACAGTGGTCAAAACCCAGGTGTCATCAGGAGGTCCACTGGGGGGGCCAGAACTCCAGTAGCCCTCCCACTGTTGCTCCCCGCAAGCACCAAGAAGACAGAGCATCACTTGCCCCAGACAGAGTGTTCCATCTATACCTTGTGGCCAGTAGCCACACGTGGACCTCTGCTCCACATAAGAACATAAGAACGTAAGAGAAGCCAATGCTGGATCAGGCCAATGGCCCATCCAGTCCAACACTCTGTACCACACAGTGGCCAAAAACACCAGGTGCCATCAGGAGGTCCAGTAGTGCAGCCAGGACACTAGAAGCCCTCCCATCAAGCACCAAGAATACAGAGCATCACTTGCCCCAGACTGAGAGTTCCTATCTATACCTTGTGGCTAATAGCCACTGGTGGACCTCTGCTCCAGATGTTTATCCAGTTCCCTCTTGAAGCCGTCCATGCTTGTAGCTGCCGCCACCTCCTGTGGCCATGAATTCCATGTGTTAATCACTCTTTGGGTGAAGAAGGACTTCCTTTTATCTGTTCTAACTCGAAGAATATAACATAAAAGAGGGCATTACAGCCCCAGACGGAGTGTTCCAGCTTCTCCAGTTGTCATCTCCGAGTGCAGGGTAGTAAATTGTTTTATAGAGTATTTGCATTTTTATTTCTGTTCTGTATTTCTGTTGTTAACTGCCCTGAGCCCCGATTGCTGGGGGGGAGGGGGGATACTAATCAAGTGAAATAAAATTAATAACTTTGTGTGTTCAGTGCCATCAAGTTGCATCCGACTCATGCCGACCCTATGAACGAATGCCTTCCAAATCATCCTCTCGTCAGCAGCTCATGTCTTGCAAACTGAAGGTCATGGCTTCCTGGATTGAGTCCATTCATCTCACGTTGGGTCTTCCTCTTTTCAACTTTTCTTAGCATTACTGTCTTTTCCAGCGACTCTTGCCTTCTCATCATGTGACCAAAGGACGATAGTGTCAGCTGATGCTGCCATCCCCGGCCCGGGAGGTGGGATGGCTAAACCCTTGACGTCGGCTCTGTGGAATGTTATGTTATAGTTTTCATGGCATGCTTATCGCTCTCCCTACGTCTCCGACCTTGAGAGACTGTTGGTGCCGGCTCATGTATCTGTTCCCTGTCTGGCTATAACTCTTCCCGCTTATTCCCTGGGAATTGTTGACCAGTATTTTAAGCGCCTTTTTTTAAATCTAATGATTGGTTACATTACACTACCAGTCCTCTCTTTGAATTCTGTATAATTGTCCTGGTTGCAATAGTACCCCCCATTACTAACACAAGAAGTGCAGATGACCGTAGCAGACCTTTCTCAATAAAGCTTTCTTGTTTAAGGACACTTGTTGGTGACTGACTCTGTAGGACTCTCACAGATAGCCTCAGCGGAGTCGTTTTAGCTTCTCGGGAGAGTGCGGGCTCGTTTTGATCTGATTGATTTGTCTGTTTGGCAGTCCAGAGTATCCGTAAAACTCTCCGCCAACACCACTTTTCAAAGCTTTCTTCAGTGTCCAACTTTCACACCCATGCAAAGTAACAGGGAATACTGTTGCCCTTCCCAGTCTCAATCATGGTTGTCGTGGTTGCCCTTCCCAGTCTCAATCTCGTCCTGATTACTTGGATGCAAACCCCCTTTTGGAGGAAGAAGAAGAGGAGGAGGAGGAGGAGGAGGAGACTGGATTTATATTTGCCCTTCAGTTGAAGTCTCAGAGCGGCTCATAATCTCCTTTCCCTTCCCCTCCCCACAACAGACACCCTGTGAGTCAGGTGGGGCTGAGAGAGCTCTTTCAAGGACTGCTCCTGAGAGAACAGCTCTGAGAGAACGTGTGACTGACCCAAGGTCACCCAGCTGGCTGCATGTGGAGGAGTGGGGAATCGAACCCGGTTCTCCCGGATTAGAGTTCTTAACTGCTACACCACTTAACCACTACACCAGACTGGCTTTCTTTTGGAGCCAAGGAACAGAAAACCTTGATCCCAGTAGTCATTATGGTCCTCTTCTTGATTTTTAGCTTTGAGGGGGAGTTCAGGCAGGCTTGACTTGATGATCAGCAGCCCACGTATTTGTCTTTTTGGCGGTCCACGGTATTCATAAAACTCCCCTCCAACACCAGATTTCAAAGGAATCCATTGTGTTCCTACCCACTTTTTTTCATTGTCCAACTTCCACACCTGAAAACAGGAACAAGGAATACTGGGGTATGAATTATATTGATATTGGTCGGCAGTGACCTATTCATTCATTCATTCATTCATTCATTCATTCATTCATGTGTAGTGGTTAAGTGCGCGGACTCTAATCTGGGAGAACCAGGTTTGATTCCCCACTCCTCTACTTGCAGCTGCTGGATGACCTTGGGCAAGCTGTAGTTCTGTCAGAGCTGTTCTTGAAAAAGAGCCATTTCTGTCAGAGCTCTCTCAGCCCCACCTACCTCCCAGGGTGTCTGTGGTGGGGAGGGGAAGGGAAAGGAGATTGAAAGCCGCTCTGAGACTCCTTCGGGTAGTAAAGGGCAGGGTATAAATCCAATCTCTTCTTCTTCACTCACTCATTTATTTATGAAAGACATTTTTATGCTGCCTTTCTATCCCATCAGAGTCCACAAGACGGCAAACATTAAAATAAAACACATTTAAGCATTTGAGAGTTTAAAAACACAGTTAAAATGTTTAAATAATTCCATTAAAAATGCATAAACAAACTAGAAGGAGACCCAGTATTGAGGGGTGTGCCAGACAAAAGACAACAAAAGTCTTCACCAATAGAGGTAGATGGATAAACCTCCTTAGGGAGGCAGATCCAAAGTTTTGGTGCCACGACCAAGAAGGCCCTTTCTTGGGTCTCCACCTGTCTAGCTTCAGAAGATGGGGGCAACCAAAGCAAGGCCTCCAGTTTGGTGTAGTGGTTAAGAACGCAGACTCTAATCTGGAAGGACCGGGTTTGATTCCCCACTCCTCCACATGCAGCCAACTGGGTGAACTTGGGTCAGTCACAAGTTTTCTCAGAGCTGTTCTCTCAAGGGCAGTTCTCGAGTGCTCTCTCGGCCCCACCGACCTCACAGGGTCTCTGTTGGGGGGAGGGAAAAGGAAAGGAGATTGTAAGCCGCTCTGAGACTTCTTCGGGTAGTGAAGGGCAGGGTGCAAATCCAATCTCTTCTCTCCTCCAAAGAGGAGCAGAGTGCCGGGATAGGTTCGTATGGGAGGAGGCAGCCCTTAAGGGCCTTCATCCAACACAAACTCCTCAGCCCAGATTCCTGCTTGACCGCGTCCCCTTCATCCGTCTGCATTTATACCGCAAGACTTCCCTGCTCTTGACCTCGGTTCCTCCAGCTCCCATCACCCTTGGGATCTTCTGCTTCACGAACAGATCCTGCCATTTCTTTCTTGCTGCCTCTCTGGCCTGGAACTCCCTCACTGCCTTGAGACTTTTCCTCCGAACTCATCTTTTCTAGGAAATCTCTGGAACAGCGCCTGAGGTCCTCTTCTGCACTGAAATTAAAGATCAAAGCAGACGAGACTCTGGAAGAACCAGGCCCGGATCTCCCCGTAACATTTAAAACTCTAGTCAAAGCGATGTGGAGGTCTGATGTGGAGCTAAAATTAGGGGGCAGGGCTATGGGGCATAGGAAGAAAGCAGGGGAAAGCAGGGGTAGACGGAGAGCTGTGGTTTCCACACCCTTGTGAGTCCCTGCAGGTCCCTCACTTATAAACAGGGGTCCGTTGGAGTGGGAGCGCACAGGAGAGCAGCTCCGGGAGTGAGGAGCCCAGGGGGTGGGCACATGACCAAGCCCCGCCCCCTCCTCGGCTTCCCCGAGCAGTGCAGAGGCGCAGCGCCCCAGGGAAAGCCCTGCTAGGGTCTTTATTGTTTTTAATGTTTTGTTTTAATATTGATAATTTTATCATTGTTCCTTTTATGACTGTGTGCTGCTTTTCCAGAGACTTGCTCAAGGTGGCATATAAATTTTCTAAGTATACCATTTTTTATCTGGGCACATGGCACATAAGTACTAGAGAAATTTCACCAACCCTTCAGCAGCTTCCATGCCATCAGTTTGGCGTAGTGGTCAGGAGTTGGACTCTAATCTGGGAGAACCGGGTTTGATTCCCCACTCCTCCACATGCAGCTGCTGGTGTGACCTTGGGCCAGTCACAAGTTCTCTCAGAGCTGTTCTCTCATGAGCAGTTCTCAAAAGACCTCTCTCAGCCCCACCTACCTCACAGGGTGTCTTGTTGTGGGGAGGGGAAGGGGAAGGGAAAGGGATGGGTGGTGCACATGTCGTGGGTATCTCAAGTCTACTTGAAACCTGGTGGTTTCAAGGGAGCAGGAAGAGAATAAGGGTGTGTTCTTTACGCTTCTTTTTATTGCACAAAGTATTGGATGGGGAAGGGAATGGAGGAAGAGCAGGTCAGTTTCACTCCCCTGTGGAGTGGAGCCTGAGGGGGGGGTGTTGCCTTCTGACACACTTCCGGCATGTTAGGGGGTGTGGCATATGCAAATGAGTTATGCAAATAAGTTATGCTAATGAGCTCCTGCACCTCTTTTTCTACAAAATGACCCCTGCTTATAAATAATAACTTGTTGGACTAGGGTTGCCAGCCTCCAGGTTGGGCCTGGGGATCTCCCGCTTTTACAACTGATCCCCAGCTGACAGAGATCAGCTCCCCTGGAGAAAATGGCTGCTTTGGAGGGCGGACTCTATGGCATTGTACCATGCAGAGGCCCCTCCCCTCCCCAAACCCCGCCTTCTCCTGGCTCCACCCCCAAAGTCTCCAGGTATTCTCCAACCCAGACCTGGCAAGCTAAGTGAAGCTTATCAAACAGGGCTTTCCTTCCATCTCCCGCTGTAGTTTGTTGAATCACCCCCAAATTCTCCCTCTGAGGACCAGGGAAATAGTTGGGAGGGCAAAGTGTGATCTGGTGGAAGGGAAGAATCAGCAAAAAGAGTCCCTCGTGCACAGGCCGGGGGGGGGGGGGGGGGGCGTCAGCTCAAAGAGGTTTCCACGTAACTCCTATGGGGCCACCATGTGTGAGGCTTGCAATTCAGGCCATCAGCTCCCTGGGACTTCCCCAGTGGCCTGAATGGCCAGCAGTGTTCCCTCTAAGCTGAGTGAGTGTGAGCGAGCTCACAGTTTTTTAGCCTCTGGCTCACACCTTTTTGTCTCAGCTCAGGAAGGAGGGCTCCAGAGCGGACTAATTGAGGCAGCAGCCAAATCGCTGGCTCACAACTTTCATGCCGAGTCGCTCCAAAAGTAAGAGTTTTTGCTCACAAGACTCCACAGTTTGGAGGGAGAATTGATGGCCAGGTCACCCCACTGCATGGTTCACGTCTTAGATCTGAGATCCCCGGACTTTTGTGGGCCGGCATTTTTGCAGCTGTGTGTGTGCGTGTGCATGGCCCATGCCTGGAAGTCATGGCGACTCAGAGAGCCGGTTCGGTGTAGTGCAGGGGTGGCCAAACTGCAGCTCAGGAGCCGCATGCAGCTCAACGTGTGTGTGATATTTGTCCGTGTCTTGCGGCTCTCAAACATCTGATGTTTATTCTGTGTGGCTGTTTCGTTAAGCAAGTTTGGCCACCCCTGGTGTGGTGGTTAAGAGCATGGACTCTAATCTGGGAGG
The DNA here is from genome assembly GCA_029233225.1 of Lepidodactylus listeri. Taxonomy (NCBI): domain Eukaryota; kingdom Metazoa; phylum Chordata; class Lepidosauria; order Squamata; family Gekkonidae; genus Lepidodactylus; species Lepidodactylus listeri. Next base: position 7,589,244 of record JARCFY010000002.1, read on the forward strand.
ACTGGGTTTGATTGCCCACTACACCGCATGCAGCTGCTGGGGTGACCTTGGGACAGTCACAAGCAATGTTCCCTCTAAGCTGAGTTAGTGTGAGCTAGCTCACAGTTTTTTAGCCTCCAGCTCACACATTTTTGTCTTAGCTCAGGACAGATGGGCTCCAGAACAAACTAATTTATGCAGTAGCCAGATCCCTCGCTCACAACTTCGGTGCCAGTAGCTCACCAAGTAGAATTTTTGCTCATGAGACTCCACGGCTTAGAGGGAACATTGGTCACAAGTCCTCTCAGAGCTGTTCTCTCAAGAGCAGTCCTGGAAAGAGCTCTCTCAGCCCCACCTGCCTCACAGGGTATCTGTCGTAGGGAGGGGAAGGGAAAGGAGATTGTCAGCTGCAGGCAGGCAGGCAGGCAGGCAGGTGAAGAAGAAGAAGAAGAAGAAGAAGAAGAGATTGGATTCATACCCTGCCCTTCACTGCCCAAGGGAGTCTCAAAGGGCAGGGTATAAATCCAATCTCTTCTTCTTCTTCTTCTTCTTCTCCTCCTCCTCCTCCTTCCTTCCTTCCTTCCTTCCTTCCTTCCTTCCTTCCTTCCTTCCTTCCTTCCTTCCTTCCTGGGCTCTGGAGCTAAGAGAGAGCTCTCTCGAGGATTGCTCCTGAGAGAACAGCTCTGAGAAAACTTGTGACTGACCCAAGGTCACCCCAGCAGCTCCATGTGGAGTAGTAAGGAATCAAACCCAGTTCTCCCAGATTAGAGTCTGCGCTCTTACACACTACACCCAACTGGCTCTCTGGAGAATTACCCACTCCACTAGGAGTGGAGGCATTTTGGAGAGCCTCGCTTCGCTCTTCAGCAAGAAGCATCCAGAGAGTTGAAGAAGGGTACCAAGGTGTCACTCCCCCCCCCCCCCCCATGGCCAGGGGCTCCCCTTAATTCACAGCCACTCTGGATTGCTGCCAAATAGTTGGGAGAATTTCAAGGCTTTCAACAGGCCTTGCCCCCCCCACCCCCAAAGGTGCTAATGAATCCGACCCAAACAAGAGGGGAGCGGTATCTGACAGAGGAAGCCGCAGGGAGGCCGGGGCAGGAGGCGGGAGCGGGGAAGCTGATTTGCACAGTCGGCTTTCCAAGACTGTCAACGTAGGACGGTTGATAATTATGTTTCTCTAGAGAAGAAAGAGGATGCAGTGTTTAGCATTGCCAGGTCATTCCGCCCCCCCCCCCCCCCCCCCGCAACCATCTTATTATGACAACAACAGTGCGGCAAATCTCTTTATTAAAGACTCTTGAAAGCACCGCAAGCTTTTGACTTTGGAATTATTCTTCAGGCTGGATGTTAAAGGGAGCCGCCAAACTGCAGGTAGGGCCTGGAGTTCTCCCAGATTTACACCGGATTTGCAGAGAACAGTTCCCCTGGGGTGGAGGAAGGGGAGCTTTGGAGTGTGGATTCTATTGCATTAGACCCCACTGAGGTCCCTCCCCTCCCCACCCCAAACCCCACCCTCCTAGGGCTCCCAGCTCCCCCAGGAGGGCAGAGGATCCCCCCCCCAAAAGGGCCCCCAATCTGCTGGTCCTGATTCACCCGGTGTTACCATAGAGTTTTCAGGGTGATTGCTAGAGCGTCGCCCGGTGATGTGCCCAGTGTGATGATGTCACTCCTGGGTGATGTCATCGCGGCGCGTGTGCACCATAGAGTTTTCAGGGTGATTGCTAGAGCACACGCACAAATGTCCCAGAATGGGACCATTGCTACTTTGCTGCAACCAGTAAGTCACTTAGCAACCCTGCACCCTCTCCAGGCTCCACTCCCCCCCCCCCCAAATATCCAGGAATTTCTCAACCCACAGTTGGCAACCTACAGCCTGCAGTTGTCCCAGGTCTTTTGCTAAGAGAAGAAGGAGATTGGATTTATAGCCCGCCCTTCACTTCCCGAAGGAGTCTCAGAGCGGCTTACAACCTCCTTTCCCTTCCCCTCCCCACAACAGACACCCTGGGAGGTAGGTGGGGCTGAGAGAGCTGCCCTTAAGAAAACAGCTCTGAGAGAACTGTGGCTGGCCCAAGGTCATCCAGCAGCTGCATTTGGAGATGTGGGGAATCAAATCCAGTTCTCCCAGATTAGAGACTCTGCATTTAACCACTACACCAAACTGGCTAAGAGAAGAGGAAAACAAATAAGGTTGACAGCCTCCAGGTGGGGTCTGGAGATTGTTAGGGTTGCCAGATCCAGGCTGGGAAACTCCTGGAGATTTGGGGGTGGAGCCTGGGGAGGACAGGGACCTCAGTGGGGTACAATGCCACAGAGTCCACCCTCCAAAGCAGCCATTTTCTCCAGTGGAACAGATCTCTGTCATCTGGGGAGGAGCTGTAATTTGGTGTAGTGGTCAAGTGCGCGGACTCTAATCTGGGAGAACCGGGTTTGATTCCCCACGCCTCCACTTGCACCTGCTGGATGACCTTGGGCAAGCCATAGTTCTGGCACAGCTGGGTAGTGAAGGACGGGGTATAAATCCAATCTCGTCTCTCTTCTCTTCTTCTTCTTCCAGGGGATCCCCAGGTCCCGCCTGGAGGATGGCATCTGTAGTCAAGAAACAAATATTAGTGACTAAAATCAGGCAAGCCAGCTCTGTGGGGGTGGATTCTTTGGCATTATATCACCTCATTTTGGTTTCTGTTGACTTTTCACGTCCCGCATTCCCTGGAATTAATCTCCGGCTCTGCTCATAATAAGATAATTCCTACTGTTTTCTGCGCTCTGCTTCTTGGCATTCCGGGGGCCTTTTGATTGCGGTAAGCGATGGAGACAGGTCCAATTTATTGCCGGCTTGCACGCATGAGACAGGTCAGAAGCGAATGATTTGTGGTTTGCTAAACGGCGGAGAGGTATTTTTGGATAGGAGGTGCCGCCGAGCCCAAATCCTTCGCCTGTGTGGCAGGCTGCATTTCATCGACTTTGGCCTGGATATTCTAAATCTCAATCAGAGGGAAAGACATTATCAGACCACAGACAGAGTTGCCAGCCTCCAGGTGGGGCCCCTGGAGATCCCCCTAGAATTGCCTCTGATCCCCAGGCGACAGAGATTGATTGATTGATTGATTGATTATTCACAGGGGTCATTTCATAGAAAAAGAGGTGCAGGAGCTCATTAGCATAACTCATTTGTATAACTCATTTGCATATGCCACACCCCTAACATACTGGAAGTGTGTCTGAAGGCCACACCCACCCCTCAGGCTCCACTCCACAGGTGAGTGAAACTGACCTGCTCTTCCTCCATTCCCTTCCCCATCCAATACTTTGTGCAATAAAAAGAAGCGTAAAGAACACACCCTCATTCTCTTCCTGCTCCCTTGAAACCACCAGGTTTCAAGTAGACTTGAGATACCCAGGACATGTGCACCACCCATCCCTTCCCCTCCCCCTCCCCACAACAAGACACCCTGTGAGGTAGATGGGGCTGAGAGAGGTCTTTTGAGAACTGCTCATGAGAGAACAGCTCTGAGAGAACTTGTGACTGGCCCAAGGTCACACCAGCAGCTGCATGTGGAGGAGTGGGGAATCAAACCCCGGTTCTCCCAGATTAGAGTCCAACTCCTGACCACTCCACCAAACTGATGGGGGGGGGGGGAAGCTGCTGAAGGGTTGGTGAAATTTCTCCAATACTTATGTGCCGTGTGCCCAGATAAAAACTGGTATACTTAGAAAATGTATATGCCACCTTGAGCAAGTCTCTGGAAAAGCAGCACACAGTCATAAAAGGAACAATGATAAAATTATCAATATTAAAACAAAACATTAAAAACAATAAAGACCCTAGCAGGGCTTTCCCCGGGGCGCTGCACCTCTGCACTGCTCGGGGAAGCCGAGGAGGGGGCGGGGCTTGGTCATGTGCCCGCCCCCTGGGCTCCTCACTCCCGGAGCTGCGCTCCTGTGCGCTCCCGCTCCAACGGACCCCTGATTATTCACATTTTATCCCACCTTTACAGACAGCTGGCTCAAGGCGGCTTCCGACAATAAAATACCATCGAAATGGTTTACAATTTTAAAACGTAAAGGTAAACATATCAGAGTTAAAACAACATATACAACAACAAGTACTGGCGGCAATCAGAGTTCACATGGGGAAAGCGGCGGCAAGAGGTTTGGCCCGCGGTTCCAGGGCGATGTTATCCTAGGTGGCGGCTCCTAATCGAACGTGTGGCGGAAGAGCTCCGTCTTGCAGGCCCTGCGGAACTGTAATAGGTCCCGCAGGGCCCTGATGTCATCCGGGAGCTCATTCCACCAGTATGGGGCCGCCACCGAGAAAGCCCTGGTCCTAGTGCTGGAGAAAATGGCTGCTTTGGAAGGTGGACTGTGCCACAATATACCCTCCTGAAGTCCCTCTTCTCTGCAGCCCCTGCCCTCCCCATAGAGTTACCAGGTCTTCCTTGGCTGCCTGCAGAGGACAGGGAGGGGGTAGGGTTGCCCGATCCAGGTTGGAAAACTCCTAGAGATTCGGGGATGGAGCCTTGGGCAGACAGATAAATCAGTGGGCTACAATGCCACAGAGTCCACCCTCCAAAGCAGCCATTTTCTCCAGGGGGACTGATCTCTGTAGTCTGGAGATGAACTGTAATTCCAGGGGATCCCCAGGTCCCAACCATAGGCTGGCATCCCTGGGGGAACCAAGTTTTCGGTGCATAGCTCAAAGAGTCCTCAGAGGATGAGATCACATGTGGATTTCTCCCAAGGCACGTAAAAGAGTAGTGTATATAGAGATTGCCTTTATAACAAAGAGCTACAGAGGAAACTTACTCATCAGCATACTCAGGAGTCAAGGCCACACCCACCCCTCAGGCTCCACTCCACAGGTGAGTGACACTGACCTGCTCTTCCTCCATTCCCTTCCCCATCCAATACTTTGTGCAATAAAAATAAGCGTCAAGAACACACCCGCATTCTCTTCCTGCTCCCTTGAAACCACCAGGTTTCCAGTAGACTTGAGAGACCCAGGACACGTGCACCACCCATCCCTTCCCCTTCCCCTCCCCACAACAAGACACCCTGTGAGGTAGGTGGGGCTGAGAGAGGTCTTTTGAGAACTGCTCATGAGAGAACAGCTCTGAGAGAACTTGTGACTGGCCCAAGGTCACACCAGCAGCTGCACGTGGAGGAGTGGGGAATCAAACCCGGTTCTCCCAAATTAAGAGTCCAACTCCTGACCACTACACCAAACTGATGGGGTGGAAGCTGCTGAAGGGTTGGTGAAATTTCTCCAGTACTTATGTGCCATGTGCCCAGATAAAAAATGGTATACTTAGAAAATTTATAGGCCACCTTGAGCAAGTCTCTGGAAAAGCAGCACACAGTCATAAAAGGAACAGTGATAAAATTATCAATATCAAAACAAAACATTAAAAACAATAAAGACCCTAGCAGGGCTTTCCCCGGGGCGCTGCGCCTCTGCACTGCTCGGGGAAGCCGAGGAGGGGGCGGTGCTTGGTCATGTGCCCGCCCCCTGGGCTCCTCACTCCCAGAGCTGCGCTCCTCTGCGCTCCCGCTCCAACGGACCCCTGTCCCTGTCCCAGAATAGTAGCTTGGCCCTTATCTCTGGTCCTGAGGCTGGAGGGAGAGCCCATTCGCCCTTTCCTCTGCTTCTCCTCCTCCTCCTCCTCCTCCTGCTGTCTTCAGCAGACTCTGGATCCGGGGTCTCAGCTGCAGCCGCTGGCGAGATAGTGACACATGTCACCGGCATCTCAGCCAACTCTCTTATTAGCACCTGTAAAACAAAGGATGGTGGCGTGACAGGACTGGAGATGTGGTGGCTGGCTGGGCGGGCGCCCCAGTGCCAGCTGGGGCTCGGGGAAGAAAGGGGGGGCATACCCTCCCTGCCCCAGCCCCTGGCATCAGAGTCCGTGTTCCCCTTTTCCGCCGTGAGGGCCGAGCGGTCTGGATTCTATCGTGCTTGCCGGTGGCGGCATTTAAACCAACCTCTCTCTCTCTGATGTGTGCGTCTATTTGAAGTCAAGGCCAGCTTCTGATAATAAGCCAGGCCAGAGAAACGGGTGGTGCGGCTGAAATGTAAGGCTTCACATAGGGCATGGGAGATTTGCCAAGAAAGAGAGCGCTTTTCTAATTTGTCCTCTGAATCAGATACATGGAACAAAAGAGAGGGGGGGGGGGAGTGTACTCAGGCCGCATTGCTTGAAACCTTTGTCCTTCGAGGCATTGAGACATCCGGCTTGAGCTGATTGAAACGAACTCTCCCCTGAGCCACTGGCTCAGTGGCGGAGGTGCTATGGAATCTTCATGAACATCCCAACTGCTCGAGATGTAGTTTTAAACAGAGACTGATAGCACACAGAGCCCGGAGAGGGACAAACGAAGCTGTTGATGGAAGGCAAGCCGAGAGGGAGGAGGCGGAAGGATCGCGAGAGGGATGAACTGCCAGAGGGATGATTGTAAGCGTAATGAGCAGAACCAAGTGAATGGGTACCTCTGTGTGACATCTTCCCCTTTTGGGAGAAGCAGGTGACTAACTGTCAGGGCGGGGCGGGGTGGTGTGCTGGTTAGACAAGGACCTGGGATATCTAGGTTCTGATGCGGTCGTGAAGCTTACTGGGCGGCTTTGGGGCAGTCACACTCTTTCAGCCTGGCCCACCTCACAAGGCTGTTGTGAGGGGGGAAATGGGGCAAGGAAAACCACGATTGCCACTGATCTCCATGGAGGAAGGGTGGGATAAAAATGCACAGGTTGGATACTGAATAGACAGACGGAGAGACCAATAGTTACCCAACATACTAGATTTTATTTTTTATTAAAGCGTACCCTGCCTTCCCTCATGGAGGGAGGGAGGGAGGAAGGGAGGGAGGGAGGGAGGGAGGATTCTACTTTGGGAGCTGCCGGCATTAAAGTTGTGAGCGAGGGATTTGGCTGCTGCATAAAATAGCTTGCCTGGAGCCATCAATCCTGAGCTAAAACAAAAATGTGTGAGCTGGAGACTAAAAAACTGTGAGCTAGCTCACACTAACTCAGCTTAGAAGGAACACTGAGAGGCACTAAACCTAAGAATCTGAGAGCCAGGAAGGAAGGAAGGAAGGAGAAGAAAAAGAAGAAAAGATTGGATTTATACCCCGCCCTTCACTACCCAAAGGAGTCTCAGAGCGGCTTACAAACTCCTTTCCCTTCCCCTCCCCACAACAGACACCATGGGAGGTAGGTGGGGCTGAGAGAGCTCTTTTCAGAACTTTTTTTTTTTCAAGAACAGCTGCGCCAGAACTATGGCTTGCCCAAGGTCATTCAGCAGGTGCAAGTGGAGGAGTGGGGGATTAAACCCAGTTCTCCTAGATCAGAGTCCGTGCACTTAACCACTATACCAAACTAACAGTCCTTGATAACTGACACTTCTTGCTGTGAATTATTGCATCAAGAAGAAGAGATTGGATTTATACCCCACCCTTCACTTGTAGTCTCAGAGCGGCTTACAAACTCCTTTCCCTTCCCCTCCCCTCCCCACAACAGGCACCCTGTGAGGTAGGTGGGGCTGAGAGAACTCTTTCCCAAGCTGTCCTTGAGGGAACAGCTGGGACAGAGCTATGGCTTGCCCAAGGTCATCCAGCCAGGTGCAAGTGGAGGCGTGGGGAATCAAACCCAGTTCTCCCAGATTAAAGTCCGCACACTTAACCACTACACCAAACTGGCTCTCCAAATGTCCGTGCTATTGCAGTCTGGGAGGGGGAGGGGGAGGAGCCTCAGCCCGGTACAGGGAGCAGAAGCTTGCCTGTCTATCTCTCCTGAGCGATTGAGAGAGTCTGGGAAAGCAAATAAGCGTCAAGAACACACCCTCATTCTCTTCCTGCTCCCTTGAAACCACTAGGTTTCAAGTAGACTTGAGATACCCAGGACCAATGTTCCCTCTAAGCTGTGGAGTCTCATGAGCAAGAATTCTAGTTTGTGAGCTACTGGCATGAAAGTTGTGAGCAAGCGATTTGGCTGCTGCAGAAATGAATTTGCTCTGGAGCCATCCTTCCTGAGCTAAGACACAAATGTGTGAGCCAGAGGCTAAGAAACTCTGAGCTAGCTCACACTAACTCAGCTTAGGGGGAACACTGCCCAGGACATGTGCACCACCCATCCCTTCCCCTTCCCCTCCCCACAAAAAGACACCCTGTGAGGCAGGTGGGGCTGAGAGAGGTCTTTTGAGAACTGCTCATGAGAGAACAGCTCTGAGAGAACTTGTGACTGGCCCAAGGTCACACCAGCAGCTGCATGTGGAGGAGTGTGGAATCAAACCCGGTTCTCCCAGATTAGAGTCCAACTCCTGACCACTACACCAAACTGATGGGGTGGAAGCTGCTGAAGGGTTGGTGAAATTTCTCCAGTACTTATGTGCCATGTGCCCAGATAAAAAACGGTATACTTAGAAAATGTATATGCCACCTTGAGCAAGTCTCTGGAAAAGCAGCACACAGTCATAAAAAGAACAATGATAAAATCATCAATATTAAAACAAAACATTAAAAACAATAAAGACCCTAGCAGGGCTTTCCCCGGGGAGCTGCGCCTCTGCACTGCTCGGGGAAGCTGAGGAGGGGGCGGGGCTTGGTCATGTGCCCGCCCCCTGGGCTCCTCCCTCCCGGAGCTGCGCTCCTGTGCACTCCTGCTCCAATGGACCCCTGTGTATAAGTATCTTGGCTTGCTTGATGCCACCCGCCATTACTAACACAAGAAGTGCAGATGACCATAACAGACTTTTCTCAATAAAGATTTCCTGTTAAAGGACACTTGTTGTTGATTGACTCTGTGGGACTCTCACAAGGGTGGACTCTCTGGCATCAGGTTCCTTCCCCTCCCCAAGCCCCTTCCTGCCCCCAGACCAATGCTCCCTCTAAGCTGTGGAGTCCTGTGAGCAAAAATTCTACTTGGTGAGCCACTGGCCTTAAAGTTGTGAGCAAGCGATTTGGCTGCTGCATCGATGAGTTTGCTCTGGAGCCCTGCTTCCTGAGCTCTGACAAAAATATGTGAACCAGAGGCTAAAAAACTGTGAGCTAGCTCACACTCACTCAGCTTAGAGAGGACACTGCCCCAGACTTTAGGAATTTCCCAAACTAGACCTGGTATCCCTTCTCCAAAATCAGAAAAATTGGTCATCAATAAATGCTATGTTTCAGTCAAACTCTACCCTATGGTGTTCATCTAAGTAGCCCTTTAATGACACTTAATTGCAGTCAATCAGTTTGAATTGTCCAGCATTTTTATGCATGCTCAATTTGGGGGAAACCTGATGCAAACTGATTTGGTGGGCGTTCACGACTGCTTACCATGAGCCAAACATTGCCTTATGAGTACACACCTGCCCATTACCTTTGAACACTGGAAATCTGACAGTTGAAGGCACTTTCAGCAAAATTTGCAATGTTCCTTCACTGGAGCAGGGGCAGCATCTACATGGGGATGCTTTCACTTGAGGGAGAACATAACAGAAGAAGAGCCATGCTGGATCGGACCAATAGTCCATCTAGTCCAGCTTCATCAGATCATAGAACCATAGAGTTGGAAGGGATCTCCAGGGTCATCTAGTCCAACCCCCCGCACTAGGCAGGAAATTCACAAATACCTCCCCACCCCACCCCCAGCGACCCTTGCTCCATGCCCAGAAGAGGGCAAAAACCCTCCAGGATCCCCGGCCAAAGTGGCCTGGAGAAAAATTGCTTCCTGACCCTAAAGTGACAATCGGCATTTCCCTGGATGTGTCAGAAAGGGCCACAAGAACTAAGCACTGAGGCAACCCCTTCTGCCTTCCCTCTTGTGATCTACCGAGGTTCACAGAATCAGCACTGCTGTCCGATGGCCATCCAGCCTCTATTGACTGATTGATTGATTTGATTTGCATGCACACAGTGGTCAACCAGTTCCTTTGGAGGGCCAACAACAGGGCACGGAGGCTCAGGCCTTCCCCTGATGTTTCCTGAAAGCCAGTTTGGTGTAGTGGTTAAGCCATAGTTCTGGCACAGCTGTTCTTGAAAAAGAGCCGTTTCTGTCAGAGCTCTCTCAGCCCCACCTCCCTCACAGGGTGTCTGTTGTGGGGAGGGGAAGGGAAAGGAGATTGTAAACCACTGTGAGTGAAGGGCCAGGTATAAACCCAATCTCCTCCTCCTCCTCTTCTTCGTCTATAAAAATATTGCAAGAATGCTAATGTTTCTGGAATGTTTTTATTTTAAGTAAAAACAAATTCTTTGTGTTTGCGTCCTTTATAAAGTTTACATCACATTACATTTTATGACACACATGGCCCAGCCCGACAAAGTCCAATATGTGTCAAATCTGGCCCTCCATAAGAGTCCTCCTTCCAAAGCAGCCCTTTTCTCTGTCTGGAGACCAATTGTCATTCTAGGAGATCTCCAGTCCCCACCTGGAGGTTGGCAACCCTATCTCTCCAGGCTGGCACTTCGCTAATCTTGGAAGGCCTCCAGATGCCACCTGAAGGAGAGCAAGCCTATTTCTGAGCAGTCTTAATTGTCTATTTAAACAACCCCCTGCTGCACAGAGTGATTAGGAAGCATGTGCAAAAAGAAAACCGAGAACCTTTTGCCGACATTGAATCAGTATCGGTTTATGCTGCATATGCTTGACATAATGGATTGGCGATTCCAACGTTAGAGAGCGTATTAAGACGATTTATAGACAAGCATTTACCATTGGCCTGTGTGCACGTGTGGCCGTCGGAAGCAGTGTATTATCCCTCGATGTTTGTGCACATGACCTGAAGAAGGTTCGTGGTCGAAACGGGCAGAAATCCCGTTGCTCGTATCGCTTTGTATTCCCTTGAGGCTCCGAGTCCGAAGTAGATCTGTCCAGCAACTGCATGCTTTTTGTGCCTTTTGCATCGCATTCAGCTTTTGACTTCGAGTCCGTTGATGTTGTTCAGTGTCATGCCTGCTCCTGCTCCTGCTCCTGACCCAGCCCCTGCAGAACAAGATCAGGCTCCTTTAACGGACCTGGACGTAAGTCCTGGGGAGTCAAGCCGGCAGCAAGAGCCACCTGAGATTGATCAGGCTATACCTGGACCGAGTGAACTCCCTGAATCTCCACCACCTGTCAGCTGGCTCCGTGAAAGGAGACGCCAAGAGCTAAGAAACAGGAGGGAGTGAGGCACGCATGCGGGGGAGACGAACTCTAAGTCCGGAGTATTAGCAGAAGCAGGATGGTGTCTGGCAGCTGCTAATTATGTAACAAGCCGGCATGCTATATCAACAGATCACTGGCCCCTAGCAAAGCGTGCTGGCAATGAATGATCGTCCTTGACGAGCCCTCGCCCTGCACCCTCCTGACTTCCGTGTATTCCTGTGGACCCTTGACCCGGCTTTGGACCTCAGACCTCTGACTCTGGACTCTGGACTTGGCTTTGTGGACTTCGGTGTTCTGGCTCTGTTCCTGTTGCTCTCTCCGGCTATCTGACTTGGCATTCCTGTGACAACGCCTCCCTACTTTGTCCTTCGGCTCTGACGGTAATTTACGGCTTGATTACTGGACTGTTGAATAACCTTTGCTCTGCAACCTGCTTAACTACCGGTCGGCTGAGAAACTCCTGGCTAAACGCCTGAACTGTTGCATCTTCTGCCTCGACCCAGGGGCTCTGTCGTGACATTCAGTCACAAAGTCAAGTCCGACTCTTTGGGACCCCATGGACCACCTCACGGCAGGCCCTCCTGTCTTCTGTCATGTTCCGGAGTTTGCTCAGTTTCATGTTTGTTGCATCGATAACACTGTCTATCCATCTCATCCTTTGCCGTCCCCTCCTTCTTCGACCTTCAATCTTTCCCAGCATCGGGGTCTTCTCCAGCGAGTGCTCCCTTCTCATTGGGTGGCCAAAGTCTTTGAGCTTCAGCTTCAGGATCTGGCCTTTCAGGGAGCAGTCGGGGTTGATAGCTTTCTGCAATATTTCTGCAATATTTCATGTGTCTTCACAATGACGACCTTTATCCCTATTGGGCTCATAATCATAAGCTGATTTGTATTCCTAAATCCCCACTCTCCCTTAGGGGGTATGTTTAGCATTTGTATGCATCACATATATATGTTTTGCTTTCATTAACAAAAACTTATAACAAAACATGGCAAGTTTTTGATTATTTTTTGGCCATATTATCGGATTCTATGTACGCTGATAAGAGAATATAAGAACATAAGGGAAGCCAATGTTGGATCAGGCCAGTGGCCCATCCAGTCCAACACTCTGTGTCACACAGTGGCCAAAAAATATCAGGTGCCCTCAGGAGGTCCAGCAGTGAGAGTTCCTATCTATACCTTGTGGCTAAGTGCCACCTATCTAGGCCCAGACTGAGAGTTCCTATCTATACCTTGTGGCTAAGTGCCACTGATGGACCTCTGCTCCAGATGTTTATCTAATTCCCACTTGAAACCATCCATGGTTGTAGCCGCCACCACTTCCTATGGCAGTGAATTCCATGTGTTCATCACTCTTTCGGTGAAGAAATACTTCTTTTTATCTGTTCGAACTGCTCAGCAATCTCATGGAGTGCCCACGAGTTCTTGTATGGTGAGAAAGGGAGAAAAGAACTTCTTTCTCTACCTGCTCTGTCCCATGCATTATCTTGTAAACCTCGATCATGTCACCCCTCAGCCGTCATTTCTCCAAGCTAAAGAGCCCCGAGCACTTCAATCTTCCTTCATAGGGAAAGTGTTCCAACCCTTTTATCACCCTAGTTGCCCTTTTCTGCACTTTTCCCAATGCTATAATATCCTTTTTGAGGTGTGATGACCAGAATTGCACACAGTATTCCAAATGAGGTTGCACCATCAATTTATACAGGGGCATTATGATACTGGCTGATTTGTTTTCAATTCCCTTCCTAATAACCCCCAGCATAGCCTTGGCCTTTTTCACTGCAGTCGCACACTGTCTCGACATTTTCAGTGAGTTGTCTACTAGAACTCCAAGATCTCTCTCTTGGTCAGTCTCCGCCAGTTCGGACCCCATCAACATTCTATTTATAGTTAGGATCTTTGGCCTCAATGTGCCTCACTTTGCATTTTTGAACCCCATTTGCCACGTTGACGCCCACTCGCCCACCCTCGACAGATCCCTTTGGAGTGCCTCACAATCCTCCCTGGTTTTCACCACCCTGAACAACTTCATGTCATCTGCAAATTTAGCCACTTCACTGCTTACTCTCGACTCCAAATCATTAATGAACAAGTTAAAAAGCATTGGAACTGGTACTGATCCCTGCGGTACCCCACTGTTTACCTCCCTCCACTGAGAAAATTGCCCATTTAGACTCACTCTCTTTTTCCTAATTAATTAGCCAGTTTTTGATCCACAAGAGGACTTGTCCTTTTATCCCATGACTATTGGGCTTACTTGGGAGCCTTTGATGAGGAACTTTATCAAAAGCTTTCTGGAAGTCAAGGTAAAAATCACTCAACTCGTTACTACAAAATGTAATAATTACAACCAGAAATAATTACATTAGGAGCGATCAGGGGGGAAATCTCCTTTACAGTTATAATCTAAATCCAAAAACAAATTGCCACAGATCAGTCCTGCAAGGACAGAAAATAATAAACAGTCGTCTAATTGTATTATCTTAACACACTGAAATCTCTTGATACTTATATGCTACAATTCAAAATTGGACGGCTTCAGGAGGGAGTTAGATAAACATCTGGAGCAGAGGTCCATCAGTGGCTACTAGCCACAAGGTTTAGACAGGATCTCTCCGTCTGGGGCAAGTGATGCTCTGTCTTCTTGGTGCTTAAGGGGGGGGGAGGCAACAGTGGGAGGGCTTCTAGTGTCCTGGCCCCACTGCTGGACCTCCTGAGGGCACTTGGTGTTTTTGGCCACTGTGTGACAGAGTCTTGGACTGGATGGGCCATTGGCCTGATCCAATACTGGCTTCGCTTATGTTCTTATGTTCTTACAATATATAAGCAATTAAATTCCTAGTAAGGGTTACATCTACATTCACTTAAACTGAGTTAAAACATCGATAACATCCAGATCGCAAGATGTCATTGTCCCACTGTACACTGCATTGGTCCGGCCGCCCCTTGAGTCTTGTGTGCAGTTCTGGAGGCCTCCCTTCCAAAGGGATATGGACAGAACGGAGCGCGTGCAGAGGAGAGCTACAAGGATGATGGGGGCCTGGAGACCAAGAAGCCCTCCGAGGAAAGGCCGAGGGACTTGGGAAGGTTCAGCCTGGAGAAGAGGAGGTGGAGGGGGGACAGGGTTACTTCAATTTGGAAGGGCTGTGTCACTTAGAGGAGGGCAGGGAGCTGTTCCTGTTGGCAGCAGAGGAGAGGACTCGCAAGAATGGGTTTAAATGAAGGGCGGGGAGGTCTTAGGAAAAACTTCTTTACAGTAAGAGTTGTGCAACAGTGCACCAGTAGAATCGGCTGCCTAGGGGGGTGGTGAGCTCCCCCGCCCTGGCAGTCTTTAAGCAGCGGCCGGACAAACCCTTGTCAGGGATGCTCTAGGCCAGGGGTGGGCAAATTGCGGCCCGGGGGCCACATGCGGCCCGCCACAGAGCTTTCTGCGACACGCCAAGACAGTCGGCCACGTGGTTTCTCAACAAGCAATCTCCTGATTTCAAAAAAATTGTAGAAAAGTGTGATAGTGTACATTTCTCTCATTAAACTGATTCTAAAATTAAATGTGCTTGCAGCTATAGATGATACGAAATTAGCACAATAAATAAATTGAATAAAACTACCACTATTTTATTTAATTTATATTTGTTGATTTTTATGATACAATTTATACTTTTTCTGAAATGCAAAGTTAACTAATGAATGCAATCATTTGTTGGATCAGGCCAGTGGCCCATCCAGCCCAACACTCTGTGTCACACAGTAGCCAAAAACACCAGGTGCCCTCCGGAGGTCCAGCAGTGGGGGCAGGACACTAGAAGCCCTCCCACTATTGCCCCCTTCCCCAAGCACCAAGAAGACAGAGCATCACTTGCCCCAGACATAAGAACATAAGAGAAGCCAATGTTGGATCAGGCCAGTGGCCCCTCCAGTCCAACACTCTGTGTCACACAGTAGCCAAAAACACCAGGTGCCCTCCGGAGGTCCAGCAGTGGGGGCAGGACACTAGAAGCCCTCCCACTATTGCCCCCTTCCCCAAGCACCAAGAAGACAGAGCATCACTTGCCCCAGACATAAGAACATAAGAGAAGCCAATGTTGGATCAGGCCAGTGGCCCCTCCAGTCCAACACTCTTGTGTCACACAGTGGCCAAAAACACCAGGTGCCCTCAGGAGGTCCAGCAGTGGGGCCAGGACACTAGAAGCCCTCCCACTATTGCCCCCTTCCCCAAGCACCAAGAAGACAGAGCATCACTTGCCCCAGACATAAGAACATAAGAGAAGCCAATGTTGGATCAGGCCAGTGGCCCCTCCAGTCCAACACTCTTGTGTCACACAGTGGCCAAAAACACCAGGTGCCCTCAGGAGGTCCAGCAGTGGGGCCAGGACACTAGAAGCCCTCCCACTATTGCCCCCTTCCCCAAGCACCAAGAAGACAGAGCATCACTTGCCCCAGACATAAGAACATAAGAGAAGCCAATGTTGGATCAGGCCAGTGGCCCCTCCAGTCCAACACTCTGTGTCACACAGTAGCCAAAAACACCAGGTGCCCTCCGGAGGTCCAGCAGTGGGGGCAGGACACTAGAAGCCCTCCCACTATTGCCCCCTTCCCCAAGCACCAAGAAGACAGAGCATCACTTGCCCCAGACATAAGAACATAAGAGAAGCCAATGTTGGATCAGGCCAGTGGCCCCTCCAGTCCAACACTCTTGTGTCACACAGTGGCCAAAAACACCAGGTGCCCTCAGGAGGTCCAGCAGTGGGGCCAGGACACTAGAAGCCCTCCCACTATTGCCCCCTTCCCCAAGCACCAAGAAGACAGAGCATCACTTGCCCCAGACATAAGAACATAAGAGAAGCCAATGTTGGATCAGGCCAGTGGCCCCTCCAGTCCAACACTCTTGTGTCACACAGTGGCCAAAAACACCAGGTGCCCTCAGGAGGTCCAGCAGTGGGGCCAGGACACTAGAAGCCCTCCCACTATTGCCCCCTTCCCCAAGCACCAAGAAGACAGAGCATCACTTGCCCCAGACATAAGAACATAAGAGAAGCCAATGTTGGATCAGGCCAGTGGCCCCTCCAGTCCAACACTCTGTGTCACACAGTGGCCAAAAACACCAGGTGCCCTCAGGAGGTCCAGCAGTGGGGCCAGGACACTAGAAGCCCTCCCACTATTGCCCCCTTCCCCAAGCACCAAGAAGACAGAGCATCACTTGCCCCAGACATAAGAACATAAGAGAAGCCAATGTTGGATCAGGCCAGTGGCCCCTCCAGTCCAACACTCTGTGTCACACAGTGGCCAAAAACACCAGGCGCCCTCAGGAGGTCCAGCAGTGGGGCCAGGACACTAGAAGCCCTCCCACTGTTGCCCCCTTCCCCAAGCACCAAGAAGACAGAGCATTACTTGCCCCAGACATAAGAACATAAGAGAAGCCAATGTTGGATCAGGCCAGTGGCCCCTCCAGTCCAACACTCTGTGTCACACAGTGGCCAGAAACACCAGGGGCCCTCAGGAGGTCCAGCAGTGGGGCCAGGACACTAGAAGCCCTCCCACTGTTGCCCCCTTCCCCAAGCACCAAGAAGACAGAGCATCACTTGCCCCAGACATAAGAACATAAGAGAAGCCAATGTTGGATCAGGCCAGTGGCCCCTCCAGTCCAACACTCTGTGTCACACAGTGGCCAAAAACACCAGGCGCCCTCAGGAGGTCCAGCAGTGGGGCCAGGACACTAGAAGCCCTCCCACTATTGCCCCCTTCCCCAAGCACCAAGAAGACAGAGCATCACTTGCCCCAGACATAAGAACATAAGAGAAGCCAATGTTGGATCAGGCCAGTGGCCCCTCCAGTCCAACACTCTGTGTCACACAGTGGCCAGAAACACCAGGGGCCCTCAGGAGGTCCAGCAGTGGGGCCAGGACACTAGAAGCCCTCCCACTGTTGCCCCCTTCCCCAAGCACCAAGAAGACAGAGCATCACTTGCCCCAGACATAAGAACATAAGAGAAGCCAATGTTGGATCAGGCCAGTGGCCCCTCCAGTCCAACACTCTGTGTCACACAGTGGCCAAAAACACCAGGCGCCCTCAGGAGGTCCAGCAGTGGGGCCAGGACACTAGAAGCCCTCCCACTATTGCCCCCTTCCCCAAGCACCAAGAAGACAGAGCATCACTTGCCCCAGACATAAGAACATAAGAGAAGCCAATGTTGGATCAGGCCAGTGGCCCCTCCAGTCCAACACTCTGTGTCACACAGTGGCCAAAAACACCAGGCGCCCTCAGGAGGTCCAGCAGTGGGGCCAGGACACGAGAAGCCCTCCCACTGTTGCCCCCTTCCCCAAGCACCAAGAAGACAGAGCATCACTTGCCCCAGACATAAGAACATAAGAGAAGCCAATGTTGGATCAGGCCAGTGGCCCCTCCAGTCCAACACTCTGTGTCACACAGTGGCCAAAAACACCAGGCGCCCTCAGGAGGTCCAGCAGTGGGGCCAGGACACTAGAAGCCCTCCCACTGTTGCCCCCTTCCCCAAGCACCAAGAAGACAGAGCATCACTTGCCCCAGACATAAGAACATAAGAGAAGCCAATGTTGGATCAGGCCAGTGGCCCCTCCAGTCCAACACTCTGTGTCACACAGTGGCCAAAAACACCAGGCGCCCTCAGGAGGTCCAGCAGTGGGGCCAGGACACTAGAAGCCCTCCCACTATTGCCCCCTTCCCCAAGCACCAAGAAGACAGAGCATCACTTGCCCCAGACATAAGAACATAAGAGAAGCCAATGTTGGATCAGGCCAGTGGCCCCTCCAGTCCAACACTCTGTGTCACACAGTGGCCAAAAACACCAGGTGCCCTCAGGAGGTCCAGCAGTGGGGCCAGGACACTAGAAGCCCTCCCACTATTGCCCCCTTCCCCAAGCACCAAGAAGACAGAGCATCACTTGCCCCAGACATAAGAACATAAGAGAAGCCAATGTTGGATCAGGCCAGTGGCCCCTCCAGTCCAACACTCTGTGTCACACAGTGGCCAAAAACACCAGGCGCCCTCAGGAGGTCCAGCAGTGGGGCCAGGACACTAGAAGCCCTCCCACTGTTGCCCCCTTCCCCAAGCACCAAGAAGACAGAGCATCACTTGCCCCAGACATAAGAACATAAGAGAAGCCAATGTTGGATCAGGCCAGTGGCCCCTCCAGTCCAACACTCTGTGTCACACAGTGGCCAGAAACACCAGGGGCCCTCAGGAGGTCCAGCAGTGGGGCCAGGACACTAGAAGCCCTCCCACTGTTGCCCCCTTCCCCAAGCACCAAGAAGACAGAGCATCACTTGCCCCAGACATAAGAACATAAGAGAAGCCAATGTTGGATCAGGCCAGTGGCCCCTCCAGTCCAACACTCTGTGTCACACAGTGGCCAAAAACACCAGGCGCCCTCAGGAGGTCCAGCAGTGGGGCCAGGACACTAGAAGCCCTCCCACTATTGCCCCCTTCCCCAAGCACCAAGAAGACAGAGCATCACTTGCCCCAGACATAAGAACATAAGAGAAGCCAATGTTGGATCAGGCCAGTGGCCCCTCCAGTCCAACACTCTGTGTCACACAGTGGCCAGAAACACCAGGGGCCCTCAGGAGGTCCAGCAGTGGGGCCAGGACACTAGAAGCCCTCCCACTGTTGCCCCCTTCCCCAAGCACCAAGAAGACAGAGCATCACTTGCCCCAGACATAAGAACATAAGAGAAGCCAATGTTGGATCAGGCCAGTGGCCCCTCCAGTCCAACACTCTGTGTCACACAGTGGCCAAAAACACCAGGCGCCCTCAGGAGGTCCAGCAGTGGGGCCAGGACACTAGAAGCCCTCCCACTATTGCCCCCTTCCCCAAGCACCAAGAAGACAGAGCATCACTTGCCCCAGACATAAGAACATAAGAGAAGCCAATGTTGGATCAGGCCAGTGGCCCCTCCAGTCCAACACTCTGTGTCACACAGTGGCCAAAAACACCAGGCGCCCTCAGGAGGTCCAGCAGTGGGGCCAGGACACGAGAAGCCCTCCCACTGTTGCCCCCTTCCCCAAGCACCAAGAAGACAGAGCATCACTTGCCCCAGACATAAGAACATAAGAGAAGCCAATGTTGGATCAGGCCAGTGGCCCCTCCAGTCCAACACTCTGTGTCACACAGTGGCCAAAAACACCAGGCGCCCTCAGGAGGTCCAGCAGTGGGGCCAGGACACTAGAAGCCCTCCCACTGTTGCCCCCTTCCCCAAGCACCAAGAAGACAGAGCATCACTTGCCCCAGACATAAGAACATAAGAGAAGCCAATGTTGGATCAGGCCAGTGGCCCCTCCAGTCCAACACTCTGTGTCACACAGTGGCCAAAAACACCAGGTGCCCTCAGGAGGTCCAGCAGTGGGGCCAGGACACGAGAAGCCCTCCCACTGTTGCCCCCTTCCCCAAGCACCAAGAAGACAGAGCATCACTTGCCCCAGACATAAGAACATAAGAGAAGCCAATGTTGGATCAGGCCAGTGGCCCCTCCAGTCCAACACTCTGTGTCACACAGTGGCCAAAAACACCAGGCGCCCTCAGGAGGTCCAGCAGTGGGGCCAGGACACGAGAAGCCCTCCCACTGTTGCCCCCTTCCCCAAGCACCAAGAAGACAGAGCATCACTTGCCCCAGACATAAGAACATAAGAGAAGCCAATGTTGGATCAGGCCAGTGGCCCCTCCAGTCCAACACTCTGTGTCACACAGTGGCCAAAAACACCAGGCGCCCTCAGGAGGTCCAGCAGTGGGGCCAGGACACTAGAAGCCCTCCCACTGTTGCCCCCTTCCCCAAGCACCAAGAAGACAGAGCATCACTTGCCCCAGACATAAGAACATAAGAGAAGCCAATGTTGGATCAGGCCAGTGGCCCCTCCAGTCCAACACTCTGTGTCACACAGTGGCCAAAAACACCAGGCGCCCTCAGGAGGTCCAGCAGTGGGGCCAGGACACGAGAAGCCCTCCCACTGTTGCCCCCTTCCCCAAGCACCAAGAAGACAGAGCATCACTTGCCCCAGACATAAGAACATAAGAGAAGCCAATGTTGGATCAGGCCAGTGGCCCCTCCAGTCCAACACTCTGTGTCACACAGTGGCCAAAAACACCAGGCGCCCTCAGGAGGTCCAGCAGTGGGGCCAGGACACTAGAAGCCCTCCCACTGTTGCCCCCTTCCCCAAGCACCAAGAAGACAGAGCATCACTTGCCCCAGACATAAGAACATAAGAGAAGCCAATGTTGGATCAGGCCAGTGGCCCCTCCAGTCCAACACTCTGTGTCACACAGTGGCCAAAAACACCAGGTGCCCTCAGGAGGTCCAGCAGTGGGGCCAGGACACTCGAAGCCCTCCCACTGTTGCCCCCCCCCCCCATCAAGCACCAAGAATACAGAGCATCCCTTGCCCCAGACTGACGGTTCCTATCTATACCTTGTGGCTAAAAGCCACTGATGGACCTCGGCTCCAGATGTATAAGAACATAAGAGAAGCCAATGTTGGATCAGGCCAGTGGCCCCTCCAGTCCAACACTCTGTGTCACACAGTGGCCAAAAACACCAGGTGCCCTCAGGAGGTCCACCAGTGGGGCCAGGACACTAGAAGCCCTCTCACTGTTGCCCCCCCAGTCAAGCACCAAGAATACAGAGCAGCACTTGCCCCAGACCGAGAGTTCCTATCTATACCTTGTGGCTAAGAGCCACTGATGGACCTCTGCTCCATATGCTTAAGTAGTGGCGGATATTTCCCCAGCTCCAGTCTTCGAGCAAGCCGATACCTGTTCTCCGCAGAGGGTGCAGAAACCATATGCCCATCAGTCTCTCTGTGTGCGACGGACACTTTTCTTGCCGCCGCCCATTCAGTCGCCCGCAATCAGAAAGGAACTGGAGGGTGGCCTCTGAATGGAATACGTCGGTGTTGTGTGTGTGTGCGTTCGTGTGCACACACAAAAGGGTGAGGAATGTGAAAGGGATGGATGGCAACGATTCATGGCTGTTTCTGAGAGAGCGTGGATGGAGAGCTGCCAGAGCGGGAGTACTGCAAGCCGAAACCACGTCAGCATTTTTCTCATGCCTCGACTTGCCTGGTTTCCTTGCCCTTTACAGCGCCCGGAATGTATTTTAGTGTGGGTTCAATGTAAAAAAAAAAAATCCTCATTTTCCAGTGGAGCACAGAAACTTTACGCCAGGGGCAGTGTCCCCGCTAAGCTGAGTTATTAGGCGCTAGCTCACTGTTTTTTAGTCTCCGGCTCACATATTTTTGTCTTCGCTCAGGCAGGAGGGCTCCAGAGCCAACCCATTGATGCAGCAGCCAAATTGCCCGCTCACAACTTTAATGCCAGTGGCTCACAAAGTAGAATTTTTGTTCACAAGACTCCACAACTTAGAGGGAGCATTGGCCAGGGGTGTCAAACATAAGGCCCGGGTGGTGGAACCGGCCCATTCAGAGCTCTTATCTGGCCCGTGAGCAACTGGGGCGATGGAGGGAATGAGATGCTTGGGGGGGAGTGGGGGGAGAGTGGGCAGAGCTGCTGCAGTTGAGGCTTCAGCACAACAGAACAACCTTGGCCCAATCTGCATTTGCTCTGTAAAGCTGTTCCGTGCCGCTGTGGACATCGGATAAACGCCCATTAAGAGGAGACCTAAAATATAAACTGCTGGAGACTGCAGAAATGGACAGGCTGAGTATGGTTTGGCAAAATAAACTGGAAGATACGTTTTGGAAGAAATGGAATAAAGTATATAAATGGATGGATATTAAACTTCAGAAATAGACTCCAAAATGGGTTTTTTTGCAAGCTCTAAGAAAACAATCGTTAAATAAATGTATCTGCTTTATCGGAGTTTTGTATAACAATGTTATATTAAAAATCAATAACACTGTTAATTCAAGAGAGAGAGAGAGAGAGAGCTCTGAGAGGACTGTGACAGACCCAAGGTCACCCAGCTGGCTGCTTCTGCAGGGGTGGAGAATCAAACCCAGTTCTCCAGATTAGAGTCCGCTGCTCCGAACCGCTACACCAAACTCACTCTCAAGAGGAAGGAATTTTACTTACAAACACAGGAGCACGTCTTTAGTGGCATATTCATGTAGGTACATTTAACCCACTGTGAACAGATTAACTTCCAAAAAGGTTGACTGGTTACAGCTCCAAGCCCAGGTCAGAGAGAGAAGAAGAGAGGTCCTATATAAGATGGAAATCAGAAGGCAAGCAAAAGCCAAAGTTGCTCAGCACCTAAGGGATGAGAGGTTTGGGGCCACTTGCCCAGTGTACAGGGGCGTAGACTTTTTAAATCCCCGGGGGGGGCGGGGGCTCTCTCGTGCGCGCGTGCGCTCGGGACCATGTCCCCGCCGCTCTTCCCCCCCCCAGGGAGCCGCTGCTGCCCCCGGGCCATGCCCGCCCGCCCGCCGCGCTCCCTGCCCCCCTCCCTCCCTCCCTCTCCCCGCTCACCTCGGGGATTGCTGCTGGCTGCTGCTGCCTGCAGCCGGGGCCAGCGCGTCGCCCTTGCGGGCCCCGGGCTCCCGCTCTGCCTCGTGCCTAAGTTTCCCGGGGGGGGGGGCTCAGCTATGTGGAGCCGTAGTTGACGCCCATGCCAGGGGCTCTGCTCTTCGTTTGGGGAGAGGGGCCAGGAGAGAGGGAGAGAGCCACGGATGCTCCACGACCCGGACCCCGACAGGCGGGCCTGCAGCAGGGTGCTCCTTCGATGCCTCCTCCTCCTCCCCGGAAGCAGGGGTCCCTTCGGAACCAGCCGGCGTTAACCCCTCCCGGGCCCGGTTCGTGAAGCCCCTCGGCCGCCCAGGGCGGGCCGGGGCGGGGCGTTGCTAAGCGAGGCCGGGCACAAACAGAGAGGCGGCGGCGCCCGGAGGGAAGCCTGGGCCTTGGCAGCTCGGCGCAGAATGTCCCCGCGTGTCCTGGCTGGCGGTAGCCACCGGATAAAAATAGGTGACCGCGGCGACACTGGGAGGCCGGGCAGGTAGCGAAGGGCAGGGGGACAGCCCGGCCCGCTGCGCCTCGTGGGGCGGAAAGAATCCAGGAGGAGGAGGGGAAGCCCCCCCCGCCCAAGGGAGCTGCTGGGAGCCGAGGCCGGGCAGGGATGCACCCCCGGGAGAAAAGGCTCGGCTTCTGCCCCGGGAAGGGAGCCCGGCCCGGAGAGAGAGCAAAACTCATGGGGGGGGGAGACACCCTGAAGCAGCAAAAGGGACGAGCGAGTGACCCCAAGGACAGCGCGGGAGGGGCCGAAGGGCTTCCTGGTCAAGTCTCGGGGGGGGGAGATCTTTTCCGCGGAAGGGCGCCACCACGTGTCCCTTCCGAGGGATGGATTCGGTTTGTTCTTCTCTGGTTTGTAGCCCGCCAGTCTTCCAAGGGGCCTGCGCGCCCGCGCACACACACACACACACACACACACACACACACGCCTCGTGCCTAAGTTTCCCGGGGGGGGCTCAGCCTCCCCCGGCAAAATGGAGCGCATGACGGTGGCCAGTCAGCCGGCCATCACTGCCTCTCTCCCCCCGCCCCCCCCGCCCCAGGGAGGCAGGAGGGCAGGCCGGCAGGGTGCTCCATTTTGCCGGGGGTGGCTGAGCCCCCCCCAGGAAATTTCGGGGGGGGCTCGAGCCCTCGAGCCCCCCCGTAGTTGACGCCCATGCCAGTGTACCCCAATAAGAGAACTCTCTTAACCCTTTCCCTCCCAGATCCTCTTGCAGGCAGAGTTACAATATCCAGCATTTTATATGGGGGTATACATATACGGGGGCCGTGGTGGCTCAGAGGTTAAGACACTGAGCTGCAGGCCAGAAGGTGGGTAGCTCGGCAGTTCCAGACCCGAGTGCCGCATGACGGAGTGAGCTCCCGTATGGAGCAGAAGTCCATCAGTGGCTATCAGCCACAAAGTATAGATAGGAATTTTCAGTCTGGGGCAAGGGATGCTCTGTCTTCTTGGTGCTGAGGGGGGGGGCAACAGTGGGAGGGCTTTCTGCCCACTGCTGGACCTCCTGAGGGCATAGAGCAGGGGTGGCCAACCTTGCTTAACGTAAGAGCCGCACAGAATAAACGTAAGAGCCACATAGAGATGTCTGAGAGCCGCAAGACAGGAACAAATATCACGCACACGTTTTTATTTTAAAAAATATGCAAATTTGCTTTTTATTAACGTTAAATGGGACTGCCAAAAATAAAAACAAACGAGGAAAACCGGTTATAAGAAAGAGAGAGAGAGAAACTAGGAAAGCAAATAGATGGGAGGGAGGAGGGAAGGAAGGAAGGAAGGAAGGGAGAAAGAGAGAAAAAGCATGCCTCCCCTTTGCTTCCCCAGCTGCCCTGCCAGGAGCCGCACAATATGTGTGAAAGAGCCGCATGTGGCTCCCAAGCCACAGGTTGGCCACCCCTGGCATAGAGTGAGGCAAGTGATGCTCTGTATTCTTGGTGCTTGACGGGGGTGGGGGGGACAGTGGGAGGGCTTCTAGTGTTCTGGGCCTCCTGATGGCTCCTGTATTTTGCCTGCTGTGTGCCACAGAGGGTTGGACTGGAGGGGCCATTGGCCTGATCCATCGTGGCTTCTCTTATGTTCTTATATGGAGCAGAGGTCTATCTGTGGATGTTAGCCTCAAGGTACAGATGGAACACTCTGTCTGGGGCAGAGTGTTGGACTGGAGGGGCCATTGGCCTGATCCAACATGGCTTCTCTTATGTTCTTATGTTCTCTGGCTCCGGCTCCAGCCAACCTAGCAGTTAGAAAGCAAGAAATTGCAAGTAGATAAATATGTGAGGCTTCGATGGGAATGTAAGAGCGTTCTGTGTGCCTCGGCGTCTAGTCACGCTGGCCACACGACCTCGGAGAAGTCTTCAGACAGTGCCAGCTCTTCGGCTTGGAAACGGTGACGAGCACTGCCCCCTAGAGTTCGATTCGACTGGCTTTCGAGCAAGGGAAACCTTTACCTATACATAAATGGCTTTTAAAACCACACAGACTATGCTCAAGGGGATTAATTCAAGAAGCATTTGGGCACAGGTCAATAAGAACATAAGAGAAGCCACGCTGGATCAGGCCGGTGGCCCATCCAGGCCAACACTCTGTGTCACACAGTGGCCAAAAATACCAGGTGCCCTCAGGAGGTCCAGCAGTGGGGCCAGAACTCCAGAAGCCTTCCCACTGTTGCCCCCATCCCCAAGCACCAAGAATACAGAGCATCACTTGCTCCAGGCTCAAGAGTCCCTATCTATACCTTGTGGCTAAGAACCACCGATGGGCCTCTGCTGCAGATGTTTATCCAATTCCCTCTTGAAGCCGTCCATGCTTGTAGCTGCCACCACCTCCTGTGGCAGTTAAGACAGATGCTTGACACCGCTTGACAGATCCTGTTTAAGCTTGTGTTTTGTTTCAGCTCTGCTGGAGATTTCTGTTTGTGTTCAGAGACTTCTGCAATCCAGACTGTATTGTACTGTTCAGTGGTGTCCCATCCTGTTGATTGTGCTTGACTGACTGCTATGTCGTCCATGTTGAGTTCTCAGCAACAAAGACAGTCAATAATAATAATAATAATAATAATAATAATAATAATAATAATAATAATAATAATAGAAGAGAGTGGATTTATACCCCACCCTTCCCTACCCAAAGGAGTCTCAGAGTGGCTTACAGTCTCCTTTCCCTTCCCCTCTCCACAACAGACAGACGCCCTGTGAGGCAGGCGGGGCTGAGAGAGCTCTGACAGAAACTGCTCTTTTTCACAAACAGCTGTGCCAGAACTATGGCTTGAACAAACAAGGTCAAAGAAAGTTGTGCAAAACTCTATATAATGTGAAAAAACAATCAGTAAATATTATAACGTAATAAGGACTGTGTGTTCAGTTCTTTCAGGGAAGTTTTCAACAAGGTTTTCAGCGAGGTTTTGACGGGGTTTTCCAGAATAAAATCTCTCGTTTCATCCGTGGACTTCATCCAGACAGGAACATTTGATAGGTTGCGTGATGCATACACCAGGGCATTTATGAATCCCTCAATGTAGCCTTCGCTGGAAATGTCTTTACTTCTGTTGGTTATAGTACTATTCATCAGATGATGCTTTGATATTAATGCCTTTGTGTGTGCATCATGCAATCTATCAAATGTTCCTGTTCGGATGAAGTCCACGGATGAAACGAGAGATTTTATTCTGGAAAACCTCGTCAAAACCTCGCTGAAAACCTTGTTGAAAACTTCCCTGAAAGAACTGAACGCACAGTCCTTATTATGTTATAATATTTATTGATTGTTTTTCACATTATATAGGGTTTTGCACAACTTTCTTTGATCTTGTTTGTTCAGAACTAGGGCTTGCCCAAGGTCATCCAGCAGGTGCAAGTGGAGGAATGGGGAATCAAACCCGGGTCTCCCAGATTAGAGTCCGCGCACTTCACCACAACACCGAACTGGTGGTAATTATCATCATCATCATCCTCTGTTCCTAAAGTGGTTCAGCCTAGATACATTTATTTATTTCTCCCTGAGGCTCAAAGCATTTTAAAAAACTTAAAAGGCGGTGATAGGAACAGTAGGAGGCATATAATTAAATGGTATAAGAAGACAGGATTACAGAGTTAAAAAAATAAGGTGATAAAAAGTACATTTTCGGAGGGAAGCCATGTCAGTCTGAGGTAGAACAGCTAAATTTAAGTCCAGGAGCACCTTAGGGATTTGGGGGGTTGATATTAAAGCAAAAGAGTTTTCAGCTAAACATGAGGAAGAACTTCCTGACGGTTAGGGCGGTCCCTCAGTGGGACAGGCTTCCTCGAGAGGTGGTGGGCTCTCCTTCTGGGGAGGTTTTCAGACAGAGGCTAGAGGGCCATCTGACAGCAATGCTGATTCTGTGAACTTAGACAGGCCATGAGAAGGGAAGGCAGGAAGGGGTTGCCTCAGCGCTTAGTTCTCATGGCCCTTTCTCACACGCCCAGGGAAATGCTGATCGCCACTTCGGGGTCAGGAAGCAGTTTTTCTCCAGGCCAGTTTGGCCAGGGATCCTGGAGGGTTTTTTTTGTCATCTTCTGGGCATGGAACAGTGACCACTCCACTCCACCCTTGTTTTTTTGAGACTGAGAAGACGCGGGGGAAATCAGGAGGAGCTGCGGGTCAAAATGCGTCCGCGCAGTGAATCGTGTGAAATTGACCAATGCAACCAGGGCAAATGGAAGAGCAATGGCAGCACAGCTGCTTGCGGGAAATTGGTCTTTGTGTGTGTGTGGGGGGAAGTATTTGTGAATTTCCTGCCTGGTGCTGGGAGTTGGACTAGATGGCCCTGGAGGTCCCTTCCCACTTTGATTCTATGATTCTAACCTGGGACCTTCTGCATACCAAGCAGATGCTCTGCCTCTGTGCCATGGCCCATCCCCTATTTATGTTGTCTAAATGAATAGGTATACATTTCCTCATGGGGGCAAACAGCCCCCTCCGCTGGATTTTCAGAGAGATCCGGTGCCAGGATGCCGGAAACGGAAAACATCAGGTGCCCCACGTATTCAAAAGCCTTGTGGTCATCTGACGTCCACTGTGCAGACCTTGCGATACATGGTGTGAATCAGCCCGAAGGAACAGTGAAACTAAAAGAGAGACCGATTTCCCACGAGGCGCTGCTCCGGCGTCGTTCTTCCCTTTGCCCCGGTTGCGTCCTGTTTTTTGAGGATCACTGAAGCCGCGGGGGAATTTGGGCAAAGCCGTGCGTCAAAATGCAGCGCGGGGCAAACAGTGGGAAATTCAAGCATGCAGTCGGGGCAAAGGGAGGAACGAGGCCGGAGCAGCGCCTCGCGGGAAATCAGTCAGAGACAATCACACGTGAAACAGACTTGGAGATAGCCTAGAGGTCAGGGGTCTTGGCCAGAAAAAATAATCAATTAAATGACAATCTGCTGTTCCTACCAACCTGACCCCTCCTCAGGTCTAATGCCTGTGCCGGGGCTGGTTCGAGTTTCCGGGTTGTGCACTAGGGATTCTCCTACAGCTTGTAACTCTGCCACTGAACAGATAGTTACGGAAACTCCAGCTCATATCCCCTTAGATCTTTTTATCCGCCCCACCCCACTGATGCAGTGACTGTGATTTCAGAGGAACCGTACAACGATAACAGTTGGGGGCAGATGAAGGAACAGTGGGGGGGGGGGGGTGGATGGCCGCTGGTTCCCTCTTCTCCCATTTTGATGGAAGATTTAGAAGTACAAGAGAGATCTCTGAAGGCTGCCTGAGGGAAGGGCAGAGCTCAGTGGTAGAGCCTCTGCTTTGCACGCAGAAGGTCCCAGGTTCAATCCCCAGCATCTTCAGTTGAAAGACCAGACAGCAGAAGATGTGAAAGACCTCCACCTGATATCCTGGAGAGCTGCTAAGAGGGGCTGTGGCTCAGTGGCAAAACTTCTGCTTGGCATGCGGAAGGTCCCAGGTTCAGTCCCCGGCATCTCCAGTTAAAAGGACCAGACAGTAGACCATGTGGAAGACCTCAGCTTGAGACCCTGGAGAACTACTGCCAGTCTGATAGAGAATACTGACCCTGATGGACCCAGTAGAAGGCAACTTCATGTATGTTCATGTAGGTGTGTCAGCCCTGGGTTGGGAAGTACCCAGAGACTTTCAGGGTGGAGCCTGAGGGGGGTGGGGTTTGGGGAGGGGAGGGGAGGGACCTCCACAGGGTATAATGTCATGGAGTCCATCCACCTTCCAGTCTGGTGTGGTGGTTAAGAGCGCAGACTCTAATCTGGGGGAACTAGGTTCAATTCCCCACTCCTCCACATGCAGCCAGCTGGGTGACCTTGAGCCAGTCACAAGTTCTTTCAGAGCAGTTCTGTCATGAGCAGTTCTCGAGAGAGCTCTTTCAGCCCCACCTACCTCACAGGGCATCTGTTGTGGTAGAAGCCATCTTCCACCTCTGGCAGGAGCCCGGAAACCCTAACCCTTCATTCTACACTGAGGACTGGGGGCTACTAGTGATAATCAGGGTTGCCAGCTCTGGGATGGGAGATACATGGAGGTTTGGGGAGGGGGTGGAGCCTGGGGAGGGAGGGGTTTGGGGAGGGGAGGGGAGGGGCCTCGGCGGGATATAATGCTGTACATTCCATCCTGCAAAGCGGCCATTTTCTCCAGGGGAACCGATCTTTATCGTCTGGAGATCCATTGTAACAGCAGGAGATCTCCCGGTGCCACCAGCAGGTTAGCAACCCCAGTTACAACCCTGGTTATAAAGACTCTTCTGTAGTCTCCAGGCAACAGAGATCAGTCCACATGGGCGAAATGTCTGCTTTGGAAGGTGGACCTCATACCTTTCTGAGGTCCCTCCTCTCTCCACACTCTGTCCTCGCCGGCCGCACTGTCGGCTCCATCGAGTCCCCCCTCCAAAGCAGACATTTCTCTCGGGGGGGGGGCTGATCTTGGTTGCCTGGAGACCAATTGCAGGAGGATATCTCTGGGGGCCACCTGCAGTGACGCCCCCAGGTTTTTCTGCCCACTAGGCGAGGAGACATTCTGGCGCCCCCTCATGCGGGGTGGGCTGGGGACGGGTGCCGGAGCCACAGCGGATGGGCTGAGGGGGTGAGCTGCAAATGCATACAGGGGGTGGGAGCGCTCAAGGGGAGGGGAAGGGAGCTTGTGGCAGGTTGCAAAAGGAGCTCCAAAGAGACCGCGGGGGTGGCAGAGGTCGAGCGGCACTTTCCCGTCATCCCGGGCTGTTCCCCGTGCCTATCCCCCCCCCCCCCCGCCGCCTTCTTCTCCTTCTGTCTGGGGGGCTGCAAAGAGAGGAGTCTCTTGCTGGGGACAGAGCAAGAAGCCAGCAAGGGAGAGCCAGTTTGGTGTAGTGGTTAAGTGCGCGGACTCTAATCTGGGAGAACCGGGTTTGATTCCCCACTCCTCCACTTGCACCTGGCTGGATGACCTTGGGCAAGCCATAGTTCTGGCACAGCTGTTCCCTCGAGGACAGCTTGGGAAAGAGCTCTCTCAGCCCCACCTACCTCCCAGGGTGTCTGTTGTGGGGAGGGGAAGGGAAAAGGAGTTTGAAAGCCGCTCTGAGACTCCCCTGGGGAGTGGAGGGCGGGGTATAAATCCAATCTCTTCTTCTTCTTCTTCTCTTCCTGTGCGGGGCGAGGAGGGGACGAGGCCAGCCAGAATGGCGCTCTCACTGAGCCGTTGTCCCAGGCGACAGTCTAAAATTTAACAATAACAGGCCGGCCCTGGCCACCTGGAGATTTCTAGGAATTAGAACCCCAGACTACAGAGATCAATTCCCCTAGAGGTGGAGGAGGCGAGGAGGAGGATTTTATCTGATTTGTTTTCAGTTCCCTTCCTAATAACCCCCAGCATAGCGTTGGCCTTTTTCATTGCAGTCACACACTGTCTCGACATTTTCAGTGAGGTATTTACTACGATTCCAAGATCTCCAAGAGAGCCAGTTTGGTGTGGCGGTTAAGTGCGCGGACTCTAATCTGGGAGAACCGGGTTTGATTCCCCACTCCTCCACTTACACCTGCTGAATGACCTTGGGCAAGCCGTAGCTCTGTACCAGCTGTTCTCCCAAGGACAGTTGTCTCAGAGATCTCTCAGCCCCACCTACCTCCCAGGGTGTCTGTTGTGGGGAGGGGAAGGGAAAGGAGTTTGTAAGCCGCTCTCCAAGTGAGTGAAGGGCAGGATATAAATCCAATCTCTTCTTCTTCTTCTTCTTCTTCTTCCTGTGCGGGGCGAGGAGGGGACGAGGCCAGCCAGAATGGCGCTCTCATTGAGCCGTTGTCCCAGGCGACAGTCTAAAATTTAACAATAACAGGCCGGCCCTGGCCACCTGGAGGGTGGCAACCCCGGCCCCGAATCCCATCTTCTGCTTTTGCACCCAGCTCTGCCTTCTTAAGGCCTCTCTGCAACACACAAGGTCAAACACGTCTGCCGAGACCTCCGATGCATCTTTACGGCCTCCGTTCCAGGGGGGCTCCTCGCGCCGGCATTGGTTCGCAGGATTCTCCCGGAGGTCTGTGTTTCAATAGCCGAGAATAGAAACCGCAAATCACATAGAATGGAAACTGCAAATCACAGAGCCCAGAGACGGGAAATCACGGCTCCCTGCTTCCTGGAAGGATCCAGAGGGGCAGCGTCTATGGAGTCACTTCTTTTGTGTGAAGAGGGCTCTCGAAATGCAGGGCTTTCCTATTGGCAATGCTTGTTTATTTAGAAAGATATAAGCTGAGCAGAGAGGAGGCGACGAGGACCCATCTGGCAGTGCTAGTCCTTGAAAGAACATCAGATGAAATGTTGCTCTCTCTCTCTCTCTCTCTCTCTCTGTTTTGCAGCATTCTGACTGGAGTTGTCAACCTCCAGGTGGGGCCTGGAGATTTCTAGGAATTAGAACCCCAGACTACAGAGATCAATTCCCCTAGAGGTGGAGGAGGCGAGGAGGAGGATTTTATCTGATTTGTTTTCAGTTCCCTTCCTAATAACCCCCAGCATAGCGTTGGCCTTTTTCACTGCAGTCGCACACTGTCTCGACGTTTTCAGTGAGGTATCTACTACGATTCCAAGATCTCCAAGAGAGCCAGTTTGGTGTGGCGGTTAAGTGCGCGGACTCTAATCTGGGAGAACCGGGTTTGATTCCCCACTCCTCCACTTGCACCTGCTGGAGGACCTAGGGCAAGCCATAGCTCTGCACCAGCTGTTCTCTCAAGGACAGCTTGGGAAAGAGCTCTCTCAGCCCCACCGACCTCACAGGGTGTCTGTTGTGGGGAGGGGAAGGGAAAGGAGTTTGTAAGCCGCTCTGAGAATGGGGAGTGAAGGGCGGGGTATAAATCCAATCTCTTCTCCTCTTCTTCTTCATCTCTCCGCCAGTTCGGACCCCATCAACATGTATTTATAGTTAGGATTTTTGGCTCCAATGTGCATCACTTTGCACTTGGCCACACTGAACCCAATTTGCCACATTGACGCCCACTCGCCCATCCTTGACAGATCCCTTTGGAGTGCCTCACAAGGACATCTGGCGGCGGGGGGGGGGCGGGGAGAGATCTTTGGTCTCATCCGGCGAGGAGACGTTAACATGCTCATGTTCTTCTCCCCGCCTCGAGCAAGGAGCTTCCCTTCTTCTTCCAACCCAGTTCTGGAATCTGGCCGGCTTCCCCCGCTGGGCTCAGCCGTCAGCCCTGCGGCTCCCAGGCAGACGAGTTCATCGGGCAGGGTGCCAGGAAGGCTCAGCCGACGTGCGTATCAGCTGGCGTGTGCCCCCGGCAACACTGAATGACATCCTTCCCAATCAATCCCTGTCTTGCTGCATTCTGGCTGTGAGAAGCTGCGTCTTATTCCAAGCAAAAGGATGCAAAAGAGAAGGGTTCGGCAGGGCCCGTTTTTACGCACGAGTGATAGGGCAATGCCAGAATGGATCGGCTCAGAAAGATGCTTTAATAAATGGATAGGTCGGTTTGCCAGCTCCTGATTGAAATCCTGCCCTGAACTTCTTGTGAATTTCTCATCTATTTCTAGGTGGAGTCAAAAATAGAGAGAATCAAGTTTTGGACTTCAGATTCGATTTTGTTTCGCCGCATATTTGCATGGTGGAAAACCTTACTGGAGAGCCAGTTTGGTGTCGTGGTTAAGTGTGTGGACTCTAATCTGGGAACTGATCAACGCCATCTGTAGAGCAGTTGTAATTCTGAGTGATCTCCAGACCTCACCTGGAGATTGGCAACAGTGGTTCCCCAAGAGGGACTAGCTGGTTTGGAGGGCAGAGTCCATGGCATTGTACCTGTCTGAGGCCCCACGCCTCCTCAAACCTCACCCTCGCCAAGCTCCATCCCTCAGATCTCCAGGAATTCCCCACCTGGAGTTGGCAACCCATTCTCCTTCCCAGCCAAGCATCAACCTGCCTTTATTTCCCCCTCACTGTACAGCTTTCACTGTTCATCCCCAATAAAGCCTCATAAAAAGTTCAAAGTGACAAATGCACAACGAAGAGCCATATTGGTTAAGTGGTAGTGGTTAAATGTGCGGACTCTAATCTGGGAGAACCAGGTTTGATTCCCCACTCCTCCACTTGCACCTGGCTGGAGGACCTTGGGCAAGCCATAGCTCTGTACCAGCTGTTCTCTCAAGGACAGTTGTCTCAGAGCTCTCTCAGCCCCACCTACCTCACAGAGTGCCTGTTGTGGGGAGGGGAAGGAAAGGAGTTTGTAAGCCCCTCCGAGACTTCAAGTGAGTGAAGGGCGGGATATAAATCCAATCTCTTCTTCTCTTCTTCTTTTGTGGGTATAGAGCAATAGCAAACTAGTCAATTGGTGCAAGTAGAAGAAGAAGAAGAGATTGGATTGATACCCCGCCCTTCGCTACCCGAAGGAGTTTCAGAGCGGCTTACAAACTCCTGTCCCTTCCCCTCCCCACAACAGACGCCCGGTGAGGGAGGTGGGGCTGAGAGAGCTCTTTCAAGGACTGCTCCTGAGAGAGCAGCTCTGAGAGAACTTGCGAGGGACCCAAGGTCACGCCAGCAGCTGCATGTGGAGAAGCGGGGAATCAACCCCCCGTTCTCCCAGAAGAGAGTACACCAGGAGTCATTTCGTAGAAAAAGAGGTGCAGGAGTTCATTAGCAGAACTCATTAGCATAACTTCTTTGCATATGCCACATCCCACGACAAAGGGCCGGCATTCATGCTTGCCTGGGTTCCCTGCTCCTGGGCTGGTAACTCCCGGAACGCCGTTCCTGCTCGTTCCGCCTCAAAATGACCCCTGGAGTCCGTGCTCCTGACCACTACGCCAAACTGGCTCTAAAGTCCCTGTCCTCCCCAGGCTCCACCCCCAGATCTCCACCTGGAGCTGGCAACCCTACCTCACCCACCCCTGCCAGTGGTGGTGGTGGTGGGGACCTGGCAATTCTCCAGGGAATCCTGCTGCTCATTGTGAAGTGGAAGCAGGACCTGATGTCCACACCTCCATTTCCTCTCCTTCCCCCTACCCCGCCCGGCCCTGCTGCCCCCCTTTCCCACACAGCTCCTCCAGCTAGGAAGGAGACAGCAACTGCAGCAAAGAAGCACAACCCAGTGAAATCAAACCAGGCCCAGCCAGGCATCAGGACCAATTAAGAGCTCTTGGTGGGGAAAAACGGGTCTTCCAACCAGGGGCAAGTTCATTTGTCTGTGCCTGTTCATCTCAGGAGCGTCTCTGGCTGCCGGCGCCGCTTGCCAGGCGTGAGGTTCCACATCTGCCAAGGGCACGGCAACCTTCCT
Organism: Lepidodactylus listeri; assembly: GCA_029233225.1. Classification (NCBI taxonomy): domain Eukaryota; kingdom Metazoa; phylum Chordata; class Lepidosauria; order Squamata; family Gekkonidae; genus Lepidodactylus; species Lepidodactylus listeri. The sequence goes on from JARCFY010000002.1 coordinate 7,623,537, forward strand.
CCTGCTGCGCGGGAGGAAGAGGCTGTGTGAGAAATAAATGTGTCTCCCTGCTTTCTGGAGCCTCTCCCGAGTTCCCTCTCCATCCCCCCCCCCTCCAGGTGGGACTTGGCAGGAAGCGAGAAGAAGTAATTGCTGGAGGCATCTGACTCTGGGCCGCTTCCCTGCCTCTGATTTCCGATTGTGGTGTGCCATAAAAAACAGCAGCAACATGTATTTTGGCTTCTGGTGTCAGGGATGGCCAGGTCTAAGGCCTTCCTGCCCCCCAGGAACAAGATATTCAAGGAGGGAGACAGAGAGAGAGAGAGAGAGAAAGACAGAGAGATGTAATTTTAGAGCCAGTTTTGGTTTAGTGGTTAGGCGCGCAGACTCTAATCTGGGAGAACCGGGTTTGATTCCCTACTTCTCCACATGCAGCAGCTGGGGTGACCTTAGGTCACTCACAAGTTCTCTCAGAGCTGTTCTCTCACGAGCAGTCCTCAAAAGAGCTCTCTCAGCCCCACCTACCTCACAGGGTGTCTGCTGTGGGGGAGGGGAAGGGAATGGAGATTTTAAGGTCAAATCTACATCTGACTTTCCCGCTGGAATCATTCTAGTTTCAAAAAAATCCATCTATACCTGTTTCTAGTTTCAAACCATACTTGTTCTAGTTTAAAAATCACTGTCTACGTTCGTGAATTGCCCTCTTGCGGTCAAGCAAGCATTATACTGCTTTAAACAGATCCTATTACTTACTGCTCTTCAGACCCAGGGGAAAAAAATCAAAGTGAAATTTGAAACCAGCATGAAATGAGTGTAGGAAAAGACAGCAGTCAAACTGCTTCAGAGGGGAGGTGTAGATTTGGCCTAAGCCGCTCTGAGACTCCTTCAGGTAGGCCAAATCTACACAGAGGTAGGCCCAGTGCCTGGTCTCCATGGGGACAGATGTGCCACTGGAGGAATAGCCACTTGCCAACTGACTGCCTTCCCCTGGGCACTCCTTTTAAAATAGGGTGTCTGAGACGGTGGAGGTCTACATGGTATGGAGAACCACTACCAGCATCAAAAGTTATAAAGTATTTATTAAAAAGAAAGTGTTCTTAAGTGTACTTTTAGCACAGCATCAGACTGAGCAAGGAATACAAAAGAAATGGGTAAAATGCAACTCCTCTGTCCCCCCTCTCCATACATGCCCTGTCAGATGTCAAAAAATAGGACAGGCTCTTTAGCTTAGGAGTTCTAGACCTCTACAGAGGTGCCCTTTCCTTAAAGATCCCTCCAGCTTTGTAGGCCAGCACATGGTCAATGGCTGCCTTCCCAGCGGAGAGGTCTTTGTGCTCTCATAGATGTGCTCTCATGGATGCAGTGCCCAAAGAAAAGAGATTTCCTTCCTGCTGCAAGGAGTTTTTATCATCTCTGCTTCTCCTCCCACTGACCAGGTCAGGCCGGGCCAGAGAAGCTCTTCCTCAATCTGTAGCAATTAATACCTCCAAAACTCTGTTCCCTGCTTGAAGGGGGGGAGAAGGGGAGAGCTTGATGGTCCTGTTGTCTAGACCTATTAGCATTTGTATGAAGGAGTGCTGAGATAAATCTGGAATGACACTGATTGCCTCCCTCCCTCCTAGGCTATTCTCTGCCCGGGGCAGGGCGGGGGGGGGGGGGGAAGCTTTTAAAATGCACAGTGCAGGTTTTGCTTAGTTCAAACCTCCCAGGAAAAAAATGCATTCCTTTACAGTCTCGAAGAAAGAGGTCCTTGGAGACAGCGGCAAAACGACCAGTGTTTCATGGAGAGAAGGAGAGAAGGTCCAAACAGATTTGAGGGGTGCATGTATGGATCCAAGAAGACACACACTGCACTGGTGTCTAGGGACTCTAGATATAGGGCAAAATGTTCCCTGGGGCGAGCTGACATATTTGCCCCCCAAACAATAACTTCATAGGTTTGGGGGAGGTGGACAGTGATTTGGGAGAAGTTTGACGGGATTTCCTGAGGTGGATTACAGGTGTAAATGGTGCTTAATGACCCTGTAAGTACTGAATGGGAAAAGGTACCTAACTATGAATACATGATGATGGGGTCCGAACTGGCAGAGACTGACCAAGAGAGAGATCTTGGAGTCGTAGTAGATAACTCGATGAAAATATAGAGACAGTGTGTGTCTGCAATGAAAAAGGCCAACGCTATGCTGGGGGTTATTAGGAAGAGAATTGGAAACAAATCAGCCAGGATCATAATGCCCCTTTATAGATTGATGGTGCGACCTCATTTGGAGTACTGTGTACAGTTCTGGTCTCCACACCTCAGAAAAATTATTATAGCATTGGGAAAAGTACAGAGGAGTGCAACGAGAATGATAAAAGGTTGGAACACTTTCCCTGTGAAGAAAGGCTGAAACACTTGGGGCTCTTTAGCTTGGAGAAACAATGGCTGAGGGGCGACATGATCGAGGTTTATAAGATTATGCACGGAATAGGGCAGGTAGAGAAAGAAGTCTACAAGCATGGACAGCTTCAAGAGGGAATTAAACATGTGGAGCAGAGGCCCATTGGTGGCTCTTAGCCACAAGGTACAGATAGGAACTCTCAGCCTGGGGCAAGTGATGCTCTGTATTCTTGGTGCTTGGGGGGGGGCAACAGTGGGAGGGCTTCTCTAGTGTCCTGGCCCCACTGCTGGACCTCCTGATGGCACCTGGTGTTTTTGGCCACTGTGTGACACAGAATGTTGGACTGGATGGGCCACTGGCCTGATCCAACATTGGCTTCTCTTATGTTCTTATGTTTGGTGAATAGAATTAAGTGTTGCTTAAAAGGGTAAATGGGTAAAGTGAGGCTGGACATTGTCTAGCTTAGTCCAAGGTGAGAGAATAGTTTCTTGGGAGACCACTTCTCCTCAGGGGTCCATTGGAGTGGGAGCACACAGGAGCGCAACTCCGGGAGTGAGGAGCCCAGGGGGCGGGCACATGACCAAGCCCCGCCCCCTCCTCGGCTTCCCCGAGCAGTGCAGAGGTGCAGCGCCCCGGGGAAAGCCCTGCTAGGGTCTTTATTGTTTTTAATGTTTTGTTTTAATATTGATAATTTTATCATTGTTCCTTTTATGACTGTGTGCTGCTTTTCCAGAGACTTGCTCAAGGTGGCATATAAATTTTCTAAGTGTACCATTTTTTATCTGGGCACATGGCACATAAGTACTGGAGAAATTTCACCAACGCTTCAGCAGCTTCCCCCCCATCAGTTTGGTGTAGTGGTCAGGAGCTGGACTTTAATCTGGGAGAACCGGGTTTGATTCCCCACTCCTCCACATGCAGCTGCTGGTGTGACCTTGGGCCAGTCACAAGTTCCCTCAGAGCTGTTCTCTCATGAGCAGTTCTCAAAAGACCTCTCTCAGCCACCTACCTCACAGGGTGTCTTGTTGTGGGGAGGGGAAGGGGAAGGGATGGGTGGTGCACATGTCCTGGGTCTCTCAAGTCTACTTGAAACCTGGTAGTTTCAAGGGAGCAGGAAGAGAATGAGGGTGTGTTCTTGACGCTTCTTTTTATTGCACAAAGTATTGGATGGGGAAGGGACTGGAGGAAGAGCAGGTCAGTTTCACTCACCTGTGGAGTGGAGCCTGAGGGGGGGGTGTGGCCTTCTGACACACTCCCGGTATGTTAGGGGGTGTGGCATATGCAAATGAGTGATGCAAATGAGTTATGCTAATGAGCTCCTGCACCTCTTTTTCTACGAAATGACCCCTGGAATTAAGTGTTGCTTAAATGGGTAAATGGGTACAGTGCGGCTGGACATTGTTTATCTTAGTCCAAGGTGAGGCAATAGTTTCTTGCGAGACCCCTTTTCCTAAATGATGCATCTCCCAGGTATGGAGGAGGTCGTTAGCTGGCCAGCGGCTCTTACCCACACTTCGAAACTACACGTCCAGGCTTGCCTCTCGCTGGCATCCATTTTGTGTCACTTAGGGGCAGGCAGTCTCTTGCACGTGATATTTGAGATGCTATATTAGGAAGGGTGTTTCGGGATTGTTAGCGATAAACTGCCCCTCGACAAGAGAAGGGGGCTACATGTTAACAAGGTGGGATTGGGAAGACTTTGATACCTTCTAAATCTATTTCTCTAGGAATACAGCTTGCATTCCTCGTTGGGGGTGGGGGGTCTGGAAAAGAGAGTCCTTTTTTTTAGCACGCATGAGATTTTAAAATTCATAACGTTCTTCATATTTTGGAAATGAGACGTGTGACATATAAAAATGTGCTAACTTCTGACAATTTAAACGGGAGCATGGGTTTTTAATAAACTGCGGGGGAATGGAAGAAACATAAGAACATCAGAAGAGCCCTGCTGGATCAGACCAGTGGTCCATCCAGTCCAGCATCCTGTCTCACACAGTAGCCAACCAGTTCCTCTGGAGGGCCAGCAACAGGGCAGAGAGGCCGAGGCCTTCATAAAAACATCAGAAGAGCCCTGCTGGATCAGGCCAGTGGTCCGTCTAGTCCAGCATCCTGTCTCACACAGTGGCCGACCAGTTCCTCTGGAGGGCCAACAACAGGGCAGAGAGGCTGAGGCCTTCTTAAGAACATCAGAAGAGCCCTGCTGGATCAGGCCAGTGGTCCCTCTAGTCCAGCATCCTGTCTCACACAGGGGCTGACCAGTTCCTCTGGAAGGCCAACAACAGGGCAGAGAGGCCGAGGCCTTCATAAGAACATCAGAAGAGCCCTGCTGGATCAGGCCAGTGGTCCGTCTAGTCCAGCATCCTGTCTCACACAGGGGCTGACCAGTTCCTCTGGAAGGCCAACAACAGGGCAGAGAGGCCGAGGCCTTCATAAGAACATCAGAAGAGCCCTGCTGGATCAGGCCAGTGGTCCGTCTAGTCCAGCCTCCTGTCTCACACAGGGGCCAACCAGTTCCTCTGGAAGGCCAACTACAGGGCACAGAGGCCGAGGCCTTCATAAGAACATCAGAAGAGCCCTGCTGTATCAGACCAGTGGTCCATCTGGTCCAGCATCCTGTCTCTCACAGTGGCCAACTAGTTCCTCTGGAAGGCCAACAACAGGGCAGAGAGGCCAAGGCCTTCATAAGAACATCAGAAGAGCCCTGCTGTATCAGACCAGTGGTCCATCTACTCCAGCATCCTGTCTTACACAAAGGCCAGCCAGTTCCTCTGGAGGGCCAGCAACAGGGCAGAGAGGCTGAGGACTTCCCCTGATAAGAACATAAGAAGTGCCCTACTGGGTCCATCTAGTCCAACATCCTGTCTCACATAGTGGCCAACCAGTTCCTCTGAAGGTCCAGCAATGGGGCATAGAGGCTGAGACCTTCATAAAAGCCTAAGAAGAGCCCTGATAGACCAGACCTGTGGTCCATCTAGAAGAAGAAGAAAAGATTGGATTTATACTCCGCCGTTCACCACCCAAAGGAATCTCAGAATGGCTTACAATCTCCTTTCCCTTCCCCTCCCCACAACAGACACCCTGTGAGGTGGGTGGGGCTGAGAGAGCTCTGACAGAAACTGCTCTTTTTCAAGGACAGCTGTGCCAGAACTATGGCTTGCCCAAGGTCATCCAGCAGCTGCAAGTGGAGGAGTGGGGAATCAAACACGGTTCTCCCAGATCAGAGTCCATGCACTTAACCACTACACCAAACTGGCTCTCAGAGCAGATCTGAAAGGGATTTCACTGAAGCATAGAAACATAAGAACATCAGAAGAGCCCTGCTGGATCAGCCCAGTGGTCTATCTCGTCTAGCATCCTATCTCACACAGTGGCCAACCAGTTTCTCTGGAGGTCCAACAACAGGGTATAGAGTCCGAAACCTTCCCCAACCTTGCCTCCTGGCATTCAGAAATTCTCTGGTGTTTGAGATTTTCTCCTGAAGGGGGAGTTTCAGCTGCCTCACTTTCTCACATCTATTTTTTCTCTCATGCCCATTAGTGGCTCCCGCTATAAGGAGTATATGGATGTTGACGGTATTGTATTTGGCCCGTCTAGTCCTGCATTTCTTTCCATATCTGCCAGCCCAAGCAGTGCTTCTGGGGAGGCCACAAGAAGGTCAGGAACCCCGGAAGAAGGATGACCATCACCAGCCATCAGGGTTCTGCCTGCGTACCACTAATTTACGAAAGTTATGATAGACCCATCCCATGTATATGTGTCTTTCTAGGTAAGCCAGTGGCCATCTGACGCTGAATCCCAACTGTTCATTATCTGTTGTATGAAGAAGGAACTTTGGAGGGAGAGGGTGGACATGAATCTCATGCCACTTCGCTAAACTGAGGGATCCTGGTATTCTGGTGTGATGACTGAAAGAACCTTGGTGGTGGTGGGAAGTGCTATCAAGTCACAGACAACTTACGGCAACCCTGGAGAGTTTTCAAGGCAAGAGATGTTCAAAGATGGTTCGCCATTGCCTTCCTCTGCAGGGAAACCCTAGGCTTTCTCAGTGGTCTCCCATCCAAATTCTACCCAGGGCTGACCCTGCTTAGCAGATGAGCGCTGAGAAGACTGGCCTAGCTTGGGCCATCCAGGTCTGGGCAGAGACAATTAGAGGTGGTTTCCCATTGCCTTCCTCTGCGTAGCAACCCCGGACTTTCGCCGTGGTCGCCTAGCCAAGTAGAAACCAGGACCAAACCCACTAAGCTTCCAAGATGTGAAGAAATCGAGCTAGCCTGGGCTATCCAGGTCAAGGCAAAAGAAGATTAGCCCTACTTATTTCCTCTCTGTTGTCCATCTATATACTAATAGCCAAGTTGCCCCCTCCGTGCGGATATCTACATCCGCACAGAGAGGGGAATTCGGGGCAGGGAGATTTTTCTGCACACTAGGGGGACTCTCCACGTGTGCAGAAAAATCTTTAAAGTAGTCAGGGGTCCGTTGGAGGGGGAGCGCACAGGAGCGCAGCTCCAGGAGTGAGGAGCCCAGGGGGTGGGCACATGACCAAGCCCCGCCCCCTCCTCGGCTTCCCCGAGCAGTGCAGAGGCACAGCGCCCCGGGGAAAGCCCTGCTAGGGCCTTTATTGTTTTTAATGTTTTGTTTTAATATTGATAATTTTATTATTGTTCCTTTTATGACTGTGTGCTGCTTTTCCAGAGACTTGCTCAAGGTGGCATATAATTTTTCTAAGTATACCATTTTTTATCTGGGCACATGGCACATAAGTACTGGAGAAATTTCACCAATCCTTCAGCAGCTTCCACCCCATCAGTTTGGTGTAGTGGTCAGGAGTTGGACTCTAATCTGGGAGAACCGGGTTTGATTCCCCACTCCTCCACATGCAGCTGCTGGTGTGACCTTGGGCCAGTCACAAGTTCTCTCAGAGCTGTTCTCTCATGAGCAGTTCTCAAAAGACCTCTCTCAGCCCCACCTACCTCACAGGGTGTCTTGTTGTGGGGAGGGGGAGGGGGAGGGATGGGTGGTGCACATGTCCTGGGTAGCTCAAGTCTACTTGAAACCTGGTGGTTTCAAGGGAGCAGGAAGAGAATGAGGGTGTGTTCTTTACATTTATTTTTATTGCACAAAGTATTGGACAGGGAAGGGAATGGAGGAAGACCAGGTCAGTTTCACTCAGCTGTGGAGTGGAGCCTGAGGGGTGGGTGTTGCCTTCTGACACACTTCCGGTATGTTAGGGGGTGTGGCATATGCAAATGAGTTATGCTAATGAGTTATGCTAATGAGCTTCTGCACCTCTTTTCCTACGAAATGACCCCTGAAAGTAGTGCAGTGTTCCCTCTAAGCTGAGTTAGTGTGAGCTAGCTCACAGTTTTTCAGCCTCTGGCTCACACCTTTTTGTCTTAGCTCCAGAAGGATGGCTCCAGAGCCAGCTAATTTATGCAGCAGCCAAATCGCTCGCTCACAACTTTAATGCCAGTCGCTCACAAAGTAGGGGCTGCAGTGGCTCAAGTGGTTAAGACGCTGAACTGCGACCGGAAGTTCGAGACCCGAGTGCTGCATGACAGAGTGAGCTCCCATCTCTGGCCCCAGCTCCTGCCAACCTAGCAGTTCGAAAGCAAGACATTGCAAGTCGATAAATAGGTACCACTTCGGTGGGAAGGTGACAGCATTCCCGCGGCGTCTAGTCATGCCGGTCACATGACCACAGAGAAGCCTTCGGACAGCGCTGGCTCTTCGGCTTGGAAACAGAGATGAGCACCGCATCCCTAGAGTTGTATTCGACTGGATTTCGAGCAAGGGAAATTTTTACCTTTACCAGCTCACAAAGTAGAATTTTTGCTCCCAAGACTCCACAGCTTAGAGGAAGCACGGCTCCCATCTCCACTAGGATATCACAAAGCTGAGAAAGGTGGCGACCAAAATGATCAAGGAGATTGAATGCCTTTGAAATAGAGTGCTTTCTCTTTGAGGATAGGTTAAACAGTCTGAGGCTTTTCAGTTTCGGGGGGAAAGACAACTAAGAGGGTCATTGTAACAATGGCTCATCAAATTATGAATCATGTGGAGAGGCTGAATGGAGATTTTCCCTTTCTTCTCATTATGCTAGAACTCCAGATTTCCCCAATTAAATCTATTGGCAGTTCATTTATAATGATGTACCCTTTCTACTAAAGAACAAAGTTTGAGTCCAGCAGCACCTTTAAGACCCACGAAGTCTTAAAGGCGCCACTGAACTCAAACTTTGTTCTGTTGCTTCAGACCAACCTGGCTAGCCACCAGAACCCTTTCAACTCAAGATGTTGATCTTGGTTTTATCATAAGAAGAAGAGGAGGGGGAGATTGGATTTATACCCTGCCCTTCACTACCTAAGGGAGTCTCAGAGCGGCTTACAAATTCTTTTCCCTTCCCCTCCCCACAACAGACACCCTGTGGGGTAGGTGGGGCTGAGAGAGCTCTCTTGAGAACTGCCCTTGAGAGAACAGCTCTGAAAGGATTTATGACTGACCCAAGGCCACACCAGCAGGGGGTGTGGCCTAATATGCTAATGTGTTTCTGTTGTTGGGTGTGGCCTATTTTGCTAATGAGTTCCTGCTGGGCTTTTTCTACAAAAAAAAGCCCTGGAGAGAACTATGGCTTGCCCAAGGTCATCCAGCAGCTGCAAGTGGAGCTTGCAGTTCCCAGTTCTCCCAGTTCTCCCAGAACCCAGTTCTCCCAGATTAGAGTCTGCGCACTCTATCCCACTACCCTAAATTGGCTCTTAACCACTACCCCAAACTGGCTCTCGGGAAATGAGAGGCGGCCCTTTGGCAACAGGCTTTGAGGCTGGTCAGGACCGGGGAAACCCTTACAGCCTTGAGTTTCTCCAAAGCCAAGTCCCCCAAACCTCTTCTGAATGACCTCCGTGTGCCAGAGGACTCTGTGGAGTAGAGGTGGCGGTAGACACTGCAAACAATGGCTGGTAGGATTGCCAACTCCTGCTTGGGAAATTCCTGGAAATTTGGGGGTGGAGCCTGAGGAGGGCGGGGTTTGGAGAGGAAGGAAGAAGAGGAGGAGGAGGAGGAGGAGGAGGAGATTGGATTTATACGCTGCCCTTCACTACCTGAAGGAGTCTCAGAGTGGCTTACAAACTCCTTTCCCTTCCCCTCCCCACAACAGACCCCCGGTGAGCAACGCTCCCTCTAAGCTGTGGAGTCTTGTGAGCCAAAATTCTAATTTGTGAGCTACTGGCATTAAGAATGTGAGAAAGCAGTTTGGCTGCTGAATAAATTAGCTTGCTCTGGAGCCATCCTTCCTGAGCGAAGACAAAAAAAGTGTGAGCCAGAGGCTAAAAAACTGTGAGCTAGCTCACACCAACTCAGCTCAGAGGGAACACAGGAGCCATCCTTCCTGAGCGAAGACAAAAATGTGTGAGCCAGAAGCTAAAAAAAACTGAGCTAGCTCACACTAACTCAGCTTAGAGGGAACACTGCTTGTACTAGATGCTTAGATTTTGTTCATCAGATGTTCCAGTGCTCCCTCTAAGTTGTGGAGTCTTGTGAGCAAAAGTGCTACTTTGTGAGCTATCGGCATGAAAGCTGTGAACGAGCGATTTGGCTACTGCATAAATGAGTCTGCTCTGGAGCCATCCTTCCTCAGCTAAGACAAGAATGTCTGAGCCGGAGGCTAAAAAACTGTGAGCTAGCTCACACCAACTCAGCTTAGAGGGAATACTGCCAGTGAGGTAGGTCGGGCTGAGAGAGCTCGGACAGAAACTGCTGTTTTTCACGAACAGCTGTGCCAGAACTATGGCTTGTCCCAGGTCATCCAGCAGGTGCAAGTGGAGGAGTGGGGAATCAAACCCGGTTCTCCCAGATTAGAGTCCGCGCACTTAACCACCACACCAAACTGGTGTAGTATCTCTCTTGAGTAGATACGTCTCTGTCCTGACCTGGATAGCCCAGGCCAACCTGATCACGTCAGATCTTGTAAGCTGAGCAGAGTCAACCCTGGTCTGTGTTTGGAAGGGAGACCTCCAAGGAATCCCAGGGTTGTGACATGGAGGCAGGCAATGGCAAACCACCTCTAAATATCTCTTGCCTTGAAAACCCTACAGGGTTACCATGGGTCAGCTGTGACTTGATGGAGGGGGAAATAGATCTGTTTTACGATAGGAGCGGAACTGTTTCAGCTACTTATTAAGACCAGTTTCAGTACAGGAAATTAGAAAAGAAGAAGAGATTGGATTTATATCCTGCCCTTCACTCACTTGGAGTCTCAGAGTGGTTTACAAGCTCCTTTCCCTTCCCCTCCCCACCACAGTCACCCTGTGACATGGGTGTCAACTTCAGGGGGGCTGGGAAGCTGGAGCACCCCCCTGAACTTTTCCAGGACATGCTGAGCCTCCCCCGGAGACAATGGGCTGTAGTGTCTCTGGCCCAGCCCCACCCCCCACCCCGAAATTGGAAAGACTACGCCCTTGCCCTATGAGGTAGGTAGGGCTGAGAGAGCTCTGACAGAACAGAAAGTGGTATTTCCAGAACAGCTCTGAGAGAACTTGTGGCTGACCCAAGGTCACGCCAGCAGCTGCATATGGAGGAGTCGGGAATCAAACCCGGTTCACTCAGATTAGAGTCTGCGCTCCTATCCACTACACTAAACTGGCTCTCAGTAGATGATCTCAGTAGATCAGGGGTGGGCAATTGTTTTGGCTCAGGGGCCACTTTGTGGGAGCGGAGGTTAGTAGAGGGCCGCACTTTTTAAGATGATTGCATTCATTAGTTAACTTTGCATTTCAGAAAAGGTATAAATTGTATCATAAAAATCAATAAATATAAATTAAATTAAATAGTGGTAGTTTTATTCAGTTTATTTATTGTGCTAATTTCATATCATCTATAGCTGCAAGCGCCCTGGACAATTCACTCCCGGAGCGCTGCTTCTCTGCGCTCCGGGCCCAACGGAGGCCTGACTGAAACCACGTGGCCAACTGTCTTGGCGGGCTGCAAAAAACTCTGTGGCGGGCTGCATGTGGCCCGCGGGCCACAATTTGCCCACCCCTGCAGTAGATGATACATTACTAGAACTAATAATGTATCATCTACATAAAATAAAATTGAGATGGTCTTTCTACCCACTCTTGCTGGGAAAAAATTGGGATTCTAGTGGGTACTGTACCATATCATTTACATATAACTTTAAAAGCAGCGGGGCCAAAATAGCGCCTTGACATATCCCCTTGGCAGTCCATTCACGACAGGTTTTTAAACTAAGTTTTTCCACACAATGCATAATTAATTTTGGGGAATCCGCTGCCACCAGCCTGGAAGACAGCCACCAGTTTAGATGGCTTTAATGGGGATTAGACAAGCTCATGGACAATCGTGTCTACCAGTGGCTACCAGCCAGGGTGGCTAACCTCCAGATTCAGAAGCTGTGGACTTCTCGGCACCAGACACTGAGAAGCAAGCAAGCAAGGAGATCTGGGGTCTTCTTGCCCTGTTGGTGGGTTTCCCCAAAGCATCTGCTTGTTAGCTGCTCAAGGCTCGATGCCAGACTAGATGGAGTAGGGGCTTCATCCGCCAGGGTTCTTTCAATATTCTCAAGCAGATGCTCAGAGTATGGAAGCGGGTATCAAATCGTTGGCACATTTCCTGGACAGAATTCCACAGACTGGGAAGCTGGAAGGGGTATGAATAAGACCTAGGGTCCCACAAAAACAGTCATGAGCCACCGAGTCCCACCCTGCTACAGGGGAAGGAGATTATCTCCATATTTATGCGTGCCCAATTTTATATATGCCAGATAAGAACATAAGAGAAGCCAATGTTGGATAAGGCCAGTGGACCATCCAGTCCAACACTCTGTCACACAGTGGCCAAAAACACCAGGTGCCCTCAGGAGGTCCAGCAGTGGGGGCAGGAAGCCCTCCCACTGTTGCCCCCCCAAAACACCAAGAATACAGAGCTTCACTTGCCCCAGACTGAGAGTTCCTATCTATAATTTGTGGCAAATAGCCACTGATGGACCTCTGCTCCATATGCTTATCCAATTCCCTCTTGAAGCCGTCCATGCTGGGAGCTGCCACCACCTCCTGTGGCAGTGAATTCCACGTGTTAATCACTCTTTGGGTGAAGAAGGACTTCCTTTTATCTGTTCTAACCCGACTGCTCAGCCATTTCATGGAGTGCCCACGAGTTCTTGCATTGTGAGAAAGGGAGAAAAGTACCTCTTTCTCTACCTGCTCTATCCCATGCATAATCTTATAAACCCTGATCATGTCACCCCTCAGCCGTCGTTTCTCAGATATATCCTAGCATGGGGTTCCCAATGTGAGAACCATCAAGTGTTTCTAGAAAGTGGGTGTGGTGATTTGTGTGTGTGTTAAGTTGCACTGAGTCATTTCTGACTTATGGCAACCATATGAATTAATTGCCTCCAAACCTTTCCATCTTTCGCAGCCTTGCTTCAGTCTTGCAAACCAAGGGCTATGGCTTCCTCTGGCAAACTGAGAGCCAGTTTGGTGTAAGGGTTAAGTGCGTGGACTCTAATCTGGGATAGCCGGGTTTGATTCCCCACTCCTCCACTTGCACCTGGCTGGATGACCTTGGGCAAGCTGTAGCTCTGTACCAGCTGTTCTCTCAAGGACAGTTGTCTCAGAGCTCTCTCAGCCCCACCTACCTCCCAGGGTGTCTGTTGTGGGGAGGGGAAGGAAAGGAGTTTGTAAGCTGCTCTGAGACTCCATGTGAGTGAAGGGCGGGATATAAATCTAATCTCTTCTTCTCTTCTTCTTCTTCCTTGATTGAGTCATGTTGGGTCCAGTGTTCCCTCTAAGCTGAGCTGGTGGGAGCTAGCTCACAGCTTTTTAGCCTCCAGCTCACACATCCTTGTCTGAGCTTCGGAAGGATCACTTCAGAGCAAACTAATTTATGCAGCAGCCAAATCGCTCGCTCACAACTTTAATGCCAGTAGATCACAAAGTAGAATTTTGGCTCACAAGACTCCACAGCTGAGAGGGAGCATTCTAGGGGTCTTCTTCTTTAACTGCTGCCTTCCACTTCTTCCTAAAACAAAGAGAGAGAATCACAGAAACATCTGTGCCAGATGGGATTAAGCCGTGACAACTTTACTACTCCACAGTACTTACAAATACATTTTATATTTTTAAATATTTTTAATTAACAGTGCGGTACATGTAACATGCGAAAATTACAAGTAAATTTCACAGAAAAACACAATCTTTGTTTCTTATAGGAACCTGAAGCCTGCAGGACTTGACGTTCTCCCAATTAGGATAGACTAATGAAGTGTGAAATGCATTTTCATCTCCATAAGAAGGCTCTTCCCGTTTGATGAACTTTCTACATAAGGACTTCATTCCTACTGATGGATTTTCCCAAGGCGCTGGATTCCTGTAAGAAACAAAGATTGTGTTTTTCTATGAAATTTATTTATAATTTTCACATGTTGTGTACAATGTTCCCTCTAAGCTGTGGAGTCTTGGGAGCAAAATTCTACTTCGTGAGCTACTGGCATTAAAGTGGTGAGCAAGCGATTTGGCCGCTGCATAAATTAGTCTGCTCTGGAGCCCTCCTTCCTGAGCCAAGACAAAGATGTTAGAACAGGGTTAGAACAGATAAAAGGAAGTCCTTCTTCACCCACAGAGTGATTAACCCATGGAACTCACTGCCACAGGAGGTGGTGGCGGCTACAACCACGGACGGCTTCAAGAGGAAATTAGATAAACATCTGGAGCAGAGGTCCATCAGTGGCTATTAGCCACAAGGTGTAGATAGGAACTCTCAGTCTGGGGCAAGTGATGCTCTGTATTCTTGGTGCTTGGGGGGGGGGGCAAGAGTGGGAGGGCTTCTAGTGTCCTGGCCCCACTGCTGGACCTCCTGATGGCACCTGGTGTTTTTGGCCACTGTGTGACAGAGCATTGGACTGGATGGGCCACTGGCATGATCCAGCATTGGCTTCTCTTATGTTCTTATGATCTGTGATCCGGAGGCTAAAAAACTGTGAGCTAGCTCACACTAACTCAGCTTAGAGGGAACACTGGTTATGTGTATTGCACTGTTTGTTTAAAAATATAAAATATATAAAATGTATTTGTGAGTATTGTTGATTTGTAAGGTTCTCACAGTTCAACGGTTTTCTAGCATGATTGTCCTTTCCAGGGACTCTTGTCTTCTCATAATGTGACCAAAGTACCATAGCCTCAGTTGAGTCATTTTAGCTTCTAGGGAGAGTTCAGGCTTAATTTGATCTCGAACCCACCGATTTGTCTCTTTGAAGAAGAGAAGAAGAAGAGATTGGATTTATACCCCGCCCTTCCCTTGGAGTCTCAGAGCGGCTTACAAACTCCTTTCCCTTCCCCTCCCCACAACAGGAAGAAGAAGAGATTGGATTTATACCCTGTCCTTCACTCCCCAAGGGAGTCTCAGAGCGGCTTACAAACTCCTTTCCCCTTCCCTCCCCACAACAGACACCCTGAGAGGTAGGTGGGGCTGAGAGAGCTCTTTCCCAAGCTGTCCTTGAGGGAACAGCTGGTACAGAGCTATGGCTTGCCCAAGGCCATCCAGCAGGTGCAAGTGGAGGAGTGGGGAATCAAACCCAGTTCTCCCAGATTAGAGTCTGTGCACTTAACCACTACACAAAGCTGGCTCTCTTTGGTGGTCCATGTGTGTGTTAAGTGTCCTCAAGTCACTTTGGACTTCTGGTAACTCTGCAAATGTCCTGCAAAACATCCCATTGTTGACGCCCTTGCTCGGGTCTTGCAAGCTGAGGTCCACGGCTTCCTTGATGGAGTCGATCCCTTCCTCTTTTCCTGCTGCCTCCTACTTTTCTTGGCCTTTTTACCTTCCTGGCTGGGTCTTTTGCCCAGTGGGGCTTCTGATTGGTTGTGCAGACTAATGCCCTATTTACATCTCCCCTCTGAAGTAGTTTGACTGCTGTCTTTTCCCAAGCTCATTTCATGCTGGTTTCAAATTTCACTCCAGGGGGTCTGAAGAGTACTAAGCAACAGCATTTGTTTAAAGCAGTATAAAGCTAGCTTGACCACAGGAGGGCAATTAACGAATGTAAACATTAATTTATAAACTAGAACAAGTATGGTTTGAAACTAGAAACAGGTATAGACAGTTTTTTTTAAAAAAAGCTAGAATGATTCTAGCAGGAAAGTCAGATGTAAATTTGACCTAAGTGGACTGAAAGTGGATTGAAAATGGATTATTTAGGATGAGGACAGACTGGCAATCTGCCCCGGGATAGGTCAACATGGGAAGCGGGGCAAGGGAGCTTGTTCAGACATGTGCAGCTGTCCCTCGGCTCCCTTCCGCACTTACCCGCTTTGCAGCCGGTTTTCTTGCGCTTTAGAAGGTCACTGGGAGAAACCGGAGGCCGTCTTGCGCTTGCCTCCCGCTTCCAGGCAGTGTGAACCGGAAGAAGGCAGGAGGCAAGCGGAGGTGGCAGTGTGAACGCGGCGTTTTGCTAGTTTGCGCATGAGCGCTCATGCGCACATAAGTGCATGCGCACATGCGCAAATTGCCGAAACAGCCTTATCACGAGTTGCGGAGGCCGGCCCACCTGGGGCCACTCCGCAGCAGTCTGAACGCTCCATAATGGCATCCTTCTGCAATACCCTGGGCAATGTGGACAGCCAGCCCTGGGGGATTTTTCCCCTGCAGCTTTTGCCTCCGGATTCATCCCACTCCAGATTGCCAGTCTGTCCTCAGCCTTAGTGTGTGTAATCGCAGTCTAAAAGTAATCCTTTTAAACAGAGCTTCTGCCTAAAAGGCTGAAGACTTCCTATGAGAGCGGCGCATAATTTCACTCCCTGACATTTTATGACTGTCTCCACCTCCTTCAACGGCCATTTTGTGCTTGTGCTCACCGTCCTGTGTCAGAATTCCAGGGTGTCCCACAAGCTCAAGAAGACTGTGAACCCCTGGCCTGGCCATTATATCAGGTGGGAACGAAGCACTGACAAGGTGGTTAGGGTTTTTTTGTGAGTCACTTCTTTCTAGACAGACCAGACAGTTTATTTAAGAACATAAGAAGAGTCTTGCTGGATCAGACCAGTGGTCCTTCTAGTCCAGTATCCTGTCTCACACAGTGGCCAACCAGTTCCTCTGGAAGGTCAACAACAGAGCAGAGAGGCCGAGGCCTTCATAAGAACATAAGATGAGCCCTGCTGGATCAGACCAGTGGTCCCTCTAGTCCAGCCTTCTGTCTCACAAAGTGGCCAAGCAGTTCCTCTGGAGGGCCAACAACAGGGCACAGAGGCTGAGGCCTTCATAAGAACACCAGAAGAGCCCTGCTGGATCAGACCAGTGATTCCTCTAGTCCAGCATCCTGTCTCACACAGTGGCCAACCAATTCCTCTGGAAGGTCAACAACAGGGCATAGAGGCCGAGGCCTTCATAAGAACATCAGAAGAGCCCTGCTGGATCAGACCAGTGGTCCCTCTAGTCCAGCATCCTGTCTCACACAGTGGCCAACCAGTTCCTCTGGAAGGTCAACAACAGAGCAGAGAGGCCAAGTCCTTCCCCTGATGTTGCCTCCTGGCTCTGGGATATAGAGGATTAGTGCCTCTGAATGTGGAGGTTCCCCTCATAGCCACTGATAGACCTCTCCTCCATGAATCCATCTAATCCCCCTTTAAAGCTGTCTATTCCTGTGGCCATCATGACATCCTCTGGCAGCGAATTCCACATTTTAATTACACTCATGTTTCTCATTGTTTGATCGGGGAGGTTCCTTTCCGACCAGCAATTGTCACAGGGCACAAGATTTGCTTTTGGCCCAAAGTTCTGTGACAATAATGCAGCGCGGAGAAATTTTTCTCAAAGCTTGGCTTCTGGATCCTTGAAAAGCCCGGGGATGGATTCCGTAGAGTAAGTTCCACCAACATTAGCCTTCTCCTCCTGTGCAAAGAAGTCTGTTGCCAGAGGAAAATTCCGGCAGGAGGGGGACTCAGACAACAGAAGAAGAAGAGATTGGATTTATATCCTGCCCTTCACTCACTTGGAGTCTCAGAGCGGCTTACAAACTCCTTTCCCTTCCCCTCCCCACAGCAAACACCCTGAGAGGTAGGTGGGGCTGAGAGAGCTCTGAGACAACTCTCCTTGAGAGAACAGTTGGTATAGAGGTACAGCTTGCCCGAGGTCATCCAGCAGCTGCAAGTGGAGGAGTGGGGAATCAAACCCGGTTCTCCCAGATTAGAATCTACACACTTAACCACTACACCAAACTGGCTCCAATCTAGCCTCTGCTTTTTTTGTTTCTTTCTCATCAAAGCAGAAAATCAATCTTATCGTCGCCATGGTCTGATAAAGTGAGTGGCTTTTGCCAACTGCAAATGCTGCAGAACCTGGGTTTCTTCCAAAACTGGGCCATTTTCCGTGGTCACCTGGCTGCCGATGCGATTCAGTGTGAAATGGCCCTCGCAGTGGCGATGCCAGAACGCCCCAGGCCATCCATTTTCTCTCCATTTTTAGCAGTGGTTTCTCTGTCATACCTGATATGCATTGAAGTCCCCCTGTTGTGTTCTCACATAACCCTCACGATTCTCCACTCGCCTTGCTTTATTTAAAAAAAATTTTTTGAGGAGTACTGGAAATGCAGGACTGTATAGAAATAACACAGTACCTTTTTAAAAAACTTAGTAAAAAGAAAAAAAAACACCTCCACATCTTTGCAGACATTTCCGATCTGAGCAGTTGGTGACTGCTGGAACATATGTATCGCGGAGCAATGAAGACAGCCAGATGTGCATATTCGTTTAAGAAAAAGAGTTTACTATATAAAGGAGGGAAAGGGTTACATCTGGAAGTAAAATCACAAACCTAACTAGTTCTAAGGTCCATGTTAACTGTCTGGATGCCTAGGGAGGTGGTGAGCTCCCCCTCCCTGGCAGTCTTCAAGCAGCGGCTGGACAAACCCTTGTCAGGGATGCTCTAGGCTGATCCTGCACTGAGCAGGGGGTGGGGCTAGATTCTGTGATGCTAAACCTTGTAGGGACCCTTCCAACTCTGTGATTCTGTGATGCTAAACCTCGTGTGTGTGAGAACAAAGGACAATACATTTCCCCAAAGTTCTCTACTTCCTGTGGATGTGGCCAAACACACATACCCCCTCCAATAAAACTTGATCAGCCAATAGACATTCTAAGACTGTCTTCATTAGGAATATTGTCAACTTATTTCTGGCGGGAAAGACTTGTGTTAAGAGCTAAATGGTCCCTAAACCAAATAGCTAACATTAGCATGCATACATAAACAAGTTAATTCTTCCATGACTGAAAGATGAACTTGCAAATTCCAATAGTGATTCATTTATGTTTTTAAAAAGTCTAGCATGAGTAACACTGGATAGGAATGAGTAACGCAGGACAGGAATAACGTAATACTTTTAACCACTTTTTTAAAAAATCCTCTTGTATTGGCAGATCCTTCAACAATACCCTCCCTTCTATTTAAAAGGCATGTGATTCTCCTACGTTAATTTCTGCAGGGAACTAACCCCTTGTGGCCCTCAACAAATAAAAAGAGTAACTGATCAGGTTTTTTTTTACCAAAGTCCTGCAATTATGCAGTTTCCCCTTCACACCCAAGAAACTGCTTCTGCTGACAGCGTCCTGGCCAGGAAACATCTGGTTTGCTTATTTGTTTTTTGTTTTACAGTTTTAAAATAAAGCAGATGTTTTTGCATGGAAAGAGCAGGTTGTTGACCATCTGTGCGCAAATGGAGGTTGCCCTCATGTGAAAACCAGTCATGTGGAAGGTCACCAGTCAAGCGACTGAAATGTGGGACATCCTTGGTTTGAAAGCAACCCTGGTGACCCACAAATGAAGTTAGGGTTTCTTCATCCTCCTGAGGAAGACATAAAATACAGTTCTGTAAAATAACCGAAATGAGGGTGGGGGGGAGAATGGCCAGAGCACATTCCAGATAAAGATGCTCAGAATTTCACCACATCCCTGTTTGACAGCTGAATTACTCAGCTTGGTCAGCTTTGGGCCAAACAGCTATGAGAGCCTGCTGAAGATCTGCACACGGTCTTTTTGTAAAACTGAGGGTGCACAAAGACGCGGGCGCCATTAACTGGGAGCACATGGCAGGCTGGTTGTTAACACAGAACATACTACATTACACCGCTGACCAGGGGTCATTTCGTAGAAAAAGAGGCGCAGGAGCTCATTAGCATAACACATTTGCATAGCTCATTTGCATATGCCACACCCCCTAACGTACCGGAAGTGTGTCAGAAGGCAACACCCATCCCTCAGGCGCCACTCCACAGGTGAGTGAAACTGACCTGCTCTTCCTCCATTCCCTTCCCCATCCAATACTTTGTGCAATAAAAATAAGCGTAAAGAACACACCCTCCTTCTCTTCCTGCTCCCTTGAAACCACCAGGTTTCAAGTAGACTTGAGATACCCAGGACATGTGCACCACCCATCCCTTCCCCTTCCCCTCCCCACAACAAGACACCCTGTGAGTTAGGTGGGGCTGAGAGAGGTCTTTTGAGAACTGCTCATGAGAGAACAGCTCTGAGAGAATTTGTGACTGGCCCAAGGTCACATCAGCAGCTGCACGTGGAGGAGTGGGGAATCAAACCCAGTTCTCCCAGATTAGAGTCCAACTCCTGACCACCACACCAAACTGATGGGGTGGAAGCTGCTGAAGGGTTGGTGAAATTTCTCCAATACTTATGTGCCATGTGCCCAGATAAAAAATGATAGAAAATGTATATGCCACCTTGAGCAAGTCTCTGGAAAAGCAGCACACAGTCATAAAAGGAACAATGATAAAATTATCAATATTAAAACAAAACATTAAAATCAATAAAGACCCTAGCAGGACTTTCCCCGGGGCGCTGCGCCTCTGCACTGCTCGGGGAAGCCGAGGAGGGGGTGGGGCTTGGTCATGTGCCCACCCCCTGGGCTCCTCACTCCCGGAGCTGCGCTCCTGTGCACTCCCGCTCCAACGGACCCCTGCCGCTGACAATTCAAACATTCGTTACTGTTCCTAGAACAATTGGATGCAAGTCCAGCAGCACCTTAGAGACCAAATGAGATTTTCAGGGCATAAGCTGTCAAGTGGAAAAGCTCCCTTCTTCCGATCTGACCAAGCTGGGTCTGTTTAGCCTGGAGAGGAGACAACCGAGAGGTGAAAGAATCACCACCTTCAAGTTCTTGAAGGGCTGTCGTACAGAGGATGATGTGGAGTTCTTTTCCGTTGCCCCAGAAGGTCAGACCAGAACCAACGGGTTGAAATTGAATTAGAAATGTTTTCAGCTAAACGTGAGGAAGAACTTCCAGACAGTTAGAGCGGTTCCTCAGTGGAATGGGCTTCCTCGGGAGGTGGTGGGCTCTCCTTCTTGGGAGGTTTTTCAAAAGCTTTGCCCTAAAAATCTTGTTAGCCTCTAAAGGGCTACTGGACTAGAACCCGGCTGCTCTACTGGATACCAACACAGCTACTGTCTGAAACTATCATTACTAGACACTACTTTCAGGGCTCATTTCGTAGCAGGAGCTCTGTTGCATATTAGGCCACATGCCCCTAATGTAGCCAATCCTCCAAGAGCTTACAGAGCTCTTCTTACAGGGGCTACTGTAAGCTCTTGGAGGACTGGCTACATCAAGGGGTGTGTGGCCTAATATGCAAAGGAGCTCCTGCTACGAAATGAGCCCTGCTACTTAGACAAACACCAAAGGGGAAGATTTGGATTGCATTACAACCCAACATTTCTTTATGACTGGCTTCTACGATTTGTGACTGGGCTCGTCCTCTACCCAATGAGCAGAGATGTTACGCAGCAAAGATGGCAGAACTCAATCAGGCACTGTGAGAATGGGCTTGCGCGAAAAGCCAACCACGCCGTACTCCATGGGAATGCACCGAAGCAACATTCTGGAAAACCACGAGTGGGTCGATGAACAGCCTAACTGAGTGTCAAAAAATCAGTTCCCTGTGTGCAGCCGCTGAACAGAAAGCGAACTCAACTGGCCAGCGTTTGAGCATCACTGTCAAGATTCAGGCAAAGGGGGGGAAGAGGGAGATGAAAGAAACTGGCCCGTTTAAACCATTGAGAGTTTATAGAATTCTGGAGATTAGAATTCTGGATTTCATGGCTAAGAGCCGCGGACTCCAACCCGGAGAAATGAGTCTGATTCCGCACTCCTCCACATAAAGCCAGCTGGGTGACCTTGGGTCAGTTACATGTTCTTTCAGAGCAATTCTCGAAAGAGCTCTCTCAGGTTCACTGGGTGTCTGTTGTGGGGAGGGGAAGGGAAAGGAGATTGCAAGCCGCTCTGAGACTCCAAGTGAAGGGTGGAGTATAAATCCAACCTCCTCCCCCTCCTCGTCTTCTTTTTAAAAATTTATTTATTTTATTTTGTGAGTTAGTTACAAATGAAATTTCAAAAAGTCAGAACATAGTGTGTACAGTACCTAAGTTGCAAAAGATAACGTTTTTACACTTGTACATTTTCTTGAACATTTGTTTAGTCTTATAACATCTTAAAATTATTTTCACTGCATACTTTTTGCCTCCCTAAATTATTTTCTTTTCTAACATTTCCAGCCTTTCTAACATTTCTTACGTTCCTAGTGAACATTTGTGGGTTTTGTTTTCTAACCTCCCTTTCATTCTTTGCTTGTTCTTGTCCCCCCTTTGGTTTATTTTATTAAAACAGAAAGACTGTGGTTTGGTCTACCCCCTTGTTTTGTCTTAAGTTATTTATTAGTTCATTTTGTGTTTCTACAAATTGAGTCCATTTCAACATCACATCTTTTTGTTCCACCGTTGAGTCAGAACCCTCAGGTTTTGCTTGTTATTTGGTGTAGGGGTTAAGAGGGGCGTTATTTGGTTGTTATTCGGTGTGGTGGTTGGGAGAGCCAGTTGGGTGTCGTGGCTAAGAGCGGCAGACTCTGATCTGGAGAAATGAGTTTGATTCCCCACTCCTCCCCATGAAGCTAGCTGGGTGACCTTGGGTCAGTTACAAGTTCTCTCAGAGCTGTTCTCGAAAGAGCAATTCTCGAAAGAGCTCTCTCAGCCCCACCTACCTCACAGGGTGCCTGTTGTGGGGAGGGGAAGGGAAAGGAGTTTGTAAGCTGCTCTGAGGTTCTGAGTGAAGGGTGGGGTATAAATCCAATCACCTCCTCCTCCTCCTCATTATATGTGGTGGGTGACAAAGGGGATACAGGAGGAGTCAAATGGTTATTGGAATCACCATGCAGTGCCAGAAAATGCTTTAACGGTCTTGATAATTCACAGTTCTAACCAATCTGGCTAATATAATCTGGGTGCATTGACTCTGCAGCTTCATGACACAGTATAATATTCATGGGAGAGACGGTGCAATCACTTTGAGTTGTGGAGCGACTGGGGGCTGAAAGAGCCACTCTTTTTCGTATGAAAAGAGACTACTTAAGTATTCCTAGGGGTGGAATAGAGAATGATGGAGGATGATTAAAATGAAGTATTAATTTAAAATGTGTCTCATTCCCAGTTTACCCAGAGCTGCAGTCGGGCAAACGCCCGTCTTGGGTTACCAACAGGCCTGGAGAAAACTATCCTGTCCCTATAATAGAGGCTTAAAAGGTTACAGACTTACAGTGCTGGGTTTTTTTGTTTTTGTTTTTAAAAAAAGATAAAAACATAAGAGAAGCCAGTGTTGGATCAGGCCAGTGGCCCCTCCAGTCCAACACTCTGTGTCACACAGTGGCCGAAAACACCGGGTGCCCTCAGGAGGTCCAGCAGTGGGGCCAGGACACTAGAAGCCCTCCCACTGTTGCCCCCCCAGCACTAAGAATACAGAGCATCACTTGCCCCAGACCGAGAGATCCTATCTATACCTTGTGGCTAACAGCCACTGATGGACCTCTGCTCCAGATGTTTATCCAGTTCCCTCTTGAAGCCGTCCGTGGTTGTAGCCTCCACCCCCTCCTGTAGCAGCAAATTCCACATGTTAATCACTCTTTGGGTGACAGTACTTACATAAAATTGTAGGAATTTCTACCAATACCCCCTCCCCCAGGACTTGAGACATTCCTCCCCCCCCCCCCCCGGTGCTGGCACTTAGTATGATACCTTTACACACAGAACTCTCATGATTTATCAAGTGATGTTATCCACTTCCCTGCCATCAAAAGCTTCAACTACCCATTTCTCTACTTTTGGAGGTGGGGGGGGGGGGGGACATCTAGTCACAGCTGACCTATGGCAACCTCGTAGGGTTTTCAAAGCAAGAGATGTTCTGGGGCGGTTTGCCTGGGCCATCCACGTCAGGGCAAAAGATGAACAGAGGTGGGCTTGCCTTTGCCTGCCTCTGCGTAGCAACCCTGGATTTCCTTGGTGGTCTCCCATACGATGACTAACCCGAGCCAATCCTCCTTAGCTTCTGAGATCTGACGAGATTGGGCTAGCCTGGACCATCCACATCAGGGCAAAAGATGAACACAGGTGGCTTGCCTTTGCCTGCCTCTGTGTAGCAATCCTGGACTTCTTGGGTGGTCTCCCATCCGAATACTAACCTGGGCCAATCCTGCTTAGCTTCTGAGATCTGAGATGATATCAGGCAAGTCTGGACCATCCAGGTTATGGCAGAGATATGACACACATGCAGACACACCAGGCCTTATGGTGGAAAGTGCCACCAAGCTGAAGCTGACTTGTGGCAATTCAAAAAGACAAGAGATGTTTGGAGGTGGTTTGCCATTGCCTGCCTCTGCATAGCAACCCTAGACTTCCTGGGTGGTCTCCCATCCTAGTACTGACCAGGCCGACTCTGCTTAGCTTCTGAGATCTGATGAGATCGGGCTAGCCTGGGTCATCCAGGTCAGAGCAGACAAATACAGGTGGTTTGCCATTGCCTGCCTCTGCATAGCAACCCTAGACTTCCTGGGTGGTCTCCCATCCTAGTACTGACCAGGCCGACTCTGCTTAGCTTCTGAGATCTGATGAGATCAGGCTAGCCTGGGTCATCCAGGTCAGAGCAGACAAATACAGGTGGTTTGCCATTGCCTGCCTCTGCATAGCAACCCTAGACTTCCTGGGTGGTCTCCCATCCTAGTACTGACCAGGCTGACTCTGCTTAGCTTCTGAGATCTGATGAGATCGGGCTAGCCTGGGCCATCCAGGTCAGGACAGACAAATACAGGTGGTTTGCCATTGCCTGCCTCTGCATAGCAACCCTAGACTTTCTGGGTGGTCTCCCATCCTAGTACTAACCAGGCCGACTCTGCTTAGCTTCTGAGATCTGATGAGATCAGGCTAGCCTGGGTCATCCAGGTCAGAGCAGACAAATAGAGGTGGTTTGTCATTGCCTGCCTCTGCATAGCAACCCTAGACTTCCTGGGTGGTCTCCCATCCAAATACTGAACAGGCCGACCCTGCTTAGCTTCTGAGATCTGATGAGATCGGGCTAGTCTGGGCCATCCAGGTCAGGACAGACAAATACAGGTGGTTTGCCATTGCCTGCCTCTGCATAGCAACCCTAGACTTTCTGGGTGGTCTCCCATCCTAGTACTAACCAGGCCGACTCTGCTTAGCTTCTGAGATCTGATGAGATCAGGCTAGCCTGGGTCATCCAGGTCAGAGCAGACAAATACAGGTGGTTTGCCATTGCCTGCCTCTGCATAGCAACCCTAGACTTTCTGGGTGGTCTCCCATCCTAGTACTAACCAGGCCAACTCTGCTTAGCTTCTGAGATCTGATGAGATCAGGCTAGCCTGGGTCATCCAGGTCAGAGCAGACAAATACAGGTGGTTTGCCATTGCCTGCCTCTGCATAGCAACCCTAGACTTTCTGGGTGGTCTCCCATCCTAGTACTAACCAGGCTGACTCTGCTTAGCTTCTGAGATCTGATGAGATCAGGCTAGCCTGGGTCATCCAGGTCAGGACAGACAAATACAGGTGGTTGGCCGTTGCCTGCCTCTGCATAGCAACCCTGGACTTCCTTGGTGGTCTCCCATCCTAGTACTGACCAGAGTGGACCCTGCTTAGCTTCTGATTTCTGACCAGATTGGGCTAGCCTGGGTCATCCAGGTCAGGGATTCACCTTAAGCCTCTATTAAGGATGGAAGTTATCTCAATCTGAAGTTATCTCAATCTGAATTATTGTTAGCCGCCTGCAGCCGGCATTGCCGGACAGGCGGGGTATAAATGTTACATAAATAAATAAATTAGCAGTTGCGCACATTGGAACTGCATTAAATTGGAAACACCCATCACAGCCCTCGGGCTAATAACTGGAAAACACGTCTTTGGGATTATTTAATTATGTACAAAATTGCGGTTAACTTAGATAGGCCAGCTAATAATGACGCAACAGAACAGTTTATGCAGACATGGCATTGTATATTTGAATCCTGGACGGAACGTGAGGTTTTGCCAAACAATTCATATTGCCAAAAATAATCAATTGTTTTGAGCCGGCTAATTGATTGGTCCATTTGTTTTAAAGAATTGTTATATATGTTATCTTTACTGACAAGCAGTTTACAATAGTTTTACTCAGGGGTCATTTTGTAAAAAAGAGAGAGAGAGAGAGGTGGAGGAGCTCGTAAGCATAACTCATTAGCATAACTCATTTGCATATGCCACACCCCCTGGCATTACCGGAAGTGTGTCAAGAGGCAACACCCACCGCTCAGGCTCCACCCCCAAAATCTCCAGATCTTTCCCAACTCAGAGCTGGCAAGCCAGCTTGACACTTTGACTAAAGACACTTTAGGTTTTCTTTGCTCTTGCAGGGAAGCTACCCTACAACAAGCATGAAAACACAGGTTAGTCTGCTTTCGCTTTTTTCCACAGCGCATCACTATATGTGCCCGCTCATGGGCTTGTTACTCCTAGAATGGCGTTCCTGCATGTTCCTGCTCAAAATGACCCCTGGTTTTAGTAATGTTTTAGATACTTCTAATCTTATAGGTAACACTTACCATTTTTAATTATATGAATGATAATGATTCTTTTATGTTTATTTTATCTGAATTTATTGTACCTGTATTCCTATATGTTATGGAATTAAACAAATATTTTTTAAAAACCTCTGTCAAGGGGACAGGAAATCTCTCTCTTTAGGAAAAGGACTAGAAACTTGGCAACCACTCACCCTGCCTCTTTCAGAGATGTTCTGGGTCCCTTTTCTAAATTTTCAGATGTCTTTTTTTTTAAAAGGAGCAAGTTTCTAGTCCTTTTCCTAAAGAGAGAGATTTCTGCAAATATATTTCAAAAACACATGGAGGTATTATTTTACCCAGTGCCTCCCAGGTAAACTTCCAATCAAGTTGTCATATTCTAGCAAGCCACGAAACATTTGAAAACATGTATTTTCTTGGACTTATTTTAAACTAAGTGCTTAGTCGCGTGTTTAATACATGAGATAAATATATTTTAAGAACACACTAGGGCTACCAAGTCAACTCGGGGGGCAGGGGATCCCCCGCTATAGGGGTTCCCGATCCGCCGGCCGGCATTCAGCCTGCAGGGGAAACCCCGCCCCAGAAGTCGTCCAGTGAGGACGACTTTTCCAGTATAATGACGTCACCCGGAGGTGACGTCATTACGTTGGGGGCGTTGCCCTGGCGATGCCCCCAACCCGGAGGTGACGTCATCACGTCGCCGTGGCGCACGCGCAAAGCGCACGCACCAGAAGAGCTCCCAGGGGGAGAACAACTCCCCCCCACCGGTAAGTAGATCCTACTTGGCAACCCTAGAACACACAGAGAGTTTTCTAGTGAAGGCCTAGGGCAGGGGTGGCCAACCTGTGGTTCGGGAGCCACACGCGGCTCTTTCACACATATTGTGCGGCTCCTGGCAGGGCGGCTGGGGAAGCAAAGGGGAGGCATGCTTTTTCTCTCTTTCTCCCTTCCTTCCTTCCTTCCCTCCTCCCTCCCATCTATTTGCTTTCCTAGTTTCTCTCTCTCTCTTTCTTTCCACTTCTTTAATTCTTTCTTTCCATCTCTCTCTTTTTCTCTCTCTCTCTCAATATCATTAGCAAACAAGTAATATCATTATCAATAACCGGTTTTCCTTGTTTGTTTTTATTTTTGGCAGTCCCATTTAACGTTAATAAAAAGCAAATTTGCATATTTTTAAAAATAAAAATGTTTGTGTGATATTTGTTCCTGTCTTGCGGCTCTCAGACATCTGACGTTTATTCTATGTGGCTCTTACGTTAAGCAAGGTTGGCCACCCCTGGCCTAGGGTTATATCAGCTCTGGGTGGGGAAATACCTGGAGATTTGGGGGGTGGAGATTGAGGAGGACAGGATTTTTTGGGGGGGGGACTAAAATGGGAAACAATGTCATGAAGTTCACCAGCGCTCCCTCTAAGCTGTGGAGTCTTCTGAGCAAAAATCCTGCTTTGTGAGCTACCAGCAGTAAAGTTGGGAGCGAGCGATTTGGCTACTGCATAAATTAGTCCTGAGCGAAGACAAAAATGTGTGAGCCGGAGGCTAAAAAACTGTGAGCTGGCTCACACTCACTCAGCTTAGAGGGAACCCTGGAGCTCACCCTCCCCAGCAACTGTTTTCTCCAGGGGAACTGATCTGTCGCCTGGAGAGCAATTGGAATTCTGGGAAATTTCCAGGCCCCACCTGGAGGTTGGCAAACCAAGTTAAGGCACTCCCAAAAAATGCCTTTTCAAATGCCTTCTATGCAGGGGACATTTTGTAGAAAAAGAGGTACAGGAGCTCATTAGCATAACTCATTAGCATAACTTATTTGCATATGCTACACCACCTGACATCACCGGATGTATGTCAGAAGGCAAGAAAGAAAGGAGAGAGATAAAGAAGGAGAGGGAGAGAGAGAGAGAGATGAAGGAAGGAAGGAAGGAAGGAAGGAAGGAAGGGAGGGAGGGAGAGAGAGAGAGAGAGAGAGAGAGAGCTGGCAGAGAGGGGAGAGCTACTAATCCAAGCCTCAGAAATACCCCTATTCTGGGAGGATAGCTTCAGTGGTGGCTGAAGCCTTCAGAAGGCTGGTCGGAGGAACAAGGACCTTTCCAGGGGACGGGGTCATCTTGCTGCAGCCAGGACACAAGCAGGCATTCCCCCGCGCGCGGGGTGGGGGGGCTGACACCAACTCCCGGAGCTGTGCTCCCCCGAGCTCCTGCTCGAAAGGACCCCCGCTTATATGAATCTGCCTTGACTCAGGGACCTTGGTCTTTCCAGCGTTAATATTTGGCCGAGAGGAGACCTCAGGGGCTTGGGGCAGAAAAGGGTCTTTCCCGACACCTGCCCCCTGAGATCCTTTAACTGGAAATGCCAGACTTTGAACCCGTGACCTTCTAGAGGCAAAACACACCTTCTGCCACTCATCCGCAGCCCAAGTAGCTGTTTCCTGCAGAGAAACCACCCGGTCCCTTGGATTTGCATACGCACTGAAAAGTTCAATTGTTTCAGCTTTGCCTGGTGGTGCAGAAAAAGCTCGCCCGCCCCACTCCCCCACCAGGAGAAGCCCAGAAGAAGGAACTTACAAGAGGGCAAGGGGCCTTCCGGGATCAACCCTCCAGCCTTGTCTTCCTTCCCCTCCGGGCA
Source organism: Lepidodactylus listeri (assembly GCA_029233225.1). Taxonomy (NCBI): domain Eukaryota; kingdom Metazoa; phylum Chordata; class Lepidosauria; order Squamata; family Gekkonidae; genus Lepidodactylus; species Lepidodactylus listeri. The sequence continues at coordinate 7,652,421 of JARCFY010000002.1, forward strand.
CCACAACTGTGGGGTTCCCCTTTCTGATCTTCGTCACGCCTCCTTTCTACCAAGTGCTTTTACTGCGTCCATTCCTGGTGGGTGCTGGAAAGGGAGGGACAAGGACGGATTGCCGCAGGATTGGACAGGATGTGTCTACCTTTTCCTGCTGTGACACAGGCTGCTTGGAATTCCCCTGGAGGCAGTGTACGGATGCAGCTTAAGGAAGCACAGCCCAAATGCTCAGGTTTTTGCCTCCGCAGGGGCTGGGTTCGGGTTACCATGTTGCTGTCCTGGCCCTGCTCCTATAACAGAAGAGAAGATTTATATCCCGCTCTTCACTACCTGAAGGAGACTCAGAGCGGCTTACAATCTCCCTTCCCTTCCCCTCCCCGCAACAGACACCCTGTGAGCAGTGTTCCCTCTAAGCTGTGGAGTCATGTGAACAAAAATTCTACTTTGTGAGCTACTGGCATTCAAGTTATGAGCGAGCAATTTGGCTACTGCATAAATCAGTTTGCTCTGAAGCCATCCTTCCTGAGCTAAGACAAAAATGCATGAGCTAGAGGCTAAAAACTGTGAGCTAGCTCACACTAACTCAGCTTAGAGGGAACACTGCCTGTGAGCAGTGTTCCCTCGAAGCTGAGTCAGTGGGAGCTAGCTCACAGTTTTTTAGCCTCCAGCTCACCCATTTTTGTCTTCGCTCAGGAAGGAGGGCTCCAGAGCAAACTAATTGATGGTCGCTCACTAGTCGCCAAATTGCTCGTTCGCAACTTTAATGCCAGTAGTTCACAAAGTAGAATTTTTGCTCTCAAGAATCCACCGCTTAGAGGGAGCATTGCCTGTGCGGTAGGTGGGGCTGAGAGAGCTCTCTCGAGGACTGCGCTTGAGAGAACAGCTCTGAAAGAACTTGTCACCAATGTTCCCTCTAAGCTGTGGAGTCCTGAGAGAACAGCTCTGAAAGGACTTGTGACTAACCCAAGGTCACCCAGCTGGCTGCCTGCGGAGGAGGAGTGGGGAATCAAACCCGGTTCTCCCAGATTAGAGTCTGCTCTCTTAACCACTGCACCGAACTGTCTCTCTGAAGAAGACAGATTGGATTTCTACCCTGCCCTTCACTACCCAAGGGAGTCTCAGAGCAGTTTACGATCTCCTTTCCCTCCCCTTCCCCACAACAGACACCCTGTGAGGTAGGTGGGGCTGAGAGAGCTCTCTCAAGGACTGCCCTTGAAAGAACAGCTCTGAGAACTTGTGACTGACTCAAGGTCACACCAGCAGCTGCATGTGGAGAAGTGGGGGATCAAACCCAGTTCTTCCAGATTAGAGTCCGTGCTCCTACACACTACACCGAACAGCAGGCGGGCCGACAAAAATTAAGCTGGTCAAGCATTCATTTTCTCCAGGGTCAAGCTTTTTCCTGGCAGGGCAAAGCGAGGGAAAGAGATGATTTCGCCTGCTGAAATTTTCCCCTGGATGATTTCCTGCCCATCTGGCTAAATGCTACACTAGAGCTGCCAACTCTGGGGTGGGAGATTCCTGAAAATTTAGGGGATGGCACCTGGAGAGGGACTTTAGTAGGTTTAATGCCCTATGGCCAATGTTCCGAATAGGGTTGTCAGCCCCAGGTTGGGAAAAAGCTGGCGATTTTTGGGGGGTGGAGCAAATGCTCCCTCTAAGCTGTGGTGTCTTGTGAGCAAAACTTCTTCTTTCCGAGCCCCTGACATTAAAGTTGTGAGCGAGCGATTTGGCTGCTGCATCAGTTAGTTTGCTCTGGAGCCATCCTTCCTGAGCCCAGACAAAAAGACGCATGAGCCAGAGACTAAAAAACTGTGAGCCGGCTCATACTGACTCAGCTTAGAGGGAACACTGGCCCTGGAGATCGAGGAGCACGGAGTTTGGGAGGGGAGAGAGTTCAGTGGGGTGTTCCGTGCGCCTCGGCGTTTAGTCACGCCGGCCACATGACTATGGGAAAAGTCTTCGGACAGCGCTGGCTCTTTGGCTTGGGAACAGAGATGAGCACCGCCCCCTCGAGTCAGATTTGACTGGCTTTCGAGCAAGGGAAACCCTTACCTTTTAATACTATAGAGTCCACCCTCCAAAGCAACCATTTTCTTCAGGAAAGCTGATCTCTGTTGTCAGGAGGTTGGAGACCACAGCCAGGGCATTCAGAGCTTTTAGTTGAAGGTAACAACGGGAGGTTAAGACTGGCATCCTCTCTCTCTTTTGTCTCCTATGCCCCCCACATATCCTACCCTGCCCTGCCATGTGAAGACAGCGGTGTGACCAGCGATGGAAAATAGTTATTGCCATCTTGATTGGGTTTAATTTCTGTTATTATCAGTCATTTTAATTATATATCAAGTGTATTTTTAAATGTCGATACCACTGCAAATTGCCCAGAGCCTGCCCTACAGGGGGGAAGAATCGTAAGTTTAATAAAAAATTTAAAAAGAGAAGAAGAGAAAGTTACCAACTAGAGTTAACACACCTCCCCCAACGCATACACATTTAACAGCAACAGGGCGGAAATCCAACCCCTTCCTCTTTACCTGTAACCAGTGTTCCCTCCAAGCTGAGTTAGTGTGAGCTAGCTCACAGTCTTTTAGCTTCCAGCAGGGGTCATTTCGTAGAAAAAGAGGTGCAGGAGCTCATTAGCATAACTCATTTGCATATGCCACCCCCCCTAACATGCCGGAAGTGTGTCTGAAGGCCACACCCACCCCTCAGGCTCCACTCCACAGGTGAGTGAAACTGACCTGCTCTTCCTCCAGTCCCTTCCCCATCCAATACTTTGTGCAAGAAAAATAAGCGTCAAGAACACGCCCTCATTCTCTTCCTGCTCCCTTGAAACCACCAGGTTTCAAGTAGACTTGAGATACCCAGGATATGTGCACCACCCATCCCTTTCCCTTCCCCTCCCCACAACAAGACACCCTGTGAGGTAGGTGGGGCTGAGAGAGGTCTCTTTGAGAACTGCTCATGAGAGAACAGCTCTGAGAGAACTTGTGACTGGCCCAAGGTCACACCAGTAGCTGCATGTGGAGGAGTGGGGAATCAAACCCGGTTCTCCCAGATTAGAGTCCAACTCCTGAGCACTACACCAAACTGATGGGGGGGGGGGGGAAGCTGCTGAAGGGCTGGTGACATTTCTCCAGTACTTATGTGCCATGTGCCCAGATAAAAAATGGTATACTTGGAAAATTTATATGCCACCTTGAGCAAGTCTCTGGAAAAGCAGCACACAGTCATAAAAGGAACAATGATAAAATTATCAATATTCAAACAAAACATTAAAATCAATAAAGACCCTAGCCGGGCTTTCCCCGGGGCGCTGCGCCTCTGCACTGTTCGGGGAAGCCGAGGAGGGGGCGGGGCTTGGTCATGTGCCCGCCCCCTGGGCTCCTCACTCCCGGAGCTGCGCTCCTGTGCGCTTCTGCTCCAATGGACCCCTGGCTTTCAGTCCCCACATGCTCATGGTCAAAAATAAGGTTTTTGGCATGGCTAGTTGTGGGGCAGGGCTTGTAATTCGACAGTCTTTTACCATCCCTTATAAACGGCTGATACAGTCACCTTCATTCATTCAGCAGGTAAACTCCACATATTCCAAGTCCAAATTGTCCTTGCTGCGATTTGACCTTGTTGAAAGCTGGAAGCAACGGATGGTGTCAGCTATGTTCCCTCTAAGCTGAGTTAGCGTGAGCTAGCTTACAGTCTTGAAGCCTTCGGCTCACCCATTTTTGTCTGCGCCCAGAAAGGATGGCTCCAGAGCAAACTCATTGATGTGGAAGCCAAATCGCTCGCTCACAGCTTTAATGCCAGTAGCTCACAAAGTAGAATGGTTGCTCACAGGACTCCACAGAAGAAGAGAAGTGAAGAGATTGGATTTATACACCGCCCTTCGCTACCCGAAGGAGTCTCAGAGCGGCTTACAAACTCCTCTCCCTTCCCCTCCCCACCACAGGCACCCTGTGAGGTAGGCGGGGCTGAGAGAGCTCTGACAGAAACTGCTCTTTTTCAAGAGCAGCTGTGCCAGAACTACGGCTTGCCCAAGGTCATCCAGCGACTGCAAGTGGAGGAGTGGGGAATCAAACCCGGTCCTCCCAGATTAGAGTCCGCGCGCTTAACCATTACACCAAACACAGCTCAGAGGGAGCATCGTAACCAGGGGTCATTTCGTAGAAAAATAGGTGCAGGAGCTCATTAGCATAGCTCATTAGCATAACTTATTTGCATATGCCACACCCCCTAACATGCCGGAAGTGTGTCAGAAGGCAACACCCACCCCTCAGGCTCCACTCCACAGCTGAGTGAAACTGACCTGCTCTTCCTCCAGTCCCTTCCCCATCCAATGGGAGCCAGTTTGGTTTAGTGGTTAAGTGTGTGGACTCTAATCTGGGAGAACCGGGTTTGATTCCCCAGTCCTCCACTTGCACCTGCTGGATGACCTTGGGCAAGCCATAGCTCTGTACCAGCTGTTCTCTCAAGGACAGCTTGGGAAAGAGCTCTCTCAGCCCCACCTACCTCACAGGGTGTCTGTTGTGGGGAGGGGAAGGGAAAGGAGTTTGTAAGCCGCTCTGAGACTCCAAGTGAGTGAAGGGCGGGATATAAATCCAATCTCTTCTTCTTCTTCTTCTTCAATACTTTGTGCCATAAAAATAAGCGTAAAGAACACACCCTCATTCTCTTCCTGCTCCCTTGAAACCACCAGGACCTTGAGATACCCAGGACATGTGCACCACCCATCCCTTTCCCTTCCGCTCCCCACAACAAGACACCCTGTGAGGTAGGTAGAGCCGAGAGAGGTCTTTTGAGAACTGCTCATGAGAGAACAGCTCTGAGAGAACTTGTGACTGGCCCAAGGTCACACCAGCAGCTGCATGTGGAGGAGTGGGGAATCAAACCCGGTTCTCCCAGATTAGAGTCCAACTCCTGACCACTACACCAAACTGATAAGGTGGAAGCTGCTCCAGTACTTATGTGCCATGTGCCCAGATAAAAAATGGTATACTTAGAAAATTTATAAGCCACCTTGAGCAAGTCTCTGGAAAAGCAGCACACAGTCATTAAAGGAACAATGATAAAATTATCAATATTAAAACAAAACATTAAAAACAATAAAGACCCTAGCCGGGCTTTCCCCGGGGCGCTGCACCTCTGCACTGCTCGGGGAAACCGAGGAGGGGGCGGGGCTTGGTCATGTGCCCACCCCCTGGGCTCCTCACTCCCGGACCTGCGCTCCTGTGCGCTCCCGCTCCAACGGACCCCTGATCGTAACTATGGTGAGGAACTCCGCCGGTTGGATTTCGGCACAGCTGTTCGAGGCCCACGAGCCTCATGTGGGAAAGGCAGCCTCTCTCCTGCCGTCCGAGTCATTTAAAAATAACTAAATTGTTGCCAGATTTTCCAAGCCCCCTGTGACTTTAACGGCAGCTGTGTGTGCTGATAAGAACTCCAAATGACGTCTCCTCCAGCTCTGGCTTGAGCTGATGTCTGCACATCAGGCGGCTATTAAAAGCAAAAGAGCAGGGCAGGGCATTTTTCTGGTCAGTTGGCTACGCTGTGTCCCAGCTGTCTGGACAGTTGCAGGGGCTCCGGCAGGAGGAAATGTTTGGTCGTTTCATAAAGGGTAATGGCCCGTGCAGGGATTTGCTAGTTTTCGTACCTATTTGAGCTTGAACGTAATTTGAATTGCTGATGCTAAGAATAGCAAATCCTGGGCTTGGCCTGGGCAATTATCTCACCGCTCATTCGCTGCAGGAAGACCATTAAGGATTCTCCTTTCTTCCTCCTTTGTGACGACCGCCATTCAGTTTTCGTTGCTGAGAAGCTGCCTTCTGCTGTATCAGACCACTGGTCCACCAAGGGCAGTATTGTCTACTCAGACTGGCAGCGGATCCCCAGGGTCTCAGGCGGAGGTCTTTCCCATCACCTCCTGCCTGGTCCTTTTAACTGGAGATGCCGGGGATTGAACCTGGGACCTTCTGCATGCCAAGCAGAGGCTCTCCCACTGAGCCACAGCCCCTCTTTTCAGCTCTCCAGGGTCTCGGGTGGAGGTTTTTCCCATCCCCTCCTGCCTGGTCCTTTTAACTGGAGATGCCGGGGATTGAACCTGGGACCTTCTGCATGCCAAGCAGAGGCTCTCCCACTGAGCCACAGCCCCTCTTTTCAGCTCTCCAGGGTCTCGGGTGGAGGTTTTTCCCATCCCCTCCTGCCTGGTCCTTTTAACTGGAGATGCCGGGGATTGAACCTGGGACCTTCTGCATGCCAAGCAGAGGCTCTGCCACTGAGCCACAGCCCCTCTTTACAGCTCTCCAGGGTCTCAGATGGAGGTCTTTCCCATCACCTCCTGCCTGGTCCTTTTAACTGGAGATGCCGGGGATTGAACCTGGGACCTTCTGCATGCCAAGCAGAGGCTCTTCCACTGAGCCAGGGTGTCAGGTCAAGGTCTATCCCATCATCTACTGCCTGGTCCTTTTAACTGGAGATGCTGGGGATTGAACCTGGGACCTTCTGCATGCCAAGCAGAGGCTCTTCCACTGAGCCACAGCCCCTCTTTACAGCTCTCCAGAGTCTCAGGTGGAGGTCTTTCCCATCACCTCCTGCCTGGTCCTTTTAACTGGAGATGCCGGGGATTGAACCTGGGACCTTCTGCATGCCAAGCAGGGGCTCTCCCACTGATCCAGGGTCTCAGGTCAAGGTCTATCCCATCATCTACTGCCTGGTCCTTTTAACTGGAGATGCTGGGGATTGAACCTGGGACCTTCTGCATGCCAAGCAGGGGCTCTCCCACTGATCCAGGGTCTCAGGTCAAGGTCTATCCCATCATCTACTGCCTGGTCCTTTTAACTGGAGATGCTGGGGATTGAACCTGGGACCTTCTGTATGCCAAGCAGGGGCTCTCCCACTGATCCAGGGTCTCAGGTCAAGGTCAATCCCATCATCTCCTGCCTGGTCCTTTTAACTGGAGATGCTGGGGATTGAACCTGGGACCTTCTGCATGCCAAGCAGAGGCTCTTCCACTGAGCCAGGGTCTCAGGTCAAGGTCTATCCCATCATCTACTGCCTGGTCCTTTTAACTGGAGATGCTGGGGATTGAACCTGGGACCTTCTGCATGCCAAGCAGGGGCTCTCCCACTGATCCAGGGTCTCAGGTCAAGGTCTATCCCATCATCTACTGCCTGGTCCTTTTAACTGGAGATGCTGGGGATTGAACCTGGGACCTTCTGTATGCCAAGCAGGGGCTCTCCCACTGATCCAGGGTCTCAGGTCAAGGTCTATCCCATCATCTACTGCCTGGTCCTTTTAACTGGAGATGGCGGGGATTGAACCTGGGACCTTCTGCATGCCAAGCAGAGGCTCTTCCACTGAGCCAGGGTCTCAGGTCAAGGTCTATCCCATCATCTACTGCCTGGTCCTTTCAACTGGAGATGCCAGGGATTGAACCTGGGACCTTCTGCATGCCAAGCAGAGGCTCTTCCACTGATCCAGGGTGTCAGATCAAGGTCTATCCCATCATCCACTGCCTGGTCCTTTCAACTGGAGATGCCAGGGATTGAACCTGGGATCTTCTGCATGCCAAGCAGAGGCTCTTCCACTGATCCAGGGTGTCAGGTCAAGGTCTATCCTATCATCTCCTGCCTGGTCCTTTCAACTGGAGATGCCAGGGATTGAACCTGGGACCTTCTGCATGCCAAGCAGAGGCTCTTCCACTGATCCAGGGTGTCAGATCAAGGTCTATCCCATCATCCACTGCCTGGTCCTTTCAACTGGAGATGCCAGGGATTGAACCTGAGATCTTCTGCATGCCAAGCAGAGGTTCTTCCACTGATCCAGGGTGTCAGGTCAAGGTCTATCCCATCATCTCCTGCCTGGTCCTTTCAACTGGAGATGCCAGGGATTGAACCTGGGACCTTCTGCATGCCAAGCAGAGGCTCTTCCACTGAGCCAGGGTCTCAGGTCAAGGTCTATCCCATCATCTCCTGTCTGGTCCTTTTAACTGGAGATGCTGGGGATTGAACCTGGGACCTTCTGCATGCCAAGCAGAGGCTCTTCCACTGAGCCACAGCCCCTCCCAGGGCTGAGGAAACTGCCAGGGAAAGTCTACTCTCTAGAGCTCCGGACATTTGCAAATTCAGGAGAGGTAAACACGAGCCCCGCGTTATCCCCTCTGACTGACAGCATCTCTCCACAGTCCGGGGCTTTCTGCAGCCCTGCTAGAGGCGACCTTGGAGTGAGACCAAGGATTGAACCTGGGGCCTCCTACGCACAAAGCTTGTGTGCAAACACTGAGCCGTTCAGCTTCGCAGGCGGCACTGTGACTTCAGCACCTCTCGATTTAGCAAATGAGCGCAACTGTTCTTTCAGTGTGTTGTTCCTTCACACTTCGTTTCTAGGGCCGCCGGGCCAAGGTTCTGTGCCACTCATGGCTGCAGCGGAAGCAGGAGACCAGCTGTGGTAGCTTTGGCTCATTGGCTGGCACTCAGGTTGCCAACTCTGGCCTGGGAAATTCCTGGAGGTTAGGAAGTGGAGCCTGGGGAAGAAGAAGAGAAGAGATGGGATTTATGACCCACCCTTCACTACCCGGAAGAGTCTCAGAGCGGTTTGCAATCTCCTTTCCCTTCTCCTCCCCACAACAGACACCCTGTGAGGCAAGCGGGGCTGAGAGAGCTCTCTCGAGGACTGCCCTGGAGAGAACAGCTCTGAGAGGACTTGTGACTGACCCAAGGTCACACCAGCAGCTGCACGCGGAAGCGTGCGGAATCGAACCCGGTTCTCCCAGATTAGAGTCCGTGCTGCTAACCACTGCACCAAACTGGAAGGCAGGGTTTGGGGAGGGGCGGGACCTCCGTGAGGTATCATGCCATGAAGTCCACCCTGCAAAGCAAACCATTTCCTCCCGGGATCTCTGTAGTCTGGGGATCAGCTGTCATTCTCTGAGATCTCCAGACCCCACTTGGAGGCAGGGAGTTCTATCTGTCCCATACATGAACACAGGAAACTGCCTTCTACTGAATCGGACCACTGGTCCACCCAATCAGTATCGTCTACCAGGGGTCATTTCATAGAAAAAGAGGTGCAGGAGCTCATTAGCATAACCCATTTGCATAACTCATTTGCATATGCCACACTACCTGACATCACCGGAAGTGTGTCAGAAGGCAACACCCACCCCTCAGGCTCCACTCCACAGGTGAGTGAAACTGACCTGCTCTTCCTCCATTCCCTTCCCCATCCAATACTTTGTGCAATAAAAATAGGCGTAAAGAACACACCCTCATTCTCTTCCTGCTCCCTTGAAACCACCAGGTTTCAAGGAGACTTGAGATACCCAGGACATGTGCACCACCCATCTCTTCCCCATCCCCTCCCCACAACAAGACACCTGTGAGGTAGGTGGGGCTCAGAGAGGTCTTTTGAGGACTGCTCATGAGAGAACAGCTCTGAGAGAACTTGTGACTGGCCCAAGGTCACACCAGCAGCTGCATGTGGAGGAGTGGGGAATCAAACCCGGTTCTCCCAGGTTAGAGTCCAACTCCTGACCACTGCACCAGACTGATGGGGGGGGAAGCTGCTGAAGGGTTGGTGAACACAGGAAACTGTGTTTTACGAAATGACCCCTGCTCAGCACCCAGAGAAAAAGAGAGCCTTTCCTCCTTGCTCCCCTGAGTTTTATCACCTGTCTTTTCACCACCCACTGACCAGGTCAGGCCCAGTCAGAGAAGATTTTCCAGGAATCTCCAGGATTTTCCTTCCTGAAGCCTCTCTAGTACTGAATTGCTCCAAATCTCTGTTCCCTGCTTTGGGGGGGAAGAGCCTGACCCACCCATTATCTCTCCTGCGAGACCTATTAGCCTTTGTACGAAGGTGGGCTGAGGTACATCTAGAAAGCAACTGATCTGACCTTCTCCCTTCCTGCCTGCTCTCTGTCCAGAGAGGGAAGAAACACTTTTAAAACTCAAAAGTGAAGATTTTTGCAAAGAGAAAAAAAATTTCATTTTCTTCATAGCCCGGTTAGCTCTCAAATGTCAGATGATTAATTTTTGGCAAGCGCTACACTTTGTGTGGTTTTTGGTTTGTCACAGGTATTGTACTCAAATGAAAATATTACTAAAGAACCTCGCCTCCGTTTTATCTTCTTTATTAAAACACAGCAGTTCACATCTTGAACCCTTTTAAACTGAACTATCCATTTATTCGACACAGATAATTAAAAGACAGCAATTATGAGGGGCCCATTTATTATTTCTTGCGAAAAGTAAGCCAATCTCAAGCAAAGAGCCCCTTTCGAGAAGGGGCTCATCGATACAGTCTCATGCATCTATAGATTTTCAGAATCATCTTCCAAAAATAACAGCTAACTGTCCCCCCCTGATAAGGAGTCACACTTCAGCTGATTATCTTATTACTTCAAACACCAAAGATATCTATGCTCGACCAGGGTCCGGGCATTTCCCACCATTGCTCCAGCTCTGTCCAAGGGACAGTTTGGTGTAGTGGTTAAGTGCGTGGACTCTAATCTGGAAGAATCGGGTTTGATTCCCCACTCCTCCACATGCAGCTGCTGGTGTGACCTTGGGTCAGTCACAAGTTCTCTCAAAGCTGTTCTCTCATGAGCAGTTCACATAAGAACAGAAGAGAAGCCAATGTTGGATCAGGTGAGTGGCCCATCCAGTCCAACACTCTCTGTCACACAGTGGCCAAAAACACCAGGTGCCCTCAGGAGGTCCAGCAGTGGGGCCAGGACACTAGAAGCCCTCCCACTGTTGCCCCCCCATAAAGCACCAAGAATACAGAGCATCCCTTGCCCCAGACTGAGAGTTCCTATCTATACCTTGTGGCTAAGAGCCACTGATGGACCTCTGCTCCATATAAGAACAGAAGAGAAGCCAATGTTGGATCAGGTGAGTGGCCCATCCAGTCCAACACTCTCTGTCACACAGTGGCCAAAAACACCAGGTGCCCTCAGGAGGTCCAGCAGTGGGGCCAGGACACTAGAAGCCCTCCCACTGTTGCCCCCCCAAGCACCAAGAATACAGTGCATCACTTGCCCCAGACTGAGAGTTCCTATCTATACCTTGTGGCTAAGAGCCACTGATGGACCTCTGCTCTAGATGTTTATCCAATCCCCTCTTGAAGCTGTCCATGCTTGCAGCCGCCACCACCTCCTGTGGCAGTGAATTCCACATGTTAATCACTCTTTGGGTGAAGAATTACTTCCTTTTATCTGTTCTAACCCGACTGCTCAGCAATTTCATCGAGTGCCCACAAGTTCTTGTATTGTGAGAAAGGGAGAAAAGGACTTCTTTCTCTACCTGTTCTATCCCGTGCATAATCTTATAAACCTCCATTATGTTGCCTCTCAGCTGTCCTTTCTCCAACCGAAAGAGCCCCAAGCGCTTCAGTCTTCACAGAGAAAGTGTTCCAACCCTTTTACCATTCTAGTTGCACTTTTCTGCACTTTTTCCAATGCTTTAATATCTTTTTGGAGGTGTGGTGACCAGAACTGTACACTGTACTCCAAATGAGGTCACACCATACATTTATACAGGGGTATTATGATACTGGCTGATTTGTTTTCAATTCCCTTCCTAATAACCCCCAGCATAGCGTTGGCCTTTTTCATTGCAGTCACACACTGTCTCGACATTTTCATTGAGTTATCTACTACGACTCCAAGACTCTTGGTCAGTCTCTGCCAGTTCAGACCCCATCAACGTGTATTTATACTTAGGATTTTTGACTCCAGTGTGCATCACTTTGCACTTGGCCACACTGAACCCCATTCACCACGTTGATGCCCACTCGCCCATCCTCGACAGATCCCTCTGGAGTGCCTCACAACCCTCCCTGGTTCTCACCACCCTGAACAACTTCGTGTCATCTGCAAATTTAGCCACTTCACTGCTTACTCCCAACTCCAAATCATTAATAAACAAGTTAAAAAGCATCGGGCTGAGAACTGATACCCCACTGCTTACCTCCCTCCACTGAGAAAATTGCCTATTTATTATACTCACCCTCTGTTTCCTTTTAATTAGCCAGTTTTTGATCCACAAGAGGACTTGTCCTTTTATCCCATAACTATTGAGCTTACTTAGGAGTCACCTCAAGGCTAGACTACTGCAACGCTCTCTACATGGGGCTGCCCTTGACTCAGCTCCGGAGGCTGCAGCTAGTGCAGAATGCCGCAGCCAGGCTGCTGATGGGACTCTCAGTGAGGGACCACATCCAGCCTGTGCTGAGGGCGCTGCACTGGCTGCCTATAGCGTACCGGATCCGGTTCAAGGTGCTGGTTTTAACCTTTAAAGCCCTATATGGCCTGGGGCCTGCCTACCTAAGGGACCGCCTTTCCCCATATATACCCCAAAGAGCACTGCGGTCGGGCAGCCAACATCGCCTGACCCTTCCGGGCCTAAAGGAGGCGAGGCTAGCAGCCACCAGAAACAGGGCCTTCTCGGTGGCGGCCCCCCACTGGTGGAATGAGCTCCCAGAGAACATCAGGGTCCTGCGGGACCTTTTACAGTTCCGCAGGGCCTGCAAAGCGGAGCTCTTCCGCCAGGCGTTTGGGGCCGCCACCGGGGGGAATGGCCCTCAGGAGATGGCACGAGGGCCATCTCTAAAACGCCATGGTGGCAGCCTCCTGGTTGGTGTAAGCTAGAGGCAGGTATTGGTGCTGGTATGACGCTGCTATTGTGATGAAAGTTCCGTTGTAATTTTAAAGTGTATTTATTTGATGTTATGTTTTAACCTTGTAATTGACTGATTTTATGCTGTAAGCCGCCTAGAGCCGGTCCGCTGGCTAGGTGGGATATAAATTGAAACAAATAAATAAATAAATAAAATAAATAAACTTTATCAAAAGCTTTCTGGAAGTCAAGGTAAACAACATCTATTGGGTCTCCCTTGTCCACATGTTTGTTCACTCCCTCAAAGAACACTAAAAGGTTAGTGAGACAAGATCTCCCCTTACGGAACCCATGCTGAGTCTTCCTCAATAAAAAGAAAGAGCTCTCTCAGCTCTTGATTCCCCACTCCTTCACTTGCAGCTGCTGGATGACCTTGGGCAAGCCATAGTTCTGTCAGAGCTGTTTGTGAAAAGAGCCGTTTCTATCCGAACTCTTTCAGCCCCACCTACCTCACAGGGTGTCTGTTGTGGGGTGGGGAAGGTGAAGGAGTTTGTAAGCCGCTCTGAGACTGTAAGTGAAGGGCGGGGTATAAATCCAATCTCCTCCTCCTCCTTCTTCTGTCTTCTTCTTCTTTGGGGTATAACGCCATTGAATCCACCTTCCAAAATGGCCATTTTCTCCCTGTGACCTGATCTCTGTCGCCTCGAGATCACTTGTAATCCCAGGAGATCTCCAGGCACCACCTGGAGGTCAGCAGCCCTATCGATGCATCATGTGCAACACAGCATTTATTCCTTGGCCAGCCGGCTACCGTACCCAAAGACTAAACTTCCCACCCTGTCCTTAAAGCACGGGAATCTGCAAGTACACCTGGGACCTCTAATCTATATTAAAATCATCGTGTGTTTTTGAGGAAACAAGGCGCTCCCTGCGGAGTGCCTTTCCTAAGGGGCGAACTCTCTGGCGTGTGTGGGACTTGGCTCGGCTCACCATTCGTAAATACAGAAGGCTGAAGACCGGCCATAGAATCCTCATCAAGGAAACACTATATGAAAAACCCCTTTCTGAAGCCAGCAGTAATCAAAAGGGATCTGACGCCTAGCCGGCAGGCTCTGGCAGAGCTCCCTTTAATAAGCAGGTGAGCCTCGGGGGCTGAGTCGCAAAGGAGAATTTTCATTTCCTAAAGATGCTTAACTCTCCGTGGCTGTCAGCGCTCACCTGTAATAAATGCTCCTGGCTTCTTCTCCGGGACGGTGTCGTACAGAGGGGAATGAACCTGCTGGGGGGGGGGGGTGGAATCATGGGCAGCAAGGCAAAGGAGATGAGATGCCACGGCTGCGGACAGACTGGCAGCTTGCCGCGGTCTAGTGCCGCCTCTAATTGACCCTGTTTAAAATGCTGCGGGATGCAGGGGTCTGTTGGAGCAGGAGCGCACAGGAGCGCAGCTCCGGGAGTGAGGAGCCCAGGGGGCGGGCACATGACCAAGCCCCGCCCCCTCCTCGGCTTCCCCGAGCAGTGCAGAGGCGCAGCGCCCCAGGGAAAGCCCTGCTAGGGTCTTTATTGTTTTTAATGTTTTGTTTGAATATTGATAATTTTATCATTGTTCCTTTTATGACGGTGTGCTGCTTTTCCAGAGACTTGCTCAAGGTGGCATATAAATTTTCTAAGTATACCATTTTTTATCTGGGCACATGGCACATAAGTACTGGAGAAATTTCACCAACCCTTTAGCAGCTTCCACCCCATCAGTTTGGTGTAGTGGTCAGAAGTTGGACTCTAATCTGGGAGAACCGGGTTTGATTCCCCACTCCTCCACATGCAGCTGCTGGTGTGACCTTGGGCCAGTCACAAGTTCTCTCAGAGCTGTTCTCTCATGAGCAGTTCTCAAAAGACCTCTCTCAGCCCCACCTACCTCACAGGGTGTCTTGTTGTGGGGAGGGGAAGGGGAAGGGATGGGTGGTGCACGTGTCCTGGGTATCTCAAGTCTACTTGAAACCTGGTGGTTTCAAGGGAGCAGGAAGAGAATGAGGGTGTGTCCTTTCCGCTTATTTTTACTGCACAAAGTATTGGATGGGGAAGGGACTGGAGGAAGAGCAGGTCAGTTTCACTCCCCTGTGGAGTGGAGCCTGAGGGGTGGGTGTTGCCTTCTGACACACTTCCGGTATGTTAGGGGGTGTGGCATATGCAAAAGAGTTATGCAAAAGAGTTATGCTAATGAGCTCCTGCATCACTTTTTCTACGAAATGACCCCTGGCGGGATGTATCAGCCACACAGTACACCCTACTGCGGGTTTCCCACGGAGACATCCCATGGGGAAGCATCCACATTATTGTAGCGCAACTCCCACGGAGCGCACTGCAAAAACGGCCAAAATTCATGCGCGCGCATATGCGTGCATGCACACACAAGCAATTTTTTAAAAAGCCACTTCCCTAGTGGCAGAACGGATCTGCAGGTCCAGACTGCCAAATCCGTTCTGCGCGCACTCCCCCGTGTTCAGATAGCCGGCCACGCGTGATGAATGCGCGAGGGAACAAAAAACTCCACTTTGGAGGCGGTGGCTTTTTAACCCGGCTCCAAGTCGTCCTCTGACAGGGTGAGTACGCCCGGGGAACTCCCGACAGCTGTGGCTGTGTGAACGGGCTCATTGAATCCGTTTGTGAAAGGTGCCGATATTGAGCCAAACTGCCAGTCTGAACGCAGCCCCACGAATGCTATTGGTGGTTGCCAAGAAAGTGTGGAATCATCTGGGGCCATCAAGTCCCAGCTGACATGGATTCCAGTGGGTTGCTGTGTTGGTCTGAAGCAACAAAACAAAGCTGGAGTCCAGTGGCACCTTTAATCATAGAACCATAGAGCTGGAAGGGACCTCCAGGGTCATCTAGTCCAACCCCCTGCACAATGCAGGCAATTCACAAATACCTCCCTCCCCCCCACACACACACACAGTGACCCCTCTCCCTTGCACACAAGATGACAATAAAAAATCTCTCGGATCCCCGACCAAACTGGCCTGGAGAAAAATTGCTTCCTAACCCCAGGGGTCCGTTGGCGATTAGAGGTATCAATTTCCAGGTGGTGGCTGGAGATCTCCTGGGATTACAGGTGATCTCCAGGAGACAGAGATCAGTCCCTCTGGAGAAAACAACTGCTTTGGAGGGTGGGCTGCAGGGGTCCGTTGGAGCGGGAGCGCACAGGAGCACAGCTCCGGGAGTGAGGAGCCCAGGGACGGGCACATGACCAAGCCCCACCCCCTCCTCGGCTTCCCCGAGCAGTGCAGAGGCGCAGCGCCCCGGGGAAAGCCCTGCTAGGGTCTTTATTGTTTTTAATGTTTTGTTTTAATATTGATAATTTTATCATTGTTCCTTTTATGACGGTGTGCTGCTTTTCCAGAGACTTGCTCAAGGTGGCATATAATTTTTCTAAGTATACCATTTTTTATCTGGGCACATGGCACATAAGTACTGGAGAAATTTCACCAGCCCTTCAGCAGCTTCCACCCCATCAGTCTGGTGTAGTGGTCAGGAGTTGGACTGTAATCTGGGAGAACCGGGTTTGATTCCCCACTCCTCCACATGCAGCTGCTGGTGTGACCTTGGGCCAGTCACAAGTCCTCTCGGAGCTGTTCTCTCATGAGCAGTTCCCAAAAGACCTCTCTCAGCCCCACCTACCTCACAGGGTGTCTTGTTGTGGGGAGGGGAAGGGGAAGGGAAAGGGATGGGTGGTGCACATGTCCTGGATAACTCAAGTCTACTTGAAACCTGGTGGTTTCAAGGGAGCAGGAAGAGAATGAGGGTGTGTTCTTTACGCTTATTCTTATTGCACCAAGTATTGGATGGGGAAGGGACTGGAGGAAGAGCAGGTCAGTTTCACTCCCCTGTGGAGTGGAGCCTGAGGGGTGGGTGTTGCCTTTTGACACACTTCCGGCATGTTAGGGGGTGTGGCATATGCAAATGAGTTATGCTAATGAGTTATGCTAATGAGCTCCTGCACCTCTTTTTCTACGAAATGACCCCTGCCTAACCCCAAAGTGGTTCTTGGGCGTGCAAGAAAGGGCCATGAGAACTAAGCACTGGTCCAACCCTTCCTGCCTCCCCGAGTTCCTAGAAAGACCAACAAAGTTCAATTCTGGATAGAAGCTTTCACGTGCATGCACACTTCTTCTGAACTGTGCATGCCTGTGAAAGCTTATACAGCCAGGATTCAACGTTGTTGTTCTTAAAGGTGCCGCTGGACCCAACCTTTGTTCAGCTGACTTATGGATACCCTGAAGGGTTTTCAAGGCAAGAGACATCCAGAGGTGCTTTGCCCTTCCCTGCCTCTGCATAGCAACCCTGGACTTCCTTCGAGGTCTCCCATCCAAATACTAACCACAGCCGACCCTGTTTAACTTTGGAGGTCGAGATCAGGCTAGCCTTGGCTATCCAAGTCAGGGCATGGAATCGTCTGCCGGGGGCTATAGGGGTGCCAACCTCCAGGTGCCCCCTGGAGCTCTCTTGCTATCATAATTGATCTCCAGATGACCAAGATCAGTTCCCCTGGAGAAAACAGCTGCTTTGGAGGGTGGACACTACAGCATTGTACCCTGATGAAGAAGAAGAAGAAGAAGAAGAAGAAGAGATTGGATTTATACCCCGCCCTCCACTCCCCAAGGGAGTCTCAGAGCGGCTTACAAACTCCTTTCCCCTCCCCTCCCCACAACAGACACCCTGTGAGGTGGGTGGGGCTGAGAGAGCTCTTTCCCAAGCTGTCCTTGAGGGAACAGCTGGTACAGAGCTATGGCTTGCCCAAGGTCATCCAGCCAGGTGCAAGTGGAGGAGTGGGGAATCAAACCCGGTTCTCCCAGATTAGAGTCCGCGCACTTAACCACTACACCAAACTGGCTCTCAAACTGGCTCTGATGAGGTCCCTCCCTTCCTGCAACCCCCCCCCTCAGGCTCCACCCCCAAAATCTCCAGGTATTTCCCAACCCAGAGCTGGCAACCCTAAATTATAGCCATCTTAGGGGCAGCGGGAGATGCCTGGTTCATTAGGTAAGAGGGGGTGTGTCCTGGAGAGCAAGCCATAGGAGGAAAGGCTGAGGGACTTGGGAATGTTCAGTCTGGGGAAGAGGAGTTTGAGGGGGGACAAGATGGCTCTCTTGGGGTATCTGAAGGGCTGTCACTTGGAGGAGGGCAGGGAGCTGTTCCGGTTGGCAGCAGAGGAGAGGACTGGCAAGGACGGGTCTAAATTCAGGGCGGGAAGGTACCGACTGGGTCTTAGGAGAAGCTTTTTGACAGTCAGAGTAGTTCAGCAGTGCAATGGGATCCCGGGGGAGGTGGTGAGCTCCCCCTCCCTGGCAGTCTTCAAGCAGCGGCTGGACAAACCCTCGTCAGGGGTGCTCTAGGCGGCTCCTGCCCTGAGAAGGGGGTTGGACTAGATGGCCTCTGTGGCCCCTTCCAGCTCTGTGGTTCTAGGATTCACTTGTGAGGCGTGTTCTGTCTTCTAATTAGGCGGGCGGTGGTTCTCAGGCAGAGAGAGCCAGTTTGGTGTAGTGGTTAAGTGCGCGGACTCTAATCTGGGAGAACCGGGTTTGATTCCCCACTCCTCCGCTTGCACCTGGCTGGATGACCTTGGCAAGCCATAGCTCTGTACCAGCTGTTCCCTCAAGGACAGCTTGGGAAAGAGCTCTCTCAGCCCCACCTACCTCCCAGGGTGTCTGTTGTGGGGAGGAGAAGGGAAAAGGAGTTTGTAAGCCGCTCTGAGACTCTTAAGTGAGTGAAGGGTGGGGTATAAATCCAATCTCTTCTCTCTTCTTCTTCTTCTCTTCTTCTTCTTTTAGCCGGAGATTAGGTGTTCTGCTAGGCTTGCTTCCTTCCTATTTCTTAGCCTGAAAGGTGCCACTGGACTCGAAATTTGTTCCCTTCCTATTCATTACATTTCCTGTTGACCCACGGGGACCTGAGAGTCACTTCACTGCCACAGGACGTGGTGGTGGCTACAAGCGTAGACGGCTTCAAGAGGGGATTGGATGGACATGTGGAGCAGAGGTCCATCTGTGGCTATGAGCCACAAGTTATAGATAGGAACTCTTGGTCTGGGGCAAGTGATGCTCTGTATTCTTGGTGCTTGGGGGGGGGGGCAACAGTGGGAGGGCTTCTAGTGTCCTGGCCCCACTGCTGGACCTCCTGAGGGCACCTGGTATTTTTGGCCACTGTGTGACCGAGTGTTGGATTAGATCCAACATTGGCTTCTCTTATGTTCTTATGTCCGGGGCAAGTGATGCTCTGTATTCTTGGTG
The DNA here is from genome assembly GCA_029233225.1 of Lepidodactylus listeri. NCBI lineage: Eukaryota > Metazoa > Chordata > Lepidosauria > Squamata > Gekkonidae > Lepidodactylus > Lepidodactylus listeri. The sequence goes on from JARCFY010000002.1 coordinate 7,671,307, forward strand.
CTTGACAGGGGGGCAACAGTGGGAGGGCTTCTAGTGTCCTGGTCCCACCGGTGGACCTCCTGAGGGCACCTGGTGTTTTTACTCACCGTGTGACACAGAGTGTTGGACTGGATGGGCCACTGGCCTGATCCAGCATTGGCTTCTCTTATGTTCTTGTGTGTCCAAGTTGGCGTTCAACGGCACATATTTTAGGCAGACAGGAACTCTGGTTGCCAGCTGACCAGCAAGATCCCAGCCCAGTTTGCTCCTGTGCTCTGAGCAGCTGCAGAAATCGGCTGGGGGTGGCACTTTCCGTAGCGTTATGCGCACCGCAGCTGCAGAAGCTGAGTCCTTAGAAACCACCTGCAGCATTTCTCCAGCGATTGTGTTCAGTGTTCCCTCTCAGCTGAGTTCGTGTGAGCTAGCTCACCTTTCTTTAGCCTCTGGCTCACCAGTTTTTGTCTTAGCTCCAGAAGGATGGCTCCAGGGCAAACTCATCAACGCAGCAGGAAAATAGTTTGTTCACAGCTTTAATGCCAGTCGCTCACAAAGAAGAATTTCTGCTCACAAGACTCCACAGCTTAGAGGGAACTTTGATTGTGTTCTAGGTGAGGGCCAGCTTTTTCTAGCTGCTATATGTAGCGGTTGGGGGCGGCAGCTTCTCGCAATGAATGCTGAGCTAGGCCGACCTTGCTGCACTCAGGGAAACCACTTTGTGGAATCTCGAGGAACAATGCGCACTTGCCGTGTTCTTCAGCAAGAAGAGAGCATTTTCTGGAAAGGAAATCTAATCTGTGTTAAGTGATCGTGGGGGGGGGGGATTCTAGAGGCAGGGGGGTGGGGGGATATAGTAAGCAGAGCGCCTCTGTCACCGGAAGGCAACCCACTTCTCCGAGTTGTGAATTAGCTCGGCAGCCGGTTCGTCTGCAGCGTCTGTAGAAGAGGCCTTCCCATTCAGTGATGGATCCTCGCTGTGCGTATCTCGAAATGATTACAGGATGTCATTTTTCTCGCGTCGCTGTGAGAAGGTGCGGAGATCCCATCGAATCTCATGGGAGCTTATTCTGGCCATGAATTGCATTTCTCTGCCGCCTATTAAACATCCCTGCCTGTTGCGGATCAGACCGCAAAGTTAGAGTAATAAATTATTTTTTTTAAAAAAACCCCTCTGTGCTTCAGTGTTGGGAAGGGTTGCCAGCTGTGAGTTGGGAAATACCTGGAGGTTTTGAGGGGGGAGTCTGGGGAGGGCTGGGTTTGGGGAGAGAGGGGGGGACCTCAGCAGGGTATAAAGCCACAGAGTCCACCCTCCAAAGCAGCCATTTTCAAAGAAGAAGAAGAAGAGGAGGAGGAGGAGGAGATTGGATTTATACCCCGCTCTTCACTCCGAGTCTCAGAGCAGCTTACAATCTCCTTTCCCTTCCCCTTCCCACAACAGACACCCTGTGAGGTCGGTGGGGCTGAGAAAGCTCACTCAAGGACTGCCCTTGAGAGAACAGTTCTGAGAGAACGTGTGACTGACCCAAGGCCAGACCAGCAGCTGCCTGTGGAGGAGTGGGGAACCAAACCCGGTTCTCCTGGATGAGAGTCCGCGATCCTAACCCTCACACCAAACTGGCTCTCAAGGTTGGCAGTCCCAGCGGACGGAGAAATTGTGTCGATTTCAGAGAGGCCTTCCTTCATTTTCTGTTGGGTTTGGTGAGCGGTCTTTGGGCCCACTTTTGGGGCCGTGTTCCAGTCTGTTGGGTCCTTGTATGGCGATTAGGGGTATCAATTTCCAGGTGGTGGCTGGAGATCGCCTGGGATTACAGGTGATCTCCAGGAGACAGAGATCAGTCCCTCTGGAGAAAACAACTGCTTTGGAGGGTGGGCTGCAGGGGTCCGTTGGAGGGGGAGCGCACAGGAGCACAGCTCCGGGAGTGAGGAGCCCAGGGGGCAGGCACATGACCAAGCCCCGCCCCCTCCTCGGCTCCCCAGAGCAGTGCAGAGGCGCAGCGCCCCGGGGGAAGCCCTGCTAGGGTCTTTATTGTTTTTAATGTTTTGTTTGAATATTGATAATTTTATCCTTGTTCCTTTTATGATTGTGTGCTGCTTTTCCAGAGACTTGCTCAAGGTGGCCTATACATTTTCTAAGTATACCATTTTTTATCTGGGCACATGGCATGTTTCTTTATATAACCTTACTTCTTATTTGCCAGTCATAGAAAACGTGAACGAATTATTTTATACAAAACAACCTCGATCTAAAGCGTTTGGCATCCACGTGTTTAGCTGGAATTTCCATTTCGTTTCATGCGGCAAAAGATTTATTTGTGCATCCATATCTCTTGTCTCCTTAATCACGTACAATGCCAAATATTTAAAATCACTCTGTTTTTAATGAAAATAACATAAGAACATAAGAGAAGCCAATGTTGGATCAGGCTAATGGCCCATCCAGTCCAACACTCTGTCACACAGTGGCCAAAAACGCCAGGTGCCATCAGGGGGTCCAGCAGTGGGGCCAGAACTCCAGAAGCCCTCCCACTGCTGCCCCCTCCCTCCCCAAGCACCAAGAATACAGAGCATCACTTGCCCCAGACTGAGAGATCCTATCTATACCTTGTGGCTAATAGCCACTGATGGACCTCTGCTCCATAGGTTTATCCAATCCCATCTTGAAGCTGCCCATGCTTGGAGCCACCCCCACCTCCTGTGGCAGTGAATTCCATGTATTAATCACTCTTCACTCTGGGTGAAGAATTACTTCCTTTTATCCGTTCTAATCCGACTGCTCAGCAATTTCATGGAGTGCCCACGAATTCTTGTATTGTGAGAAAGGGAGAAAAGTACTTCTTTCTCTACCTGCTCTGTCCCATGCATAATCTTAGAAACCTCGATCATGTCACCCCTCAGCCATCATTTCTTCAAGCTAAAAAGCCCCAAGCGCCAGGGGTTATTTCGAGGAGGAGCTCAGGGGAGCTCAGCTCCGGGAGTTGGTGCCAGCCCCCCCACCCCCCGTGCAGGGGAATGCCTGCTTGTGTCATGGCTGCAGCAAAATGACCCCATCCCCTGGAAAGGTCCCTTGTTCCTCCGACCAGCCTTCTGAAGGCTTCAGCCACCACTGAAGCTATCCTCCCAGAATAGTGGTATTTCTGAGGCTTGGACTAGTAGCTGTCCCCTCTCTGCCATCTCTCTCTCTCTCTCTCTTTTTCTTGCCTTCTGACATACTTCTAGTGATGTCAGGGGGTGTGGCATATGCAAATGAGTTATGCTAATGAGGTATGCTAATGAGCTCCTGCACCTCTTTTTCTACCAAATGACCCCTGCCAAGCGCTTCAACCTTTCTTCACAGGGAAAGTGTTCCAGCCCTTTTCTCATCCTAGTTGCCCTTTTCTGCACTTTTTCCAACGCTATAATATCTTTCTTGAGGTGTGGCGACCAGAACTGTACACAGTATTCCAAATGAGGTCGCACCATCGATTTATACAGGGGCCTTAGGATACTGGCTGATTGGTTTTCAGTTCCCTTCCTAATAACCCCCAGCATAGCGTTGGCCTTTTTCGTTGCAGTCGCACACTGTCTCGATATTTCCAGTGCATTATCCACTACAACTCCAGGATCTCTCTTGAAATACGGAACCATATTGCAGCTATGCGGGATCTGCTTCGAGAAAGCAACGAAACGGAGGTCACAGCGGAGCCGCAGGGAATGCAGTGTGCCAGTGAAACATGAATCTTGTGTGGAGCAGGACTTTTACAGTTTTCCTAATTCTTGTCACATAGGTACACAACTCCGGCGAGATTGGCCAAGATAAGCCCAAAATTCAATCCCCATTGCCGGAGGGGGTGTGAGCTGATTGGCGATTATCTTCACTGCTGGTTGTACTGCCCCAAAATACTTCAGTTTTGGGGGGGAAATTTACCAATCATTAAAATACTTAGTGGAATGGACCTACAGATAAGCCCTGAACATCTGCTTTTGAACAGTTGGGTTGTAGATTGTCATTCTATCGCACTCAAGGAAAGGGGTTTTTTTTTGTTTTGTTTGCTGCAAGAACTGTCATTGCTCAGAATTGGAAGTCAGCAGTGATATCCACTCTTTCACATTGGCATCAGAAACTGTGGGATTTATATATAATGGCTAAACTCTCGGACAATCTTACGTGTTTTGACAGACCTTCGGCGCCCCTCTATTTCATGTACTGTGTGGCACTCTATTTTGGAATACCTCAATAAGCAATCATCTACTCCTACAACATCCTTATTTTGGCTGTGGTAAGGTAGTATAAAACTGTTTTCTACATCAATGACACATATTGGCTATTGTCAGGGGTCCGTTGGAGCAGGAGCGCACAGGAGCGCAGCTCCAGGAGTGAGGAGCCCAGGGGGCGGGCACATGACTAAGCCCCGCCCCCTCCTTGGCTTCCCCGAGCAGTGCAGAGGCGCAGCGCCCCGGGGAAAGCCCTGCTAGGGTCTTTATTGTTTTTAATGTTTTGTTTTCATATTGATAATTTTATCACTGTTCCTTTTATGACTGTGTGCTGCTTTTCCAGAGACTTGCTCAAGGTGGCATATAAATTTTCTAAGTATACCATTTTTTATCTGGGCACATGGCACCAGGGGCGTAGACTTTTTAAATCCCCGGGGGGGGGGCTCTCTTGTGCGTGCGCGCGAAGAGCGCGCACGTGCACGGGACCATGTCCCCGCCGCTCCCCCCCCGGGAGGCAGACTCAAGGGGCGCAGTCTCGGGGGCGGCAGCCAGCTGGCCGGCTGACTGCCGCGCGAGCGGGACCATGTCCCCGCCGCTCCCCCCCCCGCCCCAGGGAGGCAGACTCGCGGGGCGCAGTCTCCTCGGGGCGCAGTCTCGGCGGCGGCAGCCAGCTGGCCGGCTGACTGCCCCCCACGCGAGCGGGATCATGTCCCCGCCTCCTCTCTCCCCCCCCCACCCCAGGGAGGCAGGAGGGCAGGCCGAGGGTGGGGGGGAAGGAGAGGCGGCGAGGGCCGACTGGCCACCGGCGGGCGCTCCCGCGGGTGCTGCATTTTGCCGGGGGGGCTGAGCCCCCCCCTGGGAAATTTCGGGGGAGGCTCGAACCCTCGAGCCCCCCCGTAGTTGACGCCCATGCATGGCACATAAGTACTGGAGAAGTAACTTCCACCCCATCAGTTTGGTGTAGTGATCAGGAGTTGGACTCTAATCTGGGAGCACCGGGTTTGATTCCCCACTCCTCCACATGCAGCTGCTGGTGTGACCTTGGGCCAGTCACAAGTTCTCTCAGAGCTGTTCTCTCATGAGCTGTACTCAAAAGACCTCTCTCAGCCCCACCTACCTCACAGGGTGTCTTGTTGGGGGGAGGGGAAGGGAAGGGAAAGGGATGGGTGGTGCACATGTCCTGGGTATCTCAAGTCTACTTGAAACCTGGTGGTTTCAAGGGAGCAGGAAGAGAATGAGGGTGTGTTCTTGATGCTTATTTTTATTGCACAAAGTATTGGATGGGGAAAGGAACGGAGGAAGAGCAGGTCAGTTTCACTCCCCTGTGGAGTGGAGCCTGAGGGGGGGGTGTTGCCTTCTGACACACTTCCGGCATATTAGGGGGTGTGGCATATGCAAATGAGTTATGCATATGGTAATGAGCTCCTGCACCTCTTTTTTTACGAAATGACCCCTGCCTACAACCTCCTTATTTTGGCTGTGCTAAGGTAGTGTAAAACTGTTTTCTGCATCCTAATGGCTATCTATCAATGACACATATTGGCTATCGTTAGTGTAAGGATTCATCATAACTTTAATGAATATATAGGTAATGTTAAGATACTGGGTAAAGTCTGCATTATTTTCTCCCCTATATATCTGTGTATTGGCTTAAGTATGTTCAATATGCTTTCTTCACTTGTACATCAGTGTAACGCCTTTATGTTCTACCGTTGTTTATCGTTCAATTCACTTTAATAAAAAATATTCTAAAAAGAAAGAAAGAAGAGAAGGAAAGGAAAGGAAAGGAAAGGAAAGGAAAGGAAAGGAAAGGAAAGGAAAGGAAAGGAAAGGAAAGGAAAGGAAAGGAAGGGGGGGAGAGAGAGAGAGAGTGAGTGTGAGTGTCCAGGCTTTCTGGATCTCATGGGCGGACGGCTTCTGCAGATAGCTGGCCTGTTCCGCCATCTATTCGCCCTAGCCAATGAGATGCCGTGGCTGTGCTTGACGGGCACAGGAAACCGGGATCCCTGTTTTCGCTTGCCTTTTGCAGCAAGCCGCTGCTTCTGAGCGATGCCTGGTCTGCAGGCCCGCAAGCAGCAAGGCTGTCACTTCCAAAAATAAGTCAGTTGGGGGGGGGGGGGGGAAGCATGCCCGGCTGCCTTGTGACTTCCCACTGTTCTCCCCAAAGCAATGCTTATTATCCCTTGAAAAGGCAGCCTTTCTCGCCACCCCCACCCCCTTCTCTGGGCCAAGCAGCGAGGCTGGAAGCAGCCCAGAAGAACAAAGGCGTCGTTGTGTTTTCAGAAAGGGAACGTAAATTCAGAGGGGGCCCCCAAGCCAGTCCGAGGAAGGCAAACTGGGCGGGATTCCTCGGTGGGGATTCTGGATGCCAACCTCCAGGCGGTGGCTGGCGACCGCCTGGAATTGCAGCTGGTCTCCAGAGTACGGAGATTGGTTCCCCCGGAGACGCCGGCTGCTTTGGAAGGTGGGCTCTATGGCTTCACGCCAATGGTCCCTCTAGGCTGTGGAGTCTTGTGAGTAAAAATTCAGCTTTGTGAGCTGCTGGTATTAAAGTTGTGAGCGGGCGATTTGGCTGCTGCATACCTCAGTCGGCTCTGGAGCCCTCCTTCCTGAGCGAAGACAAAAAGGCGTGAGCCGGAGGCTAAACAACTGTGAGCTAGCTCACACTAACTCAGCTTAGAGGGAACACTTCGCACCCCCACTGAGCTCCTCCCTCAACCCTGCCTCCCCAGGCTCCACCCCCCCCCCAAATCTCCAGGAAGTTCCTGACCCAAAGCTGGCAACCCTAGTGGATACAGACAGGTCATTTGGCCAGCTTTCCACTGGTAGGGCTGGATTTTGCTTCTGGATAGTTAATGCTTCCCCCTCCCCCCGAACTGAAGGAATGGAAGCAACCCCGGCATTTAACTTTTCAGTTTCTTGGGAGGCAGAGAACTGTGAGGCTCTGTACCTTTAAGAGCTTCCCAGAGCGGCTTTGCAGGTGATTTTAACTCTCATTTTCTGTGCTTCCAAAGTTGGCGCTTGTTCTTGTTTTTCCCCTCCTGATTTCTTTGCCACACAGAAAGGCTGGGGGTTGAGAGAGAGAGAGAACAGAGCACCAGTCTTTCACCCTTGATTTCAAGCCGTCTGGCAGGTAAGAATAGAATTCTTTTAGAATATATGAACTCAGATCTAAAGAGGCGAAGAGGAGACTGGATTTATACCCCACCCTTCACTAACCGAAGGAGTCTCAGAGCGGCTTACAATCTCTTTCCCCTCCTCCTCCCCCTCCCCACAACAGACACCCTGTGAGCAAAGCTCCCTCTAAGCTGTGGAGTCTTGTGAGCAAAATTCTACTTTGTGAGCTACTGGGCATTACAGTTGTGAGCAAACTATTTTCCTGCGGCATGAATGAGTTTGCCCTGAAGCCATCCTTCCTAAGCGAAGACAAAAACGCGTGAGCCAGAGGCTAAAACGCCGTGAGCTCGCTCACACTCACTCAGCTTAGAGGGAACACTGCCTGTGAGGTAGGTGGGGCCGAGAGAGCTCTTTCAGGAACTTCTCTTGAGAGAACAGCTCTGAGAGAACTTGTGGCTGACCCAAGGTCACACCAGCAGCCGCAGGGGGAGGAGTGGGGAATCAGACCCGGTTCTCCGAGATTGGAGTCCGTGCTCTTAGCCACTGCACCATTTACCACCGATTGTGACTTTAAAAGAAAAAAGTATTTCCAAACAACAGTGGTGTGGCCGTGATGATCAAGGGCAGAAGTAAAACCTGCAGGGTTTCATGGGGTTTGCTCCTACGTAACTGTGCACAAAATGTCCCCCTTTTAACATGCAAAGCTGCCATTTAGAGTTGAACTGCTGGCTTGGGTTGCCACCTTCCAGGTGGCACCTTGAGATTATCCCACGGAGGCCCCTCCCCTCTCTAATCCCAGGCTCTGTCCCCAAATCTTCAGGAATTTCCCAACCCAGAGCTGGCAACCGCAGTCCTGGCCTGTCTAGCTCTGCATGGCCTTTTCAGCCTGGTAGAAGACTTCAGGGTCTCCACCGTGGATCATTCCTGGCTCTGCTCCTGGGGATCCATTTCCGTGGAATGCCATGGTCTGAAATTAGGAAATTTCTATCAGCAGAACATGGATTACGCTGCTAAAATACCCCCCCCACACACACACACACAACTAATCTGGAAAAAAATGGTACCTGAAAATGTTGCATCTACATATTAAACTGGTTGGCAGACGGTGTAGTGATTAAGAGCAGCAGACTCTAATCTGGGAGAACCGGGTTCGATTCCCCACTTCTCCACATGCAGTCAGCTGGGTGACTTTGGATCAGTCACAAGTTGTTTCAGAGCTGTTCTCGAAAGAGCAGTTCTCGAAAGAGCTCTCTCAGCCCCACCTACCTAACACAGGGTTTCTGTTGTAAGGAGAGGCAGGTAAGCCGCTCTGCGTGAAGGGCAGGGTATAAATACAACTATTATTTTTATTATTATTATTATTATTATTATTATTCAGACTTTGGACCATTAAAGTATTGTCTACTCCAACCAACAATGGCTCTCCAAGAAGTCTTTCACATCATCTATTGCCAGATGCTTTCTCCGGAGGTGCCAGGAATTGAACCTGGGATCTTCTGCGTACTAAGCAGATGCTCTGCCATTGATTGAACCATGGTCCCCTCCCTAAATGAACCTGCCTTTTACTGAGTTTATCCTTAGTCCAGGGGCGTAGACTTTTGGAAATTCGGGGGGGGGGCTCCTTAGCACGTGTGCAAAGCATGCACGCTCGCTGGGGCGATGTTCTCCCCACCGGGAAACCGCTGCGCCTCACCGGGCCCTTCCGAGGCCTGCCAGCTGCTGCTGCTGCCGGTGCCTCTCCCCCCCCCCCCCCGGCCACCCCTTCCCTCTCCAGCAGTGGCGGCCAGGCCTCGGAAGGACCCGGGGAGGTGCGGCAGCAGGCGCTCCGTTTTGCCCGGGGTGGCTGAGCCCCCCCCGGGAAATTTCGGGGGTGGCTGGAGCCCTCGAGCCCCCCCGTACTCTACGCCTATGCCTTGGTCTACCTCATCCTTTCAACTGGAGATGCTGGGGACTGGACCTGGGATCTTCTGCACGCCAAGCAGATGTTCTACCACTGAGCCACGGCCCCTTTACAAATTGTTGCCCCCATAACTGTGCTAGCCTTTTAAGATGCTACAGAATTCCTTGTCCTTGGAGAACTTGAACTGATTCTTCTAATGGAAAATATTATTGGGATGTTTGGTTCGTGTAGCAGAGTTTTGCCCAGTCATCGAAGCGTGACGCTGAGTGTGAGAAATAAACCTGCCAAGAAGTATATTGCAGAAAAGGTGAAGTTACATTTATTCAAGTAGATCCAGTTCAAATTCAGATTGAAAGAAGAGAAAGGAGCTAAAGAGGACTTTCCCTACCAATTTGGTGTAGTGGTTAAGTGCGTGGACTCTAAACTGGGAGAACCGGGTTTGATTCCCCACTCCTCCACTTGCACCTGCTGGATGACCTTGGGCAAGCCATAGTTCTGTCCCAGCTGTTCTCTCAAGGATAGCTTGGGAAAGAGCTCTCTCCGCCCCACCCACCTCACAGGGTGTCTGTTGCAGGGAGGGGAAGGGAAAGGAGTTTGTAAGCTGCTCTGAGACTACAAGTGAAGGGCAGGGTATAAATCCAATCTCTTCTTCTTCTACCACAAATGGCCAGATTGTCTTGCATCTTGTGTGTGGGAGTCTGAGGGCACTGTCTCTACAGGAAAGACCTACAGAGACCTGTGTCTCCAAGGAAGGCCATGTGAAGAATGAGAGAGGACAAAGGGAGAGGAGGGGTCAGAGAGCAGCTAAGACAAAGAGGGGCATCCCATTCAAGGAGATAACACCCATACATACATAGAGTGATGTAGCGCCCCCCCAATGGCCAAGCCTGCATAGTCTCTCTCCAACGAACATATAGTCCCATCAAGTTCAAACACAACACAGCATGTACCTTTTGTAAAACAAGCAAAGCCCCCATCTACAGAAGTTATGAATTGCCCCAATCTTTTCCCATTTCTGAAAGAATTTTCCTTTATCAGAAAATGTCTCTGGAGTGCAGTGTTTGAGCTTGCTTTAAAATTATGCATTTTCTGTGGGGAAACTCTCAAAAGGGCAAAATGGTCAGAAATTTGCAAAATTAATCACTGCTTATGCACGAGAAGAATGCCAAGCGATCGCTAATTTAGACAAGGTTGAAAATAGCAAGGTTAATTCTCTAATCCTGGCGGTGCGCTCGGGTCAGAACAAGATTTTGGTTTGTTGCTGCCTCGAATTCCTTTCAACACTGTTGGTTAAAAAGTCCAATTAGTGTAGGTCACTGATACTCACTGGCTCAGAAGCCAAGTTCGGCTCTTTGCCATGCCATCTGTGACAAGTAGGTGCAGTGGCTAAGCGTGCCAGACTCCAATCGGAAGAACCGGGTTTGATTCCCCAGTCCTCTACATGCAGCTGCTGGGTGACCCTGAGTCAGTCCCAGTTCTTTCCGAGCTGTTCTCTCAAGAGCAGTCCTCGAGAGAGCTCTCTCAGCCCCACCTACCTCCCCGGGTGTCTGTTGTGGGGAGGGGAAGGGAAAGGAAAGGAATTTGTTAGCTGCTTTGAGACTCCTTTGGGTGGTGAAGGGTGGGGTGTGAATCCACTCTCCTCCTCCTCCTCTTCTTCTTTCCTGGGGCTGCCGGCCTCACTGGTCACCCCCAGAGAGCCAGTTTGGTGTAGTGATTAAATTCATGGACTCTAATCTGGGAGAACTGGGTTTGATTCCCCACGCCTCCACTTGGCAGCTGCTGGATGACCTTGGGCAAGCCATGGTTCAGTCAGAGCTGTTCTCTCAAGGACAGCTTGGGGAAGAGCTCTCTCAGCCCCACCTACCTCCCAGGGTGTCTGTTGTGGGGAGGGGATGGGAAAGGAGATTGTAAGCCGCTCTGAGACTCCTTTGAGTAGTGAAGGGCAGGGTATAAATCCAATCTCCTCCTGTTCCTCTTCCCGCATGGCACTTGCCGCATGTTTCATGAAAGTGGGCAAGACCCTTGCCAGGTGGGGCTTGTGGTTGGCAGATGGTTCCCACCTTGAAACGGCCACTGCCCGAGGAACTGATAAGCTGCCAGCCTCTGTTAGATGCAGGACTCATGCCAGGAAGGGAGGAAGAGAGGACTCTTTTGGTTGATGGTAACTGCAAATGTGGCTTTCCCTGAGCCCCTGAGTGAGAACCACTGGTCTAGTTTTTGCATTATTGTTAAAGGTAATGCTGTAGTAGCCCTGACATAATAGCCCAGGCTAGATCTTGGAAGCTAAGCAGGGTCGGCCCTGTTTAGTGCTTGGATGGGAGACCACCAAGGAAGTCCAGGGTTGCTACGCAGAGGCAGGCGATGGCAAGCCTCCTCTGTCTGTCTGCCCTGACCTGGATGGCCCAGGCGAGCCCCATCCCATCAGATCTTGGAAGAGAAGAGAAGAAGAGATTGGATTTCTATCCCACCCTTCACTCAGAGTCTCAGAGCGGCTTACCAACTCCTTTCCCTTCCCCTTCCCCACAATAGACACCCTGGGAGGTAGGCGGGGCTGAGAGAGCTCTCTCGAGGACTGCCCTTGAGAGAACAGCTCTGAGAGAACTCGTGACTGACCCAAGGTCACACCGCAGCTCTAGATGGAGGAGCGGGGAATCAAAACCGGTTCTCCCAGATTAGAGTCCGCACACTTAACCATGACACCGAACCACTGGACAGCCCTAGTTAGTCTTTGGATGGGAGACCAACAAGGAAGTCCAGGACTGCTACACAGAGGCAGGTGATGGGAAACCATCACTGTTCATCTGCCCTGCCCTGGATGGCCCAGACTAGCCCTATCTTATCAGCTCTGACAGCCAGTTTGGTGTAGTGTTTTGGAGCGCGGACTCTAATCTGGGAAAGCCGGGTTGGATTCCCCACTCCTCCACAGGCAGCTGCTGGTGTGACCCTGGGCCAGTCCCAAGTTCTCTCAGAGCTGTTCTCTCAAGAGCAGTCCTCGAAAGAGCTCTGTCGGCTCCACCTACCTCACAGGATGTCTCTTGCAGAAAGGGGAAGGGAAAGGAGTTTGTAAGTCGCGCTGAGACTCCGAGTGAAGGGCGGGGTATAAACGGGTCCATTGGAGCGGGAGCGCACAGGAGCGCAGCTCTGGGAGTGAGGAGCCCAGGGGGTGGGCACATGACCAAGCCCCGCCCCCTCCTCAGCTTCCCTGAGCAGTGCAGAGGCGCAGCGCCCCGGGGAAAGCCCTGCTAGGGTCTTTATTGTTTTTAATGTTTTGTTTGAATATTGATAATTTTATCATTGTTCCTTTTATGACTGTGTGCTGCTTTTCCAGAGACTTGCTCAAGGTGGCTTATAAATTTCCTAAGTATACCAATTTTTTATCTAGGCACATGGCACATAAGTACTGGAGAAATTTCACCAACCCTTCAGCAGCTTCCACCCCATCAGTTTGGTGCAGTGGTCAAGAGTGTGGACTCTAATCTGGGAGAAGTGGGTTTGATTCCCCACTCCTCCACATGCAGCTGCTGGTGTGACCTTGGGCCAGTCACAAGTTCTCTCAGAGCTGTTCTCTCATGAGCAGTTCTCAAAAGACCTATCTCAGCCCCACCTACCTCACAGGGTGTCTTGTTGTGGGGAGGGGAAGGGAAAGGGATGGGTGGTGCACATGTCCTGGGTCTCTCAAGTCTACTTGAAACCTGGTGGTTTCAAGGGAGCAGGAAGAGAATGAGGGTGTGTTCTTGACGCTTATTTTTACTGCACGAAGTATTGGATGGGGAAGGGAAGGGAGGAAGAGCAGGTCAGTTTCACTCACCTGTGGAGTGGAGCCTGAGGGGTGGGTGTTGCCTTCTGACACACTTCCGGTATGTTAGGGGGTGTGGCATATGCAAATGGATTATGCAAATGAGTTATGCTAATGAGCTCCTGCACCTCTTTTTCTACGAAATGACCCCTGGGTATAAATCCTCCTCCTCCCCTCCTCCTCCTCCTCCTGTGTGCACCAGAAATTATGTCACTGCCAGGAAGTCCTCTCGCCGGTTGCCATGGAGATCTGGCAGCCCTCCCCAAGGGCTTTTTGCAGGAGCCTTCCAAAGTGCTCTACAAATGCTCAGCATTCTAGCTGCTCCTAAAACCATTGCTAGCACGCTGTGGTGTGGCGTAGGCGGCAGGGGTACGGTATCCAGCGATAGCTTCTTGCCAATGACACTCTTCCCGGCTGGAGACGCCGTCATCTCGGGCACCTCTCCCTTCTCATGGAGCCAGATCTTGTTTGGTACAAGCACCCGCCGCGCAAACTAATTTAAGCTCTGCTGCTTCTGTACCTTCTGGCTCCCTTGGGGGGGTCTGGCGTGGCGTCTAATCGGGATGGTGCTTCTTCGGGAGGTATGTGCAGATGGCTGGCACGTGGAGAGCCAATGCACGAGGCCAAATTGAAAAGGGCTGGGCCGAGTTTGCCATCTTCCATGCCGACCTGGGTAGGCCCTGAGCTCCTCTCCAGAGCAGTGTTTCCTCTAGTTTTTTTAGCCTCCGGCTCACACGTTTTTGTCTTAGCTCCGGAAGAGGAGGAGGAGGAAGTAGAAGAAGAAGAAGAGAAAGGAAGGAAGAAGGAAGAGGAAGAAGAGGAAGAAGAAGAGAAGGAGGAGGAGGAGATTGGATTTATAGCCCGCCATTCACTCAGAGTCTCAGAGCGGCTTACAAACTCCTTTTCCCTTCCCCTCCCCACAACAGACACCCTGGGAGGTGGGTGGGGCTGAGAGAGCTCTGAGACAACTGTCCTTGAGAGAACAGCTGGGACAGAGCTATGGCTTGCCCAAGGTCATCCAGCAGCTGCAAGCGGAGGAGTAGGGAATCAAACCCGGTTCTCCCAGATTAGAGTCTGCACACTTAACCACTATACCAAACTGGAAGGAGGGCTCCAGAGCAAACTCATTTATGCAGTAGCTAAATCGCCCGCTCACAATTTTAATGCCAGTAGCTCACAAAGTAGAATTTTTGCTCACAACACTCCACAGCTTAGAGGAAGCATTGTTACGGAGGTGCCCTTCTCCACTTTCTTCACCGCTTGAAGCACATGAGGTTGTCATAAGAGGAGGAGGAGAAGACGAAGAAGAGGAAGAGGAGATAGGATTTTTACTCTGCCCTTCCCTACCCAAAGGCGTCTCAGAATGGCTTACGATCTCCTATCCCTTTCCATCCCCACAACGGATGCCCTGTGAGGCGGGTGGGGCTGAGAGAACTCTCTCTCGAGGACTGCTCTTGAGAGAACAGCTCTGAGAGAATTTGTGACTGGCCCAAGGCCACACCAGCAGCTGCATGCGGAGGAGTGGAGGCTCAAACCTGGTTCTCCCAGATTAGAGTCCGCTCTCTTAACCACTACACCAAACTGTAGAGAAATGGCAGGATTATACCTTGGAAGCTCTGATCCGGATTGGCCAGGCTAGAACAATTTCATCAGAAGCTGGGCAGGCTCAGCCCTGGACGCTACTTGGATGGGAGACCACCAAGGAAGTCCAGGGTTGCTACGCAGAGGCAGGCAAGGGAAAAACACCTCGGAACATCTCTTGGCTTGACTTGGATGGCCCAGGCTAGTCTGATCTCATCAGATCTCGGAAACCAAGCGGGGTCAGCCCTGGTCAGTACTTGGATAGGAGGCCACCAAGGAAGTCCAGGGTTGCTATGCAGAGGCAGGCAAGGGAAAACCACCTCTGTCTGTCTGCCCTGATCTGGATGGCAAAGGCTAGCCCAGTCTCATCAGCTCTCAGAAACTACGCAGGGTCAGCCCTGGTTCGTCCTTGGATGGGAGACCTCCAAGGAAGTGCAGGGTCATGACGTAGAGGTAGTCGATGGCCAACCACCTCCGTTCGGCTCCCGCCTTGAAAACCCAAAAGGTTGCCATAAACCAGCTGTGACTTAATCGCACTTTCTGCCACCGTACTTTGGGAATCCTCGGGCAAAGGACAGGGCCCCGTCCTTTCTGGCGATTTGCTAACTGCTGATGGCGAGTCTTATTTTGAAGAGCCTTTCGCGCATCAAAAACCGTCGAGCGGCATCTCAAATAAAAGCAAGACCTTCTTCCGGAATAATCCTGCATAGAAAAGAGCCCAGCTGTGACGTGGAGTTTATGCGGACTATCTAAATGCTAGAATCTGCTGACTTTTAACTCTGACCTTTCCTTTCCCATTGATTTTTCAAACGTATTTGCTTGAGATTGAGGCTTTGATTTCCCCCCTTCCCGATTGTCGTAAGCACCTTTGGCATTCGAAAGAATGGAAAGGTAGGCTATAAATAAACAGTGACTATACTGGGTCTGGAGGGCCAATAACAAGGCAGAGAGGCTGAGGCCTTCGTAAGAACGTCAGAAGAGCCCTGCTGGATCAGACCAGTGGTCCATCTAGTCCAGCATCCTGTCTCACACAGCGGCCAACTAGTTCAGCTGGAGGGCCATCAACAGGACAGAGAGGCCGAGGCCTTCATAAGAACATGAGAAGAGCCCTGCTGGATCAGACCAGTGGTCCATCGCGTCCAGCATCCTGTCTCACACAGTGGCCAACCAGTTCCTCTGGAGGGCCATCAACAGGGCAGAGAGGCCGAGGCCTTCAAAAGAACATCAGAGGAACCCTGCTGGATCAGACCAGTGGTCCATCTAGTCCAGCATCCTGTCTCACACAGTGGACAACCAGTTCCTCTGGAGGGCCAGCAACAGGGCACAGAGGCCGAGGCCTTCATAAGAACATCAGAAGAACCCTGCTGGATCAAACCAGTGGTCCATCTAGTCCAGCATCCTTTCTCGCACAGTGGCCATCCAGTTCATCTGGAGGGCCAACAACAGGGCATAGATGCTGAGGCCTTCATAAGAACATCAGAAGAGCCCTACTGGATCAGACCAGTGAAGGTCCATCTAGTCCAGCATCCTGTCTCACACAGTGGACAACCAGTCCCTCTGGAGGGCCAGCAACAGGGCACAGAGGCCGAGGCCGCCATAAGAACATCAGAAGAACCCTGCTGGATCAGACCAGTGGTCCATCTAGTCCAGCATCCTTTCTCACACAGTGGCCATCCAGTTCTTCTGGAAGGCCAATAACAGGGCATAGAGGCCGAGGCCTTCATAAGAACATCAGAAGAGCCCTGCTGGATCAGACCAGTGGTCCATCTAGTAGGGATGGGTATGAACCAGATCACAAACTAAAGTTTGTGACAAATTTTGGCCTGTTCATGGTTCATGAACTGAAGTTTGTGCCAGGTCAACCGGCATGGACCTTCCATGAACTTTCAAGTGGTTTGTGGTGGTTCGGGAATGGATACATTTTGGGACAGTCTCCGCTCAAACAAAATGTTTACCAAACTTCAAAGCAACAAAGGAACTTCAAAGCAATTGGGGGGTGAGGGTGGAATCCTCCAGCCTTGGAAACACCAACAAGGTTCCCTGGGCATTTGATGTGTGCAGCGTGCACTTTTAAACCTGTCTTTGACATTTCCCCTAAAAGCACTTTCATGGGGGCATCTCCTTTGGGGGGCCATGAGTCAGACCCCCTAAGTCCAATCTGCACATAACTTGGAAGGCTTGTAGAGGCGCATCAGGGGGAGGTACCCGGCAAGTTTGATGCCTCTAGCCTGCACAGCATCCATTCTATACACCCCATAACCTCCTGAACCTGCAACTGTCAAAATGACTGCCTGTCATTTCCCTAGAAAGCACTTTCCTGGGATCCCCTTCTTGGGGGGGGCATTATTTGTGGCCCATAAATCCAGTCCTCACCAAACTTGGAGGGCAGGTAGAAGAGAATCAGCCAGAGATCCCTGGCGTGTTTGGTATCTCTCTACCACGTTGGTGGGGGGGCATTCTACCACATCACGAACCTCAGAAACCACACCAGTTCATTCGGTGGCTAAAAGTTTGTGATGGTTCATGGTTTGCGAACCAGACAAACCACAAACCGAACTGAGCCTCGTTTTCCCAGTATGTGCCCATCCCTACTATCTAGTCCAAACCAGTTCCTCTGGAGGGCCAACAACAGAGCATAGAGGCCGAGGCCTTCCCCTGATGTTGCCTCCTGGCTCTGGGATTCAGAGGCTGACTACCTCTGTATGTGGAAGTTCCCATCAGCCACCAGGGCTAGTCGCCATTGGATAGGCCTATCCTCCATGAATCTATTTAATCCCCTTTTAAAGCTGGGTAAGCCTGTAGCCATCACTACATTCTATATCCTCTACGCCTCTGTTTAAACCGTTGTCCACCGAGCAGAGCCATTTAAGCAGCAAGGACAGGGAGATGGTAGAATTTGATCACGCTGCGCGAGAACGCACATGTGCAAAAAAAGCCAGTTGCGCTGTACTGCATGGCCAGGAAGGAATGTGGTGGTGGAATATAGTAAGGCCACTTGTCAAGCACCACAGAACAGACTGACGAACCATCAAACCAGCTGTTGAAAATCCAGATCCCTCTTTGCAACGGATGAGCCAAACCAGTAGGTCTTTGAGCATCTCTCGTCTGTCTGAACATTCAGAACATTCAACAGGTGACCTCAAGGCAGCTGTTTTATTACAAAGGAACTTCAGGAACAGAATGGAAAGGGAAAATGCTGAATTACAAGTTATTACAAGACTTGGAACAAAAATTTCCCCAGGACTCAACAGGGATACTGGTTTCTTATCTCATTACATATGCTAACTCATTCAGCCCCCACATATGTATTCTCATACAGAGGGACTATACATCCTCTGTATTTTAGCACATTTCTTTTCCAGAAGAGTATATTAGAATACTGAATGTAATACAAGGAATATTTGAATGTTTGGCTGACACTGCACTCACCTCAAAAAAGAAAAAAAAATGCTGTTGTGATTTCCACGGCTGAGAGCAGTGAATGGAGAGTCTCGGTCTTATTTTGACATATGTATTGCTTTACAACCATCGAACTTATAACCTTAGCTTGTTATTCAGTTTTTTTTCCTTCACATATATTAAAACATCTTCATCATGTTGCATGTTAATTTCATCATGTTGCATGTTAATGAGAGCCAGTTTGGTGTAGAGGTTAAGTGCGCAGACTCTAATCTGGGAAAACCAGGTTTGATTCCCCACTCTTCCACATGCAGCTGCTGGATGACCTTGGGCAAGCCATAGTTCTGTCAGAGCTGTTCTTGAAAAAGAACAGTTTCTGTCAGATCTCTCTCGCCCCACCTACCTCACAAGGTGTCTGTTGTGGGGAGGGGAAAGGGAAGGAGTTTGTAAGCCGCTCTGAGACTCGGAGTAAAGGGTGGGGTATAAATCCAATCTCCTCCTCCTCCTTTTCCTCTTCCTCTTCTTCATCTTCCTCTTCATCTTTTGCTGTTCAGTCCCTGTCTATAAGTTTGAACCTTACCTCCTATTCCAATGTTTTTGAAAAAGTGTGCATGCACACGAAAGTTCATACCTTGAATAAAACTTTGTAGGTCTTAAAGTTGCCACTGGACTTGAAATTTGTTCTACTGCTTCAGACCAACACAGCTGACCCCCTGGATCCATCAGATCCCTGACCTGAAAGGCCCGGGCTAGCCTAGTCTCATTAGACCTCGGAAGCCGAGCAGTGACAGCTCCAGTTAGGACTCCGATGGGAAACCTCTAAGGAAGTCCAGAGTCGCTATGCAGAGGCAGGCAATGGCCAACCGCCTCTGTTCCTCTCTTGCCTTGAGAACCCTATGGGGTCGCCCTAAGGCCATGATGATGGGAAGTAATATAATCAGAATCCATCCAAAAGTCTATGGTTTGAGCGCAGAGTTTTGGCTGAATGCTAGAGCTGACTCAGCCACACAATGATGTCACTTCCAGGTGACAAGCCTGAGTGTGGGAGGTGACAAGCCTGAGCTAAACTGTCATGCCTCCCCCCCCAAAGGATCCTGGGAGTTGTAGTTTGATGTGGGTTCTCCACATTCTCTTTGTTGAAAAGTCTAACCCTGCCCTTTCACAGTTGCCAGGGCTCTCTGCATAGAGTCAATGACTGTCTAGCTGAAATGTCTGGTACATGCTGACCTAAAGGTGTATAACAGAGACCCTCTGCTACTATTTAGAAGTTGGAAGCCACTTCAGAAGGGGAGAATTAGGGTTGCAGCTGGCATATTTAGCCTTTTTCTCGTCTGCTGTATACCCAGCCTAAGTCTTCCCAGTAGAAAACAGCAAGAGTCCAGCAGCCCCTTCAAGACTAGCAAAATATGTGGCAGGGTATGAGCTTTCATGAGTCAATGCTCACTTCTTCGGATGCAGCTAGAATGGGAGTCCATCTGTCCTATTTATTGGAAAGTGGAGTGATTTCAGATGCCAAATGACATCAGCAGGAAAATGACAATAGCAGTCGTGACTGGATTTACGTGAGATATGCAGGGGGGTAATAGGCATGAAGAAATCAGCACTGGTAATGAGACAGGAAACCTAGGTCTTGATTCAGTCCAGGAGGATGTGTTGTCTTGAGCTTCATTATCAGTTGCAAGTCAGCAGTCTCTCTTTCTAATCCCCCTTTCAAATTCCTTTGTAAGAGAACTGCTACTTTTAGGTCAGCAACTGAATGTCCTGGAAGGTTAAAATGTATCAGTCTTCCCAGATTGTTCCTTTAGGGTTTTATGTCCAGAAACATACGTGGGATAAATCCATGAAAAAGAAGAAGGAGCAGTCAAGGAAAAAGTGGAGTTTCTCAACAACAGCAAGGTGTATTTTTCAGTATAAGAACCACAATAAGGCACCATCTGGTTTACATTCCTTTTTAATTAATTAATTAATTAATTAATTAATTAGTAAAGAGAATAATAGTACAGTGAAGATGCAGAAAGAAAAATGGGGATTATACAACATAATTATGGATGTCAAGGACAACCGTATATAACAGAATGTACGAAATGGAAAATATTCGTCTCCAACATCCCCTTCATTATAATTATAAGCCACAGTATTGTCTGTAAAATACAATCGTACTTCTGTTGGGGTACAGTTATAATCAACATTTTAAGTGGCAAACTTCATAACTGTGTCTGTTCTGCAACCACATCATTGATTATATTCTTCATTCAGCAGAGGAATAGGTCTCTAAGACGGTGGGAATGATGCATCACTGCCTTCAGTCTGTATTAGCATCTGGGGGTCATTTTGAGCTGGAACGCACAGGAACGCCGTTCCGGGAGTTACAAGCCCAAGAGTGGGCCCATATGATGTGCCATGGAAAAAGCAAAAGCATACTAGCTTGACCTGTATTTTCATGCTTGTTGTAGGGCAGCTTCCCTGCAAGAGCAAAGGAAACCTAAAGTGTCTCTAGACAAAGTGTAAAGCCGGCTCACCAGCTCTGAGTTGGGAAAGACCTGGAGATTTTTGGGGTGGTGCCTGAGTAGTGGGTGTTGCCTTCTGACACGCCGCCGGTAATGTCAGGGTGTGTGGCAGATGCAAATAAGTTATGCTAATGAGTTACGCTAATGAGCTCCCGCACCTCTTTTTCTACGAAACGACCCCTGATTGGCTTTATGCATGCATTTTGCCACATCGGGGGTATTGTCTGTGGTTCACATTTCTATGTGCAACCTGGCCTAGCTTCCATGGAGCACTGTGCAAATGTGCGGCCGCTCTCTGCTCTTCGACAACAGAACCGGTGACAATGGGAAGCCATCCCAGCGAGGCGCCAGTGGAGAAGTGTCAGTTGCCCTGTGGCAGAAGACGCTGGTGCCCAGCTGAGCCTGCATGTAGAGCACTGGCTGAGCTTGAGAAAGAGTGGGATGGGGAGGCAGGCAGGCAGGCAGGCAGCTCTCGGTCTGACTCGTCCTTTCTGCAGTATCTGCCCGGGGCTCTGATAATTGTGCAGCTCTAACATGTGAGCACAAACTGTGACAAGCATAGATGTCAGCATCCTGGAAATCTGAGTGTTCAACATCTCCCCTCCCCATTATAAGCAAGTTTCTATCTCTAGATTCGTGAACAACATGAAGCTACCTTATCCTGAATCAGACCATTGGCCCATTAAGATCCATGTTGTCTACTCAAGACTGGCAACAGCTGTACTGATGTAGCTTCCCCAGGAAACACGGGCTGGCATCCAGCAGGGCAGGTAAAGGTTGCAGAGAGTAACCAAAGTCCACTCCAAAAGTCAGGGGTTCCAGAGAGCAGGTTTACCAAAGTCCAGTCAAGGGATTCCAGGGAGCAAAGCCAAGCCAAGTCTGAGGTCAGGGATTCCAGAAAAGCCAGCTGTCAGGTCCAGTCCAAAGTTCAAGGTTACAGAGGTCCAGTAGTGGGGGAGGGAGGAAGAGGAGGAGGAAGATGAAGGGGAAGAAGAAGAAGATAAGAGATTGGATTTATACCCCACCCTTCACTCGGAATCTCAGAGCAGCTTACAAACTCCTTTCCCTTCCCCCTCCCCACAACAGACACCCTGTGAGGCGGGTGGGGCTGAGAGAGCTCTTTTCAGAACTGTCCTTGAGAGAACAGCTCTGACAGAATTATGGCTTGCCCAAGGTCATCCAGTATCCGCACACTTAACCACTACACCAAACTGGTTCAGTTGGTGGCTCAGTAGCAAAGTATACCTGTTACCTCTACGAACTGCTGCTTCTCCCGGCTGAATTAATAGCCAAGTACTTAATGAGCTAATTTCCCAGCCAGTTCTTTGGCTGTCATCTTGAAACTGCTCATTCATCTCTTCAGTTGACAGCTGACAACAGGCTATGAGTCTTGCACTTCTTCTCCTTTCTTGCAACTCTAAGTGCCTTTGACAGCATTGGTGCTGCAGGGGTGTGGGTGAGCTGGGAGTGGCTTCTGAAGACTTATGTACCTCTTCAGAGCTACAAGGTGTTGGCTTGGTTTCAGCTGTAGGCTATGGCCATGGTCACACGGTCATTTTGATAGGGTTTCACCACTGTGCTCTCTCGCATTTAAAATTGCTGATCGGATGCCCACATCCATTTCCCGCACCAAAGTGGGCTCACTCACGCAATCCACCCGGTTCCCTAGTGAGTTTTCCGACACCAGGAAAATTAATTACGTTCCAGATATTTGTGCTTTGAATCCGTGATTTCGCTGATCTGGACAGCCATCTCTCTCAGTGATCATGATTAGGCCGTCTGAACATCCTTCTCGCAATGGTTCCCCTCTCCCAAGTTTCTGCCATTCTGCATGAGCAATTCTGCACTGAATAAATTCAATGTATAAACATTCAAGTGCATGTATAGACTCCAGTGCTCGGTTGTACATCACTGGTTAATTCTGTTCGCTGTTGGGGGGGGGGGGACCTGCAAAAAGAAGGGAGTACGAAGAGTCTTAGTGGGAGCAGTGATTCGGCCATCTGCATATGCGCATAGCCAATTTTTTTTTAAAAAAGCCAAGACACCGCTTGGGTGACACAGCTATCTGGATGGTGTCCGGAGCTTTGTCACATGATGCAAGCAGTTCTAGAAGGGATGTGTGATCATCCCAATCTGAAAAAAAATATATTCCCGATCAAATCTATAACATGAACAAATCAAGATAAGCTTGCCGGGTGACCACATCCTGACTCCTGATCAGCCAGCTACAGCCGACTGTTCAATTACCTGCTGAGGGCTAGCAGGCATCTCTTCATCTGAAAAATCTGAGCTATCACTCAGCACAGACTGACACGACTGCAGCTCTCCAGGGTCTCAAGCAGAGGTCTCTCATATCACCTATTGCCAGATCCTTTTAGCTGGAGTTGCCAGGGACTGAACGTCGGACCTTCTGAGTGCTAAGCAGATGCGCCGCAGAAAAGCCACAGCAGAAGAGCCACAGCCCTTCCCAAATAAGAGCTCTCACACACAAAGCTACTCCCCCTAAATGAGCGGCTTTGTTGCTGGGTGCTGCTGGAACCAGGCTTCTAGTTCGATAGAATACTGTGGCTGAATGGCAGAGCCTCTGCTTGGCATGCCGAAGGTCCCAGGTTCAATCCCTGGCGTCTTCAGTTAACTCAGGACCAGTTATAACAGGTAATGGGAAAAACCTTTCAATACTTGAGCCCCTGGGTTGCTGCTGTCAGTCTGAGTAGACCATGCTGATTTTGATGGACCAAAGGTCTTATTCAGTATAAGGCAGCTTCATGTGTCTCACCAGCTGGCCGCGGTGCCCAGGTGCCAAGCTTGCCAGTTTCCTAGCAGAGTTGGCAGATCCCCCGCTCCCAGGTTTCATTGCCTACAGCTGCTCCAAGCAGTGACAGGAGAATTTTTTCCCAAAAAAAAAAAAACCTACTGGCATCACGGCGTTCCATTATGTCAGAGTGAAAACCCAGAAGTGGCGGGGGGTAGTTCTACGAACTGCCATAAACTTTATGGTTTTACCATAGAGTTTCTGGCAGTTGATAGCCATTTTGGTTGTAGTGGTTAGGAACACCGACTCTAACCTGGGAGGACCGGGTTTGATTCCCCACTCCTCCACATGCAGCTGCCAGTGTGACCTTGGGCCGGTTACAAGTTCTCTCAGAGCTGTTCTCTCGTGAGCAGTTCTCGAAAGAGTTCTCTCAGCCCCACCCAGCGTTCCTGAAGGACCGCTTTCTCTCATGTGAAGAAGAAGAGGAGTTGGATTTATGCCCTGCTGGCTGTCAGTATGAACCTACCCATCTCTGCCCTGCCTCGGGTACCCCTGATGTCTGTGGTTAGATGGGTGGAAACCCAAGGAAGGGCCTTCTCGGTTGTGGCACCAAAACTCTGGATCTTCCTCCCCAGGGAGATTCATCTCTCCCTCTCTCTCTCTCTCTCTCTCTTCCTCCCACCAGCAGATGAAGAATGTTTTTGTTTTGTTTAGCATTTGCCTGTTAACTCTTTTTAGCCTTCCTCCTTGTTGGTGTTAATAAAGTTTTGCTTGTTTTAAAAAAATTTATATATGTGCCCTCAAGTCGCTCCTGTCTTATGGCAGCCCTGTGAATGAACGGCCTCTGAAATGTCCAATTATTCACCACCTTGCTCAGGTCTTGCAAAGTGAGAGCCAGTTTGGTGTTGTGGTTAAGTGCTAAGACTCAAATCTGGGAAAAGTGGGTTTGATTCCCCACTCCTCCACATGCAGCTGCTGGTGTGACCTTGAGTCAGTCCCAAGCTCTCTCAGAGCTGTTCTCTCAAGGGCAGTCCTTGAGAGAGCTCTCTCAGCCCCACCTGCCTCACAGGGTGTCTGTTGTGGGGAGGAAAAGGGATTGTACACTGCTCTGTAAGGAGAGCTAATTTGGTGTAGTGGTTAAGTGCGCGGACTCGAATCTGGGAGAACCGGGTTTGATTCCCCACTCCTCCATTAGCACCTGCTGGATGACCTTGGGCAAGCCATAGTTCTGGCACAGCTGTTCTCTCAAGGACAGTTGTCTCAGAGCTCTTTCAGCCCCACCTACCTCACAGGATGCCTATTGTGTGGAGGGGGAGGGAAAGGAGTTTGTAAGCCACTCTGAGACTACAAGTGAGGGGCGGGGTATAAATCCAATCTCTTCTTCTTCTTCCCCACAGCAGACACCCTGTGAGGTAGGTGGGGCTGAGAGAGCTCTTTCTAGAACCGTCCTTGAGAGAACAGCTCTGAGAGAACTTGTGACTGACCCAAGGTCACACCAGCAGCTGCAAGTGGAGGCGTGGGGAATCAAACCCGCTTCTCCCAGATCAGTGTCCGCGCACTTAACCGCTGACTGCACCACACTGCAAAGGCGGCATAGAAATATTTGAAATAAATATTTTTCTTAAGGTGTGAAATGCAGGTGTACAAGCAGGCGGCACAGGGTTACCAACTCCACGTTAGGAAATACCTGAAGATTTGGGGGGTGGAGCTTGGGGAGGGCAGAGTTTGGGGAGGGGAGAGGAGGGGAGGGACCTCAGCAGGGTACAATGCCATAGATCCCGCCCTCCAAAGCAGCCATTTTCTCCAGGGGAGCTGATCTCTGTCAGCTGGAGATCAGTTGTAATTCCAGGAGATCTCCAGGCCCTACCTGGCAATTGGCAACTGTAAGTTGGCGAGACATGGTCGAATCTCGAGCAGGACAGCAGTATTGCCAATTACTAACGGGAGAATCTTCACAACTTGCGTCTATCATTGTGACCAGCAAATATGTATGAGGCCAAGTTTGCGTTAATTTATGGAGGACCTTAGGTTCTTCTTTTTTCAGTACGGCATTATGGGTTTTATTTTATTTATCTCTGGGCGTTTATCTCCAGTCTCTCGCTTGACTGAGATCACTCCCCGAGGTGGTTCTCCATCGTAGAAAAGAGCAGAACAATAAAAAAAGCCTCTTAAAACGCCAGCGAAAAAGAATAATGGAAGCCACAAAAGCCCAAACAGCAACCGAGATACCTTAAAAGTGAAGCGTTAAAATAGCAAAGGACCAATCAATAAAATTAATAAAACCCGTTCAGGATTCCCCATCATAGATAAAACGAGGCCAGGAGTATTGGAAAAGGGCCTAAACGCAGTCGTGAAAACCAAACAATCAAGAGATAAAAACCAACCAATTCCTTCTGGGAGAAAACCAATTGCTGCTGGGTCTTTTTATTTTATTTTTTAAAAATTTATAGCCCAGGTTTCTGCCTGATCAGGATCCAAAGTGGCTTTTTTTTTTTTGCATGATTCGCCCATCCTCCACTTTAGCCTCATAACGACGATCTTATGAGGTAGGTTAGGTAGAGAGATTGTGCCTGGCAAGCTTCCATGGCAAAGAGGAGGAGAAGGAAAAGGGAAAGAAGGCACAGTGGTCACACGGTCATTCTGATCAGGTTGCACCGCTGTTCCCTCTTGCATTTAAAATTGCTGATCAGATGCCCGTATCCACCTTCCGCACCGAAGCGGGCTCAGTCATGCAATCCACCCGGTTCCCTAGCGAGTTTTCCGACACCTGGAAAATCAAGTACTTTCCAGATATTTGCGCTTTGAAGCCGCAATTTCGCCCATCTGAAGAAGAAGAGAAGAGACAGGGTTTATACCCCGCCCTTCACTCCCCGAGGGAGTCTCAGAGCAGCTTACAAACTCCTTTCCCTCCCCACAACAGGCACCCTGTGAGGTAGGTGGGGCTGAGAGAGGTCTAAACAGAAACTGCTCTTTTTCAAGGATAGCTCTTGTCAGAACTAGGGCTTGCCCAAGGTCATCCAGCAGGTGCAAGTGGAGGAGTGGGGAGCCAAACCCGGTTCTCCCAGATTAGAGTCCACGCATTTAACCGCTACACCAAACTGGACAGCAATGATCGCGATTAGGTTGTCTGAATGTCCTTCTCGCAGTCTTTTTTCTCCAAGCTCCCGCCATTGTGCGCATGAGCGATCCTGCATTGAATAAATTCAATGTATAAATGTTCAAGCACACAGATAGCCTCCAGTGCTTGGTTATAAGTAGCGGGTTAATTTTGTTTGCTGTTTGAGGGGGGGGGGACTTGCAAAACCAAGGGAGTACAGTGAGTCCCAATGGGAGCAGTGATTCGGCCATGCGCACATGTGCAAAGCCAATTATTTTTTTTTAAAAAAACAAGCCACGCCAAGTGGACGGTGCCCGGAGCCTCGTTGAGCGATGCCAGCAGTTTGGGGAGGGATGTGTGATCATCCCAACCGGGGAAAAAATATTCCCGATCAAATCTACAGCAGGAACAAATTGGGATAAGATTGCCGTGTGACCACCCCCGAAGAGTTGGGTTTATACCCTCCCTTCACTGAAAGTCTCAAAGCAGCTTACAATCTCCTTGCCTTCCAGTCCCCACAACAGGCACCCTGTGAGGTAGGTAGGGCTTAGAGAACTATGAGAGAACTGCTCATGAGAGAACAGCTCTGCGAGAACTTGTGACTGACCCAAGGTCACCCAGCTGGCTGCATGTGGAGGAGTGGGGAATCAAACCCGGTTTTCCAGATTAGAGTCGGCCGCTCTTAACCACTACATCAAACTGGCTCTTGATTGTCCCAGGTCCTAGTCTAATATTCTAACCCGGGGGTCCCCCAAACTTTGGAACCTGCAGGCCCCTTGGGAATGCTGATCCAAACACATAATGGCTGCTATGGTTGGTGGAGCCAAGTGCAAAATGCAGGGTTCCCAACCTCCAGGTGGCACCTGGAACCCAAAGCTGGCATTTATAGCAAAATGTCAGGGAGTGAGGTAGGGTTGCCAATCCCCAGCTGGGGGCAGGGGATCCCCTGGTTTGGAGCCCCTCCCCCTGCTTCAGGGCTGTCAGAAAGCACTGGGGTGGGGGAATGGTCTCTGGGCGCTCCATTATACCCTATGGAGACTGGTCCCCATAGGATATAATGGAGAATTGATCTGTGGGTATCTGGGGCTCTGTGGAGGCTATTTTTTTGAATTATAGGCATCAAATTTTCAGCATAGCTCTTGGTGCCTCTTCTGAAAAAAAAAAACACCCTAAGTTTCAAAAATATTGGACCCGGGGGTCTAATTCTATGAGCCCCAAAAGAAGATGCCCCCATCCTCCATTATTTCCAGTGGAGAGAAAACATTTAGAAGGAATGCGGCCCCTTTAAATGGGACAGGCCAGAACTCCCTTCCAGCTTGTCAGCTTCACCTGGCACCCTTAGTGACATCACAAAAGTGATGTCACATCCTGGCTACTGGCTCCGCCCCCAAATTCTCCTGGCTCCACCCCCCAAAGTCCCCAGATATTTCCTGAGTTGGACCTGGCAACCCTAGAGTGAAGCTAGGCATAGCTGTTAATAGTACCTCGTCAGCATTTCACATGGCAGCTCAGTTGAACAGGATGCCTTTTAAAAATCAATATGTTGATTTAAAATGTTTTCTTGTGTGCACATAGCTTAAACAATGGTGTGAAGTTTCTTGTGCCGTAGAGGAGGCAGCAGCCTCCTCCCTCTCCCCCCCTCCTCCTCAGAGAGCACTAAGATCGGGTTCCCAAAACCACTTGGTTCTTCCGGGCCCTAAAGAGGCCAGATGGGCTACAACGAGGACCAGGGCCTTTTCTGTGGTGGCGCCGCACTGGTGGAATGAGCTACAGTAACGCAGGGCCTGTAAAACGGAGCTCTTCCACCAGGCTTTTGATTAGGAGCCGCCACCGATGAATGTGACTATCAACGACCTGTCACAGGAACATCTTATACCTGGGACATTGCTTATCATCAGGGGTCCGTTGGAGCGGGAGCGCACAGGAGCGCAGCTCCGGGAGTGAGGAGCCCAGGTGGCGGGCGCATGACCAAGTCCCGCCCCCTCCTTGGCTTCCCTGAGCAGTGCAGAGGCACAGCGCCCCGGGGAAAGCCCTGCTATGGTCTTTATTGTTTTTAATCTTTTGTTTTAATATTGATAATTTTATCATTGTTCCTTTTATGACTGTGTGCTGCTTTTCCAGAGACTTGCTCACGGTGGCATATAAATTTTCTTAAGTATACCATTTTTTATCTGGGTACATGGCACATAAGTACTGGAGAAATTTCACCAACCCTTCAGCAGCTTCCACCCTATCAGTTTGGTGTAGTGGTCAGGAGTTGGACTCTAATCTGGGAGAACTGGGTTTGATTCCCCGCTCCTCCACATGCAGCTGCTGGTGTGACCTTGGGCCAGTCCCAAGTCCTCTCAGAGCTGTTCTCTCATGAGCAGTTCTCCAAAGACCTCTCTCAGCCCCACCTACCTCACAGGGGGTCTTGTTGTGGGGAGGGGAAGGGGAAGGGATGGGTGGGGCACATGTCCTGGGTATCTCAAGTCTATTTGAAACCTGGTGGTTTCAAGGGAGCAGGAAGAGAATGAGGGTGTGTTCTTGACGCTTATTTTTCTTGCACAAAGTATTGGCTGGGGAAGGGAAGGAAGGAAGAGCAGGTCAGTTTCACTCCCCTGTGGAGTGGAGCCTGAGGGGTGGGTGTTGCCTTCTGACACACTTCTGGTATGTTCGGGGGTGTGGCGTATGCAAATGAGTCATGCAAATGAGTCATGCTAATGAGCTCCTGCACCTCTTTTTCTACGAAATGACCCCTGCTTATCATCATTGGAAAATATACTGAATGCCGCCATTGCTTGCACTGTTGTGTTGTACCATTTTTAGCAGCACACATGCTGTATATTGTATTTTTGTACTGGGAAATTTTATTGTTTTATTATGCTTTGCATTCTAACTGTTTGCACGCCGCCTTGAGCTAGTTCGTCCGGCAAGGCGGGATATAAATGGAAACAAATAAGTAAATAAGAACCAACACCTAATATCAGCCTTACCCAAACAGTACAACACCGTGTCGAGCCTTTTGAGCTCTCCGAGGCTCTTGCTGGAGGATTACTTAAAGGGAGTGAGAAATACATACCTTTCAGACTAAGGTGCTAAGGTCTCTTTGGCTCCGTCAGGTATAGGATACCCCGATTCCAAAGCAAAAAAGCAAAAGAAAAGGTTTACTAACTTCGTCGGGAGGAAGGGAAAATGTGTGGCTGGGAAGGAACTGGGATTGTTCCAACTGTGGGCAGCTTATTTTGCTTCAACAGTGCCTGCGCTTGGCCAGAAATGCCGCTGTTCTGCCCCGCTGGGCGAGAATCGAAAGTTTCCAGTAGCCATGTGCCATTTTAAAATCAGCGTATGTGTTTCATCTACGCTCCTCTAGCACACAGAAGCAGGTGTTTTCCTGGCTGTTTTGAACTCTTGGTGTCAGATGAGAGAATGGGTGCGGGGGGGGGGGGGCGGGGGGAGGGCTTAAAAGGCCCTCAAAATGTTAGGCAGCTGAACAGACTTCTCTTGTGCTAGTTGTTGGGGCTGGTTGAAAGCTCTGTTATTTTAATTTTTTGTTTCTTTGTCTCTTTGCTGCTATCCAGTCAAAGCGGACTTCTGGCAACGCTGTGCGGGGTTTTGAAGGCAGGAGACCAGGGGTAGTTCACCATTGCTTGCCTCTCCATAGCGCCCCTGGACTTCCTTGGCGGCGAGAGACAGTTTGGTGTAGTGGTGAAGCGCGGAGGTCAGTCTGATGGTGGGGATGACACAGTCTGCTGGGAGGTTCTCTTGTAAGCGTTGCCAGCTCTGTTGGGGAATTTTTGGAGATTTGGAAAGGTGGTCTGGGGAAGGTTGGGTTTGCAGAAGGGAGGGAGGGGACCTCAGCAGGGTAGGATGTTCTGTAAGTTGGAGATCGGTTGTTATTCCAAGAGATCGCCAGTCCCCTCCCCCTGGAGATTGGCAACCTCATCTCTTATGCAAGCAAAACTCTTGGCCACGTGCAAATTTTAGGAGCCCTGGGGCAAAATGACCATCAGCAGACACCCCACATCCTTAAGCGGACCACCTGGGTTTTGGCCACTGTGTGACACAGAGTGTTGGACTGGATGGGCCACTGGCCTGATCCAACATGGCTTCTCTCATGTTCTTATGTCTGCGGCAGTGGGGCTCTGTCTTCTTGGGGTGGCAACAGCGGGAGGGCTTCTGGAGTTCTGGCCCTGCTGGTGGACCTCCTGATGGCCCCTGGGTTTTGGTCACTGTGACACAGAGTGTTGGACTGGATGGGCTATTGGCTTGATCCAATATGGCTTCTCATTGTGTAAATATCTTTGCTCCAGAATGATATAGCATCTGGTCGATCGATCCTACAACCTCACGTTACCCTCTGCAGGCATTCCCGCTGCCTCACGCAGGCAAGTTTGCAGAAATCGATTTGAGACCATGGCTCTGTCAAGCCCGGCACGTACTCCGATCTTACCGTGGGCATCAGAGGGAAATAGCCTGGCTGCTCATGCGGCCCTCAGGCCAGCTTGCTCTGCAGAAATCAATTGGTGAAGTTTTCAAGGTGGACAGGCAAGCAGTCTGGCTTTCTAACAGCCGGTTGCCCTGGCCTTCGGGTTACCAACCTCCAGGTGGGGCCTGGATATCTCCCAAAATCACCACTGGTCTTCCAACAACTGAGATCAGTTCCCCTGGGGAAAAAATGGCTGCTTTTGAGGTTAGACATTCTGGCGTCATACCCACCCGCCCCCGATCTCCTTCCCCTCCTCAAACCGCCCCCCCCCCCGGCTCCACCCCCCAAATCTCTGGAGATTTCCCAGTCCAGAGTTGGCAGCGTTGACCTGGATAGCTCAGGCTAGCTGGATTTCATCAGATCTTGGAAGCTAAGCACCCTGGTCAGTCCTCAGATGGGTGACAGTGTTCCCTCTAAGCTGAGTTAGTGTGAGCCAGCTCACAGTTTTTTAGCCTCCGGCTCACACATTTTTGTCTTCGCTCAGGGAAGATGGCTCCGGAGCAAACTAACTGACGCAGCTGCCAAATTGCTCGCTCACAGCTTTAATGCCAGTAGCTCACAAGAGTAGAAGTTTTGCTCAGAAGACTCCACGGCTTAGAGGGAAGCCCAGGGCTGCTACGCAGAGGCGGGCAATGGCAAACCGCCTCTGAACATCTCTGGCTTTGAAAACAGATGGAAGGTTGTTGGGGTGCCGGGCAGCATCCCAAAGAGAGCAATCAAAAAGCTACTTGCCAGAAGTTCTAGCTATAGAAATGCTACGGGTAGCTCTAGGAATCGCCAGGGATTCTGTGGTCAGAGCTTCCACTATGTCGCGGAAGCCTTCGTTTTCTCTCTTAATTTTTCTCCCCAGGACAATCATACGCCCCCCACACCCCCAGCCCCAGTTTCGGTCTGTCGACCAGCGGAGCATCAGTGGGCAAGGGCTGATATGCGCTAGAAGTCTCTTGGCATAAGTGGGCAAATGGGAACCCTCTCTGTGGGGGCATCATAACTCAGCTGCAATTTGACAGCACTTCCCACCAGCTAGAGATGCCAGCCTCCAGGTGGGACCTGGGGATCCCCAGGAATTACTGCTCATCTCCAGACTACAGAGAACAGTTTTCCCCTGGAGAAAATGGCTGCTTTGGAGGGTGGAGTCTGTGGCATTGTACCCCACTGAGGTCCCTGTCCTCTTCAGGCTCCACCCCCAAATCTCCAGGAGTTTCCCAGCCTGGAGCTGGCAACTACCCCCCTCATCCCCCTCCAGAGGTCAGGGGGAACCTGGCTACTCTGTTATCTACTCAGACAAGCAGAAGCCCTCCAGGGTCTCCGTCACAAGCTTTTCACAGGCTACCTGCTACCTGAGGACATTCAGTGGAGACAGCAGGCACTCAAAGAGCCAGTATTGGTGTAGCGGTTAGGAGCACTGACTCTAATCTGGGAGAACCGGGTTTGACTCCCCACTCCTCCACATGCAGCTGCTGGTGTGACCTTGGGTCAGTCACGAGCAATGCTCCCTCTAAGCTGTGGGGTCTTGTGGGGGGAAATTCTATTTTGTGAGCTACCAGCCTTAAAGCTGTGAGCGAGCGATTTGGCTGCTGCATCCATGAGTTTGCTCTGGAGCCATCCTGCCTGAGCTGAGACAAAAAAAAAAATGTGTGAGCTGGAGGCAAAAAAAGCTGCGAGCTGGCTCACACTAACTCAGCTTAGAGGGAACACGGGTCACAAGTTCTCTCAGAGCTGTTCTCTCAAGGTCAGTCCTCGGAAGAGCTCACTTAGCCCCACCTATCTCAAAGGGTGTCTGTTGTAGGGAGAGGAAGAGGAAGGTATTGTAAGCAGCGCTCCCTCTAAGCTGTGGAGTCTTGTGAGCAAAAATTCTACTTTGTGAGTTACAGGCATTAAAGTTGTGAGCGAGCGATTTGGCTGCTGCATAAATTAGTTTGCACTGGAGCCCTCCTTCCTGAGCTAAGACAAGAATGTGTGAGCCGGAGGCTAAGAAACTGAGCTAGCTCACACTAAGGGTCATTTTACACCTCCCCTCTAAAGTAGTTTGACTGCTGTCTTTTCCTGTGCTGATTTCACAGTGGTGTGAAATTTCACTCCAGGGGGTCTAAGTGCACTAATCAACAGCAATTGTTTAAAGCAGAATCAAGCCGGTTGAATACTAGCTTGACCACAGGAGGGCAATTAGTAGATGTGGACATTTCAGTAGCAGCACGGTTTCACACCGCACAGAGGTGTGGGCAGGTTTTTTTGGAACTAGAATGATTCCAGCGGGAAAGTCAGATGTAGAAACAGCCTAACTCAGTTTAGAGGGAACATTGATTGTAAGCCACTCTGTTATGTATTGAGCCTGAATTTACTTGCAAAAGGACTTAGCTTGGGACACATAACAATAGATCGCTCGGCTCCTAGAATGGGCCAGTAGAGAGACAGGGATCGTAGAGGAAACCAGTTGGGAAACAGTAGAGTGTAAATAGCCTATCGTTGGGAGTGGGTTGTGTTTGGGGTGTAATCCCTTTCAGGCATAAATACTGGGCTTTCTCATAAGAACATAAGGGATGTGAGGGCGATCTGGCTGCGACATCTGTCACCCCATTGATCGCCAGGGTTGATTCGGCTGATCTGGCTGGCTAGGCGGGTGTCCCCTACCTCCCTCACAGCTCCATGTGCGTCCCTCCCGAAGCTGCGCGCTCGGTCGAAGAGGATGACCATCCCCGATAAGAACATAAGAGAAGCCAATGTTGGATCAGGCCAAATGGCCCATCCAGTCCAACACTCTGTGTCACACAGTGGCCAAAAACACCAGGTGCCCTCAGAAGGTCCAGCAGTGGGGCCAGAACTCCAGAAGCCCTCCCACTGTTGCCCCCCCCCCCCCAGCACCAAGAATACAGAGCATCACTTGCCCCAGATTGAGAGTTCCTATCTATACTTTGTGGCTCATAGCTGTAATCACTAATAAACTATGAGCTGATCATTCTACGCGTCTGAACCCAGTATATTTCATGCTCTGAGACTCCTTCAGGTAGTGAAGGGTGGGGTATAAATCCAGTCTCTTCTTCTTCTAAAACTGGGAACTTCTGAATCCACAACACCAGTCCCACAGTTTCGCTGTGCCAGAAACCCACTCTCCAGGTCTACCGTCTCTCTCTTCCGAAGTGGGAAACAATGTACTTCTCCCCCCCCCACATACTGCAAAGCTAATTTTTCCCTGAGCAAGGAGGCGCATCCATAAGTGCTTCTCCTCTGTAGTGTCGTCGCGACTGCTCCATCCATGCTGACGTTTGAAGCATTTTTGCGCGTGATTGACTTTGGGGACTGCGCGTGCTATAGAAGTACAAGGACATCTGATCTCCAGAGTCCACAGGCCGGGGGGGGGGGGAGGGGGGGCGGGAGACTCTAGTGCATGCTGATTTCCTCTCTCCCCTTCTGTTGCTGAGAGGATGCAGGATGCTAACATTCTGCGAGGGTTGCCAGTCTCCTGGTGGGGCCTGGAGATCTCCTGGAATTACGACTGCCCTCCAGACTACACAGCAAGCATTTAAGATGTGGAATTCGCTGCCCGAGGATAGAGTCATGGCCACAGGCATAGACAGCTTTAAAAGGGGATTAGACAGATCCATGGAGGAGAAGTTTATCATTGGCTACTAGCCGGGGTGACTAAAGGGAAGCTCCATGTTCCGTGGCAGTCAGCATCCAAATCCCAGTGACAGGAGGCAACAAAATACTAGAACTCGAGGGCGTTCAATGAAGCTGGTGGGCAGTAGGTTCAGGACAGACAAAATGCTACTTTCCTCAGAGAGTGATTAAAATATGGACCTGGCCAGAGGGTGATGATGATGAAGAAGAAGAAGAAGAGAAGAGATTGGATTTATACACCGCCCTTCACTACTGAAAGGAGTCTCAGAGCGGCTTACAAACTCCTTTCCCTTCCCCTCCCCACAACAGACACCCTGGGAGGTGGGTGGGGCTGAGAGAGCTCTGAGACAACTGTCCTTGAGGGAACAGCTGGTACAGAGCTACGGCTTGCCCAAGGTCATCCAGCAGCTGCATGAGGAGGAGTGGGGGATCAAACCCGGTTCTCCCAGATTAGAGTCCGCGCACTTCACCACCACACCAAACTGGTGATAGCCACAGGAACAGACAGCTTTAAAAGGGGATTGGATAGATTCATAGAGGATGACCCTATCAATGGCTAGTAGCCATGTGGTGACTGAGGGCAACCTCCACATTCAGAGGCATTAATCCCCTGACGCCAAGAGGCAACATCAGGGGATGGCCTCAGCCTCTAGTGGTAGTAGTGATGGTGGTGGAGGAGATTGGATTTGTTCCACGCCACTCGGAGTCTCAGAGCGGCTTAAAATCTCCTTTCCTTCCCCTCCCCACATCAGACACCCTGGGAGGTAGGTGGGGCTGAGAGAGCTCCTTCAAGGACTGCTCCTGAGGAAACAGCTCTGAGAGAACTTGTGACTGAGCCAAGGTCACACCAGCAGCTGCATGTGAAGGAGCGGGGAATCAAACCCGGTTCTCCCAGATCAGAGTCCGCACCCTTAACCACTGCACCAGACTAGCTCTCTGCCCTGTTGTTGGCTCTCCAGAGGAACTGGTTGGCCACCGTGTGAGACAGGATGCGGGACTAGATGGACCACTGGCCTGATCCTGCAGGGCTCTTCTTATGTTCTCATTAGGGTTGCCAAGTCTGGGTTGGAAAATACCTGGAGACTTTGGGGGTGGAGCCAGGATAGGGTGGGGTTTGGGGAGGGGAGGGGCCTCAGCAGGGTACAATGCCATAGAGTCCACCCTTCAAAGCAGCCATTTTCTCCAGGGGAGCTGATTTCTGTCAGCTGGAGATCAGTTGTAAAAGCGGGGGATCCCCAGGCCGCACCTGGAGGCTGGCAGCCCTAGTTCTCATGAAGGCCTCAGCCTCTCTGCCCTGTTGTTGGCCCTCCAGAGGAACTGGCTGGCCACCGTGTGAGACAGGATGCGGGACTAGATGGACCCCTGGCCTGATCCAGCAGGGCTCTTCTGATGTTCTTATGACTACAAAGATCAGTTTGCCAAGAAAAAAACAGCAGCTTTAGCAGGTGGACTCTCTGACATCACACCCCCAGCGAGATCCCTCCCCTCC
The DNA here is from genome assembly GCA_029233225.1 of Lepidodactylus listeri. Lineage (NCBI taxonomy): Eukaryota > Metazoa > Chordata > Lepidosauria > Squamata > Gekkonidae > Lepidodactylus > Lepidodactylus listeri. Next base: position 7,707,198 of record JARCFY010000002.1, read on the forward strand.
CCACGGGAAGGCCGAAGCATGACTTCCAGACAATGATTATCCCCTGCACCGTTCAGTTAGCAGTGGTTCAGACGAAGAGCGTCTGCTTGGCGTGCAGAAGGTCCTAGGTTCAGTTCCCAGCACGTCAAGCTGAAAGGAAGGCAGCAGATGTAGAAGAAGAAGAAGAAGAGATTGGATATACCCCGCCCTTCACTACCCAAGGGAGTCTCAGAGCGGCTTACAAACTCCTTTCCCTTCCCCTCCCCACAACAGACACCCTGTGAGGTAGGTGGGGCTGAGAGAGCTCTGAGACAACTGTCCTTGAGAGAACAGCTCTGACAGAACTACGGCTTGCCCAAGGTCATCCAGCAGGTGCAAGTGGAGGAGTGGGGAATCAAACCCACTTCTCCCAGGTTAGAGTCCGCGCACTTCACCACGACACCAAAACGGCTCTCACTGATGATGTGATAGACCTCTGCCTGAGACTCTGGAGAGCCGCTATCAGTTAAGTAGACAACAATGATGCTGATGGACCGATGGTCTGATTCAGCAGATGGCGGCTTCAGGGGTTCAAACCCCACCCTCCCCAGAGTCCTCGTCGGCAGGAATTCCCCCGTCCCAGAGCTGGCAACTCTATTAGCCTCGGAGTCGATGGCCGTTTTAATGAGCCCGTAATCCCGTCTCTGGGGAGGAGAGGAGGATTGGCAGGGCCGCTGTAGCTTCCAGGCCAAGGCATGCAGACGGCTAAGGGCTGGTGTTATAAAAAGACCGGATTCCTCCACCCCAGCTTTAAATAAGAAGGGCGGCCGTCAAGCCTGCTTTGTGCAGCCGGGGCCGGCCGAGAATAGTCTTTAGCGTCTGGCGGGGCGAACCCACCCGCCGGATGATGAATCCGGGAGCAGGTTGCCTGCTAGCTGTGGGTGTCTGACTCCAAAAGGGGGGAAGCAAATAATTATGGCCTTCTATTTCCTGATCAACGCCGCCGCACTCTCAAGTGCAGCACCCAGGAGAAGGGGGGAGCTGCGCTTTTCATCTCCAGCCGCTTATTAGGAGTCTTTTGCACAAAAGGTCTGCCGGAACTGAGTGAGTCTTGGGGGTGAATGTTTTGGAATTTGCCCCCCTCTGAGTCCTGGGAAGGGAGGCGCTGCGGCTGGCGGGGCAGGGAGCCGCTTGTCTGACTTGGTTCACGCTGCCCGTGGCGTTCTCTGAATTTTTCACAAACTTTGAAGCGTGGCGCTTTTTAGGTTTAACCCACTGCTCCGTTTCTCAGGCCTTTAGGGGGATGCAGCCTTTCGGAAGCTCTAGCCGTCTCCGGTTCGAGAGAGAGAAATACCATCTTTCTTTTGGCATTTTAGATGAGATGTTGGAGGGGGTCAATTTAAGGGTGTGTGTGTGTGTGTCTGTGTCTGTGTGTGTGCAAAGATTTCTTGCTCCACCCCCCTTTCCTTGTCTCCACTGAGAAGTTACCAACCTCCAGGTAGGGCCTGGAGTGGAGTTGCCAGCTGTGGGTTGGGAAACACCAGGAGATTTGGGGGGGGTGCGTATTGGGAAAGGCAGAGTTTGGGGAGCCGAGAGACCTTGTTCGCAATGCTCCCTCTAACCTGTGGAGTCCAATGAGCAAAAATTCTACTTTGGAACTACTAGCATTAAAGTTCTGAGTGAGCTATTTAGCTACTGCATAAATTAGTTTGTTCGGGAGCCATCCTTCCTGAGCTAAGACAAAAAGGTGTGAGCCAGAGGCTAAAAAACTGAGCTAGCTCACACTAACTCAGCTTAGAGGGAACACTGCTCATTGGTATATAATGCCGAGGAGTCCACCCTCCAAAGCAGCCATTTTCTCCAGGGGAACTGATCTTGGTCCTCTGGAGAGCTATTGTAAGAGCAGCAGGGCTTTTCCCGTGGGGGAACGCACCGGAACGGCGTTCTGGAAACTCTTTGACAAAATTCTTTTTGAAATGTTTTAAAGTTCATGTGTTTTTAGTCGACAGCCTGAAAATTCCATTTCCCTCTTGAGAGTTCTGGCACCAGTTTCGTATAGGGGTTAGGAGCGCGGACTCTAATCTGGGACAACCGGGTTTGATTCCCCACCCCTCCACATGCAGCTGCTGGTGTGACCTTGGGTCAGTCACAAGTTCTCTTGGAGCTGTTCTGGAAAGAGCAGTTCTCGAGAGAGCTCTCTCAGCCCCACTTGCTTCATGGGGTGTCTGTGGTGGGGAAGGGATGGGAAGAGGATTGTAAGGCGCTCTGAGACTCCTTCGGGTGGTGAAGGACGGGGTGTAAATCCTATCTCCTCCTCCTCCTCTTCTTCTTCTTAAAAAAATCCCCGAAGAGCAGGAGATCTCCAGGTGCCACCTGCAAATTGGCAAGTGGACTTGCCACCCCTCCTGGGTGGGACTTGAAGAACTCCTGGAATTACAGCTAACCTCCAACGGATATCAGCTTTCCTGGAGGAAAGGGCTGCTCTGGAGGGTAGGCGTTACGGCAGTGTACCTTGCTGAGGTTCCTGCCGTCCACAAACCCCGCCCTTCCCCGGCTCCTCCCCCCCAGATTTCCAGGAATTTCCCAACCCGGAGCCAGCAACTGGTGTGGCTCAGTTATTCCCTTCTTAGCTGGCTCGCCTCCCAGAAAGGCGCCTGGCAAGCGGGGCTGGGCTATTGGAAAGGAGAACTTGGAATGGTACAAGGGCACATGATTAGTTTTCTGTTTCTAATTCACATGCTGCCACACACCTGTGGAATCTGTAGGGCGTGTCTTTGGCAGAGGAAGGAGTAATGTGCGCGCTTGATTCGCTCTCGGGTTCTGCAGGAGCCTGGGCTGCTGACTTTACTTTTCCCCTCCCTCCCTCTCTCTCTCCCCCCTCTCCCTCTCTCTCTCTGAGAGCCAGTTTGGTGTAGTGGTGAAGTGCGCGGACTCTAATCTGGGAGAACCGGGTTTGATTCCCCACTCCTCCACATGCAGCTTCCGGGGTGACCTTGGGTCAGTCATAAGTTCTTTCAGAGGTGTTCTCTCAAGGGCAGTCCTCGAAAGAGCTCTCTTAGCCCCGCCTACCTCACAGAGTGTCTGTGGTGGGGAGGGGGGAGGGGATCGTAAGCTGCTCTGAAACTCCTTTAGATAGTGAAGGATGGGGTATAAATCCATCTCTTCTTCTTCTTTGGTCTCAAAGAGCTTCTTCATAAGTACAAAATTAATTTGGGCAAATGGCCGCCATTTAAAGTCATCAGGCCATGACTGGCAACCAATGGGAGTTGAGGTGGGGAGTAAAATGTGAGGTCTCTGACATCAGGTGTGCCGTGATATCACTTCCGGAAAACCTGGTAGTGACCTTGGGTAGCTCTAGGAATCGCCAGAGATTCTATGGTAAAACCACAAAGTTTCTGGTGATTCCTAGAGCTACCTGATATCTCTTCCAGGCCTTCCTTGGAAATAGCATCTGTCACAGTCCCCCCCTGAATCTATGTGTTCTTACATGCCCGTCGCATGCTTGTGTGCATGTAAAATCAAACCCAGTTCTCCCAGATTCGAGTCTGCGCACTTAACCACTACACCAAACTGGTTCTCTACTTTCAAAACAGGACACTGAAAGGGCACTAAAACTCTGCTTTCAAAACACTGGCACATTCTGCCCTTGACGCGGTGAATATCTGAACTAAGAAGTCCTGAATCTGTATAACATGATACAATTCAATATCTCTAGGCTAAGAGCCTCGAACCAATAAAACAGGACCAACAATTCAATATCCCTAGATTGTTAACCTTGAACCACATTAAACAGGGCGAAAGGTTGATACATATATGCACACTCCAAGGGTTTCGAGAGCCATTTTCAGAAGGAGCTATTGAATCTGCATTCTCTGAATATGTGTGCTTAAAACTTTAAGCAAACTGTGCATACAACCTCATTGTTTTGCCACACAGAATATTTGGAATGCCTTATAATCAACCTGCCTTGGGCACCAACACATAGTGTTATGTACTGAACATGCAGTCGCCATGTGCTCACGTAATGGTGACCGCCATGTGGTCAGAGCACATGGCCAAGAAACTACCTGAGCTTCATTCAGGTAGAACAAAGGCCAGGTGGATCCAAACCGGCCACCAATCATGTAACTAGGTTTCTCCAAGGGAACCTATGAAATGTAAATAGACTGATAAGAGCCTATCAGGCCAGTTGGGTGAGATCAGGGGATTGTCCCTGACCAGCATAAAAGAAGAGCTTCGAGCCCTGGGTTGTATGCTTCATCCGGACCAGCAATAAACATCTAGCTGTTTTACTGTTCCATGGACTCCCGACTCCAATACTTATCACATAGATATGCAGACGATACCACTCTAATGGCAGAAAGCGAAGAGGACCTCAAGAACCTCTTGCTAACGATGAAAGAGGGGAGCGCAAAAGTTGGCTTGAAGCTCAACATCAAAAAAACTAAGATGATGGCATCTGGCCCCATCACTCCTTGGTAAATAGAGGGGGAAGTTGTGGAAGCAGTGGCAGACTTCACCTTCCTGGGGTCCAAGATCACTGCAGACGGGGACTGCAGCCATGAAATGAAAAGACGCCTGCTCCCTGGGAGGAAAGCGATGGCAAACCTAGACAGCATAACAGAAAGTAGAGACATCACCCTGCCAATGAAAGTCCAAATGGTCAAAGCAATGGTATTCCCAGTTGTAATGTATGGCTGCGAGAGCTGAACTATAAAGAATAGGGCTGCCAAGTCCCCCAGGGGGGCAGGGATTCCCCCGCTAAATGGGTCCCCAATCCGCTGGTCCGGATCGAGCTGGTGGGGGGAACCCCACCCCCAAAGTGGCCTGATCAGGTCGACGTGCCCAGCATGATGACGTCACCTGGAAGTGACGTCATCACACTGGGCACGTCACCGGGTGGCGCTCTAGCAATCGCCCTGAAAACTCTATGGTACCATAGAGTTTTAGGGCAATTACCAGAGTGTCGCCCCGGTGAGAGAGGAACCGGGACTCCCCCGTTTTTTTTAGGTAAGACTTGGCAACCCTAATAAGGAAGGCCGAGTGCCAAGGAATAGATGCTTTTGAATTATGGTGCTGGAGAAGACTCTCGAGAGTCCCTTGGACTGCAAGGAGATCCAGTCAGTCAATCCTAAAGGAAATCAACCCTGACTGTTCCCTGGAAGGCCAGATCCTGAAGCTGAAGCTCCAATACTTTGGCCACCCAATGAGAAAGGAGCACTCCCTGGAGAAGACCCTGATGCTGGGAAAGACTGAAGGTCAAAGAAGAAGGGGACGGCAAAGGATGGGATGGTTAGACAGTGTCATCAATGCAACGAACATGAAATTAAGCAAACTCCAGAACATGGCGGAAGACAACTGCCTGGCGCGATGTGGTCCATGGGGTCGCAAAGAGTCACACTCGACTGTGCGACTGAACAACAACAATAATTTGACCACCAAGGAAGGCCTTGGAGGTCGAAACCCATTTGGTGCCTATGTTTTTGAAGTAGAGTTTTAGTGCGTTTTGTAATAAGCACATACATTTTGTTTAATGGGTTTCTCCCAATTTTCTTTCACCAGGCCTTTGGATGCCCAACAAAATTTATTTATTTTTATTTATAGATTAAATGTGTTTATCGCCCAGTCCCTGCAGTGCAGGGCTCTGGTCGATGTACATCAGTCATAAAAACGTCCTGATAAAACAACTGAAACAGTAGTAAGATATTTCAAACAAAAGATGGCAGATATTCAGGGCTCATTTCATAGCAGGAGCTCCTTTGCATATTAGGCCACACACCCCTAATGTAGCCAATCCTCCAAGAGCTTACAGAGCTCTTCTTACAGGGGCTGCTGTAAGCTCTTGGAGGACTGGCTACATCAGGGGTGTGTGGCCTAATATGCAAAGGAGCTCCTGCTATGAAATGAGCCCTGTGGATATTAATTTATCCCATTACAGACGGCTGACTGCTTTGTGGGCAGGGGGGAAGAGGGTAACACAGGTGTTAAATAGTGGGTTCCACGGATGAGCTGACCCAAGAACAAGACTAAACTCCAGGGCCATAGCCCTGTTTAAATAGCATGCAGTTGCCACGCTCAAACACACCCCACTCCCAACGATAGGCTGTTTACATAACATTGCTTCTTGGTTGGTTCCTTCTAGATCAGGGGTGCCCAAACTGTGGCTCGGGAGCCACATGCGGCTCTTCTACACAGATTGTGCGGCTCCCGCCAGGGCGGCTGGGGAAGCAAAGGACAGGCATGCCTCCCCGATCAGTCTTCCCTTCCCCAGCCAGTGTTCCCCTCCCTGGGTAGACTTGAGGAGCAGGGAAGCAGAGAGAAAAAAGCAACTAACTTTAAATGCATTCTTAAAGCCCCCCCCCCCCCCCCCGCCAAAAGCTGGCTGGCTTGGAGGAGGCATTTGTCTCTTTAAATCCCTTCTCCAAGCCAAGAAAAGACAAGCCAGCCGGTATGGGGGCCTGGAGGACACATTTAAAGTTAAAGTTGTTTTTTTTCTACCACTCCCCCTCTCCCCCATCTGTTTGCTTTCTTTCCACCTTTCTTTCTGTCGTCCTCCCTTCCCTCCCCATCTAAAGTTAAATATGTTCTCCAAGCCCCACCACACCGGCAGAGTGGCTTGGCTCGTAGAAGGTATTTGTCTCTTTAATTTAATATGCAAATTTGCATATTGTTGAATGAAAACGTGTGTGTTTGTGTCTTGCGGCTCTCAGACATCTGATGCTTATTCTATGTGCTTCTTACATGAAGCAAGTTTGGCCACCCCTGTTCTAGAGTCCTGGCGAGCTATTGTTCTTGGGCTCCAAGCTCAGCCAGTCTGTGGTGGAACAGTCCTGGGATGTTTCAGTCCCAATCCATAACAACAGGGTAAAAACATTTCCTGCCACCATCTGCTTCTCTAACAAGAAACAGATCCCAAACTTGACATCTCCTCTTCCCTTCTCCCTCCCACCACTCCAGCAGATCACAATTTCCTTTTCAGGCTTTTTGTCTCCTTGGTCGTGTATTTGTAATAACACTCTCTCTCGCTCGCTCTTTCCCGGCTTACTAATTTGCCTGTAAACTATTGTCTGATAAACCTTTCGTGTGGCGGGCAGGGAACAGCCCAGACATGCTGAAGTCAAACAGGCCTCCAGGAATTCTCTCTCTCTCCTGTTATAAATAGCCACCCATGCACTGAACACATCTGGCATTCTTTATCTGCTACTACTACAGCATCTTCACACACACACGCATACAAATACACACAGTCCTGCTTTTTGCAGGGAGAGCAAGAGGGTCTGCAAAAAGACACATCGTAACTTTGGCTCGGATATCCACGGAAGAGACAAACGGCACAGCAGCTAAGCATGGCTAAACTGAGCAGAGGGGTTTGCAAAAGGGTCTGCCCCGCGGGAACCTCCAGACTGTTACAGTTGATCTCTAGACAATTAAGATTAGTTTCCCAGGAGAAAATGGCTGCTCTGGAGGGTGGACTAAGCCAATGTTGGATCAGGCCAGTGGCCCATCCAATCCAACACTCTGTCACACAGTGGCCAAGAACACCAGGTGCCCTCAGGAGGTCCACCAGTGGGGCCAGATCTCCAGAAGCCCTCCCACTCTTGCCCCCCCAAGTGCAAAGAATACAAAACAAGACTAGAATTAAGATAACAATTAAAACAGCAGAACCAGAAAATACCATGCAACCAGCTAGTTTTGATCAGCAATACCAATAAGAAGATCCAGGCCACTGATGTCAGTTCAGCAGTACCGATGTTAAGATCCAGGCAGCTGGAGGAGAGACAGAAAGGGAAAGGGACGTCTGCCGCCTCAACCAAAGGTCTGGCGGAAGAGCTCCGTCTTGCAGGCCCTGCGGAACAGTAATAGATCCTGCAGGGCCCCAATCTCGTATGGGAGCTCATTCCACCACGTGACGGCCAGGGGCGAAAAAGCCCTGGCCCTGGTTGAGGATAGTCAGACGTCCCTGGGGCCGGGGAACATCAGAAGATGTTGATTCATAGACCACAGTATCTTCCGGGGCTCATATGGGGAGAGGCGCTTTCTTTAGTTCGCAACCTGCTGAAAGGGCCCATCTGATTCCACCTCATGGCCCGGACAGATTTATATTGCTGCTCCTGATTTTATTGTTCATTGTCTTTATTATTTTAATGTGGTTTTATTGTAATGAGTCTTTGATGCGGTTTGTTGTGATCCGCCCGGAGCCCGTTTGGGGAGGGCGGGATAAAAATCCCCAAATAAACAAACATAGGTGGCGATGATCTACATTTGGGGCAAAACTCTATGGTTTCTAGTAAGGATGTGCATTCGGTTCGCACGAACCAAAACCCCCCTGAATAATGCCTATTCGGCATCATTTGGCCCACCGAAAGCCGAATCAGATTCTCTAAACTGATGTGGCTGGCCGTGCAGGAATTCCCCAAACGGATGCCGTATATTAGGCATCCATTTGGGGAATCCCTTTGCTGGGCAAGGGGAAGGCAGGGGGAGAGCTCGCTTCAGCGGCCAGGCCGGGGGAGCCTGCACCCTCCTGGGCCTTTCTTGGCTTGCCCGCCTCAGCAGGGGGGGGGGCTTTCCTGGGCTTCTCTGGTGGGCCAGGGAAGGTGGGGGAGGGGTAGCTTTGGGGGCAGAAGGCTCCCTTCAATGAAGGGAGCGTGCCACTTCTGTGGCACAACTCGGGAAGGGGGAGGGATTTAAACTTTAAAACGAGTCATGCCGCAAAGGCGGCATGCTCCCTTCATTGAATTGCCTTCCCTTCAGTGATAGGGGGGGGAAAACCCTTCAAGGGGGGGAGATTATTATACCCTATAGGGACAGTCCCCATAGGGCTGGGGTGGGCAAACTGTGGCTCGGGAGCCGCATGCGGCTCTTTCACATATATTATGTGGCTCCCGTCAGGGCGGCTGGGGAAGCTGAATATCGTTAGCAAACAAATATCATTGGACAAATTAATATCATGATCAATATCTGCTTTTACCCCTTTTGTTGTTATTTTTGGCAGTCTCATTTAATGTTAAGAAAAAGCAAATTTGCTTCTTTCCCAATAAAAGCAGGTAATATTTGTTCATGTCTTGTGGCTCTCAAACATCTGATGTTTATTCTATGCGGCTCTTTCGTTAAGCAAGTTTGGCCACCCCTGTTCTAGGTGGCTCTTACGCTGAGCAACTTTGCCCACCCCTGCCATAAGGTATCATTGAACCAAATGTGATTCGTCCAGCCGAATGCCACCCCAATCGGCTTGCATTGCCAAAAGTGGCATTCGGGGGTCATTCGGCTGGCCAAATCACATTCAGCCCGATTCAGCCGAATCTGAATGGGCCAAAATTGGTTGTGTTTTTTTTGCACTTTCCTAGTTTGTAGCCATTTTTACCATAGAGTTTTGCTCAAACAATAACATGCCCACTCCCAGAATGACCCCCAAATCCTCCTACCGGCAGCAATAAGGATCTGGCAACCCAAGAATGGGCGCATTACCACCTAGGATCAGCAGGTTGGCCTACAGTGAGAATCAGGGAGCTGGACTTGTTGGGGTTTTCACCCAGCAACGCTCTTGCATTCTTATGCATGGTTCCTGCACATGGTTTTACATGGCTGTGACACATCATCGAGGTGTGTCAAAATCCAGCTCCAGTGGTAAGCCTGCTTGCGGGGAGGGCGGGGTATAAATTGAATGAATAAATAAATAAAATAAGCTAAACGCCAGCATAGTCTCACCTACCTTCGGCATTCTGACCCAGCCTGCTGGGCACAATGACAAAATGGCTGCCACAAAATGGCTGCTGCAGGAGGCGGGGCCAGCCACAAAATGGCTGCCGCCACCTACCTCACGCCACACAGTGGAGATCTTTGTTTTATGCCGGGTGTGCGTGTGACGGCGGGTCCATTATCCTATGATCAGAAGAGTCTCCCTTTGTGTCGCCATGTAGAGTAACCCGCGAAAAGAGGGGGAAGAAAAAGTAAACCAAGCAAGCAAAAACCTCCAAAGGAAGTTTCGAAATCCAGTAGAGGGCCAAAAGCTAAAAACATCAGTAGGGATAGACAAAAGTATGTGTGTTTATTTCAAAATCATATAAAAACCTTGTTGGGGACCCAGTAAAGCCTCATGAAATAATCACAGTGACAAATGCCCAGCAAAGAACCATATATGACCTGACACATTTCGGCCCACAAGAGCCTTCTTCAGAGGTCAACAAGTGTTGCAAAGCCCTTGTTACATTTGGAAGGCAGCAAACAATTGATAGAAGACCAAAAATGGAATTTTCCAATCTGGAAATGAGTGACACACAAAAAATGTTTTGTTTGCGGGGCCACAAATGTGTCTGGCCTTTTTTCAGAAGCAATTATATACACTGGAGAGAGCAATATAGCCGATATGTACCTCCCACTTTAAGTCCTATGAGTACAAGTAAAATCGCCTGATCGGAGCCAATGTAACATCAGATTGTTCCCACGCAGAGTAGCCTGTTTTTGCAGTAAGAGATCCGTATCTAGGGGAACACGCATGTTCGGATGTCACCGTCAAAGCACTACACCAGTTTGGTGTAGTGGTTAAGTGCGTGGATTCTAATCTGGGAGAACCGGGTTTGATTACCCACTCCTCCACTTGCACTTGCTGGTGTGACCTTGGGTCAGTCACAAGTTCTCTCAGAGCTGTTCTCTCAAGGGCAGTCCTCGAAAGAGCTCTCTCTGCCCCACCTACCTCACAAAGTGTCTGTTGTGGGGAGAGGAAGGGAAGGAGATTGGAAGCCGCTCTGAGACTCTTTCAAGTAGTGAAGGGTGGCATATAAATCCAATCTCCTCCTCCTCCTCTTTTTCCAGTTTGGTGTAGTAGTTAAGTGTGCGGACTCTAATCTGGGAGAACGGGGTTTGATTCCCCTCTCCTACACTTAGAAGAAGAAGAAGAGATTGGATTTATATCCCACCCTTCACTCACTTGGAGTCTCAGAGCAGTTTACAAACTCCTTTCCCTTCCCGTCCCCACAATAGATACCCTGTGAGGTAGGTGGGGCTGAGAGAGCTCTGAGAGAACTGTCCTTGAGAGAACAGCTGTGCCAGAACTGTGGCTTGCCCAAGGTCATCCAGCAGGTGCAAGTGGAGGAGTGGGGAATCAAACCTGGTTCTCCCGGATTAGAGTCCATGCACTTAACCACTACGCCAAATTTACAGCTGCTGGATGACCTGGGGCAAGCCATAGTTCTGACAAGAGCTGTCCTTGAAAGGGCAGTCCTCGAAAGAGCTCTCTCAGCCCCACCTGCCTCACAGGGTGTCTGTTGTGGGGAGGGGAAGCGAAAGGAGTTTGTAAACCGCTCTGAGACTTCGAGTGAGTGAAGGGCGGGGTATAAATCCAATCTCTTCTTCTTTTCTTTTTCTATTATTTCTTTTTGCTGCCAAGCCAAAGATGACTTGTGGAGATCCCGTGAGGTTTTCAAGGCAAGAGACGTCCAGAGGTGACTTGCCACGGCCTGCGTCATGACGCTGCTATCCCTTGGAGGTCTCCCACCCTGCTTAGCTTCCAAGAGCTGATGCGATCGGGCCAGCCTGGGCCAGCCACGTCAGGATGAGTGCCACAGACAGAATCCAAAAGGAAAGCGAGGGAGGGAGGGATAGAGGCAACATTAAAGAGCACAACGTCTCTCCGCAGCTTGTGAGGGAAAGAAAAATAATTCCAAGCGAAATTGTGGCCAAACTCCTCACTACACGCTGATTTAAAATTTGATGAGGCTCGCGGGATCTCTGTGGGAAAGTACATCTCATGCGGAATTGTAAATGATTAATGTTCCACGTACAGAAACGTCCCGGTCTGAAACCAGTTGACCTGAGTTCCCCCAGATCTGCGTCTCTAGCTGCACCTTTTTAATTAAGTTCTTGCATTCTGTTATTCTTGGACTATATGTGTGTGTGGATAGACCGAGACGGGTCACCGTGTTAGTCTGTCTGTAGCCGCAGAAAAGAGCAAGGGTCCAGGAGCACTTGAAAGGCTAACCAGATTGGTGGCAGGGGAGGAGCTTTTGGGAGTCATAGTTCTGAAGAGATGAGCGGTGACTCGAGAAAGCTCCTACCCTGCCACAAATTTTGTTAGTCAAGAAGAAGAGGAGGAGGAGGATTTATACCCTGCCCTTCACTCAGGGTACATTCAGATGGGCAGCTAATCCCGCCATTGGCCTGGCTGTAATTTGATCTAGATCTTTTTATTTTTAGAATTTTTTTTTACTTTGTTTCTACATCTACAAACACTATACCTAAAAAACCCTAAAAACTACCCCTACTTATACAGAGATCAAGCTGTTACTAAAAGTTAATCTAACGTTTCAATAGTTTTGAGAAAATAGCTAATATTTCAAGGCATCCTTAACTTTCAATCAATTAATATCCCTAAATATCATCAGGGCTTTTTTTGTAGAAAAAACCAAGCAGGAACTCATTAGCATAATAGGCCACACCCAAAGCAGAAGCTCTTTAGCATATTAGGCCACACTCCTGACAGCACCGTTTATTAGCATATTAGGCCACACCCCCATGTTACCAGAAGAGTGGCCATCCAGCCACACCCACCTTTTGCTTCTTATTCTGTTTACCTTGTTTGTTGTCAAAAACCTTGTTTGTTTCTTGTAGCAGGAACTTCTTTGCATTTTAGGCCACACACCCCTAATGTAGCCAATCCTAATGAGTTTCTGCTCTTGGGTGTGGCCTATTATGCTAATGAGTTTCTCCTGGGTGTGGCCAACTTGGGAGCCAACCGGAACTCCGTTCCTGTGCGTTCCTGCCCCAAAATAGCCCTGAATATCATAAAATAAGCACATAGCTGATTTCATAACAAGTGTATACAATTACAGCAATTCAAACTTCCCAGTTAAAAAAGAGCAATCTTTCTTCTTTCTTTATGCTTCTTTTGTTAAGGTGTTCTTGTTTTTTTGGCATTCCAGGGTCTTGGAGTTACTGCTCCTAATCCAACATCAGAATATTCTCTCTTAGATCTACTCGTTGATAATTCAGTACTTTCCAGTCCATATATATTTTCTAATTGATCCATTTCTTCCTCCGCGGATATTCCAAAAATTTCATTAGCTTTACAACAGAGTAAATCTATTGCTTTTTCTCTAATAGTGAAGGTCAGGTCCTCAAGAAGTATCCATCTGTTCATGATGTTACTTGCATAAAAACCTGTAATCGAACATAAGGTTTCCTCTTCTTTCTTATTTCAGAGGAAATTGTCCTTTAACACTTTAACTTCTTCATCTTGACTTTCAGGGTTGCCCTGTTGGTGGCCCTGAGCACCACGTCTCTGGTAGGTTCCACAGAGAATCTTACCATAATTTCTCCTTTTGTCAGATTTTTCTCTCTCGAAAATTCAGGATAGGTTCTGCAAACCATATCCATAGCTTTGAAATTTGATCTAGATCTTTTTTTATCCAGTGTTGCACAGCCAGACAGCTCCCCCGTGAATCGCTTTACCGCATGTGATTGACTCTGCGGTAGATTGACTCTGCGGTAGATTGACTCTGCGGTAGATTGTCTGGATGGCACCCATCTTAAGGAGCCATGCGGTCAACTTTTTTTCAAGGAGAAATTCCTGTTTGCACATGTGCATATGTGCCTCACCGTCTACTTGGTTTTCCATACATGCGCGGTAAAATGGTAAAAGCATCGCTAGCGGTACCTTCCTCTAGATACCATTTCAGTTAACAAAGTGCATAAATACCACGGGACCTTCAGAAACATTAAATTGTTCGAATCCTTTAAGCGGAGCTCTGGGGACGTCGCATGTTTAAGCAGATATGCGTGCATTGCAAAGACTTTTTTAAAATGGCAGCTGTTCCGGATGGTCTGGAGACCATCCCTATGGGCTCATTGCACGCTGGTGGAATGACCAGATGGGAGGAAGTTCGCCATTGGCCCATCGGCCAGCTTAGGACTGGACTTTCACCACTGTCTTTTAAGTACAGATCCCTGACGGGGATCGACGGGCTAATCACAGAAGCGGCACGAGTCCCAGATGTTGTTATCTGGACGTGCACTTTAAATCCACCAGGCCCTCGTGCCTGGTGCAGCTCAAAAGAGCTGTATGAACATGACCTGAGGCAACTATTGCCAATAATGTTAATGAAACCCGGATTGTAATGATCTGTCATCTGATAACATATACAGGGATTGTGAATATAGCTTAGCAATAGTAAAAACAGAGACGTTGGCCCGTCATACCCCTAATTCCTGCAAATCAAAGAATCCTCATTCCATTCCCGAGGCCACCAACCGACTGTAGTCAAAATACAAGCTATTTTCTCTGTTCCAAATATTTTGATAAAGCACTACCGCTGAGCTAATGAGGAAGGAACGGATATCTCAGCAATTTTGCCCCTAAACTGATCTTCCAGCTGTCGGCTGAAAGAAAACTGCAGCGATGTCAGAAACTCTGGTTAAGTCTAAAAGGAGGTGAAGCGCTGGAGGGGAGGGGCAAATCAAAGAATGGCAACCTCTAGTCTTGCCCCACCCTGACACCTAATTTTGAGTGAGAGCCAGCATGGTAGAGCATTTGCTTGGCGTGCAAAAGGTTCCAGGTTCAATCCCTGGCATTTCCAGTTAAAAGGATTAAAGGCAGTATATTATGATTATGATTGCTCTTGTTGCTTTGAGGAGGAGGAGAGGAGATTGGATTTATACCCAACCCTTCACTATCCGAAGGAGTCTCAGAGCGGCTTACAAACTCCTTTCCCTTCCCCTGTGAGGTAGGTGGGGCTGAGAGAGCTCTCTCAAGGACTGCCCTTAAGAGAACAGCTCTGAGAGAACTTGGACTGACCCAAGGCCACCCAGCTGACTGCATGCGGAGAAGAAGGGAATCAAACCTGGTTTCCCCAGATTACAGTCCACACTCTTAACCACTACACCAAACTGGCTCACTCTATCTCAGCTTACACTAGGTTCCGGGTGACGTACAATTTGAGATCTTGGAGACTTCAACTTGAGATCTTGTGAAGCTTGCCTAGCTATGTATACCTTTGTATACATGAATACTCCATGTATGATTCCAGAATGAATAATTGATAGTGTTGGACTAGTCTGATCTTAAGGAAGAGGTGGTGTCATGTCTGATGGACCAGATGGAAATTGGCTCCAAACATGAACTGATGGAGGGCATAGATACGATCTACAGAAGAAACACTGTGTTTGCTAGGAAACATAATATCCCAAGAGAAGTCCACTCTGAGACTCCTTTGGGTAGTGAAGGGCGGGGTATAAATCCAATCTCTTCTTCTCTTCCCCTCGCCACAACATACAGGTAGGGCTAAGAGAGCTCTTTCAAGGACTGCCCTTGAGAGAACAGCTCTGAAATAACTTGTGACTGACCCAAGGTCACACCAGCAGCTGCACATGAAAGACTGGGGAATGAAACCCAGTTTTCCCAGATTAGAGTCCGCGCTCTTAACCACTACACCAAACGCCAGGTTCTGGCTCAGTAGAAGAAAGCCTTGGGTGTTCATGTGCCTTCAGCACAACCCTGAAAGGCAGGTTAGGCTGAGAATGTGTGATGGATCCCAGGTCATCTAGCCAGCTTCCACAGCAGTGTGGGGATTTGCACCTGAGGCAAACCAGATCCAAATCTGAAACTGGAACTACTTCAGTTTAGAGATTTTCTCAGTCCACAAGAAGAAGAAGAAGAAGAGAAGAAGAGATTGGATTTATACCCCGCCCTCCACTCCCCAAGGGAGTCTCAGAGCGGCTTACAAACTCCTTTTCCCTTCCCCTCCCCCCAACAGACACCCTGTGAGGTAGGTGGGGCTGAGAGAGCACTTTCCCAAGCTGTCCTTGAGGGAACGGCTGGTCCAGAGCTACGGCTTGCCCAAGGTCATCCAGCCAGGTGCAAGTGGAGGAGTGGGGAATCAAACCCGGTCCTCCCAGATTAGAGTCTGCGCACTTAAACACTACACCAAACTGGCTCACAAATAATAGGTGTGCAGACACCGGCCCTGCTTGTTCAGTGAACTCTTCTTTGCGCATGCTCAGAGATATTCTTCTCTATTACTGAACATTTATCCAGCTCAGAGCTTCCTGTGCACTTTCCTTCCTGGGTCCTGCATCGCTTCGGGTTATCCATCCGATAATTTCTGTGGCTCGCTCCTCTCCTCCGCTTTGCCCTTTCTGAGTGATCGATAACCTCTCCGCCCGTCCTTATTCCCCTCGAGCAGCTCTCGGCTATGTTTATCTCGATCTGGCACGCACGTGACCTTCAGATAAAGAAGGGGACAGCCGGGGTCTCCGGAAGCCCACCCAAAGACCACTGCAAAGCGGCTGCCTACAGTTAGCCGCTCAATTAATTGATTTTGCTGGCCGCTTCATCTCCGGAATCGGATCCGTGACCGACCTCTTGCTTGCGGTGGCTCTTTTTATCACAAAAGGCCAGGAATGAAGCGGCCGCAAGTGTTTCTTTGTCTTTTGTCCCAAGGGGGACCCGCCGTGTCTGGGTGGAAGCGCATTAGTATGCCAGTCAGCGTCGTCCGTGGCGCAGCCGGTCTGGTACCCAGAAAGCATCTTTGCACTTCTTATTTCGAAGGCGCACACACAGCCGGCTGGCCGGGAAGCACCTTCACTTACAGACCCTGACCGGCACCATTATCTGGATCCAAAGTGATTTGGATTCCGGGATTTGGGACACAGGCGGCCACATTCTAAACCAGGGTTTCCCAGCCTGCGGGTCGGGGCCTGAAAGTGGGTCAGGAAGCCACTGAAAGCAAGTTGAGGGCCTGCCCTGTCTAATGGCTGCTCCTGCTTTTCGAATCATAGAATCATAGAGTGGGGAGGGATCCCTAGAGGTCATCCAGTCCAACCCCCTGTTCCTAGAGGTCATCCAGTCCAACCCCCTGTTCGATGCAGGATCGACCTTTTTTTAACTTTTTATTTTGAGTTTTCACAAAAAGATACATATACACATAGAAAAGAAAATAAGTTTGAGTCTATGCATGGTTGTTCTCTAACCACTTTGTCCCTCTCTCTTCAAACAGAGCCTCATCTTGATCTTTTAGTACCGTGTTAAGTCTGTCCATTGCGGCCAAGTCCAAGAATTTATAAATAACTTCCCTTCTCGAGGGGATCTTATCCGTTTTCCATTCTTTAGACAGCAGGATTCTGGCAGATGTCAACATATATACCAACAATCGCACTTCATTAGTTGTGAATCCCTACGGGCTTATATTTAAAAGATATATCTCCGGGGTTAATAATAAGATTTATGGATAACACTTCTGAAATTAATCTATAGACCTTCCACCAATATATTTGGATTTTTGTACAGGATCGACTTAAAGCATCCATGACAAGGGTTGGTCCAGCTGCTGCTTGAAGACTGCCAGGGAAGGGGAGCTCACCACCTCCCAAGGCAGCTGATTCCACTGTGGCACAACTCCGACTGTCAAAAAGTCTTTCTTAAGATCCAGCCGGTACCTTCCCACCCTTAATTTAAACCCATTCCTGCCAGTCCTCTCCTCTGCTGCCAACAGGAACCGCTCCCTGCCTTCCTCTAAGGCAGGGGTGGCCAAACTTGCTTAACGTAAGAGCCGCATAGAATAAACATCAGATGTTTGAGAGCCACAAGACATGAACAAATATGACCTGCTTTTATTGGAAAATAAGCACATTTGCTTTTTATTAACATTAAATGAGACTGCCAAAAATAACAACAAAAGGGGTAAAAGCAGGTATTGATAATGATATTAATTTGTCCAATGATATCTGTTTGCTAATGATATTTCGCTTCCCCAGCCGCCCTGCCGGGAGCCACATAATATATGTGAAAGAGCCGCATGTGGCTCCCGAGCCGCAGTTTGGCCACCCCTGCTCTAAGGGACAGACCTTCCGATACTTCAAGAGAGCAATCATGCCACCCCCTCAACTTCCTCTTCTCCATCCTAAGCATTCCCAAGTCCCTCAGCCTTTCCTCATAGGGCTTCTTGGTCTCCAGGCCCCCAATCATCCTCATCACTCTCCTCTGCAAGCGCAGAGAGCTTGAGAGAGCTCTGAGAGAACAGCCCTTGAGAGAACAGCTCTCGGAGAACTTGTGACTGACCCAAGGTCACCCCAGCAGCTGTTTGAGGAGGAGTGGGAAATCAAACCTGGTTCTCCTAACCACTACACCAAACTGGACTCAAATCTGGTGTCACTGGACTCAAATCTAGCTACTCTTACTGTGGGCTGACACGGCTACCCCCCAACATACACTTAAAGGTAGTCACAGTCAATGATCCCCCTAAGCCAGTTTGGTGTAGTGGTTAAGTGCGCGGACTCTAATCTGGGAGAACCGGGTTTGATTCCCCACTCCTCCACTTGCACCTGGCTGGATGACCTTGGGCAAGCCATAGCTCTGTATCAGCTGTTCTCTCAAGGACAGCTTGGGAAAGAGCTCTCTCAGCCCCACCTACCTCCCAGGGTGTCTGTTGTGGGGAGGGGAGGGGAAAGGAGTTTGTAAGCCGCTCTGAGACTCCGAGTGAGTGAAGGGCGGGGTATAAATCTAATATCTTCTTCTTCTTCTAAGCTGTGGGGTCTTGTGAGCAAAAAATCGACTTTGTGAGCTGCGGGCATGAAAGTTGTAAGCGAGCGATTTGGCTACTGCATCAGCTCATTTGCTCTGGAGCCGTCCTTCATGAGCGAAGACAAAAGGTGTGCGTCGGAGGCTAAAAAACCCCCATGTGCTAACTCACACTAACTCAGCTTAGAGCAGTGTTTTTCAACCTTTTTCGAGCTAAGGCACATTTCTTTCATTGAAAAAATCCCGCGGCACACCTGACAATATCTCACGGCACAGCGGTTGAAAAACACTGAAATACCAGATAAATGGGTCATTAGTTGCCTCAGCTCAAGTATTAACTATGACAGTATTACAAATACACGCAATAGCCACTCAACTTGAAATCGTAAGTTACAGATCCAAAGTGTAGTGGCTCCTTCCCATAACATTGACCTGAGTTTCAGAAGAAATATAATGTGGATGTATTTTAATACTGCGATTCTGCTAAAGTTTTTCAAATAGAGGGTTTAAACTCTTACTCTTATGTGAACGGCATTCCGCTGACCATAAGTGATTTGAAGAGAAGCACAGTTCACCCATTCTTCGCTGAGGGACAGTTACTGATTTGAACCCCACCCTGACAGAAACAGCTAGCTGTTACCATCAAACATATTCATGTTTACTGGAATGTCTTGGTGCAAATCACCCTACCTCAGGCCGGCCACAGAGCGTGCGAGCGGAATCAGCGAGACCGCGCCACTGTTCTTTCTCGCATGCGCAAACGTGTCCCGGAAGGTCAGCCCGGAAGGCACATTTCTTTCATTGAAAAAATCCAGCGGCACACCTGACAATATCTCGCGGCACACCAGTGTGCCGCGGCACAGTGGTTGAAAAACACTGGCTTAGAGGGAACACTGGACCTCACCACCTCCCTGGGTAATTTTGCCTAATATCCAGCCAGTACCTTTCCACCTGGAATTTAAACCCATTATCGTGCGTGCTTTCCTCTGCTGCCAAAAGGAACAGCTGTCCACATCCTGCGGACTTCCATTTCCCCCTCCAGTCCCCCTGGTTTTCCCCACATGCTACACGGAGGCTCTCAGCACAGTCTGAGGCTGGGGTCTTTCCCATCACCTCCTGCCTGGTCCTTTTAACTGGACAGACTGGGGATCAAGCTGGGGACCTTAAGCCTGGGATCTTTCACATCACTGAGTTTGCTCCTTTTAACTGGAGATGCCGGGGATTGAACCAGGGACCTTCTGCATGCTAAGCAGAGGCTCTGCCACTGAGCCACAGCCTGTCCCCACAGCTCTCCACAGTCTAAGGCTGGGGTCTTTCCCATCACCTCCTGCCTGATCCTTTTAACTGGAGATGCCTGGGGATTGAACCGGGGACCTTCTGGATGCAAAGCAGAAGAAGAAGAAGAAGAAGAAGAGATTGGATTTATACCCCGCCCTCCACTCCCCAAGGGAGTCTCAGAGCGGCTTACAAACTCCTTTCCCACTCCTTTCCCTCTCCCACTGAGCCACAGGCCCCGCCCTAGCTGCCCCTCCTCCCTTGTTTCTTTCACTGCTCATCTACTCAAAGAGGGCAGGCAAACAGGCAGCAAGAGTACAAAGCAGAAATCCGGGCGGGGGGGGGGTGCTCCAGGAGTTGGCATGAAGCTCTCGACTGTGATCTTGGCAGGAGGCCTGCTCTGCCAGCCTCTGACGCCAGCCCTGGCAGGGAGGAGAAATTCATGATGTTCCCTGGCTCAGCTTGGCAGCCACCATTCTCAGGGTGTCCTCTGCTTTTTTACTTCCCCATTCCAGCTGTGAGGGGGGTTTTGGACCTGAGACTGAACGTGAGGTTGCCATCTTGAGGCTGCAGAGTTCCTAGAGATTTGGGGGTGGAGCCTGGGGAGGGGAGAGTTTGGGGGTCCTCAGTGCCGTAGTGCCCTATAATGCCATAACGCCCACTCTCCAAAGCAGCCATTCTCTTCAGGGCTTCTGATCTCTGTAGCATGATTCCCACGGTGGATTGTCTAGATGGCAATCTAGATTGTCTAGATTGTCGTGCGGTCAGCTTTTTTTTAAAAAAAAAATCCTGTCTGCGCATGCCCATAGGTGCCTCACCATATACTTGTTTATCTGCGCATGCGTGGACTAAAATGGTAAAAGCGCCACCAACAGTATCTTCCTCTAGGTTCCCCTTCAGTTTATAAAGTTAATAAAGTTCAGGGGACTTTCAGAAACATTCAATCATTCGGATCACTTGAGTGGAGCTCTGGGGACGTCGCGTGTTTAAGCAGTTATACGCACATCACTAAGGGTTTTTAAAAAAAATGGCGGCTGTTCGCCTATGGGCTGATCGTGTTCTGGGGGTACGACCCGATGGGGGAAAGTCCGGCATTGGCCCATTGGCCAGCTTTAGACCGGACTTTCACCACTATCTTTTAAATATGGATCCTCAATGGGGATTGATGGGCTACTCACGGAAGCGGCATGATTCCCAGATGTTGTGATCTGGATGTGCACTTTAAATCCACCAGGCAGCTCAAAAGAGCTGTATGAACGCACCCTGGGCCATCTCTGGGCCCCACCGGAAGGTCCTCCGAGGCCGGCATTCCTGCTTCTGAAGAAACTCGAGCTGCCTGAGGACACGCTCGGGTTGGCAACTGTCCCTCTTCACCTGTGGGAGCCATCTTCACCTGGGATGTGCCGGCTTAGAGGAGTTAACAGGTACATGATCAGCAGTGCCCAGGGTTGCCAACTTCCAGGTGGGGACTGAAGATCTCCCAGAATCACAACTGAGAGCCAGTTTGGCGTAGTGGTTAGGAGTGCAGACTCTAATCTGGAGAACCAGGTTTGATTCCCCCACTCCTCCACATGCAGCTGCTGGGGTGACCTTGGGTCAGTCACAAGTTCTTTCTGAGCTGTTCTCTCAAAGGCAGTCCTCAAGAGAGCTCTCTCAGCTCCACCTACCACACGGGGTGTCTGTTGTGGGGAGGGGAAGGGAGTGGAGATTGTAAGCCACTCTGAGACTCTGAGTGAAGGGCAGGGTATAAATCCAATCTCTTCTTCTCTCTACAGATATCAGTTCCCCCTGAAGAATATGGCTGCTTTGGAGGGTGGGCTCTATGTAGGGTTGCCGTGTCCCTCCAAGCTGCCATCGGGGCTGTGGTGGGTGCTTCCCAGGAGCAGGGAGGAGCATCCAGCATTTCAACGATGTGTCTGTGTGACCTGGATGTGACACAGGCACATCAGGGACGTCAGAAAGGGGAATGCTCTGGATTTGGACCAAAACTCTATGGCAGAATTAGCTTTTACCATAGAGTTTTTGCCCCAAAACCAGAGCGTCACCCCTGATGTGTCTATGTCAATTCCAGGTCACGTAGGAGCATTGCTTTAATTTCTAGTGTTCCTCCCTTTGGGGAGGTAATCCCCACCCCCACCAGCCAGCTGTCCAGTGGTGGCTGGCACCAGGAGAACCTGCCCCCAGGGGGTCTGGCAGCCCAACTCTGTGGCATCACATCCCTTCTGGGTTCCTTCCCCTCCTCTAACCCTCAAATCTCCAGGGATTTTCCAACCCAGAGTTGACCAAAGAGGTGAAGGGAAGTGATGCGTTACCCAGCGTATTTCCCTCCCCCCCCCCCCCCCCATTCTTTGGTTGAGACAGGCAATTTTCAGCAAGTGCTTTTCAGGAGGAAAATCTATTGGGAGAATATTTTTACATCTCTTGCTGGTCAGCCAGTTGGGCTTCACCCTGGACCCTTTGGGGAGGTGGGGGGGCTGTCGCCAATCTCCAGGTGGTTATGGAAAAGTATATGGCACTGTGTATAATAGATGTCTGCTTAAGGGAGATCTATTTTGTGCTTTTCGTTCGTCTCTCTTTAAAGATTTTTCGATGCTGCTATATAAATATTGGTGTCAAGTATTCCCAAACATAGGTTTCACTTCGATGCATTCTTTTGGTGAAGAAAAGAAAAATGAAAAGCAGAAAATGGATCTCCCTTAAGCAGACATCTACTATACACAGTGTCATATACTCGAGAGCCAATTTTGTGTCGTGGTTAAGTGCACGGACTCTAATCTGGGAGAACCGGGTTGGATTCCCCACTCCTCCACTTGCAGCTGCTGGATGACCTTGGGCAAGCCATAGCTCTGGCAGACAGTTCTGGAAAGAGCTCTCTCAGCCCCACCTACCTCACCGGGTGTCTGCTGTGGGGAAGCGAAGGGAAAGGAGTAAGCTGCTCTGAGACTCCAAGTCTTGAGCGAACAGCTCTGAGAGAACTTGTAACTTGTAACAGTGATCCATGCTATGGTCACCTCGAGGTTGGAATACTGTAATGCTCTCTACATGGGGCTGCCCTTGTCTCAGCTCCGGAGGCTACAGCTAGCGCAGAATGCCACGGCTCGGCTGTTGATGGGCCTCTCGGTCCGAGACCACATCCAGCCGGTGCTGAGGTCGCTGCACTGGCTGCCTATAGCGTACTGGATCCAGTTCAAGGTGCTGGTATTAACCTTTAAAGCCCTATATGGTCGGGGGCCAGCCTACCTAAGGGAACGCCTTTCCCCATATATACCCCATAGAGCACTGCGGTCAGGTACCCACCACGCCAACACCTTTTCTGGTGCCCACCAAGTATCTTGAGAAAGTGGGCAGGCCAGATAAAGCATTTGTCCAGCAAGGCCTCTGATTGGCCATTGGAGATTTGATTGGCAGTGCAGGTTTTTGAAAAAGGTTGCTTTGGCAAAAGCTGTCACCACAACAGAAGGCTCAGCACTGTGTGATTGAAGCTAAGGCGCGGCAGCCATTTTGTGGCTCGCCTCGCCTTAGGGTTGCCAAGTCTGTATTACTCACCGGCGGGGGGGAGTCCTCCGTCCACTGGGACTTCCTTGGTGCGCGCACCCGGTGACATCACCGGAAGTGACGTCAGCATGTTGGGGGCATTTCTGGCAATCACCCCAAAACTCTATGGTATCATAGAGTTTTGGTGCGATTGCCAGAGTGTCGCCCTGGCAACGCCCCTAACGTGATGACGTCACCTCTGGGTGACGTCATTACGTTGGAGAAGTCGTCCTGGATGGACGACTTCGGGGGTGGGGTTCCCCCTGCCGGCCGGCAGATCGGGAACCCCTGTAGCGGGGGATCCCCCGCCCCCCAGGCTGACTTGGCAGCCCTACCTCGCCTCCTGGGGCAGCCATTTTGTGGTTGTGCCCACCACACTGTATCACAATTCCAAAGGTGACAACAGGTTCAAAAAGATTGGGGGACCCTGATGCAGATTCTATGTCTGCCATGGCCTGAGTGGGCCGAGACATCATAAAGAAAACATAAAAGGAAATACTACTTTAGAAAGAAAGTGCTTAAAATGTGGAATTCATGGCCAGGGGATGTCCTGATGGCCACAAGAATTAATAGCTTAAAACGGGATTTGATGAGATTCATGGAGGAGAGGTCTATCAGTGGCTACTAGCCATGGTACCTGAGAGGAACCTCCACGTTTGGAGGCACTAAACCTCTGAATCCCAGGAGGCAACATCAGGGGAAGGCCTCAGCCTCTCTGCCCTGTTGTTGGCCCTCCAGAGGAACTAGTTAGCCACTGTGTGAGATGGCGTGCTGAGCTAGATGGACCACTGGTCTGATCCAACAGGGCTCTCTTGATGTTCTTATGAGGAGAAGTCCTCGGCCTCTATATCCTGTTGTTGGCCCTCCCTCTGGTCTGATCCAGCAGGGCTCTTCTGATGTTCTTATGAGGGGAAGTCCTCGGCCTCTATGTCCTGTTGTTGGCCGTCAGAGGAAGTGGTTGGCCACTGTTTGAGATGGGATGCTGAGCTAGATGACCACTGGTCTGATCCAGCAGAGCTCTTCTGATGTTCTTATGAGGGGAAGTTCTCGGCCTCTATGTCCTGTTGTTGGCCCTCCAGAGGAAGTGGTTGGCCACCGTGTGAGACAGGATGCTGAGCTAGATGACCACTGGTCTGATCCAGCAGGGCTCTTCTGATGTTCTTATGAGGGGAAGTCCTTGGCTTCTGTATTCTGTTTTTGGCCCTCCAGAGGAACTGGTTAGACACTGTGTGTGACAGGATGCTGGACTATTAGTCTGATCCAGCAGGGCTCTTCTGATATTCTCATGATCTTAAAGTTGTTTTGTGGTGTCAGGATAAGAAAGACTAGGTTGAGAGCCACCGGTGAAGGGACGCCAAAGCCACACGGGCTCCTCCAAGCATCTTCATGCAGGTCTAGGATTTACCCTCATCGCTGCCTGGTGCTTTTTGAGAGGAGAGGGAAGTTGGGAGCCGAACTTGGGGGAAGCCCCAGCATGAGAACGGCAGCAATGGTATTTCCATAGCATGAAGCCTGCCTCAATGAAGCAATAACTCTCGGCTTGCGGAAAGTGTCCAGAGTTTGGAGCTATAAATCATACGCCAAGCGGCGTAAAGCTGCAGGCTGATGGATGGAGGGCAGGCGCAAGCCAAACTAGATGAGATTTCAAGAGATGCCGCTGTCCGTCTCGTGATGGCTTTTTCCCCCCAAAAAATCAGAAATGTACCTGTGGAACTAGCAGGGCTGCAGATCTGATGGAAGGAGCTGTGTGTGTGGGGGGTGGGGGGCTTGTTTAACCCTTTCCCCTCTGGCCTGTTTTTCCACCCGAAACTGAGTCCCCGAGCTGCTGCTTGGCCACCTGTGGGTGAAAAGGTAAAGGTGAGAGGCTATCGTTGGGACTCAGATGCCATTTGGAGATGGCAGATGGGGTCACCCTTGTTCCTCCCCTGTCCCAAATGTATTATACTATATGTAGAATCCTAGAATCCTAGAAGCACGGAGTTCGAAGGGGCCATACAGGCCATCTAGTCTGGCCTGTAGCTATGGCGGGGCATTTGGGGGCCCTGCCCTCTTAATTACAGGCCCTGCCCCCAAGTTTTCCCAAGGAAAACCTTTTTTTAACCTTATAAAAGGTTTTCTTAAAGTCAGCTTTAATTAGCTGCACCCTAAAAAAAAAATTGACCCCCCCCCCGAAGTAATAAATCCTGGCTGCATCCAGTCCAACTCCCTGGTCTAGAGGGAACGCTCTGTCTGGGGCAGTGATGCTCTGTATTCTTGGTGCTTGGGAGGGGGGCAACAATGGGGGAGCTTCTGGAGTTCTGGTCCCACTGGTGGACCTCCTGATGGCACCTGGGTTTGGGCCACTGTGGGACACAGAGTGTTGGGCTGGATGGGCCATTGGCTTGGTCCAGCATGACTTCTCTTATGTTCTTATGTCAGGGGCAAGTGATACTCTGTCTTCTTGATGCTTTGGGGGGGGGCAACAGTGGGAGGGCTTCTAGTGTCCTGCAGGGGCATAGAGTTTAAAAACTCCCAAGGGGGGCAGGGGCTCTTCTGTGCGCGCGCGCCCGCCGGGACCATGTCCCCGCCACCGCCTCCCCCCCCTGCCTGACCGCTCCTGCTTCCATTCCTCCCTCCATCCGTCCAGGGGCCAGCTGGGCATTTGCTTAGCTGGCCCCTGGACGGACGGACGGAGGGTCGGAGTGGCCAGGCTGGGGGGGGAGAGAGACAGACGGTGGCGGCAGCGGCCCTAGGAAGGGCCGAGGGAGGCGCGGCGGAGGGCGCACCATTTTCCCAGGGGAGGCTCAGTCCCCCCCGGGGAAATTTCGGGGGTGGCTCAAGCCCTCGAGCCCCCCCGTAGTTGACGCCTATGGTGTCCTGGCCCCACTGCTGGACCTCCTGAGGGCACCTGGTGTTTCTGGCCACTGTGTGACAGAGTGTTGGACTGGATGGGCCATTGGCCTGATCCGACATTGGCTTCTCTTATGTTCTGTTATGTTCTTAACGTTACTTTAACTGGAGACTGAAATTGGGACCGTATGCACGTAAAACATGCATTCTGAGACTGGCCTGTTCCATGCAACTGCCCCTGCGCCTCTGTATCCAGAGTGGCACCTTCACACATGCGGAATAGTTCGCTTCCCTTTCCTGGGAATGGGCCTCAGTGAGTGAAATGTGACTTCCCAGCTTGAACTGCCTCAGATCTCTCCCTAAAAACCTCCTCTGCCCTGTTGTCCTACCTGTGTGGTTCTCTCTAAGCTGTGGCGTCTTGAGAGCAAACATTCGACTTGGTGAGCTGCTGGCATTGAAGCAGTGAGCAAGTGATTTGGCTGCTGCATGGATCAGTTTGCTCTGGAGCCACCTCCTTCCTGAGCTAAGGTGAAAATCTGTGAGCCAGAGGCTAAAAAACTGTGAGCTAGCTCACACAAATTCAGCTGAGAGGGAACACTGGTCTGGAGCCCTCCTTCCTGAGCTAAGGCGAAAATCTGTGAGCCGGAGGCTAAAAAACTGTGAGCTAGCTCACATTTAACTCAGCTGAGAGGGAGCACTGGTCTGGAGCCATCCTTCCTGAGCTAAGACAAGAATATGTGAGCCGGAGGCTAAAAAACTGTGAGCTAGCTTACACTTAACTCCGCTGAGAGGGAACACTGGTCTGGAGCCATCCTTCCTGAGCTAAGACAAGAATGTGTGAGCCGGAAGCTAAAAAACTGTGAGCTAGCTCACACTTAACTCCGCTGAGAGGGAACACTGGTCTGGAGCCATCCTTCCTGAGCTAAGACAAGAATGTGTGAGCCGGAGGCTAAAAAACTGTGAGCTAGCCCACACTTAACCCAGCTGAGAGGGAGCACTGGTCTGGAGCCATCCTTCCTGAGCTAAGACAAGAATGTGTGAGCTGGAGGCTAAAAAACTGTGAGCTAGCTCACACTTAACCCAGCTGAGAGGAAACACTGGTCTGGAGCCATCCTTCCTGAGCTAAGACAAGAATGTGTGAGCCGGAGGCTAAAAAACTGTGAGTTAGCTCACACTTAACTCAGCTGAGAGGGAGCACTGGTCTGGAGCCATCCTTCCTGAGCTAAGACAAGAATGTGTGAGCTGGAGGCTAAAAAACTGTGAGCTAGCCCACACTTAACTCAGCTGAGAGGGAACACTGGTCTGGAGCAATGTTCCCTCTAAGCTGAGTTACTGCGAGCTAGCTCAGAGTTTTTTAGCCTCCAGCTCACAGATTTTTGTCTTAGCGCAGGAAGGATGGCTCCAGAGCAAACTAATTTATGCTGGAGCCAAATCGCTCGCTCACAACTTTATTGCCAGTAGCTCACAAAGCAGAATTTTTGCTCCCAAGACTCCACAGCTTAGAGGGAGCATTGGTCTGGAGCCATCCTGCCTGAGCTAAGACAAGAATGTGTGAGCCGGAGGCTAAAAAACTGTGAGTTAGCTCACACTTAACTCCGCTGAGAGGGAACACTGGTCTGGAGCCATCCTTCCTGAGCGAAGACAAGAATGTGTGAGCTGGAGGCTAAAAAACTGTAAGCTAGCTCACACTAACTCAGCTGAGAGGGAACCCCATTGGACTCCATCCATCTGCACAGCTTCTTTTAAAGATGCGAACAGATGCTGGGAGCCAGACAGGGGTGGTGGTAAAACCGGGGCTGGGGGGAACCCCATGTTTCAATCTCTCACTCTGCCACAGCCTTCCCTCGGTGTCCTTGGTCCACTCACTCTGCCTCGGCCTAACTGACCTTGGAGGGCTGTCGTGAGCGACTGCGAACAGGGCCTTAAAGGAAGAATAGCACCCATCAAGGGATTCCCACTGCTGTTTGCCTCGTTTGTTCAAAGGCGGATCTGCCTGTTCTTTGTCTGGATACCCATCCTCCCGGCTCCCTTCCTCTTCCCTAGTCCCAGGGTTCCCTCTAAGCTGAGTGAGTGTGAGCTAGCTCACCCTCTTTTAGCCTCCGGCGCACACATTTTCGCCTTCACTCGGGAAGGAGAGCAAACGAATTGATGCAGCGGCCAAATCGCTGGCTCGCGACTTTAACGCCAGCAGCTCCCTGAGTCGAATTTTTGCTCACAAGCCATGTTCCCTCTAAGCTATGGAGTCCTGTGAGCAAAAATTCTACTTTTGTGAGCTACTGGCATTAAAGTTGCGCGCAGGCGACTTGGCCGCTGCATCAATCAGCTTGTTCTGGAGCCCTCCTTCCGGAGCGAAGCCAAAACATGTGTGAAAAACTGTGAGCTAGCTCACGCTCACTCAGCTTAGAGGGAACACCGCTCACCAGACTCCGCAGCTTGGAGGGAGCATTTATTCTTCCCCCCCCACCCCATCTCCTGTTTGCGCTTCTTTCTCTCCTCCTTCCTGCATCTTTTGCCCTCCGGCCGGCCCCATCCTCCCCCCCCCCCCTTTCCCACGGACCCCTATCCTGTAGGGAAGCTTTTCTCCGCTGGCTTGCATCTCGCATCTGTGTGTTTTCCTTGGGGAAGGCTCTGGAAGGTGCGGGGGGGGGGGGTGGATGGGAGAGAAGAAGGCATTTACTTGGGGAGGGGCGGAGAGGCAGCTCTTTGCAAAGCCTCCAAGGCCTCAGCCACATTCAGGAGCTCGTGCCCCCCCCCCCCAACCCAACCCCCAGCAGGAGAGGACGCCAGAGGCGTAGGCAAGGTCCCTGCAAAGAGAGGGAAACGACGAATTCCGCCAGCCCACCTTAAGAAGAAAAGGGAAGGGGGGGGGGGCATTGTGCGGCTGCTTCCAGGCGGGCGGGGGTGACCTTAGGAAAAACAAGTTGCCTCGGAGCGTGCGTTGGGGAGCGTTGCAAAGCTCGCAGAGCTCTCTCCGGCCCAGCTCGGATTGATTGATCTGTTTGCAAAACCCCGTCCTGCGAAGCAGGCTGGAGCTGCTCCCCACAAAGCTTCCTCCGGGGGGGGGAGGAGGAGAGGAGGTTTCTGCTTCCCCCCCCCCCCCCGCCCGCTTCTTCTTCTCCTTCTCCTCCTCCTTCTTCTTCCTCTTCCTCCTTCTTCTTCCTCCGGAGCTGACACATTGTTGAAAGCAGTGCCCGGCGAATGCTAGGCAACCGGGGTAGGGGAGGCAAAGGGGGGCGCCGCCTGCTAAAACAGCAGCCGCCGCCGCGCCGAGGAGAAAGGCAGCGAGCGGGCGGGCGGGCGCTGCAGAGCGACACAAACAGACTGACAAGCGCCGCCGAGGGAGGCTGCGAAAGAAAAGGCGAAGAAGGAAGACCACCCCCCCCCCGCCGTTTTTTTTTTTGGATGCCCCCCCCCCAGCTTGGGTCCCCTCGCCCGCGGATGCTGGACTCCTCTCCGGCTGCAGCGACGGTTGCATCTTGCATGCTTTAACCCGAGAGCTCTATAGACGCAATTCAGAATCCGAGCGCCAGTTCTTCTGCAAAGACTCGGGGGCTGGCGGGACTCTCTCTCCAGGGCCGCCTGGCCGAGGGAGTCGTAAGCAGGGCGAGGGCCCCGATGCGGAGCTGGCGCTGGATTCAGAGGGCAGAGAGGGGCAGCTTTCCCGTGGGGGGACCGCGCGCCGCCCCCTGGATGTCCCACCAGGTGAGTCCCGGGACCCGGCCGGGAGCGGGGTTGTTTGTGTACCTCTGCTGACAGTGCCAGACAGTGCCAAAAGGAGGTTGCATGGGGTTTGGGAGGGGGGGGCGCCCCGGGGCTGAGCCCCCTCCCTCCCTTCCTCGCCCCCCCCCCCGCTTGCGGCAGCCTGTCCTTCCCCCCCCCCCCTTTCTTTTCTTCATCTTTTCCTTTTCTAGACCTGCTTCTCCTGGCGGGGGTCAGAAGGGAGCCTAACTCCCGATTCACCCGCTCTTTAGAAATAGGTTCGGCTTGTTGTTTTTTTGCTCTAGGATGGGGCTGCGGGCTAGGAAGTGTGGTTGGCTTCCTCATATCGGGGGATGAAGTTGCACTTCCCCCTGTGGATTCATCTGTCCTGTGCACAGCAAAGAACAGCTAGCTAGCTAGACAGACAGACAGACAGACAGACAGACAGACATTGACTGCCCTGCTTTGCATGGCTATTTCATTTTCCTCCTCCTGAAACTCTTTTTCACTCCCTTGAAACTCTTTTTTTTTTCCCTCCTGCTGCCAGTGATCATGGAACTGTGGCACTCTTATCCCAGCCGGCTCCTCCTGACCTGCCTGCTCTGCTTGCTGCTGTGTCGATGGCCAGGTAAGAACCCCACTCGCTTCCTTTCTGGATAGAGCGTTTTTTTCTGGGGGTGGGGGGGAGAACACGGTTTGTTTTCCTGCCTCAGCCTCCCCTCCCCGTGCGCTCAGTCCCTTCGCCAGACCCATTCCTCATCGATATTCTGCGTCAGGCGTGTGAGATGGTATCTGTTTGCGCTGCCTTGGCTGGATGCAGAGCGGAGGGATGGGGTGTTTTTGTGGAAGGGGGGGGGGATGTCTGGAGGAGAGAGGTGGCGGTGGAGCCGTGAGATGGAGCCTGACCTCCTTCCTCTTCCCCTGGCAAAGATTCTGCTCTTCCAAACACCCGCCCACGTCTCGTTTTCTGGAGGCACTCTGGTGACATGCACCGACACGTTCGGGGAATGGAGCATCCCCCCCCCCACACACACACACACACCCTTCGCTGACTGCCAGAGAAATGCAAGAAGCGGAGGTGCCTGGGTCCCCGATGGAGGAGGGTGTAGGAGGGCTTGGCACCGTGAATCAAGCTGGCATTTGGCTGGCATGCCAGGTGGGGCGGTGGTGGTTGGGAGGGAGAGAAAAGGCGGCAGAGAATGCAGGAGCCAAGCAATTGTTTTGCTTCTGAACACAAGAGAGTTCGGGGTGGGCATAATGCTTAGCATCTGCGTCGCTTTTCAAACACGATTCACGTCCTGACAACCTTGTCAGGTAGGCCGGTGGGACTCGAGCACTGTCGTGGAATCCTTCCTTGCGACGTGGTTGTCTGTGCCAGCAAAGGTTGTCTGTGCAATTGGGTAAAGTCCTAAACTAGACATGTTCTACCTGCCTTAAAGATAGTTCCACAGGGTCACCATGTCGGTCTGTGGTAGTCTGGTAGCACCGGTAGTCCGGTAGCATCGGTAGTCCGGTAGCACTTGAGACATTGACAAGATTTTCAGGGTCTGAGCTTTCAAGAGCCTGAGCTTCCTTCGTCAGAGACGAGCTGGAACGGAGATCCCAGATTCTTTATATCCCAGTCGGAGGTGGGAGGGGTGCTGCACAGAAGGGTGTGGGGATGCGAAGGTACGATGTAAAAGGTAATCGGCTTCACTGGAGCGGGGGGAGGACTGTCTGGGGGCGGAGAATGAGCATCTGTAACGCTCCTCCCACTTTCTGACTGGGAGAGAAGGGCTCAAAGATCTCCATTCCGACTTGTATCTGACGAAGGGAGCTGTGAGTCTCAGAAGATCATACCCCCCCCCCAACTCTCGATGGTTTCCAAGGTGCTGCTGGACTCTCGAATCTAGCTCTTCGATCTGCCACCAAAGGTCGCCTCCTAAGTTTGCTGGATTGTCTCGGGGTTGCCTCCGCGAGGGTACTTTCCCCAAGGCTCCTGTGGAAAGTGTGTCTTTGTGCGTGTGGAGGTTCGCCAAAGTCTGACCTTGAGGCATCTTTCTGGTGCGTGACGTCTCTATTTCAGTGATTGACGGGGGCCTTAGGAGGCCGGTGTGAGTTTTACGCCTTTTTATCCCTTTATGTTACCCGCCTTGGGTTTAAGGGATTGGGAGGGCTCAAAAAAAAAATCACATCTGTGGAAGAACCCTTTCCAGAAACTTGGCTCTTCAACTGTTTTACTCTCACACATCCTTGCTGTTCAGTCAAAGGCTAGCAAATGCGTTTCTTGTCTGATGGGTGTTTTGAAAGTTCTGGTTCGGAGGACAACCTCCAGGTGGCCTGTGGAGATTCTCCTGGGATTACAATGGATCTCTGGGCGACCGAGATCAGTTCACCTGGAGAAGATGGTGGCTTGAGAAGGCGGACTCGATGACATTCGACCCCACTGAAGTCCCTCCCCCGCCTCTAACTCCACCCTCCTCAGGCTCCCCCCCCCCCCCAAATCTCAAGGTATTTCCCAACCTGGAACTGGCAAACCTAAGAATCAGGGCCAGCCAAAAAACACTGTCAACCTGGCTGAAAGCTTGCTGGCTTTTACACTGGTCCCTCTGAGTCTCGCTTTAATGCCGGTTTGATCTGCAGCAGTTATCAGGTGATTTCGCACGCTTCTCTCAGAGGACGCTGGTCGGGCCTGTACGCTTTGGGAGGCTTAGACAGCTGGTGAGCTCTCATATGTCAGACTGTTAATTTTCGGCAGGAGCTGCACTGTCGCACATCTTTGTGGGTCGTCACGGCTGTTGGACTCGAATGCAAACACTGCTAGAGACTCTCACCTCTGCTTTATCTTCTTTATTGCTCCCCGTTGAGGTCCCTCCCTCTCAGGCCCGTGGCCAAGATCTTTTTGTTCAGGGGGCGTTTAGATTTTGAAGGGGGCAGTCAAATCACCGTCAGTTAAATTAATCTGAATACCTGTATTTCGAGGGGGAGGCTCCGAGCCTGTTTCCCAAAGGCTCGTGGGAATGCTTTTGAAAGACTCGCCATGACCTTAGTGGTATAAAGCAGGACTGGGCTGGGAAACAACCCCCCAGAATAAGGTTTCTGGCATCGCTATTTGTGGGGCAAGGCTTTTAATTAAGGGGGCAGGGCCCCCAAATGTCCCACGGTAGCGACATGCCCACTCCCTCTTCGCAAACCCTGCACTCCTCAGGGCCCCAAAATATCCACGTGTTTCTCATCCCAGAGCCGGCGACCCCCGAGGATCGTGCCCACCCCCCTGGCTTTTTAAAGCAGCGCATCCCTATCAGTCCAACCAGCCACAGTTCTCTGTCTGGATGATGGAAAGAGCAGCGGTGTTTTAAGCTTTAAGAACAGGTTAACTGCCGAGCAGGCGAGGATCCAGTTCGTCCTTTGTCGCCTCGTTTGCTGAAATGCCGGAGGACTGCCTATCCGTACCCGGTCTGTCCTTGTCCAACCTTTCTCTTGAAAACTTTCCCGGAGAAAAAGCGGACTCCATTGCCTCCCTCGCTTCCTGATAGGTATTCAGCCAGTCGTGGCTAATGCCCATTGTAGGCGGCTTGTTCCGCTACTGAAATTGCTATTAAAGTTACATTTTGGTAAAACCTTGGGGGGGGGGGGCAGAAGAACATTAGCCTGCGGTTTAAGGACTGTTGCATTTGCTGCAGGAAACGCCGGTGTTACGCTGGAGTTTCCCGGCTGCAGACCCGTAACGCGTTCATCACAGATGAGCGCACACATTTCTGTAAACAGGACCACGCATCCTTCCTTCTGGGCAACCTGACAAGGCCGGATCTCCCAGACAGGTGGAAACAGACAGGTGTTTAAAGTTACATGTTCCATTCTCTGACATCCGCCACGCAGCTCCCAGCGCGCATCATCCGCGGAGGTGCTCAGAACTCAGCACTGCATGGTAGGATTTTGGCACGAAAACAACGGGGTGGCGCCGATGTTGTCTCCGGCTAGCGGTTTAATTTATGAGCACGAATCCAGCCAAGGATTCATGGCCGTGCCGCTAGAGATGCTGACTGGAAGCAAAGGTTTATCCCCAGGTCCAGGGTCTGAATTTTTCTGTCTGGTACCTTCTTTCAATGAAGGAGCTCATAGCCCAAGATCCTCTCTTCTCTATTTTACCCTCACAACTAGGGCTGCCAGATCCCCGGGGGGGGGGGGGTTCCCACTGAAATGACCCTCAATCTGCCGGTCCGGATCAGGCCGGTGGGGGAACCCCGCCCCCAAAGAGCCCAGTTCGGGCCAGGCACGTTTCGGGCCGACGCTCTAGCAATCAGCCTGAAAAATCTATGGTACCATAGAGTTTCCAGGCTGATTACTAGAGCGTCAGCCCGAAACGTGCCCAACGTAATGATGTAACTTCTGGGTGATGTCACTGGCCGTGTGCGTGCTTTGCGCGCGCGAGAATGTCCCGGGCTGGGACCAGCTCTTCCCTGCTGCAGCAGGTAAGTGACTTGGCAACCCTACTCACAACACACCTGCAAGGTAGGTTAGGCTGAGAGAGAATAGAATCATAGAGTCGGAAGGGACCTCCAGGGTCATCTAGTCCAACCCCCTACACAATGCAGGAAATTCACAAATACCTCCCCCTCCACACACACACACATACCCTGTTCCACACCCAGAAGATGAGAGAAAGAACTTCAAGACCTTCAGCCAAACCGGCCTGGAGAAAAATGGCTTCCTGACCCCAAAGTGGGAATCAGCGTGTAAGAAAGGGCCACGAGAACTGAGCACTGAGGCAACCCTTCCTGCCCTCCCTTCTCGTGATCTGCCTAAATTCACAGAATCAGCATTGCTGTCAGACGTCAGAATGGTGGGCCCGAGATCCGGCGTGAGAGCCAGTATGGTGGCAAGGTCCAGGTTCAAATCCCTACTCTGCCGTGGAAGCTTGCTGGGTCACCTTGGGCCAGTCACATCCTCTCTGCCCAACCTGCCTCACAGGGCTGTTGTAAGGAGAAAATGGAGGAGGGGAGAATTGTTGAAGCCCCCTCGCTATCTTGGCCTGTAAGGTCTCCAGTAGAGCTCGTTTGGTGTGGTGGTTCAAGTGTCGGACTAGGATCTGCGGGACCCGGGTTCAAATCCCCACTCAGGCCATGGAAGCTTACTGGGTGAGCTTGGGCCAGTCACACACTACTCGGCCTGTCCTACCTCACAGGGTTGTTGTGAAGAGAAAATGGAGGCGAGGAGAGTGACGGAAGCCACCTTGAGGCCCCGTTAGAGAGAAAAGAAGGTTGTAAATAAAGTAAATGAAACAAATTAACAAAATCCCCAGCGATATTCACGGCAGTGGGAGGATTTGAACCTGGATCACCCAGTTCTTAGTCCAGCCCCCTGGCTATACACATTTCCAGCAGCAATCTTTCTTTATTGGTGTAGTTTGGTGTAGTGGTAAAGTGTGCAGATTCTAATCTGGGAGAACCAGGTTTGATTCCCCACTCCTCCACATGCAGCTGCTGGATGACCTTGGGCAAGCCGTAGTTCTGTCAGAGCTGTTCTTGAAAAGGAGCAGTTTCTGTCAGAGCTCTCTCAGCCCCACCTACCTCCCAGGGTGTCTGTTGTGAGGAGGGGAAGGGAAAGGAGTTTGTGAGCCGCTCTGAGACTCCCTTGTGTAGTGAAGGGTGGGGTATAAATCCAATCTCTTCTCTTCTTCTTCCATCATAATAATAGCCAGCGGTTATTTATGTGCTGTTCAAAGTGCTTTATCATAGGACCTTGTCATAAGACTTGTGCAACAGTCCTGCAGTGCAGGCCAGCGTTACCCTCATGTGACCGAAAGGGGTGTTGAGGCTCGGAAGGAGGGATGCATGGGCTGAAGCTGACACAGCCTTGTGATTCAGACCTAATCCTTTGCGCAACCACAACACTTCTTATCTCTCTAGGGTTGCTCTAAACTTATTGCCGTTTTGCCGGTCTAAGCAGATGCCGATCTAATTTCCTCCCCCCCCCCCCCAATCTTCCTTTATTGACTGTCCTAACAACTGTCAAGATAAGTTCCCTTAATCTTGTTTGCTGTAGGCTACACAGCTGGTATAAGACATCGTTTCTGGCATCACCCGCCTCGGGAAGGGGCCCTGGCTCAGTGGCAGAGCCTCTGCTTGGCGTGCAGAAGGTCCCAGGTTCAATCCCTGCATCTCCAGTTAAAAGGATTAGGCAGGAGGTGATGGGAAAGACCTCTGCCTGAGACCCTGGAGAGAAGCCGCTGGCTTGAGTAGACAGAACTAATCTGGATGGACCAAGGATCTGATTTGGTAGAAGGCGGCTTCGTCTGTTCATTGATCTCTTACAGAACAAAATGCAGGAATGGCTCTCCAGCTCATTGGGGCAACATGGGGGGGGGATGCTTAGTGCATTGCCGGTGATCAGTGACATGGCCAGTGTTCCCTCTAAGCTGAGTCAGTATGACCTAGCTCATGGCTTTTTAGCCTCCGGCTCACACGTTTTTGTCTTCACTCAGGAAGGATAGCTGCAGAGCAAATACACCACAGCCAAGTGGCTTGCTCACAACTTTCATCCCAGTTGCTCGCAACGTAGAATTTTGGCTCACAACACTCCACCGTTAGAGGGGGCATTGGAGGTGACCGACATCTCCGGGCAAGGTTGCCAACCTCCAGGTGGGGCCTGATCTCCTGGAATTACAACTCCTCTCCAGATGACAGAGATGAGACCCCCTGGAGGAAATGGTGGCTTTGAAGGCCGGGCTCTAGGGCAGGGGTGTCAAACATGCGGCCCGGGGGCTGGATCGGGTCCCCGGAGGGCTTCTATCAGGCCCGCACTGGACCTGGCCATCTCCTGCTTCCAGTTCTGTTGCTGCTGCTGCATCATCGCTTGCTTCGCCAGACTCTCTCAGTCGCTCAGCCGTTTCATGTTTCCCCCTGGGTCCTAGACTCCGAACTCTGAGAATGAGATTTCTGTGGCGAATGTCAATAAATCAGAAGTAGGTTTGCAGCTTCCAGAGACACATTTGAACAGCGTCCTCAAGACTGCAACAGCACAGACATTTTGATGCAATCATTCAGAGCAAGAGGGGTCAGTTATCAGAGACTGTTAAATAAACCAGGGGTGGGCAATTGTTTTGGCTTGGGGCCCACTTTGTGGGAGCGGAGGTTAGTTGAGGGCCGCACCTTTTTAAAATGATTGCATTCATTAGTTAACTTTGCATTTCAGAAAAGGTATAAATTGTATCATAAAAATCAATAAATACAGGGCTTCCCTGGACCGCTGTGGCCCCGGGAAGAGGAGGATGGGGGAGGGAAGGTAACTTACCTTCCTTCTTCTGCCTCCTCATCGCCCAACAGGGCTGCTGGGAGCAGGGGGTGGGGCTTGGTAATGTGCCCGCCCCCTGGACACTTCACTCCCGGAGCGCCGCTTCTCTGCGCTCCGGGCCCAACGGAGGCCTGACTGAAACCACATGACCGACTGTCTTGGCGGGCCGCAAAAAACTCTGTGGCGGGCCGCATGTGGCCCGCGGGCCACAATTTGCCCACCCCTGAAAACAAAATATTGCAAAAGTGTTAATGTTCTGAGCATGTTTTTATTTTAAGTAAAAAAAACCCCACAACTTTGTTTTGTGTCCTTTATAAAGTTTATATCTCCGCTACCTGGCATTACATTTTATTACACACGTGGTCCGGCCCAACAAGGTCTCATTTATGTCAGATCCGGCCCTCATAACAAATGAGTTCGACATCCCCGCTCTAGGGCGTCATACCCCACCGAGCTCCCTCCCTTCCCCAAACCCCCACCAGGCTACACCTTCAGAACTCCAGTAATTCCCCAACCTAGAGTTGGCAATCCTGTCCAGGATACGAAAGTAGGGAAACTATCTACCCTTCCTCTTCTTCCTGTTGGGACAGGGGATCATGTGATCGTGTGTGCCTTCACAGGAGGAAAAAAAATCCCTGCATGTAGAAAACTTGTGTTTTAAAAGTGTAGGCTTGACTTCTTGAAGAAGAAGAAGAAGAAGAAGAAGAAGAAGAAGAGAAGAGATTGGATTTATATCCCGCCCTTCACTCACTTGGAGTCTCAGAGCGGCTTACAAACTCCTTTCCCTTCCCCTCCCCACAACAGACACCCTGTGAGGTAGGTGGGGCTGAGAGAGCTCTGAGACAACTGTCCTTGAGAGAACAGCTGGTACAGAGCTATGGCTTGCCCAAGGTCATCCAGCCAGGTGCAAGTGGAGGAGTGGGGAATCAAACCCGGTTCTCCCAGATTAGAGTCTGTGCACTTAACCACTACACCAAACTGGCTCTCATATGACCCTCATATGCTGGTTCTCTGTCAAAAGGCTTTTTTTTTTTACTATATAGAGCAAAGATGCCAAACTCATTTGTTACAAGGACCAAATCTGACATAAATGCCAGTTTGGTGTGGTGGTTAGGAGCGCGGACTCTAATCTGGGAGAACCGGGTTCGATTCCCCACTCCTCCACGTGCAGCTGCTGCTGTGACCTTAGGTCAGTCACAAGTTCTCTCAGAGCTGTTCTCTCAGGGGCAGTCCTCGGAAGAGCTCTCTCAGCCCCACCTACCTCACTGGGTGTCTGTTGTGGGAAGGGGAAGGGAAAGGAGATTGTAAGATGCTCTGAGACTCTGAGGCGGGGTATAAATCCAATCTCTTCATCTTCTTCTTCATCTTCTTTGTCTGGCCACGTGTGCCACAAAATGTAACACGAGGTACCAGAGATATAAACTTCATAAAGATGATTTCAGATGCCGAATGGCAATAGCAGGCACGAATGGATGAGGTGTGATAGGCAGAGGGGTAGTAGGTGTGGAAATATCAAGCACTGGTAATGAGACAGGAAACTTAGGTCTCTGTTTGGTACAGGAAGATTCAGTCCAGGAGAATGCAAAGAATAAATGGAGGTAACTCTGCAGAAGCGAGCAGTGACTCACAAAAGCGCATACCCTAATAAAAAATTTTGTTCATCTTTAAAGGTGCTCCGCTCCTGGAGTCTTTTTACTACTATTAGAAACCACAACATTCAAAAACCAGTGGGGGGGACTTTTTAACCTTCCAGGACATTCAGTTGCAGTTCTCTTGCAAAGGAATTTCAAAGGGAGAATAGAAAGAGAGACTGCTGAAGAGAGACTGGGCAAAAAGAGCTTGGATGCAAGAAACAGGAATCAGGGACAGAAAGCAGCAGAAAACCATTTGCTCATGGGCTGGACTGGAGCCGTATGTTCGACACCCCTAATACAGAAAAATATCCCACTGTATCTGCAATCTGCAGTGGTACAGTCCAGAAACATAAGAACGTAAGAGAAGCCAAGTCTATTGCAACCAGGGCTCATTTCGTAGCAGGAGCTCCTTTG
Organism: Lepidodactylus listeri; assembly: GCA_029233225.1. Taxonomy (NCBI): domain Eukaryota; kingdom Metazoa; phylum Chordata; class Lepidosauria; order Squamata; family Gekkonidae; genus Lepidodactylus; species Lepidodactylus listeri. The sequence goes on from JARCFY010000002.1 coordinate 7,746,321, forward strand.
CATATTAGGCCACACACCCCTGATGTAGCCAATCCTCCAAGAGCTTACAGAGCGCTTCTTACAGGGGCTTCTTACTGTAAGCTCTTGGAGGATTGGCTACATCAGGGGTGTGTGGCCTAATATGCAAAGGAGCTCCTGCTAAAAAATGAGCCCTGATTGGTTAGTTAGTTAGTTAAAACATTTATTAGCCACCTTTCTACCTTGTGAAGAAGAAGAAGAAGAGATTGGATTTATATCCTGCCCTTCACTCACTTAAGAGTCTCAGAGCGGCTTACAAACTCCTTTTCCCTTCCCCTCCCCACAACAGACACCCTGTGAGGTAGGTGGGGCTGAGAGAGCTCTGAGACAACTGTCCTTGAGAGAACAGCTGGTACAGAGCTATGGCTTGCCCAAGGTCATCCAGCCAGGTGCAAGTGGAGGAGTGGGGAATCAGACCCGGTTCTCCCAGATTAGAGTCTGCGCACTTAACCACTACACCAAACTGGCTCTCTGTGAAGCTCACAGTGATTTTGTAATGAAAATAAAACAATGATAAAAATACCTAAAAGACCACATTTAAAATCTCAAGTAGGACTGGGTTTGCCGGCCTCCGGGAGGAGCCCAGAAATCTCCTGGAATTATACCTGATCTCCAAACTACCTAGGTCAGTCACCCCTGGAGAAGGTGGCTGCTTTGGAGGGTGGACTCTAAGAACATAAGAGAAGCCAATGCTGGAACAGTCCAGTGGCCCATCCAGTCTAACACTCTGTGTCCCACAGTGGCCAAAAACACCAGGTGCCCTCAGGAGGTCCAGCAGTGGGGCCAGGACACTAGAAGCCCTCCCACTGTCGCCCCCCCCCCCCAAGCACCAAGCATCACTTGCCCCAGACTTCGTGGCTAATAGCCACTGATGGACCTCTGCTCCAGATGTTTATCCAGTTCCCTCTTGAAGTCGGCCATGCTTGTAGCCGCTGCCACCTCCTGTGGCAGTGAATTCCACGTGTTCATCACTCTTTGGGTGAAGAAGGACTTCCTTTTATCCATTCCAACCTGACTGCTCAGCAATTTCATGGAGTGCCCACGAGTTCTTGGGCTGCAGTGGCTCAGTGGTTAAGAAGCTGAACTGCAGACCGGAAGATCAGTAGCTCGGCAGTTCAAGACCCGAGTGTCGCGTGACGGAGTGAGCTCCCATCTCTGGCCCCAGCTCCTGCCAACCTCGCAGTTCGTAAGCAAGAAATTGCAAGTAGATAAATAGGTACTGCTTCGGTGGGAAGGTGACAGCATTCTGTGTGCCTCAGCGTCTAGTCATGCTGGCCACATGACCATGGAAATGTCTTTGGGCAGCGCTGGGTCTTCAGCTTGGAAACAGAGATGAGCACTGCACCCTAGAGTCGGATCCGACTGGGTTTCAAGCAGGGGAAACCTTTACCATAAGTTCTTGTATTGTGAGAAAGGGAGAAAAGTACTTATTTCTCTGCCTGCTCTGTGGCATTGTCTCCGCCCCCAAACCTGCCCTTCTCAGGCTCCGCCCTCAAATTTCCAGGAATTTTCCAGCATGGAGTTGGCAACCCTAATTAGGACTGCCAGTAAATAAAAAAAAGAATTGGTCCAAGGCAGTCCAAAAGAAAACTGTTCTATCACCTCTTCTGCTCTTGGCGAGAACTTGGCCTGGAATTTTTTTCACTGCCCGGCAGTCTGTAAATTCGGGAACCCCTCTCGCCTTGATTTGGATTTCCTCTCCGATTCCCTCCCCCCCAAAAATAAAAAAACACAAAGAGAGATAGGGGCTTCCTTGCACCTGTACGCAAGATACGGTCTGTTAAGTGTCTCTTCCGCTCCTATGAGACTGCAGTGGCGAAATCCAAACCCAGTTGTTTCCTGGGAGTCATGCCCTGGAATTATTGTCACTCAGTTTGAAATGAGCTGTCAAGAAAGTAGCGTGTGGCTTACTTGCATCTGCAGGTGAGAGCCACGCCGCAGGCAGAGTTGGAAGGGGCCGACAACATCTGGAAACAGAGCTTGGAAATGAGAGTGGCCAGATGCGTGTGCCCCATCCCTGTCCTAAGGTTGCCAGCTCCAAGTCAAGAAATACCTGAAGATTGGGGGGGGGGGGGCGAGCTTGCGGGGGGGGGGGGTGGAGAGAGGAGAGACTTCAGTGGGGTATAAATGCCGTGTCCGGTTACCGGATTCTGAAAAGCGAAAAAGAGGACCTGTTTCCTGACTGACTGCTTCAAACAAAGGATCACAATGACGAACACACATTTTAAATACCCCTGAGGGGTCCGTTGGAGCAGGAGCGCACAGGAGCGCAGCTCCGGGAGTGAGGAGCCCAGGAGGCGGGCACATGACCAAGCCCCGCCCCCTCCTCGGCTTCCCCGAGTAGTGCAGAGGCGCAGCGCCCCAGGGAAAGCCCTGCTAGGGTCTTTATTGATTTTAATGTTTTGTTTTAATATTGATAATTTTATCCTTGTTCCTTTTATGACTCTGTGCTGCTTTTCCAGAGACTTGCTCAAGGTGGCATATAAATTCTCTAAGTATACCATTTTTTATCTGGGCACATGGCACATAAGTACTGGAGAAATTTCACCAACCCTTCAGCAGCTTCCACCCCATCAGTCTGGTGTAGTGGTCAGGAGTTGGACTCTAATCTGGGAGAACCGGGTTTGATTCCCCACTCCTCCTCCACTTGCAGCTGCTGGTGTGACCTTGGGCCAGTCACAAGTTCTCTCCGAGCTGTTCTCTCATGAGCAGTTCTCCAAAGACCTCTCTCAGCCCCACCTACCTCACAGGGTGTCTTGTTGTGGGGAGGGGAAGGGGAAGGGGAAGGGATGGGTGGTGCACATGTCCTGGGTATCTCAAGTCTACTTGAAACCTGGTGGCTTCAAGGGAGCAGGAAGAGAATGAGGGTGTGTTCTTTACGCTTATTTTTATTGCACAAAGTATTGGATGGGGAAGGGAATGGAGGAAGAGCAGGTCAGTTTCACTCACCTGTGGAGTGGAGCCTGAGGGGTGGGTGTGGCCTTCTGACACACTTTTGGTATTTTAGGGGGTGTGGCATATGCAAATGAGTTATGCTAATGAGTTATGCTAATGAGCTCCTGCACCTCTTTTTCTACGAAATGACCCCTGCCCCTCCTATTCCAGCTGTGATCTTTGCTACTAACTAGGAATATTCCTAACCTTCCCACCCCCAAAAGAGGGCATTTTCATCAGTTTTTTTAAAAAGAGCCCAAGACACCAAAAAAGAGAGGACGTCTCCTCTAAAAAGAGGCCATCTACTGGTAACCCTACCATAGAGTCCACTTTCCAAAGCGGCCATTTTCTCCAGGTGAACTGAGAAGAAAAGATTGGATTTGTACCCCGCCCTTCACTACCCAAGGGAGTCCCAGAGCGGCTTCCAATCTCCTTTCCCTTCCCCACCCCACAACAGACACCCTGTGGGTTAGCAGGGCTGAGAGAGCTCTGAGACAACTGTCCTTGAGAGAACAGCTGTGCCAGAACTATGGCTTGCCCAAGGTCATCCAGCAGGTGCAAGTGGCGAAGTGGGGGATCAAACCCGGTTCTCCCAGATTCGAGTCCGCGCACTTAACCACTACACCAAACTGGCTCTCTCAAACTGGTCTCTGTTGCCTGGACATCAGTGGGAGATCTCCAACCACCATCTGGAGGTTGGCAACCCTTTGACCTGTCCGGCGGACAAACGTATTCAGGGCGTGTGTTGCTGATCAGCAGAATGCCATGCTCGGTGAGCTGCCAACCTCCAGGTTTGGCCTGGAGACCTCCAGTTATTACAGCTGACCTCCAGACAAACAGAAATCACTTCCCCTGGAGAAAATGGTTGCTTTGGAGGGTGGACTCTGTGGCATTACACGTCGCTGAGGCCCCTCCCCTCCCCAGACCCTCCCCTCCCCTAGTTCACTTCCCCAAATCTCCAGGCATTTCCCAACCCAGAGCTGGCAACCCTCGTTAGAGGCAGACAAAAGCAGAGAATTCTAATTGGCCTCCAGCCTATAAAGATCAGCTCCCTTGGAGATTATGCAAACAGCCAAAAAAAAAAAATAGAACGGATAAAAGGAAGTCCTTCTTCACCCAAAGAGTGATTGACACATGGAATTCACTGCCACAGGAGGGGGTGGCGGCTACAAGCATGGACGGCTTGAAGAGGGAATTGGATAGACATCTGGAGCAGAGGGCCATCAGTGGCTATTAGTTACAAGGTTTAGATAGGGACTCTCAGTCTGGGGCAAGTGATGCTCTGTATTCTTGGTGCTTGGGGGGGAACAGTGGGAGGGCTTCTAGTGTCCTGGCCCCACCGCTGGACCTCCTGAGGGCACCTGGTGTTTTTGGCCACTGTGTGACACAGAGTTTTGTACTGGATGGACCATTGGCCTGATCCAACATGGCTTCTCTTATGTTCTTGTGTTCTTAAATACTGTACAAATAAAGTATTCGACAACAAATCGCTGAGAGCCCAGCAAGAAACCCGAACTGAAGCACGATCGACTGCAAAGTCAGAGTTAACTTCTAGAGCTTTTGGGGCCCCTACCATTGAGACAGCGGCCTGAAGAAGTCCGAGGAAACGCCACTTCCTTTGCGACTGTGTTCAGGGACAGAAAGGGAGCGGTCAATCACTGCTGTGAAAAAGGACTGTGAAAGGAAATACTGATTCATTTTAAGGACAGAATTTGTTCTCCAATACTTTATTTGTGCAATGTATATATTTTTGGGTGGTTTGCATTCTTGCACGCGCCGTACATCAGTTGGTGGTCGACTTGGACCCTTGGAGATTAGGGCTCCTTTGGAGGGTGGGCTCTACGGCATTATTACCCCGCTGAGGGTCCCTTCCTCCCCCCCCTCAGCCCCCCCCCCCCAAATCTCCAGGAATTTCTGGAACTGGCAACCCTTACCCGAAACAGGTGACTGCTGTTCGGTTTCGGATGGTTACGGAGCACTAGATTTCGGCCGGACAGTGCTTAGCTTTATGGATGACGATTGCCGTGCATCAACATTTCTGCCCTGGGATTCTCGGAATGCTTTCGGAGGGGAGCCTAAACGAATGGAGACGGGCGACGGCCCAGGAGTGGGTGCAGCGCCACCACGCAGAGGCGCACGTGTCTCAAAAGACCTGTCCCTAGCCCCCTCTCCACGTTTCTCGCCGTGGCTTCACGTGGAACAAGCGTCTGGAAAACAGCGCTGTCTGGCTAAAAGCAGACCCACCCACAGCCAGCTGTAACCACAAACAGGCGTTTCACAAAGCAGAACTGATTAGCTAGGAAGGGGTGGGGGTGGGGGAAGAGGAACTGTGAACGATATGAATTTCCAGGCTGAGAAAGGACCACCATTACGGTGACTTTTCAGAGGGCCGGTTCGCTCTCTGGCTTGGGCGACGAAGCCGGCGGGCAGTAGGTTCAGGATGGACAAATGGAAATACTGTTTTACACAGAGAGGGATTAGAATGTGGAATTTGCCGCCAGAGGGTGGAGTGATGGCCATAGGAATAAACAGCTTGAAAAGGGGGTTAGGTAGATCCATGGAGGAGAAGTCTATCAATGGCTACTGGGCAGGGTGACTGAGGGGAACCTCCACAATCAGAGACACTGGTTCCTCAGAACCCAAAAGCCAGGAGGCAACATCTGGGGGAGGCCTCGGCCTCTATGCCCCGTTGTTGGCCCTTCAGAAGAAGTGGTTGGCCACTGTGTGGGACAGGATGCTGGTACAGATGGACCACTGGTCTGATCCAGCAGGGCTCTTCCGATGTTCTTATGAGGCCTCAGCCTCTGTGCCCTGTTGTTGGCCTATCCAGGGCAACACTCTGTGTCACGCAGTAGCCAAAACCCAGGTGCTATCAAGAGGTCCACCAGTAGGGCTAGAAGTCCAGATGCCCTCCCATTGTTGCCCCCCCAAGCACCAAGAAGACACAGCATCACTGCCCCAGGCAGAGTGTTCCAACTAGACCTTTTGGCTACTAGTCACTCATGGACCTCTGCTCCATATAAGAACACAAGGGAAGCCATGTTGGATCAGACCAGTGGCCCATCCAGTCCAGCACTCTGTGTCACACAGCGGCCAAAACCTAGGTGCCATCAGGAGGTCCACCAGTGGGGCCAGAACTCCAGAAGCCCTCCCACTATGCCCCCCCAGCACCAAGAAGACAGAGCATCACTGCCCCAGACTGAGAGTTCCTATCTATACCTTGCGGCTAATAGTCACTGATGGACCTCTGCTCCAGATGTTCATCCAATCATGAGGATCTTCCTGGAGGTTGACCACCCTAGAGGAGGGTGAGCAGCTGTGCAGTCGATCTTTGAAAAGCAGGTCTTGAAGGCAGACAGGGGGAAACTGTTCTCTTTGCACCCTTCTTGTGGGATCTTGACCAGGCCTGGAACTGTGGTGCTGAACTAGAGAAATCATCTCTGTTTCTGATCTGGGTTCCACAAGGGATTCTTCTCCTGTGAGCCTGGGGACCTGTAATCTGATCTTCCCCGTGGAGTTTCCTTTCCAACAGTATTTGGCATGAGAAGCAGGACAGTGCAGGGCTTTTATAGTGTCGGATTAGGATCTGGGGGGCTCGAGTTTGAACCCTTTCTCTGCCGTGGAAGCTCACCGGGTCACCTTGGGCCAGTCACACCCTCTCATCCTAACCTACCTTACAGGGTGGTTGCTGTTTCATGCCAGATTGGTGTAGTGGTTAGGAGTGTCGGACTCTAATCTGGGAGAACTGGGTTTGATTCCCCGCTCCTCCTTATGCAGCTGCTGTTGTGACTTTGGGTCAGTTACAGATTATTTCAGAGCTGTTCTCTCAGGAGCAGTCCTTGAAAGAGCTCTCTCAGCCCCACCTACCTCACAGGGTGTCTGTTATGGGGAGGGGAAGGGAAAGAAGTTTGTAAGCCACTCTGAGGCCGAGGACAGACTGGCAATCTGAAGCGGGGCAGGCACGCTTCGCAAACGGAGGAAAGGAGCATGTTCAGACATGCGCATCTGTCCATCGGCTCCATTGCGTACTTACCCGTCTCCCAGCCGCTTTCCTTCCGCTTTACCCGGACACCGGTTTTTCCCGGTGTTCAGGGGCCTTCCTCCGCATGCCTCCCGCTTCCAAACAGTGTGAACTGGAAGAAGCGGGAGGCATCCGGAGGAAGTGTGAACACACCGGCAAAAAGTTTTGCGCATATGCGCATATGCGAAAAACATCAAAGGAAAACAAAAAAAGTGCAGACTGCACAAAAAAAAGTGCAGCGGCACGCGCGAGCTGGCTACGCGCCAGTGTGAACCCTCCGTGGGCAGTCTGAACGCTCCGTATCGCTGCTGATCCGCATTGCTCTGGCCAGTGTGAACGGCCAGCTCCGTGGGTTTTTTCCCCCGCTCCAGTTCCCTCCGCTTTGCCTCCGCTTCAGATTGCCAGTCTGTCCTCAGCCCGAGACTCCGAGTGAAGGGCAGGGTAGTAGTAGAGAGCCAGTTTGGTGTAGTGGTTAAGTGCGCGGACTCTAACCTGGGAGAACCGGGTTTGATTCCCCACTCCTCCACTTGCACCTGCTGGATGACCTTGGGCAAGCCATTATGGTTGCCAAGTCTTACTGTTGTAATAGCGGGGGAGTCCTGGGCCCTCTCTTGGAGTCCTCACACATGAAGCCACGGTTACATCACCCGGAAGTGACGTCATCACGCTGGGCATGCCGCCGGGCAACGCTCTGGTAATCGCCCTAAAACTCTATGGTACCGTGACGACGTCACTTCCGGGAGACGTCATCATGCCGGGCACATCGGCCCACTCTGGCCACTTCGGGGGTGGGGTCCCCCCGCTGGCCGGATCCGGACTGACAGATTGGGGGTCCTTTTTTTTTATAATTTATTTTTAAATTGGTTTTACCATTACACCATTCAAAACATATATACAATATTCTCGGAGCCACACCTAGCCCATCCATGCATAGAATTTGGACCATACAACCATCGGATCCATTTTCGCGTCCACGTTCAATAAAAAGCTTAACTTAGCCATTTCCGCCCAGTCAAGCAGTTTAGCAATTACATCTTCTTTCCCCGGCAGTAATGATGATTTCCACAGTCTGGCCCGGGCTATACGTGCTGCTGTCAATATGTAAGCCAACAGCTTTTGCTCATGATTAAGTAGACCATCCGGCAATATATTTAACAGAAATGTCTCAGGGGCCAACGGTATGTCCAGTCCCATAATCTCCCTGACCATATCTTTTACCGTTAACCAGAATTTTTGAACATCTTTACACATCCACCACATATGATAGTAAGTTCCAATATTCGTTTCACAAATCCAACACTTATTGGAAAGATTTTTATAACATCCATACAGCTTATGAGGTGACGAATGCCCAACGGTAAAAGAGTTTATAGATGTTTTCTTTATAATTTACCACACCCAGAAATTTTGCTGACTTCCAAATTTTTGACCAACGTCCTATCTCTATATTATACCCCAAATCCTCCATCCATTTCACCATTGACGGTTTTATTTCTTCTTCTTGCATATCGTAACTTAGAATTGACTTATAGATTTTATTAAGTTTATCCTTATTCATCCAGTTCAGATCTAATTCGTTCAGGGTCTCACAAAAACCACTCATGTTATCTAAATGATATCTAGAATGTAACTGATTGTTTTTCCCACCATGATAGTTGTAAATCTATGGTACCGTAGAGTTTTCAGGGCGATTAGCAGAGCGCCGCCCAGCAACGTGCCCAGGGTGACGACGTCACTTCCGGGAGACGTCATCATGCCGGGCACATCGGCCCACTCTGGCCACTTCGGGGGTGGGGTCCCCCCGCTGGCCGGATCCGGACCGACAGATTGGGGGTCCTTTTAATGGTGGAATCCCCCCCGCCCCGGGGGGACTTGGCAGCCTTACAAGCCATAGTTCTGGCACAGCTGTCCTTGAAAAAGAGCCGTTTCTGTCCAAGCTCTCTCAGCCCCACCTACCTCCCAGGGGGTCTGTTGTGGGGAGGGGAAGGGAAAGGAGTTTGGAAGCCGCTCTGAGACTCCCTTGGGGAGTGAAGCGGGCGGGGTATAAATCCAATATCTTCTTCTTCTCTTCTTCTTCTTCTTCTACTACTACTACTACTACTACTACTGCTACTACTACTACTACTTCCTCCCTCTTCCTCTTCTCCTACTTTCCCCCTCCTTTCTTTGCCTTCTCTCCCCTGACCCCTCCAAACCCAGACGAATCCCCTCCGGTCCCCTTCCAGGAAGCCGCTGCAGTGTGTCTGTTTGTCAGGCCGCTGCCTCCCCCTGCGGCTTCTGCCGCTTTTTAATTGGGCGCCCTCGCATTCAGCGGCGCTGCGTCGTCGGGCCCGGCTCCGCTGAATCCATTTGGAGGCACTTGCCAGAGTCCAGGCCTGTGTGCCCCCCGTGCTTCTATTCTGAGAGCGCTCGTGACCGGGGAGCCGAGAATGAGTCGGTGGTGCAGTCTGCCATGCGTGGGGGCGATGTCTGGGGGAGTGAGATGTCTGTCTTCAGAAAAAGAGTGCTGGCTGAAAGAAGCTGGGTTTGTGGGTGGGATTGATCTGGGCTTGTTTTTCTCCTTTTAAAAAATAGTATGTCTGTCTGTCTGTCTGTCTGTCTCTCTCTCTCTCTCTCTCTCTGCTTTTCTGCTGTAGGGACGTTAAGGTTGCCAACTTCGGGTTTGGAAATACTTGTAGATCTGTGGCTGGGAGTGAGGAGTTTAGGGAGGGAAAGGGGACCTTAGTCGGGTATAATGCCCTGCAGTCCCCCTTCTCCAGGGGAAGTGGAATGAATGTTTAAAATAAACCAGAAAAGAAGAAGAGGAGGAGGAGGAGATGGGATTTATACCCCGCCCTTCACTTGGAGTCTCAGAGCAGCTTATAAATTCCTTTCCCTTCCCCTCCCCACAACAGACACCCTGTGAGGTAGGTGGGGCTGAGAGAGCTCTTTCCAGTGCTGTCCTTGAGAGCACAGTTCTGACAGAGCTATGGCTTGCCCAAGGTCAGCCAGCCAGGTGCAAATGGAGGCGTGGGGAATCAAACCCGGTGCTCCCAGATTAGAGTCCGCGCACTTAGCCACGACACCAAACTGGCTCAAAGAAGTGGTTTGCTTTCACACATGCTGAATGATGCAGTCGCAGTCCAGCGACTGTTTGCAAGCGGATCTTGCCATTTCCCGTAGCACGAGCCAGTTGCCAACCTCCAAGAGGGGCCTGGGGAATCTCCTGGAATTATACCAGATCTCCAGCCGACAGAGATCAGTTCCCCTGGAGGAAATGGTGGCTTTGGAAGGTGAACTTGATGGCATTCTACCTCAACTGAGGGCTCTCCCCAAGCTCCATCCCAAAATCTCCAGGCATTGGAAGTGGAATGAAAGTGTGTTATTTGTGTGTGTGTGGAAGCGGTAGTTTACAAACTTTATCAGAGTGGGTAGTGTTGAAATGCCTATGTAAATAATTCGTTTAGCAAGCACTATAGCCATTTCTCATGGTAAGGTAAAGGCAAAGGCAAAGGTTTCCTTTGCTCGAAAGCCAGTCGAATCGGACTCTAGGGCTGTGGTGCTCATCTCCGTTTCCAAGCCGAAGAGCCAGCACTGTCTGAAGACGTCTCCATGGTCACGTGGCCGGCATGACTAGACACCGAGGTGCACAGAACGCTGTCACCTTCCCACCAAAGCGGTACCTATTTCTCTACTTGCAATTTCTTGCTTTCCGACTGCTAGGTTGGCAGGAGCTGGGCCCAGAGACGGGAGCTCGCTCCGTCACGCAGCACTCGGGTCTCGAACGGCTGACCTTCTGGTCTGCAGTTCGGCGTCTTAACCACTGAGCCACCACAGTACCATGGTAACATCCTCCAAATCCACTAATGTAAGTGATCTCCAGGTGGCAGAAGTTAGTTCACCCGGAGAAAATGGCCACCTTGGTAGGTGGAGTTTATGGCGTTATGCCTCATTGAGGTCCCTCCCCTCTCCAAGCCTTACCCTCCAGCCCCCCCCCCTCCAAATCTCCAACCCAGAGCTGACAACCTTAGGGTAGATTCTGGGAAGGATAGTGTTTTGGGGAGGGTATTGTTTGGGGATGGCAGCTAGGGGTGAATGCCACGGAGTCTACCCTCCAAAGCAGCCATTTTCTGCAGGGGAACTGATTTCTGCAGTCTGGAGCTCTGTTGTAATTTTAGGGAAACTCCAGGCCCCACCTGGAGGCTGGTAACCTATGTAGGGTTGTCCAACCCTAACTGGCAGGAAAATTTAGGGTGTGGGAAGAAGCCATGTGATGTCCGGGGGTCATTTCGTAGAAAAAGAGGTACAGGAGCTTAGTAGCCTAACTCATTAGCATAACTTATTTGCATATGCCACACCCCCTGACATCACCGGGAGGATGTCAGAAGGCAAGAAAGAAAGAAAGAAAGAAAGAAAGAAAGGGGGAGGGAGGAAGGAAGGAAGGAAAGAGAAAGGAAGGAAGGAAGGAAGGAAGGAGAAAGGAAGGAAGGAAGGAAAGAGAAAGGAAGGAAGGAAGGAAGGAAGAAAGGAGAAAGGAAGGAAGGAAGGAAGGAAGGAGAAAGGAAGGAAGGAAGGAAGGAAAGAGAAAGGAAGGAAGGAGGAAGGAAGGAAGGAAAGAAAGAGAAAGGAAGGAAGGAAGGAAAGAGAAAGAAAGGAAGGAAGGAAGGAAAGAGAAAGGAAGGAAGGAAAGAGAAAGGAAGGAAGGAAGGAAGGAAGGACAGCCACTAATCCAAGCCTCAGAAATACCACTATCCAGGGGTCCTTTTGTAGAATAAAAGGTGCAGGAGCTCATTAGCATAACTCATTAGCATACCTCATTAGCATATGCCACGTCCCCTGACATCACCAGAAGTGTGTCAGAAAGGGAATGTCAGTTTCAGCCCCATTATACCCTATGGGCCCCTGAAATCAATGCAAAAACTCACGGGGTATATGAGGGGCTGGAGGAAAGGGGGTTTGAGGGAGAGGCTCCAAACTTACAGGGTAGCTGCTGGGGCTTCTCCTCAAAATACCCACTAAGTTTCAAGAAGATTGGACCACGGGGTCCAATTCTATGGGCCCCCAAACAGGTTGTTCCATCCCCTCCATTGTTCTCTACGGAGGGAAAAAATGTTAACTTTTTTCCTCCCATAGAGAACAATGGAGGGAATGGGGGCAACCTGTTTGGGGGCCTGTAGAATTGGACCGCCTGGTCCAATCTTCTTGAAACTTGGTGGGCATTTCGAGGAGAGGCCCCAGCAGCTACCTTGCAAGTTTGGAGCCTTTCCCTCAAACCCCCTTCCCTCCAGTGGCTTTTAAAATTGCCGCCGAATTTCGGCGGCAATTTGGCGGTGAGCTGAATCAGATTAGAGACTCTGATTCAGCCCGTGGCTGCCCTACTGGCCAGTCCTGAGCTGGCAGAGCTTTGCCACTATTCTGGGAGGATCGCTTCAGTGGTGGCAGAAGCCTTCAGAAGGCTGGTCGGAGGAACAAGGACCTTTCCTGACAGAAGCAGGCACTCCCCTGAGGAGGGGGGCTGGCCCCAACTCCCGGAGTTGCGCTCCCCCGAGCTCTTGCTCGAAATGACCCCTGGTGATGTTCCTTCTGGCGCCCAGCCGGAAGTGATGTCATCACGCCAGGGCAACGCTCTCAGATTCACCCCCATATTCTGTGGTTAAACTGTAGAGCTGAGCGTTGCGATGGGGTTAATTCCAGTTTTGTGGCAGGAGTGAGGCCGTGCAAGGCCGAATCGCCTCCCTTCGTGTCCCCCCCCCCCATTGCCCTGTCCAACCACAGTGGGGAAACACCCCCCTCCCTGTGTAAAGTGTCTGCCGAAGTTGGTGGGGTTCCCAGAAAGCTTTGCTGTGGAACGGTGGCTTACAAAGAACTCCCCAAACGGGACATGCTGTTCCTTGAGAGGAGGCGCGGTGTTCACGCCAACCGACTTGGCTACCGTTGACGAGAGACGCCACTGAGGATTTGGAGGCAGGGTGCAAGCAGAGAGGGAGCAGTAACTAGAGCGACACACACCGTTTCGTGTCCAGTTGGAGTCGAAAAATTCATCGCGCTCTGTCTGATCTACTAACTTGGTGGGGCTGGCTCTGCTACTGAAAGCCCTCCCCCGTCTGATCCTTAGTTTAAATTATCCTGAAATCCCACCCACCCCACTTTATATGTGGCAGGGGTGTTTAAGACAGCCAGCTTATTATGCACTTAATAAGGTGCCGGTTATGAGCCAGTAAACACATCCGAGCTTAAAATCTCTGCTCTTGTTTGGCTTCTGCCTTTTGGATACTAGCCCTTCATTAGGGTTGCCAAGTCTCACCTTAAAAGAAAGCGGGGGAGTCCCGATCCGTCTTCTGGAGTCCCGCACACGCCCCGCGATGACATCCCCCGAAAGTGACATCATCACGCTGGGCCCATTGCCGGGGTGACGCTCTGGTATTCGCCCTAAAACTCTATGGTACCATAGAGTGTCAGGGCGATTGCTACAGCGTGACCCTAGCAACGTGCCCAGCGTGATGATGTCACTTCCGGGTGAGGTCATCACGCCGGGTACGTCAGCCTAATCGGGCCACTTAGGGGGTGGGGTTCCCCCCGCCGGCCGTATCCGGACCGGCGGATTGGGGACCTGTTTAGTGGGGGAATCCCTGCCCCCTGGGGGGGACTTGGCAGCCCTACCATTCATGGAAGAAGAAGAACAGATTAGATTTCTATCCCGCCCTTCACTCACTTGGAGTCTCAGAGCGGCTTACAAACTCCTTTCCCTTCCCCTCCCCACAACAGACACCCTGTGAGGTAGGTGGGGCTGAGAGAGCTCTTTCCCAAGCTGTCCTTGAGGGAACAGCTGGTACAGAGCTATGGCTTGCCCAAGGTCATCCAGCAGGTGCAAGTAGAGGAGTGGGGAATCAAACCCGGTTCTCCCAGATTAGAGTCCGCGCACTTAACCACGACACCAAACTGGCTCTCATAGACGCTAAAATACAGAAACTCTAAGGCTCTGCCAGATGATTGGGGTTTGGAGCACCTTCCCTAGGTGACAGGTCCGGGACTTCTCAGTTTAGAAAAGAGACGACTAAGCGGGGACATGAGAGAGGCTTAGACAATGATGCATCGGGTGGAGAGAGCTGACAAAGAGAACTTTTTTTCTCCAGCTCCCAGAATACTAGAACTCAAGTCCATCCGACGGAACTGATGGGCAGTAGGTTCGGAACAAACAAAAGGCAATACTACTTTACACCGAGAGGGATTAAAATGTGCCGGGGGATGTCATGAAGGCCACGGGAACAGACAGCTTTGAAAGACAGATTCATGGAGGATGTCTATCAATGGCTACTAGCCAGGGTTGTGAAGGGGAACTTCCACAATCAGAGGCACTAAACCACTGAATCCCAGCATCAGAAGGCTACATCACAGGAAGGCTTCCACCTCCATGTCCTGTTGTTGGCCCTCCAGAGGAACTGGCTGGCCATGGCCATTCTGTAAGACAGGATGCTGGACTAGATGGACCACTGGTCTGATCCAGCAGGGCTCTTCTGGTGTTCTTATGAAGGCCTCGGCCTCTGTGCCCTGTTTGTTGGCCCTCCAGAGGAGCTGGTTGGCCTCTGTGTGAGACAGGATACAGGACTAGAGGGACCTTCACTGGTCTGATCCAGCAGGGCTCTTCTGATGTTTTTATGAAGGCCTTGGCCCCTATGCCCTCCAGAGGAACTGGTTTGCCATTGGGTGGGACAGGATGCTGGACTAGACGGACCACTGGTCTGATCCAGCAGGGCTCTTCTGATGTTCTTATGAAGGCCTCGGCCTCTCTGCCCTGTTGTTGGTCCTCCAGAAGAACTGGCTGGCCGCTGTGTGAGACAGGATGCTGGACTAGATGGACCACTGGCCTGATCCAGCAGGGCTCTTCTGATGTTTTTATGAAGGCCTCAGCCTCTGTGCCCTGTTGTTGGCCCTCCAGAGGAACTGGTTGGCCACTGTGTGAGACAGGAGGCTGGAGTAGATGGACCACTGGTCTGATCCAGCAGGGCTCTTCTGATGTTTTTATGAAGGCCTTGGCCCCTATGCCCTCCAGAGAAACTGGCTGGCTGCTGTGTGAGACAGGATGCTGGACTAGATGGACCCCTGGTCTGATCCAGGAGGGCTCTTTCTGATGTTCTCATGAAGGCCTCAGCCTCTCTGCCCTGTTGTTGGCCCTCCAGGGGAACTGGTTGGCCACTGTGTGAGACAAGATGCTGGGCTAGATGGACTATTAATCTGATCCAGCTGGGCTCTTCTGAGGTTCTTATGAAGGCCTCGGCCTCTCTGCCCTGTTGTTGGCCCTCCAGAAGAACCAGATGGCCACTGTGTGAGACAGGAGGCTGGACTGACGGACCACTGGTCTGATCCAGCAGGGCTGGATCCCTTTTTTCCCCCTTTCGCCTAATGTACCTCACAGGTTTGTCATAAAAATAATACCGGGGGGGGGGGGGGGCGGAATGAGGCATCTCACCCTGTGCTCCTTGGACGAAGGGCAGGATTTAAGAATGATTGATTCTTCTCTTCTAGCCCATCTCCCTTCTCAACAGGGACCCAAAGTGGCTGACGTCATTCTCTCTTCCATTTTATCCTCACAACAGCCCTGTGAGACAGGTTAGGCTTTGTGTGTGTGTGTGTGAGAGAGAGAGAGAGAGGCTGGCCCAAGGTCACCTGGTCAGTTTTCATGGCAGAGTAGGGATTTGAACTCGGGTCTCCCAGATCATAGTCGGACGTGACCCCACCCTGGCTCTCAAGCCAGTTAGAAAACTTATCCGGTAAGGGAGGGAGGTGCCCAAAGCCACGTGGAGCAGAGAAGAAGGTTAAATCTGGATTTAGGGTTGCCAGCCTCCAGGTGGAGCCTGGGGATCCCCCGCTTTTACAACTGATCTCCAGCTGACAGAGATCAGCTCCCCTGGAGAAAATGGCTGCTTTGAAGGGCGGACTCCAAGGCATTGTACCATGCTGAGGCCCCTCCCCTCCCAAACCCCGCCCTCTCCCAGATCCACCCCCAAAGTCTCCAGGTATTCGCCAACCCAGACCTGGCAACCCTGTATCCTGGGCCGTACTGCCTCTCAAACCCAGAAGCACTGATGGCAATTTGAAACCGGGTCTGATCTGCCTCTTGCAAAAATTGTGGCTTTCCTTCTTCCTCGGAAACTCTAAGTTACAAGGAAGAGAACTCCGGCCAAAAAGGCAAATTAAATTGGGGGGGGGCACACACTGTTTGAAACAGCATCAGTAAAAGTGGCAAGTGCTTCATTACCAACCCTAACAGCCGTCTAGCATAAAAAAAAAATTAAATTTGGCGACAGCGATGGGAAGGTTGCGTGCCTTGAACGGAACTCTTCTGCTGGCGCTCGCAAGTCGAAATTCAATTTTCTGCCGAGCTGGCTAGCACTGCCTTGGGCGGAAGCTGAGAAAAGATCTCGATCGTGGTATCATTGGAAATATCACAAGTATCGGGGTAGGGGTGGGGTGGAGTGGGAATTAGCAACTCCTTTCCCCTTCAAACAGAGTGCCTGAGCTTGCAAATTGTCTTTCCGAACCTATAGTGCATTGCGGCTCACAGCATTTGAAACCTACTGGGTTCGGACGCATTGTGTGATCAGCTCGTAGTTTACTGAGATGGCAGCTCAGCTCAAAGACGACCCTAGCAGGGCCGAAGCCCTGCTTATATGCGTGCAAAACCCTTCCACCCTACACACACCCACTCCCCATGATAGGCTATTTACAAAACGTTACTACTGGATCGGTATACTCCAGAGTCCTGGGCGGCTATTGCTCTTGTGCTCCAAGCTCAGCCGGTCTCTAGGGTGATTCAGTCAGGGATGATTCAATCAGGGTGATTCAGTCAGGGATGATTCAATCCATTGGGCCATAACAGCATTTTACTGCTACGGAAAGAGTAAAGGTTTTTCTGAAGAGAGTTCCTCTTCGCTTCTGAGACGTAATTTTCATAACCGGTTTCGGCTGCAGGTTCCAAAACCAAAAGGGGTTTCTCTGAAACTGACAAGCTCTTGTCCCGTCTGGTTGAAACGTAAGCCACACTGATAAATCTGTTTTGCTGAGAAAGATAGAAGGACTGGGATATACAGACGCAGAGATCTCTAGGAATTAGGGTTGCCAGCTCCGGGTTGGGAAATACCTGGAGATTTCGCAGGTGGAGCCTGCAGAGGGCAGGGTTTGGGGCGGTGAGCAAATCCATGCCATAGAGTCCGCCTTCGAAAGCAGGTATTTCCCCAGGTGAAATGATCCCTGTTGCCCAGTGAACAGTCGTAATAGCGGGAGGTCTCCAGCCACCTCCTGGAGGTTGGCATCTTTATTAAGAATGCCAGCCTTCGGGTGGGACCTGGGGATCCATGCTCCCTCTAAGCTGTGGAGCCTCGTGAGCAAAAATTCTACTTTGTGAGCTACCGGCGTCAAAGTTGTGAGCGAGTGATTTGGCTCCTGCGTAAGTTAGTTTGCTCTGGAGCCCTCCTTCCTGAGCCGGGGCAAAAATGTGTGCGCCAGACACTAAAAAAACTGTGAGCTAGCTCACACTCACTCAGTTTAGAGGGAACACTGCGTGGGGATCCCCAGGAATTACAGCTGAACTCCAGACTACAGAGATCAATCCCCCTGGAGAAAATGGATGCTTTGGCGGATGGACTGGGATCCCTGTCCTCCTAGATCACTGGTCTGATCCAGCAGGGCTCTTCTGGAGCCAGTTTGGTGTAGTGGTTAAGTGCGCGGACTCCAGTCTGGGAGAACCGGGTTTAATTCCCACTCCTCCACTAGCAGCTGCTGGATGACCTTGTGCAAGCCATAGTTCTGTCAGAGCTGTTCTGTCAAGGGCAGTTCTCAGTCAGAGCTCTCAGCTCTGCCTACCTCACAGGGTGCCTGTTGTGGGGAGGGGAAGGGAAAGGAGTTTGTAAGCCTCCCTGAGACTCCTTCAGTTAGTGAAGGGCAGGATAAGAACATAAGAGGAGCCAATGTTGGATCAGGCCAATGGCCCATCCAGTCCAACACTCTGTCACACAGTGGCCAAAAACACCAGGTGCCCTCAGAAGGTCCAGCAGTGGGGGCAGGAAGCCCTCCCACTGTTGCCCCCCCCAAAACACCAAGAATACAGAGCTTCACTTGCCCCAGACTGAGAGTTCCTATCTATACTTTGTGGCTAATAGCCATTGATGGACCTCTGCTCCATATGTTTATCTAATTCCTTCTTGAAACCGTCCATGCTTGTAGCCGCTGCCGCCTCCTGTGGCAGTGAATTCCACGTGTTAATCACTCTTTGGGTGTAGAAGGACTTCCTTTTATCTGTTCTAACCCGACTGCTCAGCAATTTCATGGAGTGCCCACGCGTTCTTGTATTGTGAGAAAGGGAGAAAAGGACTTCTTTCTCTACCTGCTCTATCCCATGCATTATCTTATAAACCTCAGTCATGTCACCCCTCAGCCGTATATATCCAATCTCTTCTTCTTCTTATAAAGGCCTCAGCCTCTGTGCCCTGTTGTTGGCCCTCCAGAGGAACTGGTTGGCCGCTGTGTGAGACAGGATGCTGGACTAGATGGACCGCTGGTCTAATCCAGCAGGGCTCTTCTGATGTTCTTGTGAAGGCCTCGGCCTCTCTGTCCTGTTGTTGGCCCTCCAGAGGAACTGATTGGCCACTGTGTGAGATAGAGTGCTGGATTGGATGGACCACTGGTCTGATCCAGCAGGGCTCTTCTGATGTTCTTGTGAAGGCCTCGGCCTCTCTGCCCTGTTGTTGGCCCTCCAGAGGAACTGGTTGGCCCCTGTGTGAGACAGGATGCCTTGACTAGATGGACCGCTGGTCTGATCCAGCAGGGCTCTTCTTCTGTTCTTATTTTTGGCCTAGAATCTTACATATTGAAAAGGTTTAGCCGTACCTGTCTGTCAACAGTGACCAGCCACAACATCTTGCTTGAACCACCTTGTTCAAGCGCAGTATACCTGAGAATTCCAGATACTGGGGGGGAAACAGCACATGAAGGCGGTTGTCTACATACCCTGTGCACGTGAGTCACTGCTCACTCCTTCAGATACCAGGAAGAGAAGAAGCGAGCCGTGACTCATGAAAACTCCTCGCCTGCCACAAACTTTGCTCATCCTGAAGGTGCTTCTGAACTCCTGCCCTTTTCTACTGCTACAGACAGACTAACACGGCTGCCCGTCTTAATCTATTTCAGTCCAGAGGTTGTATGCCCCTCTCGCCGGTTGGTACCTGTGCTGGAAAACTGCATTGAACTGGCTCCCGATTCAAGTTCTGAACGCTAGCCTCTGGAAGATCCATCTCCTTTTGCAAAACTGTCAAAGCAACAAAGCTAAGAAATACCTCCCGGGCCCCCACCTCTTGCTAATTGCACCCCACAGTGGTTTTCTTTCGTGCCGGTGTTCAGCGGCCTTTCTGATCGACTCAGGCTTCAAAGACTTTATTCTAGGAAGTATCATAACTTCTCTTTAAAGAATCCGGGGCGTTTTCGTTCGGAGAATGCTGAGACCCCTGGCAAGTCTTCCACCCGCGGAGTTCCAGTTCCCAGAGACGCGCGCTTGCCTGGAGTACAAATACGCCCTTAAAGTTAAGATGCTTTCCCTAATGTTCAACCCAAATCTGTCTTCCTGTCAGTCCGAGCTGTTTCTTGGTTCTTGTTTGCTTTGGTCCTCGTTGGGTACAGTGAACAGTTTTCTTTTGGTGTGTGTGTTCTGACATCTCTTTGCATATCCGAGAACTGTCAGCGCATCGTCTGTTTTCCCCCCTTCTTCTGGTATCTCTGGGCCAGAGCTGTCCTGTTTCGTCAGAGTTTCCTCTCACGAGCTTGTCGTGCGCCCCTGCCGCTTCCCTTTCAACTTCTCCGGGTTTGTCTGCAAACCTTGAAGTTCCCCGCTAAGTTTTCCAGACTCCGGTCTTACCTGAAGCTGCTGTGGGTATTTTGAGTTTTACGTGTTGATTTCACACACACACACACACACACACACAGAGTCCCAGTGTTTCACAATTCTTCCCACTTTACATTTTATCTTAATCTGTGGGTGTGTTCAGACGAGCAGCTAATCCTGCCATTGGCCCGGCTCTAATTTGACCCTGATCTTTTTTATCCAGTGTTGCACGACCAGACAGCTCCCCTGTGAATCACCGTACAGCGCGCGGACTCGGCAGTGGATTGTCTAGCCGGCGTCCACCTGAAGGAGCCGCGCAGTCAGGTTTTTTTTTAAAAAAAAATCTGTTTGCGCATGCGCATATGCGCCTCACCATGTACTTGTTTTTCCGCGCACGTGCGGAGTTGAATGATAAAAGCACTGCCAGTGGTACCTTCCTCTCATTAACAAGCCTTGTAAGCCGCTCTGGGCCTGCAGTAGTGGGAAGAGCGGCCTAGAAGTCAAATAAATAAATAAATTAAATAAACCTTTCAGTTAACCAAGTTCATACATTTCATGGGCCGTTCAGAAACATGAAATTGTTCAGAACATTTGAGCGGAGCTCTGTGGCCGTGGCACGTTTATGCGCATATCGCTAAGAATTTTTTTAAATGACGGCCATTTGGCATGGTCTGGAGTCAGACTGGACCCGATGGGCTGATTGCACGCTGGAACGACCAGACGGGGGAAAGTCCACCATTGGCCCATCGGCAAGCTTTAGACCGGACTTTCAGCACTGTATGGCTCCCTGATTGGGCTCAACTGGCTGATCATGGAAGCGGCCCCTTTCCCAGATGTCGCTGTCTGGATGTTCCCTTTAAATCTGTCAGGCACTTGTGCCTGGGTCGGATTTAAAGACCCGTCTGATTGCGACCAGTGGCTAGAAATGCCAAATCTGGTATTCAGAAATTCCTGGAGATTTGGGGATGGAGCCTCCAGTGGATGGGGGTTGGGAATGAGAGGGACCCTATCTGGGGTTGAATTGGAAATACCTGTAGATTTGTGGGTGGAGCCTTGGAAGGTGGGGTTTAGGGAGGGGACGGACTTCAATGGACCACCATTCCATAGAATCCACCTTCCAAAGTGGCCATTTTCTCCATGCAAACTGATCTGTGTTGCCTAGAGATTATTTATAATCCCAGGAGACCCCCCAGCTACAGTGGTCCATCTAGTCCAGCCTCCTGTCTCACACAGTGGCCAACCAGTTCCTCAGGAGGGCCAACAACAGGGCTGAGAGGCCGAGGCCTTCCTGAGAACATCAGAAGAGCCCTGCTGCATCAGACCAGTGTTCCATCTAGCTCAGCATCCTGTCTCACACAGTGGCCAACCAGTTCCTCAGGAGGGCCAACAACAGGGCAGAGAGGCCGAGGCCTTCCTGAGAACATCAGAAGAGCCCTGCTGCATCAGACCAGTGTTCCATCTAGTCCAGCATCCTGTCTCACACAGTGGCCAACCAGTTCCTTAGGAGGGCCAACAACAGGGCTGAGATTCCGAGGCCTTCCTGAGAACATCAGAAGAGCCCTGCTGCATCAGACCAGTGGTCCATCTAGCTCAGCATCCTGTCTCACATAGTGGCCAATCAGTTCCTCTTGAGGGCCAACAACAGGGCTGAGTGGCCGAGGCCTTCCTGAGAACATCAGAAGAGCCCTGCTGCATCAGACCAGTGGTCCATCTAGCTCAGCATCCTGTCTCACATAGTGGCCAACCAGTTACTCTGGAGGGCCAACAACAGGGCTGAGAGGTTGAGGCCTTCCTGAGAACATCAGAGGAGCCCTGCTGGATCAGACTAGTGAGGGTCCATCTAGCTCAGCATCCTGTCTCACATAGTGGCCAACCAGTTCCTCTGGGGGGTCAACAACAGGGCAGAGAGGCCGAGGCCTTCATAAGAACTTCAAAAGAGCCCTGCTGGATCAGACCAGTGGTCCCTCTAGTCCAGCATCCTGTCTCACCCAGTGGCCAACCAGTTCCTCTGGAGGGCCAACAATAGGGTATAGTGGCTGAGGCCTTCCCCTGATGTTGCTTCCTGGCTCTGGGATTCAGAGGATTAGTACCTGTGGAAGTTCCCCTCAGCCACCGTAGCTAGCAAGTACCCACTGATTCATAAACTAGTACATGTTCAGATTGACCGAATTCACTTAAGAGGAGATGACTTCATCCTAAAAGACATGAAATACAAGGGCACAATGAACTACCTGAAATGGAGACTTAAGCAAACAGAAATGCCAGTTAACAAAACTTAAACTGGTGTTGAAGTGAATTCTGTCAATCTGAGCATATCCCAGTTTATGAATCGTACAGTAGTCTTCTGATAAAGATCCAATCGAAACGGAGTATGCAGTCCGGAGCCTTCATTGGACTGTCGTCTTGATCACTGATGACTACTGATTATATAATTAGAAACTGTTGTTATGAATGATTCATTAATGATCTTTAGCATGTCTGCTATGTTACTGTTGTTATGAGTATTTTTCACCCTTATTGTATGGTGGAGTTTTGTAATAATACACAGTAATAATTTTGTTTTGCGTACCTTTATTATTGCGTTCGGGCGCAGTTCTTATTTTCTATATTGTTGCTTTCTGCTACACGTTGATATCTGTCATACCGCTCATAAGACTCCACAGCTTAGAGGGAACACCGGCCTAGGCTCAATAAGGTTAGGGAAACCAAGGGGTACATAGAGGAGAAATCTCCCCCTGTGCCAGGCAGCTCCGAGCGCGATGCTAGGTGAAAAGGAGCAGAGCTTCATGCGCCGGTAACGTGTCACATCAGACCCTTTGTGCAGAATCGCCAGGGTTGCGGGCTATCTCGTAATGACCCCAAATTGTATGTGTTTGAAACGGGGGAAAGTGTTTGATGGCCACCAGCCTGCCGTCCTTGACGTAAATTGACTCAGAAAAATCACTTTAGTAAATGAGAATTAGGTCTCTCAGAGGAGGAGGAAAGTGCGCTCTCTCCCTTATTTTCTCCACGATGAAAGTGTTCGGTGTGCCGGAGGGGACTGGTGTGTGCGTTTGTCATTGAACTATCAAGGAAGCCATGCCACCAGAGCCTTTTCCCTCAACAGGGAGGGAGGGGCCGTGGCTCAGTGGCCGGGCATCTGCTTGGCATGCAGGAGGGCCCAAGTTCAGTCCCTGACATCTCTAGTTAAAAGGACCAGGCAGGACTAGGTAGACTACTGGTCTGATCCACCAGGGTTCTTCTGATATTCTTATCAAGGCCTTGGCCTCTCTGCCCTGTTGTTGGCCCTCCAAAGGAACAGTTGGCCACTATGTGAGACAGGATACTGGTCTGATCCAGCAGGGCTCTTCTGGTGTTCTTATGAAGGCCTCGGCCTCTCTGCCCTGTTGTTGGCCCTCCAAAGGAACTGGCTGGCCACCGTGTGAGACAGGATTCTGGACTAGATGGACCATTGGTCTGATCCAGAAGGGCTCTTCTGATGTTCTTATGAAGGCCTTAGCCTGTATGCCATGTTGTTGGCCCTCCAGAGGAACTGGTTGGCCACCGTGTGAGACAGGATGCAGGACTAGATGGACCACTGGTCAGATCCAGCAGGGCTCTTCTGATGTTCTTATGAAGGCCTCGGCCTCTATGCCCTGTTGTTGGCCTTCTAGAGAAACTGGTTGGCCCCTGTGTGAGACAGGATGCTGGACTAGATGGACCACTGGTCTGATCCAGCAGGGCTCTTCTGATGTTCTTATGAAGACCTCGGCCTCTCGGCCCTGTTGTTGGCCCTCCAGAGGAGCTGGCTGGACACTGTGTGAGACAGGAGGCTATACTGGATGGACCACTGATCCGATCCTGCAGGGCCCTTCTTTTTATTTTATTTTATTGATTTTATCTATTTCTACTACTACATCGCTACTTTTCTAAGCTATATTTACCTTATACAAAGTGTGCTTTAACATTTGCTTAATATTACCTTACCATTAATACATATGAAGCATTTTAAACCTTGGTTAATATTCAATTAAAATTGTTACTGATGATATATGAAAAATAAAAAAGCTGTTTGACAGACATGTTCTTTTGAAGGAATGCTTAATTATACAAATTATATATAATATATAAGTGCGATTTCAAAAAACATTTCAGCCCTTATTTCTTCTTTCGTCCTCTTCTTGTCTTAACAGTCTCTTTTTGTACCTTTGGAGCTGCTGCTCCTTTTTCCGAGTCAGAAATTTCCTCTTCGCTCTTTGAGCTATCAAATCCATACATACTTTCTTGCGATACCAGCGAACCATCTGAGTCTCTCTCTTTTCTCTTTTCTTTGCTTTTTTCCAAAAAACTTTTTGCCTGTTGAACAGAGTCAATCTTATATTTTTTGTCTTTGATGCTGAAGCTCAGTCCTTCCAGAACATTCCATCTGTAGATAATAGATTCAGACTGAAGCCAAGATGTCAGTTTTCCATAGGCTTTCCTTCTTTTCCTTATTTCAAATGGGATATCTTTCATCACTTTAATTTCTTTTCCTTTGATCTTCAGAACCGCTTTATTTGTGGTCCTAAGCACCACATCTCTTGTTGACTTTTTGGAGAACCTTATCTGAATCTCACCAGGCAGGCTTTTCTTTTTAGTATCGTCTGGATAGGTTCTGTAAACCATATCCATATCGCTTTTTATTTCCGCTGCTTTTAAGCCCGTCACTGGTTCAAGCGCTTCACTTAACAGATTTTTAAGGTCTTCTCCTTTATCCTCTGGTACATTCTGAAGTCTTAGGAAAAAATTCGATCTTTCCATCTGTAGTTTCAAAAGCTGATCAGAGTGGAAGGCCTTTTCTTTCTCCGCTTTTTGTAGCCTTGAATCATGATTTTTTACTGAAGTCTTAACTTCCAGAAGTTCTCACTGCAGCTTCTCTGTAGTTTTATTCGACTCCTTCAAGTCCAGCTGCATCTTGTCCATCTTGACGTTGAGAGCTGTCATTTGGTCCACTAGAGGTCGCAATAACGAGGAGAACACCGTGCTCATCTCTGTGGTATCAACCTTTGAACTCGGAGCTGTACTTCCTAGTTTGGGGGAAGGTTTCGGTTTCCCCGCCATTGTTGAGGCTGCGCTTCTTTGTTGATAGTTAGATAAGATGGACGAAAGAAGCAAATTCTACAACTGCGCTTATATCTTTTTAAAGTTCATATCCTCTAAAGAGCGATGCCGCCATCTAGCAAGCCGAACGTACGTTTTTTCATGCAGTAACGCCACGTAAAGAGTCCCGTAAGTACGCCAGTCTCGAGGGGGGGGGGGGTTGCTCCACCCGCCTTTCCCGCTGTGTTCTGTTTATTTTTACTTCAGACTCACGTTTTCTCCGTGCGTAACTATAAGTTCCAGCTTCAAAGCTTCGCACTCTCTGCTGCTTCTCGGTTTTGCGCTTTTAGCCATACGGCTCCCACGGACGGGGGAACCTATGGGGGTGATGAAAGGGGACCTCGATCCCTCGATCGCCACCGTAGGGAGAGATCCCCTTCGTGCCACCCCAGGCAGAGCCCCTTCACTAGGGTCTCTGGGGGCTCGGCACCAGTCCGAAGCCCCTTCTTCCCGCCAGGTACGGATCGCGCTCCCCGCAGATGCGGAGGAACGCGTCCGCCATGGTCACAAGTCTTGCCAGAAGTCCCCGCAGGGCCCTTCTGATGTCCTTCCATTCAAGTGAAGGCTTGCTTTAGTCCTCCTTGCTTCACAAATTAAATTAGGCAGAACAGGAAAACGTGTGAATTATATGAGTTCACACATTTTCATATTCTGCCTCATTTCATTTGTCTCCCAAATTCCAATTTTGTTTTGAAGGGGAGGGAAGTTTTGAACCACCTGAACGTGGGAAGCTGCCTTCTCCTGAGTCAGAACCTTGGTTTATCAAAATCAGCATTGCCTACTCTGGCTGGCAGCGGCTCTCCAGGGTCTCAGGGCAGAGGTCTTCCACATCACCTACTGCCTGCACCTTTCAACAGGAGATGTTGTGGATTGGACTTGGGACCTTCAGCATACAAAGCAGATGCTGCACCATTGAGCTAATGCGCCTCCTCCTAATTTTTTAGCTTTCCATTGTTATGGCAACTGGCACTCCAAGGTAGTCTGCCTCTGATCGGGGAGGTTCCACTGAGCTGCCACATAGCCATGAGGGCCATTAGTGGACTTCTCTTGCCCCCCAGGAATCCGTCTCCTCACTCCCTGCTTTAACTGGGGAGCCAGTCTGGTGTAGTGGTTAAGTGCGCGGACTCTAATCTGGGAGAACCGGGTTTGATTCCCCACTCCTCCACTTGCACCTGGCTGGATGGCCTTGGGCAAGCCATAGCTCTGTACCAGCTGTTCCCTCAAGGACAGCTTGGAAAAGAGCTCTCTCAGCCCCACCTACCTCACAGGGTGTCTGTTGTGGGGAGGGGAAGGGAAAAGGAGTTTGTAAGCCGCTCTGAGACTCCCTTGGGGAGTGGAGGGTGGGGTATAAATCCAATCTCTTCTTCTTCTTAAATCCAAAGTGGCCTTCACTGTATCCTGTCAGAGCAAACATAAGAACATCAGAGAAGCCAGCGTTGGATCAGGCCAGTGGCCCATCCAGTCCAACACTCTGTCACTCAGTGGCCAAAAACACCAGGTGCCCTCAGGAGGTCCAGCAGTGGGGCCGGGACACTAGAAGCCCACCCAGTGTCCGCCCCCCCAAGCACCAAGAATACAGAGCATCATTTGCCCCAGATGGAGAAGCCCTGTCTATACCTTGTGGCTAACAGCTACCGATGGACCTCTGCTCTGTATGTTTATCTAATTCCACAGCGGGATGTATAGGCAGTGCTCTGACATCCATGTAAGTCAGGATGCATGCCTTCTAGGTCCCAGCCCCAGCATATCCAATTGTAGATTATGTAAAAGACCTCTGCCTGAAACCCTGGAGAGCTGCTGCCAGTCTGAGCAGACAATCCTGACCGTGATGGACCAGCAGTCAGATTCAGCAGAAGGCAGTACCATGTGTTCCCCCTTTGCAGGGGTCCGTTGGAGCGGGAGCGCACAGGAGCGCAGCTCCGGGAGTGAGGAGCCCAGGGGGCGGGCACATGACCAAGCCCCGCCCCCTCCTCGGCTTCCCCCAGCAGTGCAGAGGCGCAGCGCCCCGGGGAAAGCCCTGCTAGGGTCTTTATTGTTTTTAATGTTTTGTTTTAATATTGATAATTTCATCATTGTTCCTTTTATGACTGTGTGCTGCTTTTCCAGAGACTTGCTCAAGGTGGCATATACATTTTCTAAGTATACCATTTTTTATCTGGGCACATGGCACATAAGTACTGGGGAAATTTCACCAACCCTTCAGCAGCTTCCACCCCATCAGTTTGGTGTAGTGGTCAGGAGTTGGACTGTAATCTGGGAGAAGCGGGTTTGATTCCCCACTCCTCCACATGCAGCTGCTGGCGTGACCTTGGGCCAGTCACAAGTTCTCTCAGAGCTGTTCTCTCACGAGCAGTTCTCAAAAGACCTCTCTCAGCCCCACCTACCACCCAGGGTGTCTTGTTGTGGGGAGGGGAAGGGGAAGGGATGGGTGGTGCACATGTCCTGGGTATCTCAAGTCTACTTGAAACCTGGTGGTTTTAAGGGAGCAGGAAGAGAATGAGGGTGTGTTCTTTACATTTATTTTGATTGCACCAAGTATTGGATGGGGAAGGGAATGGAGGAAGAGCAGGTCAGTTTCACTCCCCTGTGGAGTGGAGCCTGAGGGGTGGGTGTTGCCTTCTGACACACTTCCGGTATGTTGAGGGTGTGGCATATGCAAATGAGTTATGCTAATGAGCTCCTGCACCTCTTTTTCTACGAAATGAGCCCTGCCCCTTTGGAGAATGAACAACCCTCACTGTGCTTACAAGTCAATTCAGGGCTATTTTGGGGCAGGGACGCACAGGAACAGCGTTCCGGCTGGCTCCTGAGTTGGCCATGCCTACAACCCAAACCTCTGGCACGCGTGGCTACAGAGCATGGTGCCCTCCCCATGTTACACACAAGAGGGAAAGGCGGCATGTTGAAATGCCCTCTTTCCCTGTGGGAAGCCCCTCTGGATTTCCTTGTCAATCCCCCCCCCCCCCCTCAGCTGAGAGTGAAACTGACAAAGAAAACCCTCTCTCTGTCTTCCCTTCTCTAGCTGAGGTGTGGCAGCTGGAAAAGGGCAGGCAGGGAACTCGGGGAGCTTGAAAATGCCTTTCTTTCCCTCCCCGATTTGGGGGAGGGAGAGAAAGGTATTTACCCAAGCTACCCACACACACACTTCCCTGAGTCTCTCCGCAAAAGCAGAGGGGCTCAGGGAAGGAACAAGGTGGGCTGGCTGGGGAGACCGAGGGCAGCCAGGCAAACATGATTGCTTTCCTTCCCAATCTTTTGGAGGGGGAGGGGAGGAGACTAGAAAGGCGATGCTGAAGTGGGGTGGAGAAGCTCAGGGGGAGAAGAGGCAAGCTTCCATGCCTGCCCTGTGCTTTCCCAGCCCTTCAGCCTAATATGCTAATGAGCTATGCTGTCAGAGGTGTGGCCTAATATACGAATGAGTTTCGGCTGATGAGTGTGGCCTATTATGCTAATGAGCTCCTGCTGGGCTTTTTCTACCAAAAAAAGGCCCTGCAAGTCATTAAGAACATCAGAAGAGCCCTGCTGGATCAGACCAGTGGTCCATCTAGTCCAGCATCCTGTCTCACACAGTGGCCAGCCAGTTCCTCTGAAGGGCCAACAACAGGGCAGAGAGGCCGAGGCCTTCCTAAGAACATCAGAAGAGCCCTGCTGGATCAGACCAGTGGTCCATCTAGTCCAGCATCCTGCCTTACACAGTGGCCAGCCAGTTCCTCTGGAGGGCCAACAAAAGGGCATAGAAACCAAGGCCTTCATAGGAACATCAGAAGAGCCCTGCTGAATCAGACCAGTGGTCCATCTAGTCCACCAGAATCCTGTCTCACACAGTGGCCAACCAGTTCCTCTGGAGGACCAACAACAGAACATAGAGGCTGAGACTTTCATAAGAACATCAGAAGAGCCCGGCTGGATCAGACCAGTGGTCGATCTAGTCCAGCATCCTGTCTCACACGGTGGCCAACTGGTTCCTTTGGAGGGCCAACAACAGGGCAGAGAGGCCGAGGCCTTCATAAGAACATCAGAAGAGCCCTGCTGGATCAGACCAGTGGTCCATCTAGTCCAGCATCCTGTCTCACACAGGGGCTAGCCAGTTCCTCTGGACAGCCATCAGCAGGGCAGAGAGGCCGAGGCCTTCATAAGAACATCAGAAGAGCC
This sequence comes from Lepidodactylus listeri, assembly GCA_029233225.1. NCBI lineage: Eukaryota > Metazoa > Chordata > Lepidosauria > Squamata > Gekkonidae > Lepidodactylus > Lepidodactylus listeri. Next base: position 7,775,414 of record JARCFY010000002.1, read on the forward strand.
CTGCTGAATCAGACCAATGGTCCATCTAGTCCAGCATCCTGTCTCACACGGTGGCCAACCAGTTCCTCTGGAGGGCCAACAACATGGCATAGAAGCCAAGGCCTTCATAAGAACATCAGAAGAGCCAAGCTGGATCAGACCAATGGTCCATCTAGTCCAGCATCCTGTCTCCCACGGTGGCCAACCAGTTCCTCTGGAGGGCCAACAACAGGACAGAGAGGCCAAGACCTTCATAAGAACATCAGAAGACCCCTGCTGAATCAGACCAGTGGTCCATCTAGTCCAACATCCAGTCTCACACAGTGGCCAACCATTTCTTCTGGATGGCCAACAGTGGGACATAGAGGCCGAGGGCTTCCCCTGATGTTGCCTCCTGGCTGTGGAATTCAGAGTCTTAATGTCTCTGAATGTGGAGGTTTCCCTCAGCCCCCACAGCTAGCAACGATTGATAGACTTCTCCTCCATGAATCTAGCTAATCCCCTTTTAAAGCTGCTTATTCCTGCGGCCATCACTCCGTCCTCTGGCCGCGAATCCCGCGTTCGAATCCCTCTCTGTGGAAAGTAGTTTTCCTTTTGTCCATCCTGAACCTCCTGCCTGTCAGCTTCATTGGACGCCCTTGAGTCCTAGTAACTTGCGGAGAGGTTGCCTCTGAGTAGACCCATCCAAACCAGCAGGAAGGCGTCCCGTCCCCCAACACACAGAGAGAACATATCTTCAGGGTAGCAAATCTTTTGCCAGGCTTCCATCGGCTACAGACAAGCGCATTTGTTGACCTGTTTACCGAATGTGCTTGGCGGCCCGTTTTAAATTTTCATGTTGTTTTTTTATTCAGATTTTGCATCGGTGGGGGAGGCTGGCCCTTGCGACCTTTGCTAGAAATCTGTCATGTATATTGCAGTAGATGCCTCTTCCCCAGGCTGATGTATGTAGAAAGGACTGCAGCAGAGAAAAGGCCTTATCTAGGCAAGCTGTCATCTCCCATCAAGGGATACAGGGGATTCGCACATAACAGCAGCTGTTTCCTTAAAAGAGAGAGCGAATATCGGAAGCTGCCTTCGACTGAATCCATCCAGTTCAGTATCGGGGAGCCCGTTCTGCTGGCTCACTGGTAGAGCAGCTATTTGGCATGCGGAAGGTCCCAGGTTCAAGCAAGCTTCAAAAAAGGATTGGATGGTCAGTGACGTGAAAGACCTTTGTCCCCCCCCCCCCGAGACCCCGTAGAGCCACTGTCAGTCTCAGTAGAGGACCAGTGTGGTGCTGGTGAATATTGGCAGACTCTGATCTGGGAGAGCCGGGTTTGATTCCCCACTCCAATACATGCAGCTGCTGGCGTGACCTTGGGTCAGTCACAAGTCCTCTCAGAGCAATTCTCGAAAGAGCAGTTCTCGAGAGAGCTCTCTCAGCCCCACCTACCTCACAGGGTGCCTGTTGTGGGGAGGGGAAGGGAAAGGAGACTGTAAGCTGCTCTGAGACTCCGAGTGATGGGCGGGGTATAAATCCAATCTCCTCTTCTTCTTCTTCTTCTTGCCCTCCTAGCATGTCAAGCAAAGCAGTTTTATTCTTTCATGGAAGTGGACCTTCCCTTAAGAATGCAGCCCACCCCCCCCCCCCCAACGCTCCTCCCAAGGTATGGCTTGGGGGTCAAGAGATCCCCAAGGACAAAAAGCCCAGGAGGCGCTGAGAGTCTCTGAAAAGAGGGGGCATCAGACAAAACCACCCTGGGAGCCAGCGTGGTGTAGTGAGTGGTTAAGTGCGCGGACTCTGATCTGGGAGAACCGGGTTTGATCCCCCACTCCTCCACTTGCAGCTGCTGGATGACCTTGGGCGAGCCGTAGTTCTGGCACAGCTGTTCTTGAAAAAGAGCAGTTTCTGTCAGAGCTCTCTCAGCCCCGCCTACCTCACAGGCTGTGGAGAGGGGAAGGGAAAGGAGATTGTAATAGGGCTGCCAGGTTCCCGGGGGGGGGAGGGGGTTCCCCACTGAACCGGCCCCCAATCCACCAGGCCGGATCAGGCGGATGAGGGGAACTTTGCCCCCAAAGTGCCCAGTTTGGGCCAACCTGCCCAGTGCGATGACGTCACCCAGCAATGACGTCATCACGCCAGGCATGTCGCCAACCGACACGCTAGCAATCAGCCTGAAAACTCTATGGTAGAGCCATCAGCTAGCGACGTGGCCAATATGATGACGTCACTTCCAGGTGACGTCATAACACCGGGACAAGACCTACTCTGCCCCGCTGCGGAAGGTAAAGTCACTTGGCAATCCTAGATTGTAAGCCCCTCTCCTCCTCCTCCTCCTCCTCCTCCTCTCTCAGAGCTTTTCTCAAGAGCAGTTCTCTCAAAGCTCTCTCAGCCCCACCTATCTCATTGGGTGTCTGTGGTGAGGAGAGGAAGGGAAGGAGATTGTAAGCCGCTCTGGGACTCCGAGTGAAGGGCGGGGTATAACTTCAACTTCCTCGTCTTCTTCTTCCTTCTTCCTTCTTCCAAGGCTCTGACTAGCACTGGTATGGCAGCAGCTCTCCAAGGTCTCAGATCTTTCCATCACCTTCTACCTGGTCCTTTCAACCGGAGATTGTGGGAACCAAAGTTTCCTCTAAGCTGAGTTAGTGCGAGTTGACTCACTGGTTTTGAGCCTCTGGCTCCCACATTTTTGTCTTCGCTCAGGAAAGGATGGCTCCAGCGCAAACCGATTTATGCAGCCGCCAAGTCGCTCGCTCACAACTGGGCCTGCTTCACGGGGAGGGCGGAGTTTAAAGCAAACAAACAAATAAAGCCAGTAGCTCACAAAGCAGATTTTCTGCTCACAAGACGCCACAGCTTAGAGGGAGCATTGGCGGGGGACTGAACCTGGGACCTTCTGCATGCCCAGCAGATGCTCTGCCACTGAGCCACGGCCCCTCTCCCCCCAAAAACTTGCCTCCTTTCAAGAGCACTTCATTTTCCTCGTCCCGTTAAGACCTCCTCTGCTCTGTCAGCTGGAGAAAATTCACCTTTTTAAAAAAGAAACACAGACGAGATAGGAGTGATTTGCGCAATTAACTGTTTCTAATCAATTCCGCCTCAGTTGCCTGCCGGAAATAAATCCAGGAGGGTCCAGAATTCCGAGCATGTACATCTCGGTTCGCGAGACCAGGATGAATTCTGTAGATCAGATACGTTGCATAAGATTTACATAATAATGTCGTGATTTGTTGCTTTTCACAAGACTCTTGATGCCATTTGGAGGCGAGGGAGGGAAGAAAACACACACACGAACAAGCAAGAAAATCCGCCGGGGAAATTACCCAGCGCAAGCCGCACCGAAATGAAGATTTGTGCAAATCCCATTCATTCCAATGGGGACACACACAAAAAGCGGTGCCCCCGAGATAATGTTGTCATGTGGAAGTTGCCTGGGAGGTCTTGGAGGAGGAGGCATCAAGAATCTGCCTTCAACATGCAGGCAGGATATTCGGTTCCCCGGTCTCATTTCTCAGGGTTTCTTTTGGCTGCTGTACTAATTTTTCCCTTCCAAATTTCTTGTACAACACAGACCAGAAAACTGCTCTGTAAGATGGATGGATGGATGGATGGATGGATGGATGGACAGACAGCTCGACAGATAGGTCGGGATGGATGGACAACTAGATGGATAGGTGGGTGGGTGGGTGGGTGGGTGGATGGATGGATGGATGGATGGATGGATGGACGGACGAACGGACAGCTAGCTAGATGAATAGGTGGATGGATGGATGGATGGATGGATGGACAGATGGACAGATAGATATGGTTGGATGGATGGATGGATGGATGGATGGAGTGGTTAGGAGCATAGCTGTTGGTGTGACCTTGGGCAAGCCACATTTGTCCCAGAGCTGTTCTCTCACGAGCAGTTCTCGAAAGAGCTCTCTCAGCCCCACCTACCTCACAGGGTGTCTGTTGTGGGGAGGGGAAGGGAAAGGAGATTGTAAGCCGCTCTCAGACTCCTTTTGGTAGTGAAGGGTGGGGTATAAATGCAATCTCTTCTTCTTCTTCTTCTTCTTTCAGAGTTGTTCTCTCAAGAGCAGTCCTCAGAAGAGCTCTCTCAGCCCCCCCCCCCACCTCACAGGGTGTCTTTTGTGGGAAGGGGAAGGGAAAGGAGATTGTAAGCCACTCTGAGGTTCCTTCAGGTAGTGAAGGGTGGGGTGTCAATCCAATCTCCTCCTCTTCTTCTTATTCTTCATAGATAGACGGACAGATTGATAGATCTATGGTGTGGCCTCCTTTGGGACACTTTGTGTAGTTCTGGTCATGGTGTCTCAAAAAGGACATCGCAGAGCTGGAAAAAGTACAGAGGAGGGCAACCAAGATGATGAGGGGGTTGGAGCACCTTCCCCATCAGGAAAGGCTGAAGAATCTGGGACTTTTCAGTTCAGAAAAGAGATGACTGAGGGGGGACATGATCAGTGTTTCCTCTAAGCTGAGCTAGACTGAGGGAAACCTCCACATCCAGAGGCACTAAGCCCCCGAATCCCAGAAACAGGAGGCAACATCGGGGGAAGGCCTCGGCCTCTCTGCCCTGTTGTTGGCCCTCCAGAGGAACTGGTTGGCCACTGTGTGAGACAGGATGCTGGACTAGATGGACCACAGGTCTGATTCAGCAGGGCCCTTCTGATGTTCTTATGAAGGCCTCGGCCTCTCTGCCCTGTCCTTGGCCCTCCAGAGGAACCGGTTGGCCACTGTGTGAGACAGGAGACTAGACTAGATATACCACTGGTCTGATCCAGCAGGGCTCTTCTGATGTTCTTATGAAGGCCTCAGCCTCTATGCTCTGTTGTTGGCCCTCCAGAGGAACTGGTTGGCCACTGTGTGAGACAGGAGGCTGGACTAGATGGACCATTTGTCTGATCCAGCAGGGCTCTTCTGATGTTCTTATCTGGAGATCAGTTGTAATTCCAATTCTCCAGGCCCCACCTGGAGAGTGGCAACCCTTGAATGGGCTGCCAGGTTGAAGTAAGGGCTGCCTCTACTCACATTCATTTCTGAACAGCAGTGTTAATTCTCTACTCCTTGTGGCGGGCGAGGGGCTTACTTGGTTTTCATGGTGCTGTTTTTAATATGGGTTTTCATCTGATTGATTTTATTGCAAGCTGCTTTGAGCAAACAAAGAAAAGTGCCATAAGAAATTTGCCCAACCAGGCTTCTGATTGGCTGCTGGCTGTTTGATTGACTGTGCAAATGTTCAGAAATGCAGCACATGTTTTTAAATTATTGAACCTGAGCTGTGTCAGCCATTTTGTGGCTGGCTACGCCTCCCATGGCAGCGATTTTGTAGCTGGCTTCGCCTCCTGTAGCAGCAGTTTTGTGGCTGGCTCCGCCTCCTGTGGCAGCGATTTTGTGGTTGGCTCCGCCTCCTGCGGCAGTGATTTTGTGCTGCCTCTGCCGTCTGTGGCAGCGATTTTGTGGCTGGCTCTGCCTCCCATGGCAGTGATTTTGTGGCTGGCTCCACCTCCCGTGGCAGTGATCTTGTGGGTGGCTCTACCTTCCATGGCAGTAATTTTGTGGCTGGCTCCGCCTCCCATGGCAGTGATATTGTGGCTGGCTCCGCCTCCTGTGGCAGCAATTTTGTGGCTGGCTTCACCTTCCATGGCAGTGATTTTGTGGTTGGCTCCACCTCCTATGGCAGCCATTTTGTGGCTGGCTCTGCCTCCCGTGGCAGCAATTTTGTGGCTAGCTCTGCCTCCCATGGCAGCAATTTTGTGACTGGCTCCACGTTGCATGGCAGCCATTTTGTGGCTGGTTCCACCTCCCGTGGCAGCCATTTTGTGGCTGGCTCCGCCTCCTGTGGCAGCCATTTAGTGGCTGGCTCAGCCTCCCGTGGCAGCAATTTTGTGGCTGGCTCTGCCTCCCATGGCAGTGATGTTGTGGCTGGCTCCGACTCCCATGGCAACCATTTTGTGGTTGGCTCCGCCTCCTGCGGCAGGCATTTTGTGGCAGCCATTTTGTTTCTGCACCCACCGCCCTGTGTCAGAATTCCCAAGTTGCCTGCAAACTCAAAAAGATTGAGGAGCCCTGTACTAAATAAACATAGTTCACCTACAATATTGGCTGTGGCTCAATGATTTAGCATCTTCTTGGCATGCGGAAGATTTCCAGGCTCAATCCCTGGTGTGTTTGGGGGGCATGAAACAGCCTAACTTTGCTTCAGTCCCTTACACACAGGTACCTTTGTTGACCCACTTACTGAATGTGGATCGCAGCCATTTTAAATTTTCATGTTGCTTTTTAAGTCAGATTTTGCATCGGGGGGGAGGAGGTTGGGGTTGACGCTGGCTCTCGCGATCTTTGCTAGAAATCTGTCGTGTATATTGCAGTCGATTCCTCTTTCCCCAGGCTTTCTAGCAAAACGTATGGAGGAAAGATCGTTGTGGACAGAAGGTCTTTCCTAGGCGACTCGTCATCTCCTGTCAAGCGTACCGAGGACTCGCGTAGATTGCAGCTGTTTTCTTAAAGGAAAGAGTGAACATATGACACTGCCTTCTGCTGAATCCCTCCAGCTCAGGATTGGAGAGAGCATCCTTTTGGCTCAGTGGCAGAGCATCCGCTTGGCATGTGGAAGGTCCCGGGTTCAGTCCCTCGCACTCTCCAGCTAAAAAGGACTAGAGGGTACATAAGGGAACGCAAGAGAAGCCAATGTTGGATCAGGCCAATGGCCCATTGGCTCCCGAGCAAACTCATTTATGCAGCAGCCAAATCACTCGCTCACAACTTTAATGCCAGGAGCTCACAACGTAGAATTTTTGCTCCCAAGACTCCACTGCTTAGAGGGAGCATTGATCTCGGGGGTTTCGTTTCAAGAGATGTAGACTCTGGCAAGAAAGCCAGTATGGTGGAGTGGTTAAGAATGTCGGACTAGGAGACCCAGGTTGGAATCACCACTCGTGCCGTGGAAGTTTGCTGGGTGACCTTGGGCCAGTCACATGCTTTCAGCCTGGCCTACCTCACTGGGTTGCTGTGTGCATCAAACGGAGGAGAGGAGAATGAGGCAAGCCACTTTGGGTATAAACTCTATGGTTTCCCCTCGAATTTGAGAGGTCCCGCCCCCAGCGTGCCCAACGCGGTGACGTCACTTCTGGGTCGAAAGGGGCGGCCGCCAATGCGATGCCTGAACATCGCAGGACGACGGAGCTGGCCGGACGCCAAACCTCAGCCCGCCGGTGGGTGCAGGCGGAGGCCGCGCGAGCCCCAACGGCTGCTACAACCCGTTGTATTGCTCTACAATGGACCTTGCTCCTAGTATTAAATAAATGAAATAATTTCAGCAATCCGTACCCCGGCAATCATTGGCCTTCATGCGATCAGACGTTCAGCGGGGTGTTCTCAAAGGCTGGATGAAGGGTTTCGGTTTACCGGGGAGCCTTATTCGAAAAGAGGGGATGTCTTCAGAGATTTCTGTAACTTGGTATCCTGTTGTGCGGCAACAAGCTCTCCCCCCAGGCTCTTCGCCCGACAGTATTGCTTGTCGTTTCAACGTACTAACAGGCCACTTCATTAAATGCTAAATGAATCCCACTGGCCCACTGATGAATAAATAACTCGCTTGCAGATTCAGCTAGCCGGGTCTGGAAACGCCGTGGAGCCTGAAGCGAAGCGCCGATCAGAGGCCCCAAACAGCCACGTGGCTTGCTATAATTACCACTCTGTCAGTTGCCCAGGAACTTTCTGGAGATTGTAACTCTGCATGCAAGAGGATCTGGGAGGGAAAGGGTTAAGAGAATTCTCTCACTGGGGTCCACTTGGCCCCACGCTTGCATGGGTTAGATGGTGAGCCTCTTGCTTGTCTTCTGTTTTTTATCGTATACAGGACCTCGTCTTCTCCTTCTCCTTCTTCTTGTCTTACCTGGGCTTGGAGCTGTATCAAGTTAACCTTTTTTTGAAGCTGATCTGTTCACAATAAGTTAAATGTTCCTACGTGGATACGTCACGTCAGATGTGCTTCTGTTTTTTGGATGTAAAATTTCTTTCTCATGTTCCCATTGGAGTTGGGTCATCTTTGCAATTGGTTCGAGCCGCATTTTCCCTTCACCGGGAAACATGGAAGATCGGAGATACCGTGTGAAGCATCTGTGCTTCCAAGTCAAATGATTTTGTTTTACGTTGAACTCAATAGAACGGACTACAGATGTTGGGGGTGGGAGCACTCTTGCTTTTGGGGGGCGAGTGGGGACTTTCGAACAGCCCAAGAGAAAGATCAGCGGAGACGTGTTGGCAGACAATGCTCCCTCTATGCTGTGGAGTCCTGTGAGCAAAAAGTGGCTGCTTTGGAGGATGAGCTCTATGGCAATATACCCTGCTGAGGTCCCTCCCCTCCTCAAACCCCGCCCTCCCCAGGCTCCACCCCCAAAATCTCGCATTATTTCCCAGCCCAGAGCCGGCGACCCTATTGGTGAGGCGATGTGAGTTCATCTGTCCTATATTTTGGAAAGCGGAGTGATTTCCAATGCCAAATTACTTTAGCAGGGAAATGGCAATAGCAGGCGTGATTGGATTAGGTGTGATATGCAGAGGGGAAGTAGCCATGGAGAAATGAGCATTGGCAACGAGGCAGGAAACCTAGGTCTCGATTCAGTCCAGGAGGATGCACTGCCTTGAGCTTTGTTACCAGTTGCTATTCAGCAGTCTCTCTTTCTAATCTCCCTTTGAAATTCCTTTGTAAGAGAACCACTGTTTCATCTTTTGGTAAGGTGCCTTGAGGATTGTTTGACCAAAGAACAAGGTACAGCTTTTTCAAATGAAGAGAGTGTGTGAACATATGACACTACCTATTATACTGAATTAGACCCTTGGCTCATCAAAGTCAGTCTCTTGTCTACTCAAACTGTCAGCAGCTCTCCAGGTTCTCAGGCTGAGGCCTTTCACATCCCCGACTTCCTGGTCCTTTGAAATGGAGATGCCGGGGATTGAACCGGGGACCTCCTGCGTGCCAAGCTGATGCCGGGCTAGCTATAATAGTTTTGGAGAAAGAGAGCCCTTCCTGTGAATCGGGCAGCATTTGTTGAAGAAGAATGCATACCCTTTCAAGTCGAACAGCATGTTTCGTCTCTGACTTGGCCAGCTGAAAAAGAATGTATACACTTTTTGAACAGCCTGTTTCATCTCTGTCTTGGCCAGTTTATTTGCCATTCAGAAGCCCATTTCTTTGAACCGACGAAGCTGCCTTCTACCGAATCAGACCACTGGACCTTCAAGGTCAGTCTCTGCCACTCGGATTGCCATCGGCTCTCCAGGGTCTCAAGGCTGAGGTCTTCCAGATCACCTCCTGCCTGGTCCTTTTAACTGGAGATGCCGGGGATTGAACCGGGGACCTTCTGCATGCCAAGCAGAGGCTCTTCCACTGAGCCACAGCCCCTCTTTACAGCTCTCCAGGGTCTCAGGCAGAGGTCTTTGCCATCACCTCCTGCCTGGTCCTTTTAACCGGAGATGCCGGGGATTGAACCGGGGACCTTCTGCATGCCAAGCAGAGGCTCTGCCACCGAGCCAGGGTCTCAGGTCAAGGTCTTTCCCATCCCCTCCTGCCTGGTCCTTTTAACTGGAGATGCCGGGAATTGAACCAGGGACCTTCTGCATGCCAAGCAGAGGCTCTTCCACTGAGCCACAGCCCCTCCCTTCCTTGAACTCGAAGGAGATTGTGTCCCTTGTACCTGCTGCGTATCCCAGATTCTCCAAGAAGCAACAGCCGCAGACTATAGCAATGAGGCCCCAACCTTGGACAGACGCTGGGTGTTTTGAATCCTTCAAAACGTTTTCTTTGACTAATACTAATAGGAGAGCTCAGGGCCCTTGTGTCATTTTCTCATGGTCTGGTGCTTGTTTCCTGTGAGGGTTCTCTTTTTTGCATTTGTTCGAGAGTGCTGTTACCGCCTCGGGTTTTATTGCCAAACAATCGTTTCGGAGTGTTCCCCGTTTACAGCAGGTGGAAATAAAACGGGAGTCAATGAAGTCTGCTCCCCCTCTTAAAGGGATTAGAACCACGGCATAATGGAACAGTTCAGGAGGGCACTTTTAAAAGAGAATGCAATTGTCGTCTATTGTGAGATCGGTTTGTATAGAGCCTCCAGCTTTGCCTGTATTGTCTCCTGCCTTTGTAATCCCCTTTCTTATGGTTTGTGAGATGTCGTGCTCTAGAGCCGGGGTCTCCAACAGGGTGCCCTTGGGCACCAGCTGATGCCTTTTCTGGTGCCAACCAAGAATTTTTAGAAAGTGGGCGGGGCAAGGAGGGGCTGTTGCTAAGCAAGACCACTGGAGAGTGGTTCCTCACTGTGTGACTGAAGCTAAGCTATGGCAGCCATTTTGTGGCTGACTCCACCTCCCATGGCAGCCATTTTGTAGCGGGCTCCGCCTCCCACAGCAGCCATTTTGTAGCTGGCTCCACCCCCTGCAACAGCCATTTTGTGGCTGGCTCCACTTCCTGTGGCAGCCATTTTGTGGCTGGTTCCACCTCCTGTGGCAGCCATTTTGTGGCTGGCTCCACCCCCCCATGGAACCCATTTTGTGGCTGGCTCCGCCTCCTACGACACGCATTTTGTGGCTGGCTCCGCCTCCCCTGGCAGCCATCTTGTTCAGATCAGAGATCAGTTCTCCTGGAGGAAATGGCTGCTTTGGAGAATGGATTCTACGGCATTGTACCGTCTTGAGCCCCCCGCCCTCCCCAGGCTCCACCCCCAAAATCTCCAGGTATTTTCCAACATGGAGCTGGCCGACCGAGGCTTTGCCCCAGACGCCAACCTATAACTCTTCAGTTTCTGTTCTTAATTTTGATTTCTGCTGGTCGCAGTCTACACTTGAAGTGCTTTGCGGTTGTACCTCTTCTTAAAAAGCAACCGTTTCTTTGCCTCTTGATGTTAGGGTCGGGTTTTTCTTCATCTTCTTGCCAGAAAAACCTGTCACTGAGGAGCAGGGAGGGGCTCTCTCTGCCTTCTAAAAAGCTAAGGAGCAACGGGGGGGGCTTGCTTTGTACAGTCGGCTGCAGTGCAATTATTCCCGTCCGCCTGTAGGCACCCTGCCCTTTCTCCGGCCGTAATGCGGATGAACTTGGTCGTTGCCTATGGTAGCAAGCATCCATCTGTACGTCACCGACCCAGCCTGCCCGCCCCATGTTGAGGAACCGGTCCCTGTGGAAGTCGTTAGCCTGAATGGATTGCACTGCCTTAAAAAACCATTTCCAAATCGGAAGCGCAGTACATTTCCAAATATCCATCCAAACTGTTTTTGGACTGTTCTCTGTCGCCTGGAGATCGGATTGTAGTTCCAGGAGAGCTCCAGGCCCACCTGGATGGAGGCAGCCCTACAAACAGGAGGTGGTGGCGGCTACAAGCATGGACGGCTTCAAGAGGGGAGTTAGATAAACATATGGAGCAGAGGTCCATCAGTGGCTATTAGCCACAAGGTATAGATAGGGACTCTCAGTCTGGGGCAGGTGATGCTCTGTATTCTTGGTGCTTTGGGGGGGGGGGGCAACAGTTGGAGGGCTTCTGGTGTCCTGGCCCCACTGCTGGACCTCCTGAGGGCACCTGGTGTTTTTGGCCACTGTGTCACACAGAGTGTTGGACTGGATGGGCCCCTGGCCTGATCCAACATTGGCTTTTCTTATGTTATGCTCTTATGTTGGATCAAAAGGCCATGATCTAAAGCGGGTGCAGTCCACTTCTGGGCACAGAGCTGGGGTTGGAGGGGGAGGTATTTGTGGATTTCCTGCCTTGTACAGGGGGTTGGACTAGATGACCCTGGAGGTCCCTCCCAACTTTATGATTCTGAGTGGGTTCTGGATCAAATCAATCCTGGACTCCCCCCAGAAGCTAAAACGACCAAACCGAGGCTATCGTACTTCAGTCACCCCATGAGTAGTCAAGAGCAACGCTCCCTCTAAGCTGTGGAGTCTTGTGAGCCAAAATTCTACTTTGTGAGCCACTGGCATTAAAATTGTGAGCGAGCGATCTGGCTACTGGATAGATTCGTTCAGGGGTCCGTTGGGGCCGGAGCGAAGCTCCGCCAGCTCAGGAGGGGCAGTAGGGCAGCCACAGGCCGAATCGGCCCACCACCGAATTGCCGCCGAAATTCAGTGGCAACTTTAAAAGCGACTGGCGGGGGGGGGGGGTTGAGGGAGAGGCTCCAAACTTGCAGGGTTGCTGCTGGGGCCTCTCCTCGAAATACCCACCAAGTTTCAAGAAGATTGGACCAGGGGGTCCAATTCTACGGGCCCCCAAACAGGTTGCCCCCATTCCCTCCATTGTTCTCTATGGTAGGGAAAAAGTAACATTTCCCGCCATGTGCCCAGATAAAAAATGGTATACTTAGAAAATTTATATGCCACCTTGAGCAAGTCTCTGGAAAAGCAGCATACAGTCATAAAGGGAACAATGAAAAAATTATCAATATTAAAACAAAACATTAAAAACAATAAAGACCCTAGCAGGGCTTTCCCCGGGGCGCTGCGCCTCTGCACTGCTCGGGGAAGCCGAGGAGGGGGCGGGGCTTGGACATGTGCTCGCGTCCTGGGCTCCTCACTCCCGGAGCTGCGCTCCTGTGCGCTCCCGCTCCAACGGACCCCTGCTTCTAGCAATGTTTTTTCTCCCCAAGCTTCTGTTGTTGTGTGCATGAGCAATCCTGTGTTGAATAAGTTTTTAAAAAAAAAAGAGAGAGAGAGCCAGTTTGGTGTGGTGGTTAAGTGCCCGGCGAAATAAATGTTGGGATCGTTTTGTGATGGACAAGATAGCAGACAACATAGAAGGCCGCTTGTCAAAAAGCAAGAAAACTCATTTATCTTTTGTCGACAAATGGTTCTCTTTTATTCAATACATGGCAGAGAGTAACATCATTCCTTCTAACCCATATTATATTGAATGGCTTTATTTTTAATTACTTACCGAGATCTGAGCACCCACTCTTTCGTCTTTACACTTCTATCGGTTTTACACTTCTATATCACTAGTAAAAATATAGTAGACAGCAGAGTTTATAAGGTTATTATGCATGTACAGTGTTGATAGGTTTATGAATTGTATTATGAAAGCTTGTTTAATCTTATTTTTCTTTGTGGAAAATGTTTCTTGTACCTTGTTTATAACATTGTTATCTCTTTCAATAAAAAAAAATACTCCCAAATAAGTGTGCGGACTCTAATCTGGGAGAACCGGGCTTGATTCCCCACTCCTCCGTTTGCACCTGCTGGATGACCTTGGGCAAGCCATAGCTCTGGCACAGCTGTTCTCTCAAGGACAGTTGTCTCAGAGCTCTCTCAGCCCCACCTATCTCACAGGGTGTCTGTTGTGGGGAGGGGAAGGGAAAGGAGTTTGTAAGCTGCTCTGAGACTCCGAGTGAGGGGCAGGATATAAATCCTATTATTATTATTGTTGTTGTTGTTTTTATTATTACTATTATTATTATTATTATTTCATATTTTTATCCCACCCTCCACACAAGCGGGCAATCTCTTCTCTTCTTCTAAGTTCAGTGTATAAACAATATAGACTCCAGCACTCGGTTGTACGTCGCCGGTTAATTTGGTTCACTGTTGGGGTGGGCGGAAACCTGGAAAAAGGAGGGAGTACAACAAGTCCCAGCAGGAGCGGTGATTCGGCCATGTGCATATGCGCATGCACAAAGCCAATTTAAAAAAAACAAAACAAGCCACACCGCTGCATGGGTGGCACAGCTATCTGGACAGTGCCCGGAGCCTCGTCACGTGATGAAAGCTGTTCCACAAGATATGTGTGATCATCCCAACCCGGAAAAAATATATTCCTGATCAAATCTATAGTGGGAACAACTCAGGATAAGCTTGCCGTGTGATCACACCCTGAGAGGAGTTCACACTGCTCAAGGGGTTTCGATTTGTCCTCGTGGTTGGGCTGCCAGCTCTGGTGTCAGAAATACCTGGAGATTTGAGGGTGGAGCCTGGGGAGGGCAGGGTTTAGGGAGGGGAGGGGCATCGGCAGGGTACAACCTCCAATCAGCATAAAACCTCCAATTCCCCTGATTCCTTAACAAAGAAGACAAAGTTTAAACGTTGGGACCACATCTGAAGCGAAGTAACAAGATAAGGTAACGGAAAAAAAGTTTTTGCCTTACCATTACCACGTTTTGAAAGACGAAAAGCAGATCGGGTGAAGCAATAGACTGTTGCAGATTGGATGAGTGCAGTTTTGAAACGTTAAAAAGCTGAATTTGAACTTAAAAAGCCAAAAAAACAAGTTGTTTAACATTCCTGCGGTTAAGAAGAGTTGGGAGGGGGAGCCAAGCATCGCAAGACAAAGAGGGGAGGAGGGAAGCAAGCATCGCGAGACCAAGCTGTGAGGATTGAGACAGGAAGTGACGGCTTGAGGAGCAGACAAGAAGGGAAAAGGAGAAGAACCGGAAGAGAGCAAAGGGGACTGTAAAAACTGCCGGACCAAAAGATCTACAACAGGAAGTGACGTGCGGAGAGCAGACAAGTAAGCAAGAGGAAGGGACAGAAAGGAAACTACGGCAAGCCAGAAGCAAGGTAAATAAACTGTAACCTTTGACACGAACCATAGAGGAGTTGCACCCGCCATTTTGGATTTATAAAATTTTTAAACATTAATATCTCAAAAACTACATAACTTAGAAGGCTAAAACCAGTGGAATTTGAACTGGCAAGACATGCTTGTCTGAATATACTAATTGGTGACTGATTTGGAAAATAAGAAAAGTGACAAGACGGACCGAGAAATATTCTTTTGGTGTAGTGGTTAAGTGCGCGGTGTAGTGGTTTGGTGTAGTGGTTAAGTGCACGGACTCTAATCTGGGAGAACCGGGTTTGATTCCCCACTCCTCCACTTGCACCTGCTGGATGACCTTGGGCAAGCCATAGTTCTGTCAGAGCTGCTCTTGAAAAAGGGCAGTTTCTGTCAGAGCTCTCTCAGCCCCACCACCCTCCCAGGGTGTCTGTTGTGGGGAGGGAAAGGGAAAGGAGTTTGTAAGCCGCTCTGAGACTCCAAGTGAATGAAGGGCGGGATATAAATCCAATCTCTTCTCTTCTTCTTCTTTTCTTTTCTTGTTGGTTTAGTTATTCTTATTTAAAAAGTTTAAAATTCACATACATACCGGGGGAAAGGAAATAGAAGAAGAAGAAAATAAGAAGAGATTGGATTTATACCCTGCCTGTCACTACCTGAAGGAGTCTCAGAGCGGCTTACAATCTCCTTTCCCTCCCCCTCCCCACAAGGGACATCCTGTGAGGTAGGTGGACTACTACTACTCTCGAGGACTACTGGTGACAGAACTGCTCTGAGAGAACTTGTGACTGACCAAGTTCACCCCAGCAGCTGCATGTGAAGGAGTGGGGAATCAAACCCGGTTCTCTCAGATTAGAGTCCGCACTCCTAACCACTACACCAAACTAAGTAAAGGACACAGCATCTCAAAATTGTTTCATTAGATAACAGCAGGGGTCCGTTGGAGCGGGAGCGCACAGGAGCGCAGCTCCGGGAGTGAGGAGCCCAGGGGGCGGGCACATGACCAAGCCCCACCCCCTCCTCGGCTTCCCCGAACAGTGCAGAGGCGCAGTGCCCCGGGGAAAGCCCTGCTAGGGTCTATTGTTTTCAATGTTTTGTTTTAATATTGATCATTTTATCATTGTTCCCTTTATGACTGTGTGCTGCTTTTCCAGAGACTTGCTCAAGGTGGCATATAATTTTCTAAGTATACCATTTTTTATCTGGGCACATGGCACACAAGTACTGGAGAAATTTCACCAACCCTTCAGCAGCTTCCACCTTATCAGTTTGGTGTAGTGGTCAGGAGTTGGACTCTAATCTGGGAGAACCGGGTTTGATTCCCCACTCCTCCACATGCAGCTGCTGGTGTGACCTTGGGCCAGTCACAAGTTCTCTCAGAGCTGTTCTCTCATGAGCAGTTCTCAAAAGACCTCTCTCAGCCCCACCTACCTCACAGGGTGTCTTGTTGTGGGAAGGGGAAGGGATGGGTGGTGCACATGTCCTGGGTATCTCAAGTCTACTTGAAACCTGGTGGTTTCAAGGGAGCAGGAAGAGAATGAGGGTGTGTTCTTTACGCTTATTTTTACTGCACAAAGTATTGGATGGGGAAGGAAACGGAGGAAGAGCAGGTCAGTTTCACTCAGCTGTGGAGTGGAGCCTGAGGGGTGGGTGTTGCCTTCTGACACATTTCCGGTATGTTAGGGGGTGTGGCACATGCAAATGAGTTATGCTAATGAGCTCCTGCACCTCTTTTTCTACGAAATGACCCCTGGATAACAGCGACAGTGTAGGATCAGCAACACATCTAAGATGAATGCCCGTGGTATGGGAGGGAGGAGGAAGAATAAATGTTCTTGAAGCTCCCACGAGACTGCGGTTCCGTAACCCTTCTGCAATTCACGGTTCCTTGGAAAGGAAACCTCATGGGTTGCAAAATTTAAAAATGAAGAGAAATGAAAGTCCCTCACCACATCGCCTTTGCCAAAATGCATATATCCCTCGTTGGGTTTTTTTAATGGACACAAAGGGTTAGTTTTGAAGGGCTTCCTGTTGCTATGTTTCTATTGTCCAGGGTTGCCAACCTCCAGGTGGGGCCTAGCAATCGCCTGAAATTACAGCTGATCTCCAGACGACCAAGATCCGCTGCCCTGGAGAAAATGGCTGCTTTGGAGGGTAGCGTCTATGGCATTTTACCATGCTGAGGCCACTCCCCTCTGCTCCCCAAGCTCCGCCCACCCCAGGCTCCACCCAGGTGTAGTGGTTAGGAGCAGCAGATTCTAATCTGGGAGAACCAAGTTGTATTCCCTGCTCCTCCACATGCAGCTGCTGGTGCGACCTTGGGTCAGTCACAAGTTCTCTCAGAGCTGTTCTCTCAAGGACAGTCCTGGAAAGAGCTCTCTCAGACCCACGACCCTCACAGGGTGTCTGTTGTAAGGAAAGGAAGGGAAAGGAGTTTGAAAGCTGCTCTGAGACTCCAAGTGAACGGTGGGGTATAAATCCAATCTCTTCTCTTCCTCACCGTCTCCAGGTATTTCCCAACCTAGAGCTGTACACCGTTGCTGAGGTCCCCGCCCCTTCCCCAAGCTCCACCTCCCAATCGCCTGGAATGTCTCAGGTCAGAGTTGGCAGTCCTAATTTGGTCACGCATGGCTGTCCTTTCCCCCAGAATTTCTGCATTGTTGAAAAGTCTGCAACCCTGGGTTTCGAAATCGTTTCCTCGTGTGCTGTGGTCTCCGACTTCCCTTATGTTTGCAGTGGAACCTTCCTTCTCTCTCACTCTTGAGTTCTCCTTTCTGAAGTCCTGTGAAATTTGGTTGGAGTCAAAGTGAAATGTGAGATTAAAAAGCTGATGGATCCTAATAAGGATGGCGCTAGAGGAATCCACTCGTCCCTCGTTCTATCGGCCGCCATTATAGAAAGACCAGGCAATGGGGACCTGAATGACATTAGTGAAAGGAGCACGGACTCTAATCTGGGTGAACCAGGTTTGATTCCCCACACCTCTACGTGCAGCTGCTGGGTGACCTTGGGTCAGTCACAAGTAATGCTCCCTCTAAGCTGTGGAGTCTTGTGAGCAAAAATTCTACTTTGTGAGCTACTGGCATTAGAAGGAGAAGGAGAAGAAGAAGAAGAAGAAGAGGTTAGATTTATATCCCGCCCTTCACTCACTTGGAGTCTCAGAGCGGCTTACAAACTCCTTTCCCCTCCCCTCCCCACAACAGGCACCCTGTGAGGTAGGTGGGGCTGAGAGAGCTCTTTCCCAAGCTGTCCTTGAGAGAACAGCTGGTACAGAGCTATGGCTTGCCCAAGGTCATCCAAGCCAGGTGGAAGTGGCAGAGTGGGGAATCAAACCTGGTTCTCCCAGATTAGAGTCCGCGCACCTAACCACTACACCAAACTGGAAAGGGTAGCCTTAAAGTTGTGAGTGAGCCATTTGGCTACTGCATAAATTAGTTTGCTCTGGAGCCAGCCTTCCTGAGCTCAGACAAAATCTGTGAGCTGGGGGCTAAAAAACTGTGTGCTAGCTCACACTAACTCAGCTCAGAGGGAACACTGGCCACAAGTTCTTTCAGAGCTGTTCTCTCTTTAAAAAGAATGTTTTATTGCTTTTCTACAAACATTCAAGGGAAAAGAAATATAAGGGAAGCTAAGACGAACCAATTTAAAAAAAAAGTGAAACAAGGATCATATTATGCAAAAAAAAAACCCGTATTTTTCGCTCCATGAGACGCACCTGATCATAAGATGCACCTTGTTTTTAGAGGAGGAAAACAGGAAAAAATGAAACAGAAAGAAAGAGAGAGAGAGAGAGATAAAGGAAGGAAGGAAGGAGGAGAGAGAGAGAGAAAGGAAGGAAGAAAGGTGGGGACAGAGAGAGGGACAGAAAGACAGACAGATAGACAGAAAAAAGGAAAGGAAAGAAGGAAGGAAGAAAGATGGAGAAAGGAAAGAAGAGAGACGTCAGCATGCCATGCAAAACCAGGCCTTTCTCTGCAAAGTAGCCACGGAGCTTAATCTGTGGGCGGGGCTTTCTGCTGCTGGCTGTCTTAAAGGGGAAAAGCACTTAAAGGGAAAGAGTACTTAGCCTGGTGGGGTTTTTCCTGCCGTTTCCCTTCTAAGTCTTAACAGCTCAGGCCCAGCAGGGAGGGGCGGGGAAGGCTGGGATGCCCGCCTGAATGGCGTTCCCCTGCGTTCCTGCTGAAGAAGGAGCCCTGTTACAGGTAAGAAAAGCTCCATATTCGCTCCATAAGACGCACACACTTTCCCCCCCACTTTTTTGGGGAGGAAAAGTGCGTCTTATGGAGCGAAAAATACGGTACATTTGTCAGTCCTACAGTTTAGAAGTGATAGTAAAAAACATAAGATGATACTGTTATTACTAATATAAAGCTATTTTAAGCCAAGTTTTGGATACATTATAGAAGAAGAGAAGAGATTGGATTTATACCCCGCCCTCCACTCCCCAAGGGAGTCTCAGAGCGGCTTACAAACTCCTTTTCCCTTCCCCTCCCCACAACAGACACCCTGTGAGGTAGGTGGGGCTGAGAGAGCTCTTTCCCAAGCTGTCCTTGAGGGAACAGCTGGTACAGAGCTATGGCTTGCCCAAGGTCATCCAGCCAGGTGCAAGTGGAGAAGTGGGGAATCAAACCCGGTTCTCCCAGATTAGAGTCCGCGCACTTAACCACTACACCAAACTGGCTCTCTTATAGTCAGCATTCTTTAACATTTGAGCTTTCAAAGTTCTAAAACATTACAATACTGTTATTATCTGCTGTGTGTGTTTTTATCATAAATCAGCTTGACTTTGAGAGTTTTAGGAGCTTCTGTTGTTCTCTCAAAGGCAGTTCTCGGATGAGCTCTCTCAGCCCCACCTAGCTCACAGGGTAGGGAAAGGAGATTGTAAACCGCTCTGAGACTCCTTTGGGTAGTGAAGGGCAGGGTATAAATACAATCTTCTAAAGAAAAATGTGTGTTTTGAGTTGGTTTTAAATGCCTGAGCAGAAGGGCTGAGGCGGATCTCACGGGGAAGGGAGTTCACACCTCCGGGGCCACCATGCTGAAGGCCCTGCGGGGTTGACCCTGCCTAGCTTCTGAGATCTGACTTGATCAGGCTAGTCTGGCCATCCTGGTTACAGGATTATGAAAGTGTCTTTCAGTGTAACCAGGGCTTTTTTTTGTAGAAAAAGCCCAACAGGAACTTGTTAGCATAATAGGCCACACCCAACAGCAGAAACTCATTAGCATATTAGGCCACACCACTGACAGCACAGCTTATTAGCATGTTAGGCCACACCTCCATGTTACCAGAAGAGTGGTCATCCAGCCACACCCACCTTTTACTTCTTATTCTGTTTACCTTGTTTGTTGTCAAAACCCAGGGCTTTTTTTGTAGCAGGAATTAATTTGCATGTTAGGCCACATACTCCTAATGTAGCCAATCCTAATGAGTTTCTGCTGCCGGGTGTGGCCTATTATGCTAATGAGTTCCTGCTGGGTGTGGCCAACTCCGGAGCCAGCCGGAACTCCGTTCCTGCGCGTTCCTGCCCCAAAATAGCCCTGAGTGTAACAATCGTGATCTCCTGATTTCAGAGATAGCAATCTCCTGCCGGGGGGGGGAGGGCATTTTAATATATACCGTTGCCAGCCTCCAGGTGACACCTGGAGATCTCCTGCTATCACACTTGACCTCCAGCTGACCACGATCTGTCCCACTGAAGAAAATGGCTGCTTTGGAGGATGAACTGTATGGCATTCTGCTCCACTGAGATGCCTCCCCTCCCCAAACTCTCCCCAAATCTCCCCAAATCTCCCCAAATCTGCCAGATCTCCAGGTATTTCCCAACCCAGACCTGGGAACCCTAATTGACCCTGTTTAGCTTCTGAGATATGACACGATCAGTCTAGCATCCCATCCATTATGGGCAGTATTCATACACCTGTACTATAAACATACATTTTGTGCATGTGTAAAGTGCCATCTTGCCGCAGCTGATTTATGATGACCCCAGCAAGGGGCTTTCAAGGCAAGCGAGAAGCCTTGCAGTGTGCCATTGCCTTCCTCTGCGGAGCCGTCCTTGGTGGTCTCCCTTCCAAGTACCGACCCTGCTTAGCTTCTGAGATCTGATGAGAGCGGGCTATGCCAAGCTGCCTTCTCTTCCCAATAGGAAAATGTATGTAAGTGCCTTCAAGTCCCAGCTGACTTATAGAAACCCCAGCAAGGGGCTGTCACTCAAGGCAAGTGAGAAGCAGAGGTCGGTTGCCATCGCCTTCCTCTGCAGAGCCTTCCGTGGTGGTCTCCCTTCTAAGTACCGACCCTGCTTAGCTTCCAAACTACAGCAGCCCAAGCAAGGGCCTTTCTAGGCAAGTGAGAAGCAGGGGTGGTGTGCCATTGTCTTCCTCTGCAGAGCTTTCCTTGGTGGTCTCCCATCCAAGTATGAACCCTGCTTAGCTTCCAACTTACAGCCACCCCAGCACGGAGCTTTCAAGGCAAGGGAGAAGCAGAGGTGGTCTGCCATTGCCTTCCCCTGCAGAGCCTTCCTTGGTGGTCTCCCTTCCACATACCAACCCTGCTTAGCTTCCAACTTATGGCCACCCCAGCAAGGGGCTTCCAAGGTAAGTAAAAAGCAGAGGTGGTTTGCCATTGCCTTCCTCTGCAGAGCCTTCCTTGGTGGTCTCCCTTCCAAGTTCCGATCCTACTTAGCTTCTAACTTATGGCAACCTCAGTGAGGACCTTTGAAGGCAAGGGAGAAGCAGAGGTGGTTGACCATTGCCTCCCTCTGCAGAGCCTTCCTTGGTGGTCTGCCATACAAGTACCTACCTCGCTTAGCTTACAGCAACCCCAGCAAGGGGCTTTCTAGGCAAGTGAGAAGCAGAGGTAATTTGCCATCACATTTCTCTGCAGACCTTTCCTTGGAGGTCTCCCTTCCAAGTACTGACCCTGCTTAGCGTCTGAGATCTGACGATACCGGGCTCTACCAGGCCGCCTTCCCTCCAAACCTTATTAATATGATTGTGTTGTCATTTTGAAAACATCCAACAGTCCTTAGAAGCTGGATTCGTATTACGTCGGGCTTTTGTATTCTCCTCGGCTCGGGGCTGCCAAAACAGCAATACCCAACAATACAAAGGGATGGGAAATGATGTCCATATGCGCTCAATTATCGAGATAACAATCAGTGCCATGAGTATCAAAACACATTTGCAAGGCTTGGAGTGAAGATGAAGACGCATTTGTGTCAACTCCTTCCTATCATTTGCCAGCCGCAAATCAGTCCCCCCCCTGCAAGTTGGACCGACACTGGATCCATTAATAAAAAAGGGAAGATGTTTTCTTTGTGTTTGTGTGTTTTCCCTTCCCCAATAATAGCACGTCTAAACGAGCCAGGCCGTCGATCCTCTGCAAATAAATCAGTGTCGAAAATATAGGATTTTTCTTATCTCCCACTGAGGATCACGGAATGTATCCGTCGTGGTCTTTACAGAAGTGAGTGCCTTTTCTTGCTGCGCAATCCAGCCAAATCATCCGAATATTCCTCATAGCCACCGTGATACGTACAGCTGCTAAATCTGTATCTCAGAGTGAGGTATGATCCCTCCCGGGCAGATCTATCTTTCCCTGGGATAAAGCTCCACTTTTAACAGCCGACGTTGTAGCGCCAAGAAAATACTTTTATGAGAAACTGTTAAGTTGGAACGCTGTTTATCATTCTTAACAGCAAAGAGATCTGCTCGTCGGCGTTCTTGGCAGTTCGGAGCCTGCAGCAGAGGACAGTGAGAGACTGCCAACTTGACGAAAAAGGGTACTCTAGGGCAGGGGTCTCCGACATGGTACTCATGGGCACCACGGGGCCTGCCGACACCTTTCTTGGTGCCCACCGAATGCTTTTAGAAAGTGGGTGGGGGTGCAAAGATGGTGAGGGATCTGAAGACCAAGTCCTAGAAGGGAAGGCTGAAGGAGCTCTGGGTATGTTTAGCCTGGAGAAGAGACGACTGAGAGATGATGCGATCACCATCGTCAAGGACTTGAAGGGCTGTCAACTAGAGGATGGTGCAGAGTTGTTCTCTGTTGCCCCAGAAGGTCGGAGCAGAACCGACGAGTTGGAATTAAATCAGAAGAGTTCTCGTCTAAACATGAGGAAGAACTTCCTGACGGTTAGAGTGGGTTCCTCAGTGGAACGGGCTTCCTCGGGAGGTGGTGGGCTCTCCTTCCATGGAGGTTTTCAAGCAGAGGCTAGAAGGCCATCTGCTGATTCCATGAACTTTGGCAGGGAGGGCAGGAGCTGCCTCAGTGCTTAGTTCTCGTGGGCCTTTTGGTGTAGTGGTTAAGTGTGCGGACTCTAATCTGGGAGAACCGGGTTTGATTCCCCACTCCTCCACTTGCACCTGCTGGATGACCTTGGGCAAGCCATAGCTCTGTTCCAGCTGTTCTCTCAAGGACAGCTTGGGAAAGAGCTCTCTCAGCCCCACCTACCTCACAGGGTGTCTGTTGTGGGGAGGGGAAGGGAAAGGAGTTTGTAAGCCGCTCTGAGACTCTTAAGTGAGTGAAGGGCGGGATATAAATCCAATCTCTTCTCTTCTTCTTCTCTTCTTTCTTACACGCCCAGGGAAATGCTGGTCACCACTTTGGGGTCAGGAAGCCATTTTTCTCTGGAGATTCTGAAGGGGGTTTTTTGGTCATGGTCCCTTTCTCACAAGACGAGAACTCGCGGGCACTCCATGAAATTGCTGAGTAGTCGGGTTAGAACAGATAAAAGGAAGTCCTTCTTCACCCAAAGAGTGATGAACACACATGGAATTCACTGCCACAGGAGGTGACGGCGGCTACAAGCACGGATGGCTTCAAGAGGGAATTGGATAAACACATGGAGCAGAGGTCCATCAGTGGCTATTAGCCACCAATCGGAACTCTCAGTCTGGGGCAAGTGATGCTCTGTATTCTTGGTGCTTGGGGGAGGGGGGAACGTGGGAGGGCTTCTAGCGTCCTGGCCCCACTGCTGGACCTCCTGAGGACACCTGCTATTTTTGGCCACTGTGTGACAGAGTGTTGGACTGGATGGGCCACTGGCTTGATCCAACATTGGCCCTCCAGTCCCCAAACCCTGACCTCCCCAGCCTCTGCTCCCAAATCTCCAGGAATTTTCCCTAACCAGAGTTGGCAACCCTAGGACATTCACTGTCGCCGGTGAATAGGGCTAATGGGAAGCCCTGTGTGTTCTTCAGGGGCCTCTGCCGTCCTGACTTCTGGAGCAAGTCCACTAATAAAGCGGT
The DNA here is from genome assembly GCA_029233225.1 of Lepidodactylus listeri. Classification (NCBI taxonomy): domain Eukaryota; kingdom Metazoa; phylum Chordata; class Lepidosauria; order Squamata; family Gekkonidae; genus Lepidodactylus; species Lepidodactylus listeri. Next base: position 7,799,156 of record JARCFY010000002.1, read on the forward strand.
CTTCTTTCCTTTTTATATTTTCGGCCCTGTAAGGGGTTTAAAAGCTTTCGAGCCAAGAAGCCTTAATCTCGCCGTGGATCTGGTTGTACTTATTATAGAACAGCGGTGAGGCGGCAGACGTGTGTCAGCATTTCTGCTTCCTGGGTAGGCTGGAAATAGAAGGGGAACTTGAAGTTCCTCAATGTGCGCATGCGGAGTTTCTAAAGGGCTCCCTGAAGGGCATAAGGAGGACAATACAGACTTCAGCATTCTAATCCGACGTCAGGCCAAACCGTAACTGGGACCAACATACCTGAAGGACGGCCTACCGTCTTACAAACCTACTGGACCGCAACAGTCGTCTTCAGAGGTTCCGTTTCAGGCGCCCCCGTCTTCTGAGATGAAGCCAGCGGGCAAGCCAGGCCAGGGGCTTCTCGGTCATGGCCCCCAAACTCTGGAACTCTCTGCCCAGGAGGATTCATCTGTCCTGACGCGCACATGAAGCCTTATATGAAGGTGATTACAAATTGAGCTCCAGATGACCAAGGTCAGTTCTAGGCCCGTAGCCAGCATTTTGTGGCTTGTGGGACCAGTTTTTTCCCCGGTGGGTCAGAAGTTCTCAGTGCTGAAAGAAAAGCCGTTTAGCCAATAGAAAGCCGTGACCAGGATAGAGCTCTAAGTTACAAGCCGTCGACCACTTTAGATGATGGCTCTGAGCCGCTGCAACTTAATCACTTCTGCCAGCCTAAGCAACAATTCTGAGAAGAAGCCGGCGGGTGGGGGTGACGACTTCTACAGTTGAGAAAGCCCACACTTAGACAGGAAAATTCCCTTCAGGGAGACCCGTTCCCTGACACAGAGGTCAAAGGGATCCTAGAGGTCACCTACTCCAACCCCCTTGCTCAGTGCGGTAATTAGTCAACTACAACACCCTATTCTGCTTAAAGGAACACATGCCTTTTAAGAAATGTTTTAAAATGACTGGGGGGAAAACATTTACAGGAGAAATTCTTATGGGGCTGTGCCTTAAAGAAAGGGGGCAGAGCCCCCCAAAGCCCCCCATAGCTACAGACCTTGTTGGTTCCCCTGGAGAAAATGGTTGCTTTGTGGGGGGGGGGGGACTAGGTGGCATTATACTAGGATTGCCAGGTTCTTCTGGCCACTGGCAGGGGCTAGGCAGGGTAGATTAAGTCGGGAAACGCCTGGAGATTTGAGGGTGGAAACTGGGGAGGACAGGGACATCAGTGGGGTACAGTGCCACAGAGTCCACCCTCCAAAGCATCCATTTTCTCCAGGAGAACTGATGTCTGGGGATGAGTTGTAATTCTGGGGGATCCCCAAGTCCCACCTGGAAGTTGGGACCCCTGCATTATACCCTGCTGAGGTTCCTCCCCAAACCCTCCCCAGGCTCCACCCTAACCGAACCCCCAATCTCCAGGTATTTCTCAGGGACCTCAGTGGGGTATAATGCCATAGAGTCCACGGTCCCAAAGCAGCCCTTTTCTCCTGGGGAACTGATCCCCTTCATCTGGAGATCAGCTGTGATTCAGAGAGATCTCCAGGCACAACCAGGAATTCGGCAACCCGAGCGTGATGGCTGGACTCAGCTACTTTGCCATGCACTTGCCCTTTTAAGCCTGAACTGTGGTATGATGTAGAAGAAGAAGAAGAGAAGAGATTGGATTTATATCCCGCCCTTCACTCACTTGGAGTCTCAGAGCGGCTTACAGTCTCCTTTCCCTTCCCCTCCCCACAACAGACAGACACCCTGGGAGGTGGGTGGGGCTGAGAGAGCTCTGAGACAACTGTCCTTGAGAGACCAGCTGGTACAGAGCTATGGCTTGCCCAAGGTCATCCAGCAGGTACAAGTAGAGGAGTGGGGAATCAAACCCGGTTCTCCCAGATTAGAGAGCAGCTTACCATCTCCTTTCCCTCCCCCTCCCCACAACAGACACCCTGTGAGGTAGGTGGGGCTGAGAGAGCTCTCTCAGTTTTGTTTTACAGGCAATCATCCCAGTCCTGGTTTGCCTTGACAAATGGTGGATTCATTGACTTTGGTCTGTCCAGGTGTCTCCGTATTTGGGGAAAGAGCCAGGGCATTGTCAAGGGTCAAAGCCAGGATGTCAGCATTCACACATCACAAGAAACTATAGATAAGGATAGCTGTGGTTAATACACCAACGTCAAACCATGGTTTCAGAATCCGGTTTGATGTACCCTTAAGTCACCATGATCAGTGGCTTGGCCTCCATTCACACAGCCACGACAGAGCCAGTATGTCCCGAAGAAGGAGGAGGAGGAGGAGATTGGATTTATACCCCATCCTTCACGACCTGAAGGAGTCTCGGAGCGGCCTTTCCCTACCCCTCATCACAACAGACACCCTGTGAGGGAGGTGGGGCTGAGAGAGCTCTTTCAGGAACTGCCCTTGAGAGGACAGCTCTGATAGAACTCGGGACTGATCCAAGGTCACACCCGCAGCTGCACGTGGAGGAGTGGGGAATCAAACCCGGTTCTCCCAGGTTAGAGTCCGCACTCCTAATCACAGTACAAGAACTCGTGGGCACTCCATGAGATTGCTGAGCAGTCAGGTTAGAACGGATAAAAGGAAGTCCTTCTTCACCCAAAGAGTGATGAACACGTGGAATTCACTGCCACAGGAGGTGGTGGCGGCTCCCAGCATGGACGGCTTCAAGAGGGAATTGGATAAGCATATGGAGCAGAGGTCCATCAGTGGCTCTTAGCCACAAGGTATAGATGGGAACTCTCAGTCTAGGGCAAGTGATGCTCTGTCTTCTTGGTGCTTGGTGGGGGGCAATAGTGGGAGGGCTTCTAGTGTCCTGCCCCCACTGCTGGACCTCCTGAGGGCACCTGGTGTTTTTGGCCACTGTGTGACACAGAGTGTTGGACTGGATGGCCCCTCAGCCTGATCCAACATTGTCTTCTCTTATGTTCTTATGTTCTTACCCGAAGGAGTCTCAGAGCAGCTTCAATCTCCTTTCCCTTCCCCTCCCCACAACAGACACCCTGTGAGGTAGGTGGGGCTGAGAGAGCTCTTCCGAGGACTGCCCTTGACAGAACAGCTCTGAGAGAACTTGTGACTGACCCAGGGTCATACCAGCAGCTGCATGTGAAGGAGGAGTGGGGAATCAAATCCGGTTCTCCCAGGTTAGAGTCTGGGCTCCTAACCACTACCCCAAACTGGCTGCAGGTTCCTGGCTACGAGTTATAACAGTGCACAGAATACTACCTCCTTTCAGCTCTTGGTACAGGTCTGCCGCTTTTCCACACTGGAAGCAGTGGAACCACGATAACTTCGGTCTTGCTTTTTTAAATTGCTCTAATCCCAATGGGCCTCCTATTACGCGCCAAGTTTGCAAAGCAAAAGCTGCCGCTCAGGGTCTCTTCCTCTTAAATGGCACTTAATCAGGGTCACGTGACTGTGTGGATGTGTTCCCGCTTAAAGTCTTAAAATGTATCTTTTGTGGTCCTCCCGGGGCACGTGACAGGCGCTAGCTGGTCTCCCTGCATTGGCGAGGTGGTTTTGCTTTTGTTTTTGCTGTGTTGAATCACAGCTGACTTATGGCGGCCCCCTGGCGGGGTTTTCAGGGCACCGAGGTGGCTGGCCCTTGCCTGCCTCTGCGTAGCAACCCTGGGTTTCTTTGGTGGTCTCCCATCCAAGTACTAACCAGGGCTGACCCTGCTTAGCTTCCGGGATCTGATGAGACTGAGCCATCCCAGTCAGGGCAGACAAACCGAGGTGGTTAGCTGAGGCTCACCTCTGTGTATTCTTTGGTGGCCTCCCCTCGAACTCCGAGGCAGGGCTAGTGCTGCTTATCTTCAGACAGACAGACAGAGATAGACAGACAGACAGTGAGAGAGAGAGAGAGAGATTAGATAGATATATGATAGGCAGACAGATGGCAGGTAGATAGGTAGATAGACAGACAAACAGACAGATAGACAGACAGACAGATAGACAGATAGATAGATGAAGAAGAAGAGGAGGAGGAGGAGGAGGAGGAGGAGATTGGATTTATATCCCGCCCTTCACTCACTTGGAGTCTCAGAGCGGCTTACAAACTCCTTCCCCTTCCCCTCCCCACAACAGACACCCTGTGAGGTAGGTGGGGCTGAGAGAGCTCTGAGACAACTGGCCTTGAGCAAACAGCTGGTACAGAGCTATGGCTTGCCCAAGGTCATCCAGCAGGTGCAAGTGGAGGAGTGGGGAATCAAACCCGGTTCTCCCAGATTAGAGTCCGCGCACTTAACCACTACACCAAACTGACTGGATGGATGGATGGGTGGGTGGGTGGATGGATGGATGGGTAGGTAGATAGGTAGATAGGTAGGTAGATAGATAGATAGATAGATAGATAGATAGATAGATAGATAGATAGATAGATAGATAGATAGGTAAATAGATAGGTAAATAGATAGGTAAATAGGTAAATAGATAGGTAAATAGACAGACAGATAAAGAGAGATGATAGAAAATGATAGATAGGTAGACATTAGATAAACAGATGATTGACAGATGACAGACAGACAGATCGATCGATGGATAGATAGACAGACAGACAGACAGATAGGCAGGCAGGCAGACAGACAGGCATATACAGACAGACAGATATGGGTGGATCAGTTGTAATTCTGGGGGAGTTCCAGCCCCCACCTGGAGGCTGTCAACCCTGCCCCTCTCCAAAGCTGCCATTTTTCTCCAAGGGAACCGATGTCTCCCATTTGGAGATGAGTTGTAATTCGGGGGGGGGAGTGGGGGCTCCAGGCCCCACCTGGAGGTTGGCACCCCTAGCTGTGCCCCAGCTCTCCTCTGCGTCTGGCAGCTACTGAGCTGGCCTTGAAGCAGTCAGACAGTCTTGTCCCGCTGCTGAAGCACGGCCGCACACCGTCATCTTTGGGAACAAAGCGCCTTACCGTGCCGTCGTTGATGATCGCGCTTCTCTGCTCCCGTCCTCTCTGGCAGGCGGGGAGGGAGAGCCACTCACTCTTCATTTTTGCGAGTGACACTCTCAGCCTCTCGCCGGCACTTTGGAATGACACTAATGTGGTGTATCGCGCACTGGAGACGGACTCGGAATCGATGGAGAGCTCCCCTCGACGACAGTTTTTAAATTCGTTTTTGATGCTCGGCCTGGCACTGCGGTCACCTGTGGAGATTGAAAAATTGGGGCGTCCTATCGAGGGAGGAGGTAGCGCATGGTGCATGACAGGGTTGTCGCTTGGGGGGGGGGCAGACGCAGGCGTGTGCTAAGTCAAAGAAGTCCGTCGTGCTTCTGATTGACCGGGAGGGGAAATGCCCATGCTCCGGCTGTTCCTGTTGCGCCTTGTCATCGTTCAGGTTGGGGTTCTCAAAGTGCCGGGAAGCTGTGAGACGGAACTGAAACGCGGCGTTCCAAGAGAGCACCTTGTCATTGGGGCTGAGAAACTGAGGGGAGGGGAAGGGGGCTCTGTGTCTGCTCGGAGCCCCCAATGTCTATGCTGCTATCTTGTCTTCCCAAACTGAATCTAGACTGGCAGCTGTGGGCCTGGTGAACCAGAAAATGCTGCGTTGTGTGGGTGCTTGCAGTGTCCCTGTTTGTGACATCCTCGGGGGTGCGCATGAAATTTTAAAGAGTGATTAATTATGTTTGGTTTGGGTTCTTCTCCGTTGGAATTTGGGAGGGGGCGTGGAATTCCGTCAGCTGAAGGACAAATGGATCTTGTCAGAATGTTGTTAGGACCCATGGGCGTCAACTACAGGGGGGCTCGAGGGCTCGAGCCTCCCCCGAAATTTCCCGGGGGGGCTCAGCCTCCCCCGGAAAAAGGGAGCACCCACAGGTGGCCAGTCAGCCGGCCAGCTGGCCATCGCCGCCTCTCCTTCCCCCCCACCTCCGGCCTGCCCTCCTGCCTCCCTGGGGCGGGGGGGGGGAGGAGCGGAGGGGACATGGTCCCGTGCGTGCGCTTTGCGCGCGCGCACGAGAGAGCCCCCGTCCCCCCGGGGATCTACAAAGTCTACGCCCCTGTTAGGACCTGTGCAATCTTCTTCTTCCCCAAGACAATCAGGCTAGCCACCCTTCAGGGAGGGGCCATGGCTCAGGGGTAGAGCATCTGCTTAGCATGCAGAAGGTCCCAGGTTCAATCCCCGGCATCTCCAGTTAAAAGGAGCAGGTAGCTGGTGATGTGAAAGACCTCCGCCTGAGATGCTAGAGAGCTGCTGCCAGTCAGGGTAGTCAATACTAAAAACATAAGAACATAAGAGAAGCCAATGTTGGATCAGGCCAATGGCCCATCTAGTCCAACACTCTCTGTCACACAGTATCCAAAAATACCAGGGGCCATCAGGAGGTCCACCAGTGGGGCCAGGACACTAGAAGCCCTCCCACTGTTGCCCCCCCAAGCACCAAGAATACAGTGCATCACTTACCCCAGACCCAGAGTTCCTATCTATACCTTGTGGCTAAGAGCCACTGATGGACCTCTGCTCTAGATGTTTATCCAATCCCCTCTTGAAGCTGTCCATGCTTGTAGCCGCCACCACCTCCTGTGGCAGGGAATTCCACGTGTTCATCACTCTGTGGGTGAAGAAGGACTTCCTTTTATCCTTTCTAACCCGACTGCTCAGCAATTTCATGGAGTGCCCACGAGTTCTCGTCTTGTGAGAAAGGGAGAAAAGGACTTCTTTCTCTACCCGCTCTGTCCCATGCGTAATCTGGTAAACCTCGATCATGTCACCCCTCAGCCGTCGTTTCTCCAAGCTAAAGAGCCCCAAGCGCTTCAACCTTTCTTCTAGGGAACATGTTCCAACCCTTTTATCATCCTAATTGCCCGTTTCTGCACTTGATACACTAGGGTAAGCCAGCTGTATGTGCTCTTGTAAAGGGAAGGGACCATGACTCACTGGGAGAGCATCTGCATGGCATTCAGAAGGTCCTAAATTCAGTCCCCCGCAACAGACCAAGAAGGTGGTCTTCTGCCTGAGACCCTGGAGAACGCTGCCAGTTTGAGCAGACAATACTGGCCTGCGCGGACCAAGGGTCTCATTCAGTATGAAGCTTCTTCATGGGGAAGGGCTGTAGCTCAGTGACAAGAGCCTCTGCTTGGCACACATAAAGTTGTAGGTTCGATCACCCGCATCTCCCATTGAAAGGAGATGACAGTCTGAATAGAAACAGGGTTGCCAACCTCAAGGTGGGGCCTAGAGATCTCCTGGAATGGTGGTAGATCTCGAGACGACAGAGATCAGTTCCCCTGGACAAAAATGGCTGCTTTGCAAAGTGGACTTTATAGCATCATACCCCACTGAGGTCCCTGTCCTCCCCAAACCCCACTCTCCCTCTAATGATTGTTGCAGTTTAGGATTGTACTATGTGCGAAAAGGATCTAGGGGTCTTAGTAGACCATATACTGAACATGAGCCAGCAGTGTGATACAGTAGCTAAAAAGGCAAATGTGATTTGGGGCCGTATCAACAGAAGTATAGTGTCCAGATGGTGCGATGTGATGGTATCACTTTACTCTGCTCTGGGTAGACCTCACCTAGGGTATTGTGTTCCGTTTCGGGCACCACAATTTAAGAAGGATAGAGACAAGCTGGAACGTGTCCAGAGGAGGGCGACAGAGATGGTGAGGGGTCTGGAGACCAAGCCCTAGGACAGGGGTGGCCAACCTTGCTTAACGTAAGAGCCACATAGAATAAACGTCAGATGTCTGAGAGCCGCAAGACAGGAACAAATATCACACACACGTTTTTATTTTTAAAAATATGCAAATTTGCTTTTTATTAACGTTAAATGGAACTGCCAAAAATAAAAACAAACGAGGAAAACCGGTTATTGATAATGATATTACTTGTTTGCTAATGATATTGAGAGAGAGAGAGAGAAAAAGAGAGAGATGGAAAGAAAGAATTAAAGAAGTGGAAAGAAAGAGAGAGAAACTAGGAAAGCAAATAGATGGGAGGAAGGAAGGAAGGAAGGAAGGAAGGAAGGAAGGAAGGAAGGAAGGAAGGAAGGAAAAGCATGCTTCCCCTTTGCTTCCCCAGCCGCCCTGCCAGGAGCCGCACAATATGTGTGAAAGAGCCACATGTGGCTCCCGAGCCACAGGTTGGCCACCCCTGCCCTAGGAGGAAAAGTTGAAGGAGCTGGGTCTGTTTAGCCTGGAGAGGAGACGACTGAGGGGTGATATGATCACTATCTCCAAGTACTCGAAGGGCTGTCCTGTAGAGGATGGTGTGGAGTGGTTCTCTGTTGCTCCAGAAAGTTGGACTAGAACCAACGGGTTGAAATGAAATCAGAAGAGTTTTCAGCCAAACGTTAGGAAGAACTTCCTGACAGTTAGAGGGGTTCCTCAGGGGAGCAGGCTTCCTCGGGAGGTGGTGGGCTCTCCATCTTGGGAGGTTTTCAAGCAGAGGCTAGAGGGCCATCAGACAGCAATGCTGATCCTGTAAACTTGGGCAGATCACGAGAGGGAGGGCAGGAAGGGTTGCCTCAGCATTTAGTTCTCGTGGCCCTTTCTTACGTTCCCAGGGAAATGCTGATTGCCACTTTGGGGTCAGGAAGCAGTTTTTTTCTGGAGGTTTTTTGTCATCTTCTGGGTGTGGAACAGGGGTCGCTGCAGGTGTGGAGGGGGAGTTATTTGTGAATTTCCTGCCTTGTATAGGGAGTTGGACTTCCAACTCTATGATTCTGTGACACCATGACACCTTATAGGAACACAGAGGATGGGAGTTTCCAAAAGATCTCTGCTGGCTAGGACGGAAGAGCTTCATGCGGTAAAGGAGAACATTCAGGGAAGTCCACCTGCATCTCTGACTTCTCCAACTGCAAACTACAACAGGCATATTTAAGATATGTAGGAGGGAGACCAAGGGGGAAGGGGGCATGGAGGGGGCGGCCATCGGTGATAGAGCAACATCACTTCCAGGTTTTCCTTGGAAATGATGTCGCACCTCTCTAGGAATTCCCCAAACCCCTCTATGGTTTTACCATAGAGTTTCTAGAGATTCCTAGAGAGGACTTGTGTCACTTCCAGGTCTTCCCAGCGGCCATTCTTTTTCCTGGGGGCCTAGCAACCCGAAAGACGTGCCTAAGTCGGCATTCTGTGATGCTGAAATTGCTCCTCCTGGGCACATCGGGTTTGGAACACTCCCTCCAGAGTCTTGCTTTGGACATGAAATTGCATCCACTGATAAGAAGTGCAGTGAAGAACGGTTGCCCCAGGAATTGTCGTGTGCTTGCTGCCCTGCAGGCATCGCACGTGCTGCATCTTTTCCCCATTGCCGCGCAGCCGCCGCCTCCCCTGAGCGACGGACAGATGGAGTGGAGGAGGCTGGGAAGGGTTATCTTGCTCCGAAATCCATAACGCACTGTACACTTCTCCTAGCCTACACGTTCATGCCGCCTGGAGCGACTGAGGCGTGCAGGATCTGTCTCTTGGGGAGAACGTCCTGCAAACATATTGAGACTTGGGGAGGGCGAGAACGCGTGAATGCCGCTCAGACTGCAGTGTCCGGGTTTTCTCCCCCTCCTTTCTGGCTCCATCCGGGATCATGACGGACCCCACTCTGGGGGGTTTTGGCAAACGTGATTGAATCACTAGTTGCCGTCACAGGCAAGACGTAGTATGGACAACCTGCCCTCCAGGTGAACTTCTGTAGGCAAAACCTGAAGATGTGGGCTGTGCGTCTTGTTATTGCAGAACTCCGTGTTCTCTCGAGCGCTGGGAGGGGAGGGGAGGTGCTTTTCGGAACCCTCCGATCGGATCTGAGCACCTGTTTTCACTCAGATGAAAATTTGCAGCTCAAGGCGGCTTTGACGTGTGAGTTCAAATTAACTTGGATTCTTTCTTTTTTTGGTGTGCGTGCGTGCTTTGTGCAAAGCAAATCAAAATCCCAAAGACACCGGCGCTGAATTACCTGGATTTGGAAATAATTAGTGAATGCCCCACTTGTCCAATCAAGGAACGTGCACCGCTGCATAATAAAGAGAAGCGCCGTGGCAGGTTTGATAAATAACGAGCGTAAATTAAGCTGAAAAGGGGGGGGGGGGCCTGACGCCAAACTTCAGATTCATGAATTCGGAATGCGCAAAATTAAATCAGCCCGCATGTTTCCAGCTTTGAAATGTGTGCAGGGGGAGACAATTTGGAGTTTGCACCTTTTCAAAAGCCGTTATGCTTTTGAAGGTCTGAATATGTATGTTTTTTTAAAAAAAAAAAAATGCTACTTTGAATGTTGGTTTTAACGCTTTTATAAGTCCCAGTCTTTGAGGGACCCTGGCGGGGTGATAATGGATTGGATTCCTAAGAGGATTTCCTTCCCAAACTGGCATGACTTCTGCTGGAAACGCTGATCCTTATCCAAACAGAAATTGCCTGACTGGTGTTGTACTGAGATCAATGAATCATTTCTAAACAGAAAGTTCTGGGGTTTGGATGTACTACATGTAGTGCGCCTTGGCATCTAGTCCTACCGGCCGCATGACCATGGAAATGTCTTTGGACAACGCTGGCTCTTCGGCTTGGAAATGGAGATGACCACCGCATCTCTACTGCCATCAGGAGGTCCAGCAGTGGGGCCAGGACTCTAGAAGCCCTCCCACTGTTGCCCCCCCATCAAGCACCAAGAATACAGAGCATCACTTGCCCCAGACTGAGAGTTCCTGTCTATATCTTGTGGCTAATAGCCACTGATGGACCTCTGCTCCAGATGTTTATCTAATTCCCTCTTGTAGCCGTCCATGCTTGTAGCCGCCACCACCTCCTGTGGCAGTGAATTCCACGTGTTCATCACCCTTTGGGTGAAGAAGGGCTTCCTTTTATCCGTTCTAACCCGACTGCTCAGCAATTTCATGGAGTGCCCGCGAGTTCTTGTCTCGTGAGAGAGGGAGAAAAGTACCAACAGGGTGGGTGGAGTCATTCTGGGGATGTCTGCCAAAGGGAATGCTTGGAAAGGGCACAAGTTACAGTGACCAATTCTGGGTTGGAAAATACCTGGAGATTTGGGGGGTGGGGATAGTAAAAGTGTAAATATTCTGCTGCCAAATAGGGTAAGTAGGCACATCTGGCTTACTTCGGAATTAAATGTTAATAAAATAAAATAACAATAATATTAAACTTTTTGTCTTTTTAGAAACTAACGTATCCCCAACAGCATAAATAACAGCAGGCAATAAATACACGTACTCCGTGGTAACAATTAATACATTATATGATTTTTATTCTACGATAATGATTGGTGCAAGGGGTATAAATTGGATTTGATAATATTTCATGTTTAATACGGCAGCTACTGAGGAAGATGAAATAACAAAATGGCGAACAAATCCGAAAGACTTTGTTCAGCTATCTTCAGCTATCTTCTCGAGCCCGACAGTTATTATTTCAGGCTTGAAATACCTGGAGACTGTGTAAACAAGAAAATATTGTAACAATGTTATTTGCAGCGACAGCTATATGTTAATAGGTTTTCTCTGTATATCTGTAGCACACAAGTTTATGAGTAGTAAAATTTCTTTTTAATTAGTAACATTGTGTGCCCAATTGTGTTTAGCGTCCTTCTACAGCTGAGCCTCTCTTACAACAGAGTCCATCCGCCACAGCTGCCAATTTCTCCAAGGGAATTGAACTCCATAGCCGGGAGATCTGGGGTATTTCTGGGAGATCTCCAGGCCCCACAGATAATCAAGAGAGAAGAAGAAGAAGAAGAGATTGGGTTTATATCCCGCCCTTCACTCACTCTAAGTCTCAGAGCGGCTTACAAACTCCTTTCCTTTCCCCTTCCCCCAACAGACACCCTGTGAGGTAGGTGGGGCTGAGAGAGCTCTGAGACAATTGTCCTTGAAAGAACAGCTGGGACAGAGCTATGGCTTGCCCAAGGTCATCCAGACAGGTGCAAGTGGAGGAGTGGGGAATCAAACCCGGCTCTCCCAGATTAGAGTCCGCGCACTTAACCACTACACCAAACTGGCACTCTTCTGAAGAACAAAATTGAAGAACAAAATTAAGGCTGTCCATCTTTTGCGCCATTTCTTGCAAGTGACAACCCCTCCCCCAACACTTGTGCAAAGGGCCAGGCGCCAGCTGCATGCCAGAGGAAGGAAAAAGAAGGAAGGGCAGACAGACCCCCGGGCAACGGAGAGGAACTGGAGTGGAAGGGAAGAGAGGCCTGGTTTGGCTGGGTGAGAACTCTCACTGATCTACCAGTATTACAATTGTTCTCCATGCTTGGTCAGTTCCCCTGGATAAAACAGTAACTTCAGAAGAGCCCTGTTGGATCAGACCAGTGAAGGTCCATCTAGTCCAGCATCCTGTCTCACACAGTGGCCAACCAGTTCCCCTGGAGGGCCAACAACAGGGCAGAGAGGCTGAGGCCTTCATAAGAATGTCAGAAGAGCCCTGCTGGATCAGACCAGTGGTCCATCTAGTCCAGCATCCTGTCTCACGCAGTGTCCAGCCAGTTCCTCTGGAACGCCCACAACAGGGCATGGAGATTGAGGCCTTCATAAGAACATCAGAAGAGCCCTGCTGGATCAGACCAGTGGTCCATGTAGTCAAGCATCCTGCCTCACACAGCGGCCAGCCAGTTCCTCTGGAGGGCCAACAACAGGACAGAGGGGCCAAAGCCTTCATAAGAACACCAGAGGAGCCCTGGTGGATCAGACCAGTGGTCCATCTAGTCCAGCATCTTCTCTCACACAGCGGCCAGCCAGTTCCTCTGAAGGGCCAACAGCAGGGCAGAGAGGCCGAGGCCTTCATAAGAACCTCAGAAGAGCCCTGCTGGATCAGACCAGTGAGGGTCCATCTAGTCCAGCATATCCTGTCTCACACAGGGGCCAACCAGTTCCTCTGGAGGGTCCGCAACAGGGCAGAGAGGCCGAGTCCTTCCCTTGAGGTTGCCTCCTGGCCCCGGCACTCCGAAGGTTTCCTCTGAACTTGGAAGTTCCCTTTAATCACCATGGCTAGTAGCCTCTGATAGACCTATCCTGCATGAGTAGAAAAGGGGAACTCCAGCAGCATCTTTAAGAAAACTTGTGGCAGGGTATGATCTTTCATGAGTTATTGCTCATTTCTTTTTTGTGGGCACTGACTCACAAATGCTCCTACCTGTTACGTCCTGGACGCAACTCCACAGGCAACCAGGCTGCAGTTCTCTGTGTGTACCCTTGTATGATTCTTTGATGTGACCAAACATGTAATGGCGCCGGCCGTGCGGTCTGATCGCATGGCCTGGCAAAGGTACAAGCTTGAGGTAAAAGAACAATAGCACCCAGGCTCCTAAAGATCCACCTATCAGGGCTTAGCATATTCAAATGAACCAATGTAATCTCTGGCGGGAAGATTAACCTATCCTGCAGCGTGGGTGTGTGCATAGAAGCTGACCCCCAGGCCACCTCTGGAATGCTTGTTCCTGGCCTCTAATAAACTCCACTATGCTGAAACGCTCACCACCGGCCTCCAGACTCCAGTACTTTTCACTCCACTACCACAAATTTTGTTAAAGGCAGGGGTCCGTCGGGGCCGGAGCGAGGTGGAGCAAAGCTCCGCCAGCTCAGGAGTGGCCACTAGGGCAGCCACGGGCCGAATCAGATTCTCTAATCTGATTCAGCCCGCTGCTGAATTGCTGCCGAAATTCGGCAGCAACTTTAAAAGCCACTGGAGGGGAGGGGGTTTGAGGGAGAGGCTCCAAACTGGCAGGGTAGCTGCTGGGGCCTCTCCTCGAAATACCCACCAAGTTTCAAGAAGATTGGACCAGGGGGTCCAATTCTACGGGCCCCCAAACGGGTTGCCCCCATTCCCTCCATTGTTCTCTATGGGAGGAAAAAAGTTAACGTTTTTTCCCTCCATAGAGAACAATGGAGGGGGATATACTTAAATATACTTTAAGGGGATGGGACAATCTGTTTGGGGGCCCATAGAATTGGACCCCGTGGCCCAATCTTCTTGAAACTTAGTGGGTATTTCGAGGAGAGGCCCCAGCAGCTACCCTGCAAGTTTGGAGCCTCTCCCTCAAACCCCCTTTCCTCCAGCCCCTCATATACCCTATGAGATTTTGCCATTGACTTCAGTGGCTCATAGGATATAATGGGGCTGAAACTGACATTCCCTTTCTGACACACTTCTGGTGATGTCAGGGGATGTGGCATATGCTAATGAGTTATGCTAATGAGTTATGCTAATGAGTTATGCTAATGAGTTATGCTAATGAGCTTCTGCACCTCTTTTTCTACGAAAGGACCCCTGGTTAAAGGTGCTCCTAGACTCTTCCCCTTTTCCACTGCTTTAGACAGAGTATCACGGCGACCCACCATGATGTATCCTGCATGAATGTGTCTAAAAATGGCTGCTTTGGCGTGTGGACTGCATGGCATTTTCCACAATGATGTCTCTTCCCTCCCCAAATCCCTCCCTCCCCAAAGTCCACCCCCCAAATCACCACATATTTCCCAACCCGGAGCAGGCAACCCTAGTCTCTTTAAGGAATTGCTGGAAAGTCTAGTCTATACCTGGTGAAGAAGAAGAAGAAGAAGAAGAGATTGGATTTATACCCCGCCCTTCACTTGTAGTCTCAGAGCGGCTTCCAAACTCCTTTCCCTTCCCCTCCCCACAACAGACACCCTGGGAGGTAGGTGGGGCTGAGAGAGCTCTTTCCCAAGCTGTCCTTGAGGGAACAGCTGGTACAGAGCTATGGCTTGCCCAAGGTCATCCAGCCAGGTGCCAGTGGAGGAGTGGGGAATCAAACCCGGTTCTCCCAGATTAGAGTCCGCGCGCTTAACCACTACACCAAACTGGCTCTCGTAGGTGATCCTAGGCAACCTCAGGTGAAGGTCTGGGCCTCACTGTTCCCTCTAAGCTGACTTAGAGTGAGCTAGCTCAGTTTTTTAGCCTCCGGCTCACACGTTTTTGCCTTAGGAAGGACTGCTCCAGGGCAAACTAATTTACACAGTAGCCAAATCGCTCGCTCACAACTTTAATGCCAGCAGCTCACAAATAAGAGTTTTTGCTCACAGGACTCCACAGCTTAGAGGGGGGATTGCTTGGCCTCTATGCACTTTTGGTCCCTCCGCCCACCCCCGGCGACTGGTTGGCGACTGTGTCAAAAAGAATGCTGGACGAGATGGGCCCCTGGTCTGATCCAGCAGCCTCTACTTATGCTCCTGGGTGCTTTGATCTTCTAGTTGGTGTAGTGGTGAAGTGCGCGGACTCTAATCTGGGAGAACCGGGTTTGATTCCCCACTCCTCCACTTGCATCTGCTGGATGACCTTGGGCAAGCCATAGCTCTGTAACAGCTGTCCTCTCAAGGACAGCTTGGGAAAAAGCTCTCTCAGCCCCACCTACCTCACAGGGTGTCTGTTGTGGGGAGGGGAAGGGAAAGGAGTTTGTAAGCTGCTCTGAGATTCCCTTGGGTAGTGAAGGGTGGGGTATAAACCCAATCTCTTCTTCTTCTTCACCTGGAGTTTTTGGCCACTGTGTGACACAGAGTGTTGGACTGGATGAGCCACTGGCCTGATGCAACATGGGCTTCTTTTATGTTCTTATGATCACCCTGGCTGTCTTACAGGTCATCACAGCTGCACTGGAATAAACAGTGACTTAAATGCGAGCTGTGGCTGCCAACTCGGCACTGGGAGATTCCTGGAGATTAGGGGGTATAGCCTGGGGGCGGCAGGGTTTGCAGAGGGGAGGGACCTCAGCATGGTATAGTGCCCTGGAGTCTACCCTCCAAAGCGGGCATTTTCTCGGGGGAACTGATCGTTGTCATCAGGAGATTCCGGGAGATCTCCAGGCTCCCCCTGGAGGTTGGAGAATCATACAGCTGTAACAACACACTCTCCTATTAAGGCATAGACATCAAAAATTTCCAAAAAAACATACAAAAATTATTGCAAAATATAATTAATTTAATATAATAAGTGATGGGGGGTCCAAAGTCATCAACAACGAAACGTCCGGTAGATAGATTCGTTTCCAACAGTCTTCATCAGGTGTGGACCAACAATTTGAATATCTTCAAACGTAATAAAAGTACTTCTACTATATCTGGCTGATTCAACAATGGCAATTTTTCAACTCTCAGCATGTCTGGAATACTCCTAAGTTAATACCTGTCACTCAAAGGCTTTTGTTACATTTGAAGATATTCGAATTGTTGGTCCACACCTGACGAAGACTGTTGGAAACGAATGTATCTACCGGATGTTTTGTTGTTGATGACTTTGGACCCCCCCCCCATCACTTATTATATTAAATTAATTATATTTTGCAATAATTTCTGTATGTTTTTTGGAAATTTTTGATGTCTATGCCTTAATAGGAGAGTGTGTTGTTACAGCTGTATGATTCTCTGGTCTTAACTTATTCCATAGCTGTTGTTCTCATAGATATT
Source organism: Lepidodactylus listeri (assembly GCA_029233225.1). NCBI lineage: Eukaryota > Metazoa > Chordata > Lepidosauria > Squamata > Gekkonidae > Lepidodactylus > Lepidodactylus listeri. The sequence continues at coordinate 7,815,517 of JARCFY010000002.1, forward strand.
GTCCCCCTGGAGGTTGGCAACACAATTGCCAGTGCAGTCCTTGGTTTCTAAATCTGGGCAATGCAAGAACACTCTGGGCTCTCCAACCCTCTGCCATGGAAACTTGAAATCTTTCCCGGATTCCAAACGAGGAGAAACTGGGTCATTTCCAGGGTATACTAGGGCTGGAAGTACATTTGTTGTCTGCTTGCAGTTGTTAATGTGGGGAATTGGCTGCCCCGGACAGTCAGGGGCTGCGTGCTAGTCATATCAACTGCATTACAAGATGGGACAACATGGCAGAAGTTTATAAAACTTATGGTGGAAATACAGAGATAGTAGATATACAGAGAACTTTTCTTCCCTCTCCCCAAATGCTAGAACTCACGGGCATCCAAGGAAACTGATGGGCTGTAGATTCGGGACAGACAAAAGGGAGAATTTCTTTCCACAGAAAGTGAACAGAATGTGGAATTCACTGCCAAAGGGCGTAGAGATGGCTGTATGCATAGAAAGCTTTCATTTTGGATTAGATAGATTCATGGAGGATTGGTCTATCAGTAGCTACTAGCCATGGTGACTAAAGGGAACCTCCACGTTCAGGGGTACTCAACCTCTGAATCCCAGTGCCAGGAGGCAATGGCAGGGGAAGGCTTCAGCCTCTATGCTGTGTGAGACAGGATGCTGGACTAGATGGACTTCTGGTCTGATCCAGCAGGGCTCTTATATGCTCTTATGAAGGCCTCGGCCTCCATGCCCTGTTGTTCGACCTCCAGAGGAACTGGTTGTCCACTGGGTGAGACAGGATGCTGGACTAGATGGACCTCTGGTCTGATCCAGCAGGGCTCTTATATGCTCTTATGAAGGCCTCGGTCTCCATGCCCTGTTGTTGGACCTCCAGAGGAACTGGTTGTCCACTGGGTGAGACAGGATGCTGGACTAGATGGACCTCTGGTCTGATCCAGCAGGGCTCTTATATGCTCTTATGAAGGCCTTGGCCTCCATGCCCTGTTGTTGGACCTCCAGAGGAACTGGTTGTCCACTGGGTGAGACAGGATGCTGGACTAGATGGACCTCTGGTCTGATCCAGCAGGGCTCTTATATGCTCTTATGAAAGCCTCGGCCTCCATGCCCTGTTGTTGGACCTCCAGAGGAACTGGTTGTCCACTGTGTGAGACAGGATGCTGGACTAGATAGACCACTGGTCTGATCCAGCAGGGCTCTTCTTACGTTCTTCTCAGGGGAAGGCCTCAGCCTCTATTACCTGTTAGTGTCTCTCTAGAGCAACTGGTTGGCCGTTATGTGAGACAGGATGCTGGACTAGATGGACCCTTGGTCGGATCCAGCAGGGCTCTTCTTATGCTCTTATGAAGGGCTCGGCCCCCATGCTCTGTTGTTGGCCCTCTAGAGCAGTGTTTTTCAACCTTTTTCGAGCTAAGGCACATTTCTTTCATTGAAAAAATCCTGCGGCACACCTGACAATATCTCACGGCACAGTGGTTGAAAAACACTGACATACCAGATAAATGGGTCATTAGTTGCCTCAGCTCAAGTATTAACTATGACAGTATTACAAATACACGCAATAGCCACTCAACTTGAAATCGTAAGTTACAGATCCAAAGTGTAGTGGCTCCTTCCCATAACATTGACCTGAGTTTCAGAAGAAATATAATGTGGATGTATTTTAATACTGCGATTCTGCTAAAGTTTTTCAAATAGAGAGTTTAAACTCTTACTCTTATGTGAACGGCATTCCGCTGACCATAAGTGATTTGAAGAGAAGCACAGTACACCCATCCTTCGCTGAGGGACAGTTACTGATTTGAACCCCACCCTGACAGAAACAGCTAGCTGTTACCATCAAACATATTCATGTTTACTGGAATGTCTTGGTGCAAATCACCCTACCTCAGGCCGGCCACAGAGCGTGCGAGCGGAATCAGCGAGACCGCGCCACTGTTCTTTCTCGCATGCGCAAACGCATCCCGGAAGGTCAGCCTGGAAGGCACATTTCTTTCATTGAAAAAATCCCGCGGCACACCTGACAATATCTCACGGCACACCAGTGTGCCGCGGCACAGTGGTTGAAAAACACTGCTCTAGAGGAACTAGTTGGCCGCTGTGTGAGACAGGATGCTGGACTAGAGGGACCACTGGTCTGATCCAGCAGGGCTCTCCTGATGTTCTTATGAAGGTCTCAGCCTCCATGCCCTGTTTTTGGCCCTCCAGAGGGACTGGTTGTCTACTGTGTGAGACAGGATGCTGGACTAGATGGGCCACTGGTCTGATCCAGCAGGGTTCTTCTTGTATTCTTATTGGTACATGACACCCACTTTGGGTTAATTCTGCTTATTCTTATGTGACTGGGGATATGCTCATATCCCCTGTCCTTAGGGTTACCAACCCCCAGGTGGTGCCTGGAGTTCTCCTGGAATTAGAACTGATAGAACTGGAGTGGTGTACGGTAGACATAAAGAGAAATCAATTTCTGTGCTCATTCACTTGCTCATCTTCTAATGTATATTTCATTAAAGCTAACAGTGCCCTTTGCTTCTCTACATAGGGCAAACAGGTCATACCCTTTGCCTAGGGAAGAAATGGACACAAATCTGACATCAAGAATCACAAAACTGAGAAACCTCCCAGGACACTCAGTGGGGGACCTCAAAGTAGCTGCTTTATTGCAAAAGAATTTCAGAAACAGACTAGAACAGGAGGTGACTTACAAGTTATCACAACATTCAGGACAATTCAAAGCCCCCAGGGCTTAACAAAGATATCGGTTTCTTAGCTCATGATGCATGCTAACTTCATTCAGTTCTCCCATCTGTTTGTAAACTCTTTTGTTATGCTGTGTGCTAATTTGCTGCAATTCACAGCTCTTACAAACTGCCTTAATCCAACCTTAGCGGTGTCTATTGCTCAGTTACTGATGCATCTTGATTCTAATTCGCCCTTCCCATCAACACCCACCCCACCCTCTATCTGTATGTAATGGCTGGTGACTTCTGTTTCAACGTATTTGAAGAAGTGTGTGTGCACACAAAAGCTCATACTTTGAATAAAACTTTGTTGGTCTTGAAGGTGCCACTTGAACTCAAACTTTGTTCTGCTGTTTCAGACCAGCACAGCGACCTCCCCGAATACTCCCTTTAGTTAAGTGACTTTTTACTACCTGTAGTGAGTGAGGAATTCAGGGTCTTTGTTTAAGCCCTGGTTAATATACTTCACTCTATTGATAAATTCTGATTCAGCTATTATTTACGGTACAATAAATCTGTCGGTTTCCGAGGTGTTACAAAACGCCTTTTTGTTTATAAAGAAAAAGAGGAATTGTCACACTCATTAAAATGCATGCTGCCCACTGTGTTATAATCCTTTGTGTTGAATTAATATTCTACATGTAACGTGGAAGAAATTAAAAAGAAAAGAAAATTATAGACCAGGAAACTGTAGGCCGTTTGCTATGAATCGACGGTATGCGCTGTTCAGGAATTGATGTGGGTTGGGCGGGGCAAAGGTGTTCCTTTGCTCGGAGTGACAAAATAATTTGAATTGGCGTAGGGTTGTCAGCTCTGGTTTGGGAAATACCTGGTGACTTTGGGGATGGATCCGGGAGAGGGCGGGGTTTGGGGAGGGGAGGGACCTCAGCATGGTATAATGCCATGAAGCCCAGTGTTCCCTCTAAGCCGAGTTAGTGTGAGCTAGCTCCCAGTTTTTTAGCCTCCAGCTCACACATTTTTGCCTTAGCTCAGGAAGGATGGCTCCAGAGCAGACTAATTGATGCAGCAGCCAAATCGCTCGCTCACAACTTTAATGCCAGCAGCTCACAAAGTAGAATTTTTACTCATGAGACTGCTCAGCTTAGAGGAAGCATTGCCTATGAGGTAGATGGGGCTGAGAGAGCTCTTTTGAGGACTGCTCATAAGAAGACTGCTCGTGACCCACGGTCACCCCAGCAGCTGCACGTGGAGGAGTGGGGAATCAAACTCAGTTCTCCCAGATTAGAGTTCACGCTCTTAACCACTTCACCAAACTGGCATGGATCCCCCTACCCCATGTGTAGGGCCCAGGGCGGTGGAAGACATTTCAATAAACACATTAACAAGTTCCATAACTATTTCAGGTGGTGTTTAAAGGGAGAGGAGAGATGGAGGAGGCCAGACTCGATGGGGAAAAAAATTAGAACCGATACTACAGACAGGGCCGGTGCTACCATTACGCCAAGTTAGGCGACCTCCTAGGGCGCAGACCTCAGAGGACTGCAGAAACGGACAATCAGCGCCCCTCCAACCGGCCACAGGCTCTCACACTCACTCACTCACCAGCCCCGGCACCCCCATGCTTTTCCTCCTCCAGAAAGTCACAGCAACTGCAGCAGCAGCAGCTCCCTTCAGCTTTACCTCGCACCCTGCATTCCCAAGCCCGCACAATTTTTTTAAAAACTAGCAGGGTCAAGTTTTGTGCTTTTAATTTCCCTTAGAATTCATCTGTTTTTGATAATTGGTTAGCAGTGGTTAGCCTTGCCTAGGGCACAAAAAAGCCTGTCACCGGCCCTGACTACAGATACCAATTCAACTGAAGGAAATGGCTGCTTTGGAGGATGGACTCTATGGTATACCACAGAGTCCAGGAGGAATGGAAATCCTAGAGTGATACCACATCCCCACGGATCTCTCTCCCCTCCGAAACTCCACTTGTCCCAGGTTCCACCCCCAACTCTCCAGGAATCTCCCAATTCAGATTTGGCAAGGAGGGGAGTGTGCAGCGATTGGAACAGAAGGACAGGATGTAACCCTTTACGCTTCCTTGTTTTAATACCAATCATAGTTCCTGCAGGTTTTCTAAAGTAGCTTGCAGTCTAGGTTTTTTAACAGAAAAAGTGCATTTCTGTGCTTTTGGGCTGGGAAGGGCAGCCATGCAGGAGTTAAAAATTCAGAAGAAGAAGAGGAGGAGGAGGAGGATTGGATTTACACCCCACCCTTCACTACTCAAGGGAGTCTCAGAGCGGCTTACAATCTCCTCTCCCTTCCCCTCCCCACAACAGACAGCCTGTGAGGTAGGTGGGGCTGAGAGAGCTCTGATAGAAACTGCTCTTTTTCAAGAACAGCTCTGTCAGAACTATGGCTTGCCCAAGGTCATCCAGCAGGTGCAAGTGAAGGAGTGGGGAATCAAATCCAGTTCTCCCAAATTACATTCCCGCGCAGTCCGCAGCTCTCTCAGCCCCACCTACCTCACAGGGTGTCTATTGTGGGGAGGGGAAGGGAGAGGAGATTGTAAGCCGCTCTGAGACTCCCTTGGGTAGTGAAGGGCGGGGTATAAATCCAACCTCCTCTTCCTCTTCTTCTTCTGTTGGGGTTATGTCACATCTAGCAGAAACCGGGAAGTGAAGTCACCACATCAGGATGATGCTCTAGAATCCTGGCAAAACTCTATGGTAGAAGAAGAGGAGGAGGAGATTGGGTGTATAGCCTGCCCTTCACTCGGAGTCTCAGAGTAGCTTACAAACTACTTTCCCTTCCCCTCACACATTGTTGTCTCAGCTCAGGAAGGATGGCTCCAGAGAGCAAACTAATTGATGCAGCAGCCAAATCGCTCGCTCTCAACCTTAATGCCAGTAGCTCACAAAGTAAAATTTTTGCTCACAGGACTCCACAGCTTAGAGGGAGCACCGGTCTGGAAATCAGTTGTAAATCCAGGAGATCCCCAGGTCCCACCTGGAGGAGGGTAAGCTCTCCAAAGCAGATGTTCTTCCTTTGAAGGACCTTTGAAACAAAACACAGTCATGGCCTAACCTAATTCATTTATTTATTTAACCGGGGGAGGGGGGGTGTTAAATCCCTACTTTGTTTCCCAAGGGAGACTCAAAGCAGCTTATGAAAATTACCAAAATACAGTTTAAATAAGCAATGTAAACAGGTAAAAAAACCCCAAAGAGTGTGCAAAACTGCATCCCGAGTGGATTTTGGATTCATTGGGCTGGCTCATGCGAGTCCAGAGGTTGCAGGCCACAGGCTAAAAATCGAGATCAACATGGTTTGGTTTAGGCTGACTAGATCTCCACTGTGGTGGGAGACCCCCTACCGTCTGCCCACGGCCCTGCTACCACTCAGCAAGGAGGTGGGGAAGAGAAAGCAGCATCGTTTGGCATAGTGGTTTAGTGCGCGGACCCTAATCTGGGAGAACCGGGTTTGATTCCCCACTCCTCCACTTGCACCTGCTGGATGACCTTGGGCAAGCCGTAGTTCTGACACAGCTGTTCTTGAAAAAGAGCCGTTTCTGTCAGAGCTCTCTCAGCCCCACCTACCTCACAGGGAGTCTGTTGTGGGGAGGGGAAGGGAAAGGAGTTTGTAAGCCGCTCTGAGACTCCTTTCGGTAGTGAAGGGCGGGGTATAAATCCAATCTCCTCTTCTTCTTTTTCTGTAACTGATCTCCAGGTGACAGAAATCAGTTCACCTGGAGAAAATGGCCGCTCTGGAAGGTAGATTCTGTGGCATTATACCCCATCGAAGGCCCTCCGCTCCCAAACCCTGCCCTCTTCAAGTTCCTCCCCCAAAACCTCCGGTTATTTCTCAACCTGGAGCTGGCAACCCAATCTCCCCCACACACCCCTGCCTGGGGATCCAGCATGACCGGTTTTATAAGCCTCCCTTGAGGGGTGGGCATTTGCCTGTTTGGGTTTCATTCCAGTTTCCTCCGTTGCTGTTGTTTCACCCATTTGTGTGTTATTTTCTTTCCACACTACCTCTTACACCAGTTTTGCGCCATTTAGATGCCGTGTGCCGCCGAGGCAGAAAATAACGTTAAAACGTGCCATTAACGTAATGGGGAGAAGCGCAGTGCAAGGAAAACAGACGGCGGCGCGAAAATAGAGATTCAGGTTGGAGCCGCACCAGGGTGAAGCAAAAGCAAAAAAAAAAAAAAGTTGTCTTGAAGCTCGGAAACAGCTGAGAGGAGAAATACAAAATCATTCAGAGCTCCTTGATGTGCGTTACCGTCAGCTGGGGACTCCGCACTCCGTTTTGCAAGCCTTTTTAGGATGCGAGGCCTGTGTGGTTTGCTCAGGGACTCCGTAATCGCACCTTGAGAAAACACTACAAAGCCTTCCTTTGGTAAAATATCAGAAGTCCCGATGCATTTGCATAGCTTCGTCCTTGGCGACTCTTCCCTCTCCTTGCCCTCTGCGAGAAAGTTGGGGGGGGTGCAAGCTCTTTTGGATCCGGGCTCTGTGAAGCGCTGTAGAGACTGCAGATGCTCCATGGACCTGTTTGTTAAAGTCAGCTTTGAAAACCCTGCTCCAGCTGCCTCTTCCTCGAGCAGGGGCTGTGGCTCAGTGATAGAGCATCTGCTTGGCATGCAGAAGGTCCCCAGTTCTGTTCCTGGCACTTCCAATTAAAAGGCTCAGGCAATAGGTGATGTGAGAAACCTCAGCCTGAGACCCTGGAGAGCTGCTGACAGTCTGAGTGGGCAATTTTGACCTCAGTACAGCAGGGTAAGCCAGCTTCGGTGTAGTGACTAGGAGTGCAAACTCTGTTCTGGTTTGATTCCCCACTTCTCCACATGCAGCTGTTGGTGTGACCTTGGGTCAGTCACAAGTTCTTTTGGAGGTGTTCTCTCAAGAGCAGTCCTCAAAAGAGCTCTCTCGGCCCCACCTACCTCACAGGGTATCTGTTGTGGGGAGGTAGGCTTACCAAGTCCCCCGGGAGGGCGGGGGAAACACCGATTTTTAATGCTTACCCCCCGCTTTTTCAAAATTGGCCACCGGGGGAGGCAATGGCTGCCAGCAGGAACGCAGGGGAACGTCGGAGCCTGCCCTGCCCTCTCCCTGCCAGGCCTGAACTGTCTTAAAAGGGAAATGTCTGCAGAGAGCCTGCAGTAAAAAGCCTCACCAGACATTTCCCCTTTAAGAGCAGAGCCAGCAAGAGAAACCCCCGCCCAGAGATTAAGGAGGGACTAGGCTCTTTGTACTGGAGGGCCTGCTTTTGCATGTGGCTTGCAAGGTAGCTGGGGTAAGTGCCTCTGCCAGCTCTTTTCCTTCTCTCTCTCTCTCCCCCTCCCCCTTTCTTGCTTTCTTTTTCTGTCTGTCTGTCTGTCTGTCTCTCTCTCTCTGTCCCCATCCAGCAGAGGTCTATCAGTGGCTATTATTAGCCACAAGGTCTAAATGGAACCCTTTGTCTGGGGCAGTGATGCTCTGCATTCTTGGTGCTTGGGGGGCAACAGTGGGAGGGCTTCTGGAGTTCTGGCCCCGCTGCTGGACCTCCTGAGGGCACCTGGTATTTTTGGCCACTGTTGTGACACAGAGTGTTGTACTGGATGGGCTGTTGGCCCGATCCACTGTGGCTTCTCTCCTGTTCTTATGATATGAAAATCATATTTAGCACTTGTGTAGCACTTAGTGCTTCATATTCTGCCGAGATGAGGAAGGATTCAGTAGGGCCGTTGCTCAGTGCTAGAGCATCTGCTTGACATGCAGGAGGTATCAGCCTCTTCAGCTAAAAAAGGATCAGGTCATAGGTGACATTAAAGATCTCAGCCTGAGACCCTGGAGAGCCACTACCAGTCTGAGTAGTCAATACTGACCTTGATGGACCAATGGCCTGATTCAGTATTAGGAAACTTCATGAGCTCATGTGTCAGCATGTGGAAGCAACATCACAGGATGTGACATCACAAAATGATGTCGCTTCCTTTCTCCTGGCTCCACCCCCAAAGTCTCCTGGCTCCACCCCCATAGTCCTCCGATATTTCCGGAGTTGGACTTGGCAGCCCTATGGGGAGGGAAAGGGAAAAGGAGTTTGTAAGCCGCTCTGAGACTCCTTTGGGTAGTGAAGGGCGGGGTGTAAATCCAATATCGTCTCTTCTTCTTCTCATTTAATAATTCCAAAGCTTGTAAAAGCAGCCAGAAAGTTTGGGGGGGGGAGTTGCTCCCAATATTGAACTGTGGACAGTGCAGCCCAATTACAACATTTCAATAGATAACGGAGGATTTTCTGAATGTTCCATAGCCTTCTTCCGGGTCGCAAATTATCAATGGAACCAAGGCTTGAGAGTCACAATTTTGATCAGCGGCAAAAATGCGGCCAGTTCTCTCATTTGGCAAATAGGTTCTCCAAGGAAATCACATCATTCACACAGAGACTCAAGGCAGATTACGCAAAGCAGGTGGGCCAGAATGCAGGTGCCGGACTGCTGACTGGAACATCATGCTCAGCTCCTATCACTCCAATTCCACGGCAGCTGCACTGGCTGCCAATTGGTGTTCCGATCTAATTCAAGGTGTTGGTGTTAACCTTTCAAGCCCTTAGCGGTTGGGGAACCTCATAACTACCAGACCGCCTCTCCCGTTACAACAACCCGCGCTTCCTTCAGTCATCTTCTAGGGGCCTCTTGCAGGCGCCTAACCCCAGGATGGCTTGGGTCGCTGTCACCAGGAGAAGGGCTTTCTCAGTCGTGGCCCCTACCCTGTGAAATGCACTCTCGGATGACCCCTGTGCCCTGATAGGCTGGATTAGTTTCCTCAGGCCAAATTGTTTAGGCTTGGGCTAGGGTTACCAGTCCCCAGATCCACGCAGGAGTTCCTCTGATTTTCGAGGCTTCATCATACCAGGGAGATTGTGCGGTGACACTCTGGTTCGAGGGCAGACCTCTATGGTTTGAAGCCGTTTTTACGATAGAGTTTTGCCCCAAAACCAGAGTGTCGCAGCACAACATCCCCAGCGTAAGGGCGTCACTTCCGATGGATGTCATCATGTCGAGGATGTCCCAGAAGGCTCTCAAATCCCCCCGCTGGCGCAACAAGGGAACCCTGCGACCCTAGTTTGGGCCATTTTTATAGTGGTATGGTGATAACCACTTATATTTTAATATTTTAATGTTACTATTTTATATTTGTTATTTCTTTTTATGTTGTTCTTACCTTACTGGTTCTAATGTTGTAATTCGCCACAAGACCGTTTGGGTGAGCGGCGACGAAAAAACCGAACAGATAAATAAAGAGGGTGGGTAAGGTTGCCAGTTCTGGGAAGGGAAGTACATGGAGATTTGGGGGGTGGAGCCTGGTGAGGGCAAAGTTTGAAGAGGGGCGGGGCCTCAGCAGGGAATACTGCCATAGAGTCCACCCTCCAGAGGGGCCGTTTTCTCCAAGGGAACTGATCCCTGGGATCTGGAGGTCAATTGTAATAGCAGGAGACCTGCAGGTGCGCCTCGGAGGCTGGCAACCTCCCAGCTACCCACAATGCCACAGACTCATTTGGGAAGCAGTGGTTTCTCCCTGGGGGAAACCCGGAGCTTTTCAGAACAGCCAAGGAGCTACAGTTGGTACCAGGGAGACAGATGATCTGTTAATTTATTTTTACAAAATTTGTTCCCCACCTTTCTGTCCTCCACCAAATAAAATTATACATAATCGAATCACATTTTAACACGATTAAAACCAGCCCGTTGGAGCAAGTGTTTATTTTGACAAAATAGATCCTTTTTCGCACATACTACTACCAAGACAAGTCTCCCCCAATCTATAATTATGCATTTGATTTTTTCCCACCTAAATGCTGAGCTTTACATTTATCTCTGTCGGAATTAATTTTATTTGTCTTAGCCCAGTTTTCCAGCCTGTCAAGATCATCCTGTATCCTGACTGTGTCTTCTACTGTTTTTCTACCCCTCCCGTGTAGTATCGCCTGCAAACTGAATAAGCATCCCCCCTATTCCTTCATCCAAATCACGGATAAAGATGTTGAACAAAACAGGTCCCAGGACAGGTCCTTGAGGCACTCCACTTGTCACTCCTCTCCAAGAGGAAGAGGAACCATTAATTTTGAGAGCCAGTTTGGTGTAGTGGGCTCTAATCTGGGAGAACCGGGTTTGATTCCCCACTCCTCCACTTGCACCTGGCTGGATGACCTTGGGCAAGCCATAGCTCTGTACCAGCTGTTTTCTCAAGGACAGCTTGGGAAAGAGCTCTCTCAGCCCCACCTACCTCACAGGGTGTCTGTTGTGGGGAGGGGAAGGGAAAGGAGTTTGTAAGCCGCTCTGAGACTCTAAGTGAGTGAAGGGCAGGGTATAAATCCAATCTCTTCTCTTCTTCTTCTTCGTCTTCTTCTACCCCACCTTTCTGTCCTCACGGAGGCCACCAAATAAAATTATACATAATCAAATCACATTTTAACATGATTAAAACCAGGGGTCATTTCGTAGAAAAAGAGGTGCAGGAGCACATTAGCATAACTCATTTGCATAACTCATTTGCATATGCCACACCCACTAACATAACGGAAGTGTGTCAGAAGGCAACACCCACCCCTCAGGCTCCACTCCACAGGTGAGTGAATCTGACCTGCTCTTCCTCCATTCCCTTCCCCATCCAATACTTTGTGCAATAAAAATAAGCGTCAAGAACACACCCTCATTCTCTTCCTGCTCCCTTGAAACCACCAGGTTTCAAGCAGACTTGAGATACCCAGGACATGTGCACCACCCATCCCTTCCCCTCCCCCTCCCCACAAGAAGACACCCTATGAGGTAGGTGGGGCTGAGAGAGGTCTTTTGAGAACTGCTCATGAGAGAACAGCTCTGAGAGAACTTGTGACTGGCCCAAGGTCACACCAGCAGCTGCATGTGGAGGAGTGGGGAATCAAACCCGGTTCTCCCAGATTAGAGTCCAACTCCTGACCACTACACCAAACTGATAAGGTGGAAGCTGCTGAAGGGTTGGTGAAATTTCTCCAGTACTTATGTGCCATGTGCCCAGATAAAAAACGGCATACTTAGAAAATTTATATGCCACCTGGAGCAAGTCTCTGGAAAAGCAGCACACAGTCATAAAAGGAACAATGATAAAATTATCAATATTAAAACAAAACATTAAAAACAATAAAGACCTTAGCAGGGCTTTCCCCAGGGCGCTGCGCCTCTGCACTGCTCGGGGAAGTTGAGGAGGGGGCGGGGCTTGGTCATGTGCCCGCCCCCTGGGCTCCTCAGTTCCGGAGCTGTGCTCCTGTGCGCTCCCACTCCAACAGACCCCTGATTAAAACCAAGCAGTGGTCTGAAGAGCCAGTGTGATAGCAAGGGTTCTCTGTGTCCCACCTGGAGATTGGCAACCTGAAGTGTGGGACATCCGGTTAAACAAAGCTCAAGGGTCTGGACTGCAGAAATCTGGGGGGGGGGAACTGGAGGTTGTGAAACAAAGCATAAGCGTTGGAACATGACATGTGAAATGATGCAGAAATTACAGAGTGGGAGTATAATTCCCACAACAGACAGTAAGTACTGTACACAGCCGTAGAGTCCGCAGTTACTATACCTTGATCAAAGCTTCTTTTTGAAACATTTCATTACAGCACAGCCCTAATTACCTGTGTGTAAAAAAAACCCCTCTTGAATAAATCAGTTTTGCATAGTTTGTGGAAAGCCAGGAAGGCCATTCTGCAAGGGGGGAAGGGGGTCACAACAGGGAATGTTCCCTCTAAGCTGAGTTAGTGTGAGCTAGCTCACAGCATTTTAGCCTCCAGCTCACACATTTTTGTCTTAGCTCAGGGAGGAGGGCTCCAGGGCAAACGAACTTATGCTGCAGCCAAATCGCTCGCTCACAACTTTCATGCCAGTCACTCACAAGACGCCACAGCTTAGAGGGAGCATTGGAAGACACACGAGCAGACAGTTCCTGGTTTTGCCCATTTGCGGGGGTGGGGGGGAGGGCAAGTCGCCAAGAGTCGGACACGACTGAATGGCTAACAGAAACAACCTGCAGAAGACCCTGCTCAGATGAGCGAAGCTGTCGTGGCGGAGCACAGGGGGGAGAGGCGGTCCCGCAGATATGAGGGTCCAAGGCTGGGAAGGGTTTTGCGTGTCGTAGTCGGTCCCTTTAATGGGATCCCGGAAAGTGATGTACAACCAGTGTAGTGACTGAAAATGGGAGTGATAGGCCTGCTCCATCCGGCTTAGGGTCGCCAAGTCCCTCCTGGCCACTGGTGGGGGATGGGGGTAGGGTTGCCAGATCCAGGATCAGGTTGGAGGCTAGCATCCCTATGCTGTTTCCACTTCTAGAAAAGAGCGAGAGTCCGGGAGCACCTTAAAGACTTGCAAAATTTGTGGCAGGGGAGGAGCTTCCATGAGTCACAGCTCACTTCTTCAGATACAGCTAGAATTGACTTGTATCCGTAGCTGAAGTGAGCCGTGACTCCGAGAAGCTCCTTCCCTTGCCACAGATTTTGTTAGTCTTGAAGGTGCTCCCGGACTCTCGCTCTTTTTTCTGGACTTGTATCTTGCCTTGGTTTTGTGGTGCAGCCTATTCTTCCATTCTGCATTCCTTCCCGCTTTCACTTCTGGTTTCTGTTGGAGCTTTCTCTTGTTTCTGTATTTGTTTTACAGGAATTGGCAGTCAAACCACTTCCAGCACACTGTTGCCCCGCAGTTACCAAAACTCCTTCTGCTGTGGTTCTTTGTTGTCATCCACTTTTGAATCGCTAATCTTTTCTAAAGTAGAATCGTTTCTGCAGGAATTGAAGTGCTGCCCACTGCCCTCCCCTGTTTCCGCCTCTCTCTCTTTAGGTTGACGCTCCTTCCCCATTCTGTTTTCTTTCCTTCCTTCTCCAAAGACAAAAGAGGATGTGACCTCCCGCTCAAGCAAACGTTAAAAAAAGCCAGAGAGGGCATAAGAAGGAATCAGGAAATCTAAAGGACTAGGAGATTCCCTGCTCCCAAATGGGTCAGTCTTGCATGTCTGGGCCTGGTTTCCCCCCTCCCCTCCCTTTCTTTTCACAGAATCACGGAGGGGAGGGGGGAGGGAGGGGTTGGGTCTGCAGTTAAAAGTTTAGGGAGATGCTTGCCTTTCTCTTCATCCCAGACACAGCAGCCAGTTAGCTCAAATAATTGGAGGGGGGGGTTGCTTGTAGATGCAGATTGCGTACAGAATACACAAATAAATAAACTGGAGGGGGGGAACCAATGCAGAGGGGAAGGTGTGTGACTGCAAAGTCAACCCTTAAGGCTTGACTCCTCGGATTCTCCAGAACAAGGTATCGGTGCAGAAAGGGCCTTAGTCTTTACAGTGCTCCTGGACTCTTGCTCATGTGGTGGAACTGTAGAAAAATGCAGGGGTATTGGGTAATGGTGAATACTATGGTTAAAGAGGTGCTGGGACTAGATATCCCCTTACTTCCTGAAATTTGTCTGCTAAATATATTTCCAGAAGGAATGCTGAGGTGTGACCAGAAATTACTTGTATATATTTTAGACGGCAGCTAGGATCTCGCGGGCTAGAGTGTGGAAAGCGGCAACACTACCGGGGAAAGAAACATTGATTGCCAGATAGTTAGAATGGGCAGAACTTTGCAAGTTAGGTTTTTTATTGAATGCAAATGCTAAAACAGATCCAATGAAGACCTGGTCCAAATTTTATGTATGGTTGGGTAATGGGGAAGGGCTCCAATAATATGTAAATGTTAATCATACAGAACTGTATAAATGTATAAAAACTGCAAAAAATAAAACTTATTTTAAAAAAAAGGGCCAGTTTGATGTAGTGGTTAAGTGCGCAGACTCTAATCTGGGAGAACCGGGTTTGATTCCCCACTCCTCCACTTGCACCTGGCTGGATGACCCTGGGCAAGCCATAGCTCTGTCCCAGCTGTTCCCTCAAGGACAGCTTGGGAAAGAGTTCTCTCAGCCCCACCTACCTCACAGGGTGTCTGTTGTGCGGAGGGGAAGGGAAAAGAGTTTGTAAGCCGCTCTGAGACTCAGAATGAGTGAAGGGCGGGATATAAATCCAGCCTCTTCCTCCTCTTCTCCCTCCTCCTCCTCCTCCTCTTCTTCTTCTACTGCTGCAGACAGACTAACACAGCGACCCATCATGATCTGTTTCTAGTTAGTTGTGGTTGTTGAGAAACCACAGCTTGGCTCCTAATGAATGCATCCCACGTGCACTTTGCTCCAACTGCAGCACAACTCCTTTCCTCCACTGCTACCAATCCTGTTAGCACAAGGGCTTCCCGGAAACCATAGATCTGTGCAAATGGGAGTCCTCACAGTGGGGGAAGCCAACTTCGCTGCAGCCAGAACATTGCGAGTAAGGAATCCAGTCTGAGGATCCAAGCCTGGATCTTTTGTGGGTGCTTCCGTGCTCGGGAAGAATTCTTCAGAAAGGCCCATGAGCGCTGCCGCCTGCCATCTTCTCCCTCCCCTGCACGCTCGCTTGACCCACGCATGTGTTTATCTGGACGGCTGAGGAACATCAATGGGTGGCGTGTACAGCCAAGGGACGAGGGGGGGGGGACGGCCAATCGTCGGGGTTTCAAATGAACACGGTGCGCCCCGGTGCCATGGCAACGAGTGCACAGTGATAACATAAAAATTAAATATTAAATTTGGACCTTGGCAGACAGCACACCATAGGCTGTGGAAATGAGTCTAATTTGTGAGCCCAGCTGTTCCGTTCCGGGAACGTTCGGGAATAACAGGAAGGAAGCTTTTCCTGAAGCTTAAAAGATGGGGGGGGGAATTAGAGTACTCCTTCAGCCCATTTCTGCATACCTGGGGGAAAAATGGATGGAGTGGCTTGGAGTGAAAACAAGAATGTATGGTTCAAGCGGCCGTTATCTGAAGCTATTTCCACAGCAGTCTGTCGGAAGGCTTTCCTTCCCCTACTTCCCTACGGCATTGTGGTATATTCATGCACTTCCTGTGGTTTCCCTGGCTTTTGTCCCATCTTTCCCAGATCTGCTTTCGTGAGAATTTTTGGAAAGTTCGGAGCAAAGCCCAGATGGTTAAGAACACAAGAACACTACATAAGAGAAGCCATGTTGGATCAGGCCAGTGGCCCATCCGGGCCAACACTCTGTGTCACACAGTGGCCAAAAACACCAGGTGCCACCAGGAGGTCCACCAGTGGGACCAGGACACTAGAAGCCCTCCCACTGTTGCCCTCCCAGCACCAAGAAGACACAGCTTCACTGCCCCAGACATAAGAACCTAAGAGAGGCCATGTTGGATCAGACCAGTGGTCCATCCAGTCCAACACTCTGTGTCACACAGGGGCCAAAATCTAGGGGCCATCAGGAGATCCATCAGCAGGGCATGAACTCCAGAAGCCCTCCCACTGTTGCCCCCCCCCAAACACCAAGAATACAAACCATCACTGCCTCAGACATAAGAACCTAAGAGAAGCCATGTTGGATCAGACCAGTGGCCCCTCCAGTCCAACACTGTGTCACACAGGGGCTGAAACCCAGGGGCCTTCAGGAGGTCCACCAGCAGGGACAGAACTCCAGAAGCCCTCCCACTGTTGCCCCCCAAGCACCAAGAAGACGAAGCATCACTGCCCCAGACATAAGAACCTAAAAAAAACCATGTTGGGTCAGGTCAGTGGCCAATCCAGTCCAACCTTCTGTGTCACACAGTGGCCAAAATCCAGGTGCCATCAGGAGGTCCAACCATGGGGCCAGAACCCCCGAAGCCCTCCCACTGTTGCTCCATACATTTCTCCAATCCCCTCTTGAAGCTTTCTATGCTTGTAGCTGCCACCACTTCCTCAGGCAGTGGATGTCACATGTTAATGACTCTTTGGGTGAAGAGCTACTTCCTTT
Source organism: Lepidodactylus listeri (assembly GCA_029233225.1). Classification (NCBI taxonomy): domain Eukaryota; kingdom Metazoa; phylum Chordata; class Lepidosauria; order Squamata; family Gekkonidae; genus Lepidodactylus; species Lepidodactylus listeri. The sequence goes on from JARCFY010000002.1 coordinate 7,832,079, forward strand.
TTTCCGTCCAAACCCGACTGCTCAGCAATTTCATGGAGTGCCCCCGAGTTCTTGTACTGTGAGAAAGGGAGAAAAGGACTTCTTTCCCTACCTTCTCTGTCCCATGCATAATTTGGTAACCCTCCCATGTCGGTAGAGTTAGCAGCCTTAAGGTGAGGCCTGGGGTTTTCCAAGAATCACAACTGATTTCCAGACTGCAGAGATCTGCTGGAGGACATTTATTTATTTATTTATTTCATGGGATTTATATCCCACCTTCCCCGCCGACAGCAGGCTCAGGGCGGCTAACAACACATAAATAATACATAATAATATTTGTCAGGAGTCCGTTGGAGCGGGAGCGCACAGGAGTGCAGCTCTGGGAGTGAGGAGCCCAGGGGGCGAGCACATGACCAAGCCCCGCCCCCTCCTCGGCTTCCCCGAGCAGTGCAGAGGCGCAGCGCCCCGGGGAAAGCCCTGCTAGGGTCTTTATTGTTTTCGATGTTTTGTTTTAATATTGATAATTTTATCCTTGTTCCTTTGATGACTGTGTGCTGCTTTTCCAGAGACTTGCTCCAGGTGGCATATAAATTTTCTAAGTATACCATTTTTTATCTGAGCACATAAGTACTGGCACATCAGTACTGGAGAAATTTCACCAACCCTTCAGCAGCTTGCACCCCATCAGTTTGGTGTAGTGGTCAGGAGTTGGACTCTAATCTGGGAGAAGTGGGTTTGATTCCCCACTCCTCCACATGCAGCTGCTGGTGTGACCTTGGGCCAGTCACAAGTTCCCTCAGAGCTGTTCTCTTATGAGCAGTTCTCAAAAGACCTCTCTGAGCCCCACCTACCTCACAGGGTGTCTTGTTGTGGGGAGGGGAAGGGAAAGGGATGGGCGGTGCACATGTCCTGGGTATCTCAAGTCTGCTTGAAACGTGGTGGTTTCAAGGGAGCAGGAAGAGAATGAGGGTGTGTTCTTGACGCTTCTTTTTATTGCACAAAGTATTGGATGGGGAAGGGAATGGAGGAAGAGCAGGTCAGTTTCACTCACCTGTGGAGTGGAGCCTGAGGGGTGGGTGTGGCCTTCTGACACACTTCCGGTATGTTAGGGGGTGTGGCATATGCAAATGAGTTATGCAAATGAGCTCCTGCACCTCTTTTTCTACAAAATGACTCCTGATATTTGTGGTCCCAAATAGAAACCTTTCAGTGTGCCATTCGATTCCATATTGGAACATTCCAATTTTGCTCCTGTATTATTTATTGTTCATTGCCTTACGTGTGTTACAGGGACTCCGTCGCTTGGTATCTTTTGCACTATTCGACCTCTGGAGAAGGCTCTTGTGAGCCGAAACGTGTCAGGTCATACACTGTCCTTTTTTGAGTATTTGTAACTTTGAACATTTTATGAGGCTTTATTTGGGATCAAAGGGTTGGAACACTTTCCCTGTGAAGAAAGGTTGAAGCGCTTGGGGCTCTTTAGCTTGGAGAAACGACGGCTGAGGGGTGACATGATCGAGGTTTACAAGATTATGCATGAGATAGAGCAGGTAGACAAAGAGGTACTTTTCTCCCTTTCTCACAATACAAGAACTCGTGGGCACTCCATGAAATTGCTGAGCAGTCGGGTTAGAACAGATAAAAGGAAGTCCTTCTTCACCCAAAGAGTGGTTAAAAGATGGAATTCACTTAGGGTTGCCAGCCTCCAGGTTGGGCCTGGGGATCTCCCGCTTTTACAACTGATCTCCAGCTGACAGAGATCAGCTCCCCTGGAGAAAATGGCTGCTTTGGAGGGTGGGTTCTATGGCATTGTAGCATGCTGAGGCCCCTCCTCTCCCCAAACCCCACCTTCTCCTGGCTCCAACCCCAAAGTCTCCAGGTATTTTCCAACCCAGGCCTGGCAGCCCTAAATTCACTGCCACAGGAGGTGGCGGCGGCTACAAGCATGGACGGCTTCAAGAGGGAATTGGATAAACATCTGGAGCAGAGGTCCACCAGTGGCTCTTAGCCACAAGGTCTAGACTGGAACTCTCGGTCTGGGGCAAGTGATGCTCTGTCTTCTCGGTGCTTGGGGAGGGGGCAAGAGTGGGAGGGCTTCTACTGTCCTGGCCCCACTGGTGGATCTCCTGAGGGCACCTGGTATTTTTGGCCACTGTGTGACAGATGGTTGGACTGGATGGGCCATTGGCCTGATCCAACATTGGCTTCTCTTCTGTTTTTATGGGCCCCTATAAGGTCTTTATATGTCTTTGAAATAAACACTCTTTTGTATACTTATGTTTTTAACTTTTGGCCCTCAATAAGGTTTCTAAACTTGGAGGCTTGTGTTTAGTTGGTTTAGGGTTTCCCCCCTCTCTTTTCTGGGGGGCAGTATTGTTTGTGCACTGAAAGTGCCAAAGTATAGTAGGAGCTTGTTTTGAGCTGCCGCTGGACAATCTCATTTTTTTTCCTCGCATCCCTTTAAAAGAACAAATGCCGTGTTGTCGGCTCAATTAGGACAGGCCGGGTTATAGCCGGGTAAATGACCCTCCAGCAATTTACGGGGGGGGGGAGTGATCTTTGGGAAGGAGCGGAGCGTTTCGAGCACGCCTGGCCCCATTTCCATTTGCGAACTGTTTACAGTCGCTGATCTTTTCACCGACTTGCCTTGGATGAGCTCCAGGTTTCCGCGGAGCGGAGGCTGAAAATTGCATCCTCAAGCGACAGTGCTGGAAGACGTATGAGCAGATACCCAGAACTTTTATAGCACCCCAGGAGACTGCAATCTAGATCAGGAACAGGAGGCTGCTTCAGGACAGTTTGAACTTTCCCCGCACCCCTACAACTCATTTCCCCGCTGGGGAAAATATAGCGGCCACCCCCAGTGCTCCCTCTAAACTGTGGAGTCTTGTGAGCAAAAATCCCACTTTGTAAGCTACTGGCATTAAAGTTGTGAGCAAGTGATTTGGCTGCTGCGTAAATTAGTTGGCTCCAGAGCCATCCTTCCTGAGCTGAGACAAAAATGTGTGAGCTGGAGACTAAAAGACTGTGAGTTAACTCACACTAACTCAGCTTAGAAAAGAAGAGGAGATTGGATTTATACCCCGCCCTCCACTCCCCAAGGGAGTCTCAGAGCGGCTTACAAACTCCTTTTTCCCTTCCCCTCCCCACAACAGACACCCTGTGAGGAAGGTGGGACTGAGAGAGCTCTGAGACAAGTGTCCTTGAGGGAACAGCTGGTACAGAGCTATGGCTTGCCCAAGGTCATCCAGCAGGTGCAAGTGGAGGAGTGGGGAATCAAACCCGGTTCTCCCAGATTAGAGTCCGCACACTTCACCACTACACCAAACTGGCTCCCAACACCTGAGGGAACACCTGCTTGTATGTTCCTCTCAGCAGGTGTGAACATCAGTGCTGAGGGGCCATTTGAGGTCAGGGGGGAAATACAAGGAGAGAAAGCAGTAACCCCAGGCTTGCCAACCTCCAGGCAACTCAAGCGCTCAAGTGTAAAAGGGGGGGAACCCCAAATTTACCAGGCGGCCGGGGGGGTGCTCAGGGAAGAGTGCCTCCTCTGGCCGCCGCCGCCGCTGCAAAAGCCCCACCGCCACACGCTTCGAGGCTGGCCGGCCACCGCTTCTTCCGCCGCCGCTGCTTCCGCTGCCACCTCCAGTCGCCGCCTCCGTCTGCCGCCGCCTCCTCCCTCCACCGCTGTCGCCTGCCACTGCCTCATCCTCCTCCCGCCGCCATCCGCCGCAGCAGGGGTTGGGATGTGTAAACTGCAAAAGCTGTGTAAACATCCCAACCGGAGGAAAAAAATGTGGCCCCTTTAATCCCAGGAGGGCTCCCGGATTTAAAGGGGCCATGTGACCGAAGCCTTAGAGAGTCCTAAAAGCTGTTCCAATAGGGTTGCCACCCTCCAGGTAGCACCTGGATGTCTCCTGCTATTACAGTTGAACTCCAGAATACAGAAATCAGTTCCTCTGGAGAAAATGGCTACTTTGGAAGGCAGACTATGGCATTATACCCTGTTGATGTCCCTCACCAAACCCCGCCCACCTCAGGCTCCACCCCCAAAATCTCCAGATAGACAACTGTTCTTCCTGGGGTTGCCAGCCTCCTGGTGGGGTCTGGAGATCTCCTGGATTTCCAACCAATCTCCACACTACAGAAATCAGTTTCCCTGGGGGAAAATGGCTGCTTTCAAGGGCGGACTCGGTGGCAGTGTGCCCCTCCCTCAGCTCCACCCCCAAAATCTCCAGGAATTTTCCAACCCAGAGTTGGCAACCCCTCCCAAACCCATCTAATGAATACTCCCCCTGCCCCCCCAATTGCTGGTTAACTTGAACAGCCTCCTTCAGAATTTAAACAATTGATTTCCCTCTGATATGAGGCAGGTATCTCAGGGATCTGCACTAATTTAAAAATCCTCTTCATTTCTTGTAAAGAGCCGGGCCAGGCTGACTCTCAATCCGTTCCGTCTTGCCTTCGTGAACTTTGTGTCTAGAGATTCGGCCGAACTCAATTAGTAATTTCTCGCGATGCAGATACAGTTGTAAAACTCCAGATACTGGAGGCCAACCGATCATGCGGAAAATGAGACCTTTCTTGTGTCATTTAATATCGTAATTGCTTCTTATTGACAGCGAGGACTCCGATACAAATTGAAAAGAACTGCCGTCCCTGATAGCCAGACATCTTGGTCAGGCGCCCTCTTCAGCATTAGTTCCGTAGACAAAAGAAGAAGAGATTGGATTTATACCCCGCCCTTCACTACTCTCAGAGCAGCTTCCAATCTCCTTTCCCTGTGAGTGTGGAGGGGGAGGTGTCTGTGAATTTCCTGCATTGTGCAGGGGGTTAGACTAGATGACCCTGGAGGTCCCTTTCAACTCTATGATTCTATGTCCCCAAAGCTCAGTTATGCCTTGAACTAAATCCAAGGGGGTGCATTCAAGACAGGAGAGCCCACCACCTCCCAAGGAAGCCTGTCCCACTGAGGAACCGCTCTGATTGTCAGGAAGTTCTTCCTCATGTTTAGCTGAAAACTCTTCTGATTTAATTTCAACCTATTGGTTCTGGTCCGACCTTCTGGGGCAACAGAAAACAACTCCGTACTGTCCCCAACTATTGTTGGGGAAAATAGTCAAAAATACTTAAATACTCAACGTTTGCAATGGATCTTTGCTTCACTGGAGAGGAGACATTTCTTTCTGTTTAAAATGCTTTATTTCTAAGAGTACAGATGCACAGGAGATCTACAAAATAACAAACATATATCTAAGCTACATCTTGCTTGCTACTGCTAGAGACGCATGGTCACACAACAATGGAGAATCTCTTTCTTCTTGACCCCTAGAAGGAAATCCCCTGGATACGTTAACCAATCAGTGTTTACACAAACACACCAAGTTTCCCAGGCTTCCCTAGCATTGGCTGTCTGCCAGGTTTCCCTTCCAGGTCAGTCTAAACAATAGTACTGAAGGTAAACAGATTAACCCTATAATGACTGGGACCTGGACCTTACAACTCATACATTTCCAACAAATATGACAGCCCTTAAAGTACTTGAAGATGGTCATCTTATCATTTCTCAGTCGTCTCCTCTCCTGTAGTGTTGCCAACTCCAGGTTACAAAATTCCTGGAGATTTGGGGGCGGAGCCTGAAGAAGGGGCTCAGCAGCGATGTGATGTGATACGTTCTGCCCTCCAAAACCGTCGTTTTCCCCAGGGGAACCGATTTCTGCCATCTGGATGGAGATCAATTGTCATCCTGGGAGATGTCCAGGTTTCACCTGGAGGCTGTCAAGCCGAGCTGGCTGTACACTGCACAGATTGGCCAGAGACTGGGACGTCAAAAATGAAATCACCTACCTTACTCTGACTGCAGTTAATTTTTCAATTCTACAGAAAATGGGGGTTGAAAATAAAGTACGAAACGAATGAAAAATAGGGTAAGATTGTAAACGGTGCTTTGAAACAATAGAAGGCAGGCGGCCTTGCCTCAAGCAAGCTGGTGACTTAATCAGAGTTTGATTATCAAATAAATACATCTGGATGGAATAGGATGGGGAGCTGGAATTACACTTTGGGAGGGGGAGAGAGAGAGATGTCTGTATACACTCTTAATAACCTGTATTATTTTCCATATATAGGAACTCAGTTTTTTTTACTTACTAATAAATATTAATCTTCTCTGCCAAGCATGAGCTCAGTATTCTAAAACTTTGAATAAGGATCAAGGTTTAGGGCCGATAGGAATGAAATAATGCTGGATCGTTGCCTTCTCTAGCTATTAAAAGAACCGATACTTCTTTCCAAGATTCTGGCACTTGATTGTGTTCAAGAGGCTGGTTCGGCCGCTATGGTAGAGAAGGTTTTCTAAAGCTCTCTTGGGAAACTCTTCAGCTCAGGATCTTAGTAACTGCAAGACTGTAAATAAATTCCAAAACTTCTCCGGACTTGCTTATTTATTTGTGGTTCCATTTGAGATATGAGCTGCGCCTACATTACTGTGGAAATTAGGTTCCATTTTCAGCCGTACAACTGATGAAGATGACTTTGAAACATCTGGCACACCTGGGAAGGACGTTTTCGGCTGCTACAACTTTGTTGGTGCTTCAGGACATCCTCTGCCTTTCTTGTGGACTTCGAGGTCTTTTGGACACGATGATACTCAAAGGATTTAGAGAAGTCTCTTGTTGGATGTTTTCCACTATCATCTAAGTGCAGGGGTCCGTTGGAGCGGGAGCGCACAGGAGCGCAGCTCCGGGAGTGAGAAGCCCAGGGGGTGGGCACATGACCAAGCCCCGCCCCCTCCTCGGCTTCCCCGAGCAGTGCAGAGGCGCAGTGCCCCGGGGAAAGCCCTTCTAGGGTCTTTATTGATTTTAATGTTTTGTTTTAATAGTGATAATTTTATCATTGTTCCTTTTATGACTGTGTGCTGCTTTTCCAGAGACTTGCTCAAGGTGGCATATACATTTTCTTAAGTATACCATTTTTTATCTGGGCACATGGCACATAAGTACTGGAGAAATTTCACCAACCCTTCAGCAGCTTCCACCCCATCAGTTTGGTGTAGTGGTCAGGAGTTGGACTCTAATCTGGGAGAACCGGGTTTGATTCCCCACTCCTCCACATGCAGCTGCTGGTGTGACCTTGGGCCAGTCACAAGTTCTCTCAGAGCTGTTCTCTCATGAGCAGTTCTCAAAAGACCTCTCTCAGCCCCACCTACCTCACAGGGTGTCTTGTTGTGGGGAGGGGAAGGGGAAGGGATGGGTGGTGCACATGTCCTGGGTATCTCAAGTCTACTTGAAACCTGGTGGTTTCAAGGGAGCAGGAAGAGAATGAGGGTGTGTTCTTTACGCTTATTTTTATTGCACAAAGTATTGGATGGGGAAGGGAATGGAGGAAGAGCAGGTCTGTTTCACTCACCTGTGGAGTGGAGCCTGAGGGGTGGGTGTTGCCTTCTGACACACTTCCGGCATGTTAGGGGGTGTGGCACATGCAAATGAGTTATGCTAATGAGCTCCTGCACCTCTTTTTCTACGAAATGACCCCTGTCTAAGTGTATTTTGAATTTGCAAATAGCTTTCAAATCGTGACCACCAGTTCTATTGTCTGTTCAATTTACCGTTATTGCATTTCAGTAGACTGTTGTCTACTGTTTACTTGTGTAAGTTGTGAAGGTTTTGATGGTCTACTCTTGCGGTTTATATATTTTTGCATACTTTATACGCTTGGGGTCCCTTTGGTTTGTCTCTCCCCTACAAAGAAATCAGGCAAAGAGTGGAGATATTTTTTTTTAAAAAAAAAATCTTTTATTGCCTGTTGAGCAACAGGGAAGCTCAACCTGAGACAAAAGACTCAGGCAAGGAGTTCAAAGATTCGGTGGTTACATACAGATTTTATGCAATATCATCATTAACATATTTATGCCCTAACGCCCTATTCCGATCGCGAAAAGTCCTTGTCTATCACCTAAGTGGCCACCAGACTTACAATCTAACTTGCACCGCCTTTCTCAGGTTGTCCTGCCTTTGCTTGTTTCAATTAAATCGCACCCTTCTATTTCTCCTCTCCTGTTGTGTTAATTCCATATATGCACATATGTTCTTTGCCAAATATGATTTGCAGTAAAAGCGAGACGCTTTCTGTTACCAAGCATGCCCCAGATGTTATCTCCTTTCTCTTCTTCTTGCGACATAGCAGATGTTTATTTTCTAACTTATATAAATTTTATCAGTCTGACCTTGCAGAAATCTATCTTCTGATCTTTAGCATTCTACTTTCTGCTTTTAGCCTGTCGATTAACCTTTTTTTATGGCAGAGTTCACCCTTTTGTATGTCATCTCCTAAAAGCAAGCTCTAATAGAGAGCCAGTCTGGTGTAGTGGTTAAGTGCGCGGACTCTAATCTGGGAGAACCGGGTTTGATTCCCCACTCCTCCACTTGCACCTGGCTGGATGACCTTGAGCAAGCCATAGCTCTGTACCAGCTGTTCTCTCAAGGACAGTTGTCTCCGAGCTCTCTCAGCCCCACCCAACTCACAGGGTGTCTGTTGTGGGGAGGGGAAGGGAAAAGGAGTTCGTAAGCCGCTCTGAGACTCTTAAGTGAGTGAAGGGCGGGGTATAAATCCAATCTCTTCTTCTTCTCTTCTAATAATCTTGCTACAGGATACTGGGGCTGGGTTCCCAAAAGTTCCCTGTTAACGTCTCCCCCTACAACAGGAACCAATCCCTGTGAAGGGGGCGGAGCTCTACTAGAGAGCACATAAGGCTTTGGGTTGCCAGGTCCTTCCTGGACATCAGCAGGAGATGGAGGGGGGTAGGGTTGCCAGATCCAGGTTGGGAAATGTCTGGAGATTTGGGGGTGGAGCCTGGAGAGGACAGGGACCTCAGTGGGGCCCAATAGAGTCCACCCTCCAAAGCATCCATTTTCTCCATGGAAAGTTATCTCTGTAGTCTGGAGATGAGCTGTAATTCCGGGAGATCCCCAAGTCCCACCTGGAGGGTGGCATCCCTATGAAGCTGGGTGGTAGTGAGGGCCCTTTTGGAGAGAGTTGACCCCTCACCCCACAGAACCCATTGGTGCTGCGGAATAGCCGCTAGAATAGCAAGGCAGTTGCATTGTGGAGCGTGATCATTTTTGATTATTTCGATCGCGGAGCTTGGCTCTTTTCCAGCTGGCACCAGCTGGTTTACTTGTTGCATAGGGTTGCCAAGTGTTACCTTTTCCGTAGTGGGGATGGGGGAGTCCTTCCCAGCCCGGGAGTCTTCTGGCACATGCACAAAGTGCGCACGCCACAATGACGTCAGCCAGAAGTGTCGTCATCACGTCGGGCACGTTGGGGTGGGACCTCTGTAATTCGAGGGAAAACCATAGAGTTTTCCCTCAAATTATAGAGTGTCCCCCCAAAAAACAATGTGCCCGACACGATGACATCACCTCCGGGTGACATCATCGGGCCGGGCACGTCGCCGCAGCCCCGCAATTTGGGGGCGGGGTTCCCCCGGCAGCCCAATTCGGGCTGGCGGGGAACGGACCAATCGAGTGGGGGTTTCCCTGCCCCCCCGGGGGGACTTGGCAACCCTATTGTTAAGATATTTTTTTAAGGAACGGTTTCTTGTTTATTCTACCTGGATTTTTCATGCCTCAGATTTGACCTATATCAAGGCACACTCTTGACTAAAGAGGGGGTTGCCGGGGGGGGGGGAGCAGGAAGGGCCCTTCCCAGGAAAGTCCTGGAACCAGAGTGATGGAGGTCGTTGCCAGCTCTGGGTTGGGAAAAACCTGGAGATTTGGGGGGTGGAGCCTGGGGAGGGGGAGGTTTGGGGAACGGAGGGACTTCAGTGGCGTATAATGTTGCACAGTCCCTCTGCAAAGCGGCCATTTTCCCCAGGCAAACTGATCTCTCTAATAGCAGGGGATCTCCAGTCACCTCCTGGAGTTTAGTCAAGGACGAGCGATCACGGGACAGGCTGAAAAACAACCGTGATACGATAACGGAGTCGTGTTTCGAGAAAAATTTATCTTCTTTAATTATCCAGTGAGTAGCAAACCATTAAAGATGTTTCCTCAGAAATAGATTAGTCTCAAATCTTTCTTGACGGTACAGCACTCAACAGACCATTTCATTGCAGTCCTATATAACATTCCTAAAATGAATGTGCTGGGTTTTATGTGCGTGCATGAAATGTATGTGCATAGCTTTAAATATGTGTGAAAAACTGGGGCTGGCTTCTCTCACCTTATTGTCTTACCGATGCAAATGCATTTTGTGATGTTTTGTCGTTTTTTGCACTTGATGGTTGCCATCAGTATGTATATAGCCTTAAATGGTTGTGAGTATTGGTTAGAAACAGAATCTCTTTCCAAGCTACCTACCCAGCCTTTGGTTAAGGATTTATGGTATGCACCTGAAGCATTCTAGTAAGGATTTTTAGAGGGCAACAGGTAGCGGCTTTTCACAAAAGGATGTAAGTTAGAAAGGAAGAGGGAGCAGAAAAGAGCTGCAGGACAAAATACGAAAGGGGTGAGTTGTTTAAATTTTTTTCCTTTTAAAAACCAAAAGTATCTTTTTGATAACTTTTTATGGCTTTTCTACAAACGATAAAAACGATCCCTGCAACTGCAAAACTATCCCTAATTAAAGCAAAGAATAGAGATCGTTTTGATAAGATATATGAATGAAATTCCCTATATCGCAAAATACAATATACTGAAACGTGATGATAAGTTTCAAATCATACTGGCTGTGCGTATGTAGGTTCAAGCATGTGGCAAAATAAATTTCTTAAACTTTCAAGCTGTATACAAAGCTAGTTCCCTCTCCTCCCTCTTCTTTTTGGTTTAGCAGGTTCCATTTGGACTGATAGTCGTTTAGGGGTAGCTGCCCCCTTTGCTGAATCAGAGTCCTCTGAAGAGCTACTCGCTTTCCAAAGCATGTATGATGCCTTCTTCTTCTTCTTCTTCTTCTTCTTCTTCTCTTCTTTTCTTCTTCTTTTCTTCTTCTTCTCTTCTTCTCTTCTTTTCTTCTTCTTTTCTTCTCTTCTTCTCTTCTTTTCTTCTTCTTCTTTTCTTCTTCTTTTTCTTCTTTTCTTCTTCTTCTGTCTCCTTTTCTTTTGGTTGTCCTTGTTGCAAATCCAGAAAAGTCTCTGCGCTTTTAGGAAAGGTGATTTTTTCCTTCTTTCTCCTTATAGTTGAATACTAAGCCTTCCAGAAAAATCCATCTATAAGGGGTAGAGTTCTTCTGCAGGGATTTTGTCAACTTTTTATATTGCTTCCTTTTTTTTTCTTATCTCTTTTTCTTATTTCCTTTTAAAAATCAAAAGTATCTTGACCTCTGTTTTGGGTGCCTTCAGACTAAAACTGGTTGAAAATGTATGTATTTTTGTGTATTTCCTAGTGTAAGGTCTCATCTGATGAACCCTTGAGTGAAACAGTCTATTGAGCACTGTAAGTCGGAAAGCTTTGAGCCCAGTTTACTTCAAAGGAAACAACTTTAATGATTTGTTACTCGCTGGATAATTAAAGAAGATATATTTTTCTCTAAACAGGACGTCATTATCACACCACAGTTGTTTTTCTTACGAAGTTCAGTACCAGCTGGAGCAATGCTTCCTCTAAGCTGTGGAGTCTTGTGAGCAAAGGTTGTACTTTGTGAGCTACTGGCATTAAAGTTGTGAGCGAGCGATTTGGCTGCTGCATATATTAGTTTGTTCTGGAGCCCTCCTTCCTGAGCTAAGACAAAAGTGTGTGATCTGGAGGCTATAAACCGGTGAGCTAGCTCAAACTAACTCAGCTTAGAGGGAACACTGCCCTGGAGTTTGACAACCCTACCAGAGAGGCAGAAATCAGCTTGTTAAAGGGTCTCCAGTCAGATAAGGGATCTTTTCTCAGTGTATGTGGAGGTTTTATTCCTGCCCAAGAGAAAGAGTAACAGAGACCAACCAATCCAAACTAAATTAAATATTTATTCACTAGCGCTTGGGTACAAAACCAGAGGCAGACCAAAATTACACACCTTTAAAACCACAAAAATGATGACACAGGTAAAACCAAGAATCAAACTACCCTCTCCTTCCCAATAAACACCCCCAAAGCTGAGAAATGGGGAGAGGACGTGGGGAAGAGACAGGGAGGTTCCAAAGGGAGGGACTTCAGTGGGGTGTAATGCCATAAAGTCCACCTTCCAAAGCAATTGTTTCCAGATGAACTGATCTCTGTGGCCTGGGAATCAGTCATAATCACAGGAAATCTCCAGCTACCACCTGGAGGTTAGCAACCCTAGTTTAGTGAATACGAACACACATGAAGCTGCTTGCTATTGAATCAGACCATCGGTCCATCATGTTCAGTGCCGTCTACTCAGACTGGCAGCTGCTCGCTGGGCTTTTTGTTGTCGTTCAGCCGCACAGTCGAGTCCGACTCTTCGCGACCCCATGGACCACATCACGCCCGGCCCTCTTGTCTTCCGTCGTCCTCCGGAGTTTGCTTAATTTCATGTTCGCTGCCTCGATGACACTGTCCAACCATCTCCTCCTTTGCCGTCCCCTTCTTCTTTGACCGTCAGTCTTTCCCAGCATCAGGGTCTTCTCCAGGGAGTGCTCCCTTCTCATCTGGTGGCCAAAGTATTTGAGCTGCAGCTTCAGTATCTGGCCTTCCAGGGAACAGTCAGGGTTGGTTTCCTTTTAGGATTGACTGATCTGATCTCCTTGCGATCCAAGGGACTTTTTAGGTAGAGGTTTTTCATATCATTGATATTTTTTTACCTGGAGATGCCAGGGATTGAACCTGGGACCTTCTGCATGCAAAGCAGAGGCTCCTCCACTGAGCTGAGCCCCTCCCCAGTATGGCTTTTGAATACAGAGGAGGAGGAGGAGGAGGAAGAAGAGATTGGATTTATACCCCACCCTTCACTAACCAAAGGAGTCTCAGAGCGGCTTACAATCTCCTTTCCCTTCCCCTCC